>CM062222.1:11691005-12891005 GCA_031216235.1 Syzygium jambos
CTGAAGACCCGATGCTGCAGGGGATTGATCTCAAGAGTGGGAAATTGATAACTGCCTGGATCGATTACAAGAATGACCAGAAGAAGCTGATGGTTTTCTTGAGTTACAAGAGCTTCAAGCCGCAAGATCCTCTCTTGATGGTGGATATCGATCTCTCTGAGTATCTTAAAGAAATGTGATATGCGGGCTTCTAGGCGTCGGCGGAGGGAAGTACCGAGCTCCATTTTATTCAGAGCTGGATCTTTCAAACGTTTGGCTTCTTGCCTGCGAGGCCGAAGTCGCATCCTCATAATGTATCCGATAGCTCTGCGACAATTAAGCCACCAATTTCTGTGCCTGAATCAGGGAGTGAGCATCATAAGAGGCTCGGGTTAGGCCTTGGGATCGCCGGCCCGGCCTTCTTCTGTATGGTGCTCGCTGTGTTTGGCTATATTGCGGTGAAGAAATGGAGGGACATTAAGATAGAGAAGAATTTCAAAGCAGAGGTTTTTGCTAGTCCTAGAGAGTTCAGTTATAAGGAACGGAAGACGGCTACAAAAGGGTTTCATACCAGCAGGATCCTCGGCCATGGAGCTTTCGGAACTGTGTATAAGGCCTTCTTTATTTCATCTTGTACTATCACTGCCGTGAAGAGATAAAAGCATTCCCACGAAGGAAAAACCGGATTTTTAGCCGTGTTGTCGATCATAGCTCGACAGAGGCACAAGAATTTGGTGCAGCTCCAAAGTTGGTGTGTCAAAAGGGTGAATTGCTCCTAGTTTACGATTTCATGCCCAATGGGAGCCTCGACAAGGTGCTATACCAGGAAGTCGAACAAGGGTCCTTGTTAAGATGGCCCCATAGGCTCAACATTGCAGTTGGACTGGCTTCTGTTCTTACTTATCTCCATCAGGAATGTGAGCAGCAAGTGATTCATAGGGACATCAAGACCAGCAAAATAATGCTCGATGGGAATTTCAATGCAAGGGTCGGCGATTTTGGGCTGGCAAGGCTGATGGATCACGATAAGAGCCCTGTTTCGACTTTAACCGCAGGAACGAAAGGGGTACTTAGCACCCGAGCATCTTCAGTATGGAAAAGCAACTGAGAAAACAGATGTCTTCAGTTATGGAGTGGTCATACTTGAAGTTGCTTGTGGGAGGAGGCCCATTGAGAGAGACCCAACTGATCAGAAAATGGTGAATTTGGTAGACTGGGTCTGGGGACTGCATTCTCCAGGGAAGATCATTGAAGCAGCTGATAAAAGGTTGAGTGGGACCTTTAAGGAGGAAGAAATGAGAAAGCTCCTTCTTCTGGGGTTGAGCTGCGCAAACCCAGATAGTGCTGAGAGGCCTTCTATGAGGAGGGTCCTTCAGATCCTCATCACTGAGGCGGAACCGGTTCTCGTGCCGAGGATGAAACCGAGCCTCTCCTTCTCCAGCGACTCAATGCTAAGCCTCGAGGACCCCGTCTCAGACAGCGAGGATATCAATTTTTCGCAACCCACATTGTGCCAGATTAAAGTCAATTGAAGTGTTAATCTCATGCTCTCCCAGGCTCAAGCAGTTTGATTGTTTCATTCTTTAGATTTTTGCTTGTATATTAGTGTTGTTGATGTTAATCCCGAGATTAGGGACATTTCGAGTTCAACATCCTGACAAACTGCTCCGTTGAACTCTATAGTGGTTTGCAGCACCCCAAATCACTAATAGAAAATTTAAGGCTTGCTCTTCTACTTGCAATTGCCACATAACTATGAGAACTCCATTGGAAAAAAAACATATGTTCTTCACCTATGAGATCGCAAATTGTAATGTAATAGGTACCATGTTTCATTAGTTAGCTAGCAAACCAAAGAGTGATTTAGAACTAAAACTACTATGGGCTGTATGGAGGTACATCTGCTCTTTAAATCCAAGGCGAGTATTTTGACAGTCAAAGCATTTGAGTCCTGTCAGATTTCTTGTAGACACGCTAAGAGAACTTAATGGAGTCTCTGCAGTTGTGTCCACACACAACCAAGACCCATTCTGGAATTGGTAAGTTTGAGGTTGCACTTGCCATGTGGCCATGAATAGGTAGATTTGAGTTTCAGAAAATCTACATAACACAATATGATGGCACTTATAGTGTAATCCAAACATTAGAAGGTAATGAATCATTGTAGATCGTGTTCAATTTTGACTAACTTATATCTTCGGAATGCTACAATTCTAGAACAGCAAAGTAGATTCTACAAATGGAATTAGGTAATATTCCCTTCACTTAATCGGAGTATGTCAATTTCTTCATATGACCCACTGATCCTATTTGAGCACCATTGGCTACAACTCAGCTCGAACACCCATCTTCATTTTGTCTTTCAATAAGAATAATCGAGGACTCGTGGTCATCAACGACACATTAGAAGTAACAGTCCATCATATTCTAGTAGAAGTGGTTGGACATTCGTTTTGGTTTATTGTCCAGATTATTTGTCTTTCACCAAACTTGATGAAAAAGCAATTCACACTTTATCCTCAATTTGAAAGTGATACTCCCAAAAATCCAGGAATTTTAAACCCGTCAACCCTCATCTTCAGAAGTGATTATCAGATGATGCTTCTTAGTTCACAAATATATACAGGAAGAAGTATGAAGACTGATTTTGCAAAAAGTTCAGACTCCTTGGTGTCCAGCACAACCATCCGTTTCAATATCTAAAGATTTGCAAGGGACTGACGGGTGGTGGCGCACCTCTTCCTTATTCCATGCAATGAGAAGAATGCAATTGTTAAAACGGTCGCCAAAGCAATGAATTGTCTTCGACCTTATCACCACTGAAGCTGGACGTCTGGGTCCTTCATCTCATGCAATCATCCTGTGCATCAGTTACAAAAACGCCGAGGCGTAGCTTTACTTAGACCTGTTGAGTTTCCACTCCTTTTCTCTGTTCATATGAATTATCTGCGCCCTCGCATTGTATCTCCTCCACCTACGTAAGACATAATGAAGGGGCCATCTTTTACCAAAATCAGGATTCCAGCTCTGTCCATCAATGTATCTGTGATAAGGGAACAAGTACACCAGTGTTTGGACTCTTCTGCAAACTCAAGAATGCTAGTGAACACGCAGAGAACATGTACGTAGAAACTAAGATGCTATCATACCTACTATAACCCTCAGTACACATTGTTGTACCTTGTGTGCTACTGCTAGAGCTATGGATCGGAATTGAATCATCATAAGCAAGCATATAAACAAAATCGATGAGATAAAAGCACATCTCCTCTAAAAATTCCACCTTTTTGTACCTCTAACTTAAGCCACTGCCCCAGAGAATAAGGAATGCACTAGTAAGTAGGAATCACAAAGTTTCTTTCTTTTCCCTTTTTTGTTCTTTTTTTGGGCTGAAAAGCAACCTCAGGAGTTAAGTAGCTATATAGCTATAGAGGGTCGAGAAAGTCGTTTACTTTAGTCCACAACACTTTGAGGTTCAGGAGTTTCCTACATCACCACATTTGACATGTGTCGGGGACGATGATGACGGGGACGGTTGCGATGGTGACGGTGATGGTGACGGAAGAAGAGAGCACACTCCCAGCAAGAGCTAAGACCCTTTAGCCAATGGAGGGCTGTGCTCTCACTCCTGTCAACACTTGCGCACTGCCTTTCACCTTCTAAGTCCAACACATTGGTGGATCTGCATTTCAAGGGCAGCAAATGTTAACGTTGTCTTGAATCCCATGAAGTTTCGATCGATTAGAGACTCGAAAAAGTCGATCGGGAAATCTAAGAAGGCTTGGAGCTTATACGGTATGCGTTTCAAATATATTTTCTATCTATATGCGATAGTCCTAATTCAATGTAACTGAGATATGTCGTGATATTCCTAATATTTAAGGAATAATCACCAAAGATTTATTAATTAGTTTCCTAAACTGATAAGATCTTTCGGGTGGAACTTCTTGGGATTAGGAAAGTAGGGATCTGAAGATCTATTTATTCAACATTGTACCTCGTATCAGATATGCTCAGAAATAAGAATCATCTCTCTCTCCCGTGGACGTAGGCGGAAATTTTTCATCAACACACGTAAATTTCTGTGTTTGGATTATTCTTGTTTCATCTCATCTAGTTAGGGTGCTTTTTCGCACATCAAATGATATCAGAGCAATCCAGGTTCTTCGTTCTTGTATTGCGACTTCTGACTAGATGGCTGGAAAAGGTTCGGCCATTCGATTTGATATCAAATGATTCACCAAGAAGAATAATTTTACACTATGGCGGAGAAGGATGAAGGATCTGTTGATTCAACAGGATTTATCAAAGGTTCTTTTGGGAAGATCAAACAAGCCGACCACCATCACCGACGATGACTGGGCCGACATGGAGGAGAGGGCATGCAGCGCGATCCGATTAAACCTATCAGACGAGGCCCTTCAATACGTGGCAGAAATCGAATCTGCTCCGGAGGTATGGCTCAAACTGAAAAGCATCTACATGACAAAATCTCTTACGAACAAGTTGTTCTTGAAGAAGAGATTGTATTTGCTTCAGATGAGTGAAGAAGGAGATCTGTTGGAACACCTCAACGTGTTCAATCAGATGATCAGTGAACTTACAAGTTTGGAGGTAAAGTTCGAGGATGAAGACATAGTGCTTCTACTATTGGCGTCGTTGCCAGATTCGTTTAACCACTTGGTGACTATGCTCATTTATGGCAAGGAAACCTTGGAGATCGGAGAGGTAGGGATAAGGACACTAGGAGTATCACAATTTTCGTACGACGCTCACTTGAGTGCCATACATTTTTTTTCACTCACTTGAGTGCCACATCAGAGTAAAATAGATAACTTGAGTGCCACTTCCGGCGAAAATAGATCACCTGAGTGCCATTTCTGACAAATGAGCTGACATGGATTTTTTAATTAATTTTTCATCCGATGTGGATTTTTTTAATGTTATTTTATTTTATTGATTTTTTAAATTTTTATTTTTCTTTCTTATTTTTCTTTTTTTTTCAAGGTTGGTGAGGGTCGCCGGTGACCTTCGCCAGAGGCCTTGCCCTCAGCCAAACTGGGCGAGGGGCACCTCGCTATTGGCCAGTATGGCCACGAAGGCCCTTGGCGAGGCCCTTGGCGAGGGCATTGCGGCCTTGCCGCCGTGAGAGAGGTGGCGAAGGCTTTCGCCAGATCCGACGAGGCGGCCTCGCCCGCGGCCGCGAAGGCTCTCGCTCGATCTGACGAGGCCGCCTTGCCCACAGCCGCGAAAGCCCTTGGCGAGGCCTTCGCAGCCTCGCCGCTGCGAGCAAGGTGGCAAAGGCTCTCGCCAGATTTGGCGAGGCTGCCTCACCCACGACGGTGAAGGCTCTCGCCAGATCTAGCAAAGTTGCCTCGCCCGTGGCCGATGAGATGGCCTTCGCAGCCTCGCCCAGGGCCTTCGTGGCCAAGGGTAAGGCAGCCATTGCCCAAGCTGGGCGAGGCCTTCACAGCCAGGGAGGGTCGCCGGTGACCCTCGCCGGCATTAAAAATTTTTTTTAAAAAAATTAAAACATTTTCCACGTCAGCTTCGTCGAAGCCACGTTGGATTTTCCGGCTACCAAATGGCATTGGGCACTCAAGTGATTACTTTTTCAAATTTTTGACATTCAAGTGAGGGAAAAAAAAGATATGGCACTCAAGTAAGCGAAAAAAAAGTTACGGCACTCAAGTAAGCGTCATAAGAAAATTATGGCACTCCTAGTGTCCTTATTCTCGGAGAGGTAACTGCTACCCTGATATCAAACGACACTCGGAAAAGGGCAAGTAGTTGAAAATCTTCGGGAGAGGGACTTTTTGGAAAGGAGAAAAGCAGTCAAGAAAGAGGAAGATCAATGGATTGAGGATCAAGCCGTAGGGATTGATCAAAATCCAAGGGAAAGTTCAAAGAAAGATGCTATGGGTGTAATGAGGAAGGGCATATCAAGAGATTTTATCCAAATAAGAACGAGAAAAAGAAGAAAGGCTCGGATGAAGCAAGTGTAGCCGATAGTAGTGAGACTAATGATGGGGACGTCTTGACCATATCGTTGGGGAAGGACACCTTCGAAGATTCGTGGATCTTGGACTCCGGATGCACTTATCATATGTGTCCTCATCAAGAAGCTTTCGATGAGTACAAGGCATATGATGGTGGTTCAGTTCTCATGGGGAATGACACTTCATGCAAGACCGTGGGAGTTGGAACCGTGAAAATCAGGATGTTCAATGGCATGATCAGAACCCTGGCAGATGTGTGTCATGTACCGGGTCTAAGGAAAAATCTGATTTCATTGGGAGCACTTGAATCCAATGGATGCAAGTACTCAGCTCAAGGAGGAGTCTTGAAGGTGAAAAAGGGAGCTCTAGTTGTTCTAAAGGGATAGAGGCACGGGAACCTATATCGACCTATAGGAAGAGCATTTGTGTCCACGGATGCTAGCACGGAGATAGATAACACCTATCTATGGCATATGCATCTCGGGCATATGGGGGAAAGAGGATTGATGGAGCTTCACAAGAGGAATGCACTCCAAGGTATGAAAAAGTGCAAATAAGATTTCTGCAAATTTTGTGTGTTTGGAAAACAATGCAGAGTACGGTTCAATGTTGCAACTCATACGAGCAAGGGCGTGCTTGAGTATGTACACATGGATGTATGGGGTCCTTCATCAGTAAAGTCAAAAGGCGGGAAGGAATACTTCGTGACATTCATTAACGAGTTCTCTTGGAAAGTTTGGGTCTACTTCATGCACACAAAAGTGAGGCCTTTGACAAGTTCACAGAATGAAAAGTCGAAGTTGAGACTTCAACGGGGAAGAAGCTTAAGTGCTTAAGATCGGACAATGGAGGAGAGTACAAATCGACACCGTTCATGGAGCTTTGCAAGAAAGAAGGGATTAGACGTCACTTCACAGTTTCGGATACGCCCCAACAAAATGGCATAGCGGAAAGGATGAACCAAACCTTATTAGAGAGAGCTCGGAGCATGAGGCTACATGCGGGATTGAGCAAGGAGTTTTAGGCAGAAGCTGTCTGCATGGAATGTTATCTTGTGAATTGTCTCCATCAACTACAATTAAATGCAAAATTCCCAAATAGTTATAGACCGGTAAAACTATCGATTATTCTAATTTAAGAATATTCAGTTGTCCTGCTTTTGTACATGTGCAGAGTTCAAAGTGCTTGAAGTTGGATCCAAAGTTAAAACTGTGCATATTTCTCGATTACGAGAAAGGAGTGAAAGGCTACAAATTATGAGATCCAGGTGAGAAGAAAGTTCTGACGAGTAGGATTGTTGAGTTCGATGAATCTGCAATGTTGAAGTCAAGCTGCGTGCCACACGCGGCTGTTGAAGAGAAGAGTGATAAATCTATTGTTAAGGTGGAGCTTGAAGTTAGAGAATTTGTAGAGAATGGCGAGTCATTCAATGAAGCTCCGGAAGTTAAAGAAACGGTAGAAGTTCCTCGTATCATTGCGACGGGTCGAGGAAGGCGCACTCTCAAAGCACTGGAGAGGTCCGGTTTTGAGGATATGGTTGCTTATACTCTTACCGTAGGCTCCAGCAATCCAAGCTCCTATCATGAAGCTTTGAAAAGTGATCACAAAGAAAAGTGGATGACCGCGATAATGGAGAAGATGGAGTCGTTACAAAAGAATGAGACATGAGAACTTGTGAAGAAGCCCAAGGATCGGAAAGTCATTGGCTGCAAATGGGTTCTTCGAAGAGAGGAAACAACAACAGAGAAAGAGCAAGAGAGATACAAGGCCCGACTTGTTGCTAAGGGCTATGCATAGAAGGAGGGGATCAATTACAATGAAATATTTTCCTCGGTTGTAAAACACACGTCAATTCATGTTTTATTAGCTATGGTGGTCATGTATGACTCGGAACTTGAGCAGCTAGATGTGAAGACGGCATTCCTTCATGGTGACTTGGAGGAGAAAATTTACATAAAGCAGCTCGAAGGCTTCAAGATGGAAGGGAAAGAGAATCACGTTTGCTTGCTCAAGATATCACTTTATAGTTTGAAGCAATCTCCGAGGCAATGGAATAAAAGGTTTGATTCTTTTATGCTTCATATTGGCTACATAAGGAGTGTGCATGATTCTTGTGTCTACTACAGAGTTTTGGATGATAAGTCGCTTATTCTGTTGATGCTCTACGTTGATGATATGTTGATTACTGCAAAAAAAATGAGAGACATCTTTTCCCTAAAGTCTCAGTTAAGCAATGAGTTTGAAATGAAGGATCTTGGTGCTGCAAAGAGGATCCTTGGCATGGAAATTTTTCGAGATAGATGTGCAAGTAAGCTTTGGGTAAATCAGAAGAAGTATGTTGAAAAGGTATTGCAGTGGTTCAACATGGGAAAAGCTAAATCGGTTTGTACACCCTTAGCAAATCACTTCAGATTATCCGAGAAACAATGCCCTAGTTCACATGAGGAGGTTCTAAAGATGTCTCGAGTACCTTATGCCAGTGCAATAGGGAGCCTCATGTATGTTATGGTTTGTAGCAGATCGGATTTGGCTTATGCAATGAGTCTCGTTAGTCGATATGTGAGCAATCCGGGTAAGGAGCATTGGGAAGCTGTTAAGTGGATCTTTCATTATTTGGCTGGAACTACCGAAATGGGTTTGATGTTCAGTTCAAAGGAAGAATCGATCAATTTAGCAAGTTATGTCGATTCGGACTTCGCTGGTGATTTGGACAAGCGAAGGTCCATCACAGGATATGTCTTTACTTTTGGAGGTGGAGCTATTTCATGGAGGGCAATACTTCAGTCTACTGTAGCATTGTCTACAATCGAAGCCGAGTATATGGCAGTAACTGAGGCTGCGAAGGAGGGAATATGGCTGACTGGTTTGGTCATGGAATTGGGTTTAAAGTAGGAAAGTGCTACACTATATTGCGATAGCCAAAGCGCAATATGTCTCGCAAAGAATCAAGTGTTTCATTCCAGAACGAAACACATTGAAGTTCGGTACCATAAGATTCGAGAATTTGTGGAGAATGGTAGCATTGCTTTGAAGAAAATCCATACAAAAGATAATCTCACGGATATGCTCACGAAGATGGTTACTACGGAGAAGTTCAAGTCCTGCAAGGACTTGATTTCTCTCACCCATCATTGAAGTTGACGGAGGCCGCACCGGTCTAGGTGAGGGCGTACCTTTGCGAAGGCACGGTGGAGAGAGAGATATAAACATTTTCTTGATTTGAGTGGAGGCTTGTGGTTTATTCAAGCCAAAGGTGGAGATTTGTTGATGTTTGTCTTGAATTCCATGAAGTTTCGATTGATTAGGGACTCGGAAAAGTCAATCGGGAAATCTAAGAAGGCTTGGAGCTTACATGGTACGCATTTCAAATATATTTCCTATCTACATGGGATTTCATGGGAAATAGTCCTAATTCAATATAACTAGGATTTGTGGTGATATTCTTAATATTTAGGGGATAATCATTAAAGATTTATTAGTTAGTTTCCTAAACTGATTAGATCTTTAGGGTAGAACTTCTTGGCAAGGACCAGCCGAGGCGTCGAGGATGGCGACGACGTCGACAGGGAGTTCGACTTCGCCTCTCTTCTGGGTCGTCCGGCTAAAACCACGACTCGCGTCAATCTCTCTCTCCGACGACCATCAGCCCTCCGACCCCGACTCCACTCCACCAAGCCTCCGTCGTTTTCCAGCAGCGCGTTCGGCGATGGTCATCCAGAGATGATCCTCAGATTTTGCGAGACGAAGAGAGGGAGGTGTGAAGCGTGAGGTCTGAAATTTTGAAATAAAGAAAGAGAGAGGGTGAGGGAGAAGACGCCGAAAAGGAAAAGAGACAGAGCGCGCGCGTTTGGAAAAAAACTATTTTCTCTTCTTTTTTTTTTCCACATCACTTGACACGTGTTAGCTTCTTAATGGAACAGATACGCCACGTAGGACAATGACATGGCAGTATCATACCACTGAATATTTTCTCAAGAGAGAGAAGCAAAAAAGCGAAACCCTTTTCTTCATTTCGAGGCAAATTGCTCAAAAGGGTACGACCCAATTCGAAGGAAGATAAAGAAAACGAAGGCGGATCAAAGAAATGGCATGCGAGGACAATTCAACTCTCCGAGATGGGGACGCTCGCCAAACACGCTGATGGAACAGTCCACATGACGACCGCGTCCTTAATGAGAAGGACGCCTGGTCACCGGCGGTATCCAGTGGAGGGGGGGCGGCGACCGGCTGGCAGGGGCCGAGGACTGGCCCCTCGGAGGTTTCTGACCGGCAGAAATTGTGCCAAACATGGCCGAACCCTTTCGCTGTCTCCATTACTGGGTTTGCCATTTCCTGCCCTGCACTGGAACGTGCATGGCCGAGTGACGATGACCCCGTTTTGGGAGAAGCAGGGGCCATAAATGGTGAAAACCGGAGACGTGCATGGGGGCTGAAGGGTGTGGGAGCGCGACCGGCTATCGCCGGTGGGCCCCGAACGGTACACCTGATGATGCGGTGTTTGCCGCCTTGCTCACGCGTGACAAAGAACGAGAGAGAGAGAGAGAGAGAGAGAGAGAGAGAGAGAGAGAGAGAGAGAGAGAGAGAGAGAGAGAGAGGGGGGGGGGGGGGGTGGGTTGGGGACGGGGGAGATCTCCTCGGCTCGTGGCAGTCGATCGTGGCACTTGGGATGCACGGAGCGAAGATTGGGGACGATTTGGAGCGGTCAAAGCTGAGGTCATACTCTGAGTCGTCGGCTGCTCGATGCTATATTTTAGGGTTATGATTCTGCTTCTTCTTCTTTTTGGGAAATTACAAGATGATCAGAAAGCAGGTGGTCCCATACTTCAAGTATGGAGAGTGGAATCAATTCAATTCCTGGGATCTAATTTTGGAACTCAACTATCAAGAAGTAGAGCAACGTTGCATGCTCTCGTATTCGATTGAATAAATCGTAATTTCTACCTATAACAACACATGACAACCTAGGAATTTTCCTAGAATATCTTGCCATAACATAGAGTAATCATAGCTCGAGGTCAGACAAGAGCCTTCATTCTTTCCATGTGGTTTTTCTGCCAAATGTTTGCTCAAGTCCACTGACGGTGTGATGCAGCAAAACGGAATTACAGGACTCATGGGTCTCCGCGGAATTCTGATGTTAAGAGGTATTACGAAGAAGCGAGGACCACTTGATCCTCCCTTCGATGATAAGGGCTTCGATTTTTATCCCTACATTCTCAAAGAGGATCACGGCGCAATGACAATTATCGAAACAGAAGAACTCATGCACTTGACCATGAACGGAAGGGCGCTCGGATCTGTGTTACAACAAGATAATCAGTATGGAAAAGCAAAATTTCGAGTTCAAGCGGGAATGAATTGAAACTTAGACCCTCCGCTTGATCAGGAATTAGTAAGTCCTAACCCGCCGACTTAGTGGGCGCAAAGAGAATCAAGGATCTCCTCACGTGAGAAACTCCAACAGTTCATATCATCTGATGCGCTCTTTTTGCTCTTCACGTTGGTTTTATCCAAAACAGAATCCCCTGCTTCACTTTCTAGGCTCAAATTCGTATCACCTTGTTTTTGGATCCCTTCCTCCCCCGGCACTTCAGAATTGAGCAATTTGGTCTTCCATTTAATCCCAACTGCCCTCGCCTGATCTGAAAAATAGACCTTAGATACAGGGGAGCTGCAAATTTCTTTTTACGTCTCATAATCAGCCGCAAAAGTGTTTCCTCCCTCCAACAGTCTCCATAAAGGATTCAGAATGGAGATTGCATAATCATTTCTCTCAAAAGTTTCTTTCAAGACCAGAAAATCAGAGACCGGCTCTGGCTCCTTGAATTGAACGAAAACTGTAGTTTTATCCAAAGAGTAGACTGAAGTAACGGAGGTTGGGCCAAAAACTTTGGTGATGCATTCCTTTATCTTCCTTGCCTTGAGTTTGGGTGGGAATCCCCAAATCAAGATAATGTTCTCAAACAAAATCCTCGAGCATCAGTTCTTGCAGTAAGTTGATCCAACAGAATTCCCAGTCACACTGCCAGTGCTTAAGTTAATAATGTCTCGATTGTTCCAACTGACAAACAGACATTGACATATTTCTCAAGCGTTTCATCATGTGCCAAAATTTCGGAAGAAGAACGAGAATGGAACTTAATGCCAAGATGAGAGCATGCCTGTGCAAAGACACAACCAGTCATGAAAGCATGATACCTACCTCATGCTTGGCCCCGGCATCCCAGATGGAGGCCCTGTGATTATAAATAAAAGAATTATTTAAAACAAATCCGCCAAAGAAAGAATTAGCCGGGGAAAAAAGGGAATTAATGCATGCATTGACAGTCAAAAATCACACGCATAATTGTGGATCTGAGCTAAGAAGAATATCACCACTACTTCCATTTCCGTAATCAACTTGAAGTGACTAATCACAGCTGGACAAAAAACTAATGAAACCCAACAATGCTCTATCATATCATCCCCATAACTATGTGGTTTGACCCTAGACCTAATGGGCACATGCAAAATAAAGCACAAAGAATTGGATATGAAAGGGGAAAAAACCTAGATATGCTGAATTTAGTAAATCGGCATATAACCTATAAAAAGTATGGAACAGAGAAACAATCCCTTGATCATATAGATTACATTTGCTAAATACAAAAACTAGATTCATAAATTTGTCTAACTCCTCCAAACATCTCCAGGTCTTGCTCTTGTAAGAAGAGCACAAACCTGGGGACAATCATGACTCAGCATTTGCCACGCTTGTAGTATATAAATACATATCAATTGGTGCTTTTTCACTCTCTCCAGCCATCCCCTCTTTCTTGTCTTTCTTCTCCATCTTTGAGAAAGGATTGAAGCTGAATTGTAAGCGTGTCTGAATTATCTCTTCTAGATCAATACTGACGTGTAAGGTCCGACTGAAATGTTCTACCATCACTATAAAGATGTATCTATCGGTAAGTATGTATAACATTCATCTAAATTTCTAATTAGATGCCCCAGCAAGTATCATTTTTACTGACATCTGTTGTGGAATGATCAAAAGCAAACAAACAATAAACAGTGAAAAGAAAGTACAAGTCGAGAATGAAGAGATAAGGGAATTCAACCTCACATCATCTACTTGAACCTCCACTCTCACGCAAGTTTTTGAAGCCAAATCGGTACTCATGTAACCTAGAGCAATTTGAGGCACAGAAATGTTTCAGACTTCTTCATCCAGTACTTAAGTATGTCGCTTGAATTCAAAAGAACTTTGGTGTCAATGATACATGGGAGGTGCTTGTTAGAAGAAGAGACAACTCTTCGGCAGCGAAGGGAAGCTGACCAAAGAACTTCCTATATATATGGGCAACATCTGCATTATAAAAACAATGAGCTTCAGATGATATATAATTTAACTAATCAATGGAAAGCTAAGCTCTTGGCAATTATCATACCAAGACAGCAATTATGACCAACAATCAATTTCTGCTCAGAAGATAAGAGGTCAATAACATGACGAAATCCAACTGCCGAACGAATCTTTAACTTTTCTCCTCTGCAATACTCATCATCCACCTCTTTCTACATAAAGATATCTGTAGGTTTTTGGGGCAAGCGAAACACATCTAAATTACATGGGATGTTATTATGTATTATTCTCCTCTCTGAGCACATAATTAGCAACTTGTATCTGAAATGCTGCTTTGCCCTTTACAGAACATCCAGCACAAAATGCAAAGCAACAGGTGCTTCAAAGTTCATGGTCTGGCTATTATTGTCATTGATCATTTCAATCCAGCGATCAGATAAGATTTCAATTCAGCTCAACTGTTGGAGATAAAAATTCGAGGCTATTGGAAAAATGAAAGAAATTAAACAGACAGACACAGACACTGAAGAAGTGCCCTCTTTACCCATTTCAGTGATATAAAATTACTCATTAAAGATTTAAAGAAAAAAACTATCCTCACAATTTTTCTATTTGCATTTGTCTTGCCATTAGAAGGTCCTTATCGGTGTTGCAGTCTGTATACACAAGCAACGGTTGGAGACAAGAGTTTTGAACATTCGCACAAACATATACAATATCTTCAAAGTGATTTCTTGTAACCTGCAAGTTTCAACCTTTATCGGCAATTAGTGCTGAGCTCACCAATATGAAGTATATCAATCGTAATTAATGAAGATGACAGTCTAAACATCTATAACTCCAGTCCACCTCAAGTGAAAAAAAATCGAAATGAGTAATCTTACAGGCACATTCTAGCACTCAAAGATACTTTAGCTAATAAAAAAGTTGACCCTCTACGGAATGATCTGTAATCAATGTTATCGCAAATGTTTCAATCAAATCATTGTCAGTAAATTCAGTATTATTATCAACTACATCGGCAGGCATGCAAAGGTCCTTGGACAAACATTTCTATGTTTGCCAAGCCAAGTCACCATGACTTCATTGCACACTTTTCACAAAGGACCCTCCATCCTTCCCAATCTCTTTCTCCTTCCAGGAACATCAGTGGGACAAAAGAGCTAAAGGTGACCCAAACCACTTCTTGCAAGCCGGTAAGGATATAAGCAGACGATAGAACAGCGAGGCTCTTTCACAACAGTACCAAATATCAATATGGCAGTTGTTTTTGGTATGGCTTCTGCTTTTAGATATTGGATACTTCCTCGACTTTTACAGTTTGAAACTGGACTTTCATATGATTTCAAACACTCCAAAATATTATAAACACATCATATCAGCATGACAAGTTATCCCAAATCCATAAATCTTAAAAGTTAAAATATTACTTATTTGGTTGCTCATAAGCCAAAAAAAAAGGCCTCTAAATGACTGCCATAACACTGATCAGAGAAACTAACAAGCAAGGAGATCAGCCTCTTTCTTTCAAATACAAATATACAACATAAGAGAAATCACTGTCTCCAAAACCAGAAACTGAAAAAGGAAACTAAATACCAGAGAATGGGATTACCTGCTGAATCAACCTGAGCTGATGCGCAGTTAACCGACTAAGGGCAAGAGCGGGGCGCGCTCTATAGAAAATGGTTTGAATTTGCTGTTTTGAGTCATTTGAGCTCTCACTAAGCTGTATTTCACAATTTCTGTCATGTAACAACTCATCACGCCATATCTTCATTCGGTTCTTTATTCTCTCACTGAAGAGAACATCTGCCATGCTGATCAAAGGTACATCTCTGAATTCCTTATGTTTATGCCGGGAACATGATGACTCCTCCAGATGTCTCAGCAGCTCATTTTCTTGTTCTCTGGATAAAAAAGATATTCCTGAGATTATTTAACATTGTGAATTTCCAGATTTAAGACTGCACGTGTCTATATCAAGTGAATGCTTTGGATTGGGCAAGAACATAACGAAATCTATCAATGAAACCACTATCCAGAACACAATCACATCCCAATTCCTTATTTATCAAGTTCAACAAAAAAAATTGTAGTTCAGACTCAAGAAAATTGAATTGCTTGAATTATTTATAGCTACTAAACAACAATCAAAATTCACAAATTCCTTCTGGTTCATCCCTGAAGATACCCAATCAGGCAATCACCCATTAAACTTTAGTGATTCAAGCGCAGCAACACTTGACTGCAAGCGCAGGTCTAGTTACTAAAAACCCAAAACATGTCTATATGTTCCTCGGAGCTACCATATCACATGAACTTATGATCATATCGTGGCCAACATTATCCAAAGCATTCAGAGCAGCCTCTGTGAAGAAAATTTAGACGCGTTTACCTTCCCATATGCACGTGTTGAAATCGAACTGGTATTTTGCCAAGGAGTCGACTGAGGCAGCCTGGCAGTGGAATCCATAAGCTGCTGGGTCATCAAATGACAACTCTTGCCGAGGGAAAATATAGGAATTGTGCCTGCGAGATTGACACTGAGTTACTCAAGGGAATTACGAACCAAAGTCAGATTTCGCAGGCGAGAAAGAATGAACCCAGAAAAGCCTGCCCTGATTTTACCGAAAGGTGACGACAATTTCAACTATCCAATCACTTGAATCAGCTCAATAAAAAACCAATGGCAGCCCTTCAATTCCAATCCCTGGTCCAGAGGGACACAAAAAATGCGAAAACCAGAGAAACTCGCGGGTGAGCGACGAAGCAGAGCTCCTGCGGATCCCAGCGGAAGGGACACACGCCGAACTGGACGACGGCGAACTTCTCCGCCGAATCCTTGACCTTCAAGTACCTGACGTCGTAGCGGTCGAACTCGAACGACTCTCGCCACGGGACGCTCGTGACCCCGGTCATCTCGAGGTCGACCGCCACGAAGTCCGCCGCCCTGGCATGGTCCCTCAGGGACTCGAGCGCGGGCTCGAAGTTGGACCTGGTCACGTTCTCGAGGGGGAAAGTCGAGGGCGTCGGTGCTTGTGACGCCGCCGCCGCCGCCGTCATTGCAGTAGTCAGGGCTCGCCATAGGGCACGAGAGAGTGCCCTGACGGGGCACCGGTGGTTCATCGTCGTAGCATGATCGGGGACGTTCCCTAGGGTTCACCGGAGGTTCTCCGCCTCGGGCCTCGGCTCCAATTGGCGGCGTCGCCATGAGCTTCCGCGGCCTCCAGACCTTCTCTCCCCCCTCCCCGATCTCCCCTACGACTACGGCTCTCGCCAGCCCGCAATCAGCGGCAAGATCACGCAGCTGCATCGCCCGACGCCGGCGAGGGCAGCCTCCGCCCGAGGCTGGCAACTGTCGCCGGCCCCGGTAGGGCCGACGGACGGAAAAGAGGAAAAAACAAGAAGAAGAGAAGGAAAAAGAAAAGAAAAAAATAAAAATAAATAAAAAATGTCAAAAAATGAAATTGCCCTGTTTCAATCACCGGAACAGTGACGTACAATCACCGGAACAGTGACGTACTTGCCGGCTGATAAACATTTGACAGGCCGGTGAACTCAGGTCCTTATTTGAGACAAATTGGATACTTCGTGCTTTTATTTAGTATTATATTCACTTTGAACCTTTTTTTGAAAAAATGACTCTACCTTAAATACTGGTTTGAAATTTTCCCCTCGAGAACTAAGCAGAGCTATTAAGGTTTCGATCACGGTAGCTGAACGCAATTCAGCATATAGTCTTATTTGTCAGCGAAACAGATGAACAAGGAAAAATGCTCTCAACTTTGTTCCATTTAAGGTTAGTGGACTGAAGGAAGGCGTTATTTGTGATGAAAGCTTTTTGAGATTCGATGAAATTGAGAGCGAAAGGTGATCGAGAATTTAACTCATGGACAATTGAATATAAGAAGCGGCACATTTCAAAGATGAGCTGTCCTTTGCGAGGGAACTCGTAGTGTATATAAAGTGAATGATCTGGCTTTGCCAGCACTAGGTAAGATAAATCTATTATCTGCGGTCGCGGCTCATGTCAAATCCTCGATGGGTTAGCTCCCCTCCAGAGCCAAAGTCCCTGGTTTTTTAGTATTTGTCTGCCGTAGCTAACCAATGTGTGATTGGCTGTCAATAGCTCTTTCCATATTGATGTGAATGGTGCGCTGGTGCTCCTGATGAGCCATAGTACTACAGAATGTACAGAGTGACAAGCTTTGGATCTATATGGCACTAGCAAGGATGGGTGGCATTCAAATGTGACCACATTCAGATTGTGTCGTGCTTACTGACTAGGAGGAAAATTTTGTTGAGGGTTGTCTTCCCATCCTGAAGACAGTTGCTTAGATTAGTCACTGCATCGGTAGGTTTTATTTGTTATCACATTCTTATTGCGATTGCTACCAACTAAATGAAAGGGGAAAAGAGGTGAAATTAGGGTTTCTGGGTTTCGTTTTGTTTCATATGAATAATTTACAGCATGAGATGAGCAAGTGCGAAATGTCGTATCAGATATTATCGATTCATTTTTAAGTAAGCTTCATAGGCATTGTGGTGGTAGTTCACGCAATTTGGCAAAGGCATGTTGAACCACGACTGTGATTAAACTTTCTTACAGAACTTCATCACCTTTGAGACAAGCTTCATTTAGGTCTATTGTTTGAAAACAATCCGTAGAAAATTGTGTTTTTTTCAAGAGCACCGATGGCTGCGCGAGCCCTTCTATTACCTCTTCTTGTTTTTATAAATTATCCAACAACCTTGAATTTTCTTTTTATTTTTTCTATGTGCATATTCAACTATTAAAGATTAGCTTTTGGCGCTTAGCCCGTTATTATGCTTTTGATTTTGCTCCTCTTACGATTTTGTGGATGTAACCTATGTTCAGGTCATGTTAATCACTCCATATTCTTGCCCCAATTCAGGTAAATGCATGTTTGACAAATTTTGATCCATGCGGTCGCTTTATGTCTCTCTGGCCTCATATGTTGGGTAATGCAGGGAGGAGGTGGTGAGCCACCAAAAGGTTCCCTCGGTTGGGCCATTGACAATCATTTTTGCTCTTTAGACCCACTCGTGCAGAAAATGAATGCAGAAGGTGCTGCTTTACAACTTCGAAACAAACGTTGCGAGTTGCGAGAATCTAGTTGAGATTCAGGGGACCTTTCGAGTTCGAAACGTCTAAGGCTATCATGTGTTGCAAACTGCAAGAGTTGGGTAAGTTTGGATATCTCTGTTTGCATGTCCATTCAATCACTTGGGCCTTTCAAGTTTAAAGAATCTGAAAGAATCAGATGCCGCCAACTGCGAGAATTTAGTTGAAGTTTGATGCTTTGACCCATATAGAATATCTGGAAACGTTCTGTATCTCTGGATGCGCATCCATTGAAAGATTCCATGCTGCAAATTGCCGAAATCTAGTTGAAATTCATGGTCTTTACAGGTTGGATTTACTGGCAAGATTGAATATCTCTGGGTGCTCTTCTATTAAAAGATTACCAGACTTTTCCAGTTTAGAGACTTAAAATTTCACGTTGCAAATTGCGAGAATCTAGTTGAAGTTGGAGGCCTTGATTGATTAATTAGAAAATTTGGGTTGTTTTAATGAAATGTCTTAAGGGATTCTATGGCGGAGCGCCTATCAAGTTCAATGGCGGAGGTTCGATTCGTTTCTGTTTTGTCCTCTTGTTTCTTTCGTTCCTTCCGTCTGGGATTTAGTTTTTGTTGTTTGCTTTCTAAGTTCAATGGAAGTGAGGGTGAAATTTGTCAGGAGCGATAATTGATCGAGCATTCTCTTGTCTAACACGGACTCATCGAGTGATCGGATTGTTCTTTAACTGTTGCCTGCCGTTGCATAGAAACAGGACCTTAATGAATTGCCAGAGTCAAATTTGCTGAGGGCGTGCTTGACTTCTCATTTGGGGTCAATCCTTAGTGATTTAATATGTTCCCTCGAGAAATGACGAGGACTAGGCTGAGCTGTTAAGGTTTTCGGTCACGGTAGCTGAATGCAATTTAGCATATAGTCTTATTCGTCAGCGAAACAGATGAACAAGGAAAAATGCTCTCGACTTTGTTCCATTCAAGGTTAGTGGACTGAAGGAAGGCGTTATTTGTGATGAAAGCTTCTTGAGATTCAATGAAATCGAGAGGGAAAGGTGGTCGAGAATTTAACTCATGGACAATCGAATATAATAAGCGGCACATTTCGAAGATGAGCTATCCTTTGCGAGGAAACTTGTAGTGTATATAAAGTGACTGATCTGGCTTTGCCAGCACTCGGTAAGACAAATCTATTATCTGCAGTTGCGGCTCATGTCAAATCCTTGATGGGTTAGCTCCCCTCCAGAGCCAAAGTTCCTGGTTTTTTAGTGTTTGTCTGCCATAGCTCACCAATGTCTGGTTGGTTGTCAATAGCTCTTTCCATATTGATGTGAATGGTGCGCTGGTGCTCCTGATGAACCATAGTACTATAGAATGTACAGAGTGACAAGTTTTGGATCTATATGGCCTTAGTGAGGATGGGTGGTGTTCAAATGTGACCACATTCAGGTTGTGTCGTGCTTACTGACTAGGAAGAAAATTTTGTTGAGGGTTGTCTTTCCATCCTGAAGACAGTTGCTTAGATTAGTCTCTGTATCGGTAGGTTTTATTTGTTATCACATCCTTATTGCAGTTGCTACCAACTAAATGGAAGGGGAAAAGAGATGAAATTAGGGTTTCTGAGTTTCGTTTTGTTTCATATGAATAATTTACAGCATGTGATGAACAAGTGTGAAATGTTGTATCAGATATTATCAATTCATTTTTAAGTAAGCTTCATAGGCATTGTGGTGGTAGTTCAAGCAGTTTGGCAAAGGCATGTTTAACCACGACCGTGATTGAACTTTCTTAAAGAACTTCATCACATTGAAACACACTTCATTCAGGTCTATTGTTTGAAAACAATTTGCAGAAATTTTGTATTTTTTTTAAGAGCACTGATGGCTGTGCCGGCCCTTCTATTACCTCTTCTTGTTTTATAAATTATCCAACAATCTTGAATTTTCTTTTTATTTTCTCTATGTGCATATTCAACTATTAAAGATTAGCTTTTGCCGCTTTGCCCGTTATTATCCTTTTGATTTTGCTCCTCTTACGATTTTGTGGATGTAACCTATGTTCAGGTCATGTTAATCAGTCCATGTTCTGGAATAATCTTGCTCCAATTCAGGTAAATGCATGTTTGACAAATTTTGATCCGTGCAGTCGCTCTATCTCTCTCTGACCTCATATGTTGGGTACTGCAGGGAGGAGGTGGTGAGCCACCAAAAGGTTCCATCGGCTGGGCCATTGACAATCATTTTTGCTCTTTAGATGCACTCGTGCAGAAAATGAATGCAGAAGGTGCTGACTTCGAAACAAACGTTGTGAGTTGCGAGAATCTAGTTGAGATTCAGGGGACCTTTCGAGTTCAAAACATCTAAGGCTATCATGTGTTGCAAACTGCAAGGGTCTGGTAAGTTTGGATATCTCTGTTTGCATGTCCATTCAATCACTTGGCCTTTTAAGTTTAAAGAATCTAAAAGAATCAGATGCTGCCAACTGCGAGAATTTAGTTGAAGTTTGAGGCTTTGACCCACATAGAATATCTGGAAACGTTCCGTATCTCTAGATGCGCATCCATTGAAAAATTCCATGCTGCAAATTGCCGAAATCTAGTTGAAATTCATGGTCTTTACAGGTTGGATTTACTGGCAAGATTGAATATCTCTGGGTGCTCTTCTATTAGAAGATTACCAGACTTTTCCAGTTTAAAGACTCTGAATTTCATGTGCAAATTGCAAGAATCTAGTTGAAGTTCGAGGCCTTGATTGACTTATTAGAATCTTTGGGTAGTTTTAATGTCTTTAGATACATGTCCATCAAAAAGATTACCAGACCTTTCAATCCATTAAAAGATAAACAGACCTTTCAAGTTAAAAATGTCTAAAAGGATTCTATGCTGCAGACTGCAGGAATCTAGTTGAAATTCACAGCCTTGAGAGGTTGATTATTGGTAAGATTGGATATCTCTAATTGTACATCCATCGAATGATAACCACACCTTTCCAGTTTAAAGAATTTGAGGGCTTTCATGTTGCAAACTGCAAGGGTCTTGTTGAAACATGGCCTTGACGGGCTGGATATTTTGGTAATATTGGATATCCATGGTTGCACTTCCCTTGGAAGATTATCGGATCTATAGTGCTCGAAAACCCTGACAAGGTTGAACATCAACCACCATGAGAAGCTACATGACATTCAAAGCCTAGAGATATTCTCATCCTGCAAAAGTTTGTGTATTCAAGGATGCAAGTCGTTAGCAAAATTCCCAGATGTGTTGAAATTGGAAGATTTAAGGAACTTGATAGTGACAGCTTGTTGGAAACTATCAGACATCCCAGGGCGCAAAAGATCGAGATACCTATAAAGTACAGAGATTGCATGATGCTGGTCAATTGTCGCACGAGACTGTGACAAACTAATTGGGCCTCGAGGGCTTGGAGACTTGGAGCTTCCACAAGCTTACGACATTTCCAGATGCAAGTCGCTACAGCCAATATCTGAATTGTCTTGAGCTTTCCTCATATAGAATATGAGCAGTTGTTACGTCGGGTATTCATGAGATCACATTCTGGTGTTAGTTCGATATTTGAGACGATCCCTGTCCCCTAATAAGGCAAAATCTTAGACTTGATAAAATCATGAATGAAGCCGGCAGTCCTGGTGAATCATCCCTGAGTAATTCTCTTTTGTACATTAGTGAGCGATTTCTGTTCCTTAGTTGGACTGAAATCTCTCTCTTTGATCATAGTAGAAATGTAACTGGCAGCCCTTGTCGGAGGACTAGATCATAAGAATGCCTTTTGAGAAAATAATCTGTCATTTGTCATCCACTTTGATTCTTCAATCTCAGCATGATATTGGGAACCAGACTTTTAGATTAATAATCTTTTTTCAAGTTTTGTATTTGAACGTTGTTCTGCTTGATTGCAGGTCATCTATAACGTGTTTGTTTTGTTTACATGGCGAGTTAAACTTTTATCTTCTGTTGATTCTTATAATGGCAGGCATACTAGCTTATATGTGATGTTATGGTGGAAATTACAAAACATTGAAAGAACAAGCAACTCTTTAAGAAAATCCCTTTAACCATAGTCATCACAGTTTCTTAAGGTGGACGATTGAAATCCCATACTCAGGAATGATGTGAATTTGCTTGCTTATCCTGATTGCTTGAATTGGTTTTTTATTGTTCTTTGATATTGCAACTGTAATTTTCTCTTGTTTGTTCTCGTATGATGGCTCGGAGTAATTTAATGATTGACATGTGGATCATTAAGGAAGCTTAGGGAGGCAAAGTGCAAAAACACAGGCAAAGGAGAGTGATCATGGTGCTGGACTTGTGGTGCTCTGGATCCCCAAAATTCGTAGGATTCTTTCAAGTTAATCATCAGGTGTGAATTTTATATGCTGCAAGGCTGCAAGAGTGAGTTCATAGTTTCATTGTCATTTTAAGTTCTTGATCAAGCATTTGTGTTGAATTTGATCCTAATAACATTCACACCATTTTTCCTATCACCACGTGATTTACTCTTCTGCTCCATCATTCCAATGGTGGGATTTTTTCGCTATGCCAATGAGGATTTGTTCTAGTGATGCTCTATTTCAACTTTCTAGTCTGCCAGTTTTTGTCTCCTGCTGCGTGCTAACATTTCTAATGATCTTTGTCTTCATGATATTGGAGCCGCGAATAGAGCCTAACTTCAGAATTTGGGAGGAGAACCATATATGTATTTCAAAGAAACTAATTAACTAGTGCAAGTTTGAGCAATGTTATCTATATGAATCATGCTGGAATTATAGAAGCATTTTAACGAGTTTATTTGCTTTATGATGAGGAGCAACATCTCACGATCTATCAATAGTTCACCTATATCTGGTAGAAATAATGATCCTCATGTATAATGAACTCACATAATAAGCTTATGGCAAGGGACATGAACAGGACTAGCAGTGTCACACAGAGATATGAAGCATCACTTCCAAGTGGTGGCGGAGATGTGGTGGTCCCAGTGGTTGGTGCCGGCAGTTCCGGGGATCCAGCTGGACTGGAGCTCGGGGTGGTGGAAGTTTCATTGATGGTGACAGTTAATTTTTGGCCCTGAGCGCAACAGTCACTGTTAGCAAAGGTGTAGACGAAGTAATACTCACTGGCTTTGTTCAGGGAATAGGTGGCTGGTCCGTTGATTGGTGTATGAATGTAGTAGCACTGTTGCAGTTATTGTTTTCACCATTTGACATGTTCACGACGTTGTGTGACCCTGCATTGAAGTAGAACACTGCAAAAATAATGGAAGATCATTGGCATTAAAAGAGTGAAGCTCAAGTTTGATTTTTCGGCCACTTAAGCTCAAGATTGATTGCACATAAGTACGTGTATGCAATTTAAATCAGGAGATTTTATAAACAGAGCTTCTGTAAGCTAGAAATTACGAGAACCGTTTTTCTCTTAATTTCATATGTTTGCTTTCTAGCATATATGCTCCCAAGAGAATGGGATATTGAGTTCTCTTCAGGATGGTATACATAGATTTGTGTCCTTCCCCTCTGTGAGAGGTTCTCTTTGTTGAGAGCTTTCCCTACATCAAAATGTTTTTTTCTTTCAGCTATCCTTCTCCATGATCGTCACCCCCCATTCTTCTCGATCATCCAATATCCTCATATTTGCGCTCTATCATCATTAGTTATTTCCATCTGCTTTCTATTTTAGTTATGTCTCTTTGGAATTGTTTCGTCGCATTAGTTTTCCTATCACTACACACTGCCCCTGTCAACTGTTCGATGACATTTCTGAGTTTATTCTCTGCTAATATATTTCTTTTTTCTCATTACAGGACGCCTGCAGAGGTTTCCTTAACATCGCATGTATCTCTGATAGACAATCTTCTGGGGGATCATTTGGTTTTGGAGCAACTTGATGATGAGGACGCTGAGATGGTTTAAATTGGAAGGATTTTGTCGGAGAAGTGCTTGAGTCAAACTGCATAGCTAGTGTTTGAAGGAAAACCTGGGCTGGTATGGGTGAGATTACCACAGCCCTTAAAAATGAGAAGATGTATTTGTTCCGGTTTCACGATTGGCACCAAGCAAGGAGAGTGCTGAGTTCTGGCCCTTGGTCAATTAGGGGAAAACGCATAAACCTGCAGAGATGGGATGCTCAGAGGAGACCAGAGGACCTCTGTTTTCATGAACTGGAGGTGTGGCTGCAAATACATGGATTGGCCTTTGACCAAATGAAAGAGAACAATGCGAAACCTATTGCTTGTTGGGTGGGCAAACTGGGGAAAGTTGAGTCAATGCACACCAAATCTCGGGGTCGTTGTGGATTCCTTTGTGCTAAACGTTGCAGATGCTGTACATGTACTGTGGAGTAAGGCACTAGCTTTGTTACTTCGACTGAGTATAAAACTTTCCTAGTGGCTGGCGAGTGAGATTGAGATTGAAATAGAGAAAGCCAGTACTAATCATTCACCGACGAAGAAAAAGTCAAAATGATGCACTCAAATCTTTCTTCCGATGGCGTGAGATAATCCTTTTAATACTCGGACTTACTAGGATCAACACATCTCCGGTCGAATTTTGTCGTGAATGGTTACTGAACTAGACTGCTACTTCTTGGCTTTTAGTATGAATTTCTTTGTTTCAGTTGAATACCAGAAATGGTGCAGGCGGTAGGCTTGTGCCAAATTATGAAACAGGATTCATGGGGCTCAAATTAGCTAATATATTCGGCTTGAAGGATTTAATATTCTAATCATATTCAATTCCATATTCTACGCTGTTCGAATGATTTTTTTCATCATCTCGATTCTAAATTTCTAATCCTTCAAAGAAAACATTATAAAAAACAAAATTTCATTAATGACCGCAACATCTATGCGAATAAAAGTCTAGAGACTTTCACAAACAGATCTTCTATTGGCTAGAAATTACAACAGCCGTTTTTCTCTTCAGGAAGGTACGCAGAGTTATGAATCTCTCCCTCTTGTGAGAGCTTCTCTCTCTTTGTCGAGAGCTTTCCCTACATCGCAATGATGTTTCCTTTCAGCTACCTTCCTCCATGATGTCATCCCCCATTTTTTTCAGACCATCCGTAATCCTCATCCAAGTTCTCTTTATCATTAGTTATTTCCGTCTGCTTTCTATTTCTGTTAACAAGTCTCTTTGGCATTGTTTCCTCGCACTAGTTTTCCTATCACTACACTCTGCCCCTATCAACTGTTCAAAGATATTTATGAGTTGATTCTCTGCTAATTCCAGGATGGCCGCAGATGTTCTCTTAACACCCCAAGCATGTCTGGTGGACGATATTCTGGGGGATCATTTGGTTGTGGAGAAAGTTGATCATGAGGAAGCTGAGATGGTTTTGATTGGAAGGATTTTGTTGGACAAGTGCTCGAGTCGAGCTGCGTAGCTAATGTTTCAAGGAAAGCCTGGGCTGGTATGTGTGAGATTACTCTATAAGCCCTCAGAAGGAGATGTATGTGTTCACGTTTCATATTTGAAACCAAGCAGAGAGTCCTCATTTCTGGCCCTCGGTCGATTATTGGAAATTACATAAACCTGCAGAGATGGGATGCTCAGAGGAGGGTGGAGGACCTCTGTTTTGATGAACCGGAGGTGTGGCTGCAAATACATGGATTGGCCTTCGACCAAATGACAGAGAACAATGCGAAAGCTATTGCTCCTTTGGCAGGCAAAGTGGTGAAAGTTGGCTCACTTTGCACCAAATCTCCGGGTCGTCGCGGATTCCTTTGGGTTAAAGTGATGCGGAGGAAGATAGACTTGGAAAAGAATTTTAAAAGATAACGTTTATTCTGAATATTGAAATGTGAATTGCAATATCTTAGGTGCCTATTTACAGGGAGGTCGCCTTTCGGGGAACAACCAATTATTTAAAATCAAATAACATAATTAAAGAAAACAATATTGATAAAGGGAAAAGTCTTCAAAATGCATAACGAGATCTGCAAATCACGTCCGAAATCTTCGAAGGCCTGGAAATCAAGGATTATCTTTGAATGATCGGAAATCAAGGATTTTGATTTGATGTGCTATTTCCATCTGCTTTCTATTTTAGTTACGTCTTTTGGCATTGTTTCATCGCGTTAGTTTTCCTATCACTACACACTGCCCCTGTCAACTGTTCGACGACATTTCTGAGTTTATTCTCTGCTAATCTACGTCCTTTTTCTCGTCACAGGATGCCTGCAGAGGTTCCCTTAACATCGCAAGCATCTCTGGTAGACAATCTTCTGGGGGATCATTTGGTTTTGGAGCAAGTTGATGATGAGGAAGCTGAGATGGTTTTGATGGGAAGGATCTTGTCGGAGAAGTGCTTGACTCGAGCTGCATAGCTAATGTTTGAAGGAAAGCCCGGGCCGGTATGGGCGAGATTACTATAACGCCTCAAAATGAGAAGATGTACTTGTTCAGGTTTCACGATTGGCACCGAGCAGAGTCCTAAGTTACTGGACCTTGGTCGATTAGGGGACATTGCATAAACCTGCAGAGATGGGACGCTCAGAGGAGACTGGAGGACCTCTGTTTTGATGAACTGGAGATGTGGCTGCAAATACATAAATTGGCCTTCAACCGAATGACATAAAAACAGGACGAAACCTATTGCTCCTTTGGCGGGCAAAGCGGTGAAAGTTGGGTCAATTCGCACCAAATCTCTGGGTCTCATGGATTCCTTCGCGCTAAAGTTGCGGTGGATGTCAAAAAAACCCCTCTTGCCTGGAAAGTGGAGTGTCAGGGACAATGGTGAAAGGCATTGGGCAGAGATCCGATATGAGTGGATGCCATCCTTTTGTTACTCGTGGATGAAACTGAGGTCGGGGAGTCGTGACTTCCAAGTCACGATTCCGTTCTTGGCCTTTCCCCTCTGTAATTTATATTGTCATACGATAACTCATAAATTAAATTATTTAATCTTTCAACTTTTCGTAGACGCGGAAAAGGATAAGGCAGCTGCCACGGGGTCCCTCGACTTTTGCTTAATTACCAAACTGCCCAAAAACGGAAGTTGAGATAAACAAAATTGATAAAACCCTCGCGGGATTAACGCAAAAAACCACTTCTCCACTTGCCCACGAACTTCCCACGGTTCCTTCATCACTCGCACTGCCTCTGCTCCGCTGCTCGCGCCGCCGCGCGCCGCCCTTATCCGGTCCACCCTATGAATAATACCCACCAACCTCATCCCTCTTCCTCATGGCCATTCACTCTCTTCGCAGACTTGCACAGACCAGACCAAGACTCCGAGTCCATCGCGCTATCTCTCTCTCTATCTCACACCCAAAATGTTGTTCCATCACAAGCTCCCATCATCCTCCCCCGCCTCCTCTTCTGCAGCTTCCACGACGGCCATGCTGCCATCTGCCATGAGGCCGCCTCGGGCTGTGACAACGGCAACCGCTACAAGGCGGCTCGATCGCCCCACTCATGGCTGCTTTCGACGGCTCAGGTGCTCCGGCTGCCGGAGATCCGGTAGAAGTGCCAGAGAATCATCGCGCAGATCGGGAGGTGCAGGAGGCAGGGCCACGTTGCGGCCTCAGAGTTCGGGTACGATCCCATGAGCTACGCGCTCAACTTCAAGAACGATTGGAGCCGGGAGTCGGACGAGGAGCTCCCGGCGAGGCTGCCGATGTCTCCGGATCGGCTGCTGCCGGTGAAGTTGCCGAGGGAAGTCGTAGCGTGTAGTTGAAATCTTTTTCTCTCAAGATCCTCTTGATTTTGATCGACAAGTTGGGCTACCAACTGTCCTTGGAGGGATCCACGATGCCTGTACATATTGTAGATTTCGAGATCTCAAATTCACGGAAAACGTTCTTGGAAGTTGAGAATTGTGATAATAGAAAAATGTAAATTTCTGGTCATTCACAAATGAAGAGTACCCAAGACTTTACAGGATCAATTAAGAGAAATACAATATATATATATATGTATGTATATATTTCTAACATCCCTGAGTTTGGAGAAAAGATTTCTCAAACGTGCAAGTGGACGTGTCTTAATGAAGATATCATCAGTTTGTTCAGAGGATGAATAGAGACGAGTCGAACAACGATGCGAAAAACATGATATCGAATGAAATGATAGTCTATTTCAACGTGCTTGATTTGTTCATGGAAAACATCATTATGTGTTATTTGAATGACACTTCGATTATCGTAATAAATGATAGCACTCCCATGTTTTCAAACAGCGCCATTGTAACCATAGTAACTATGATCTTGTATTAGCAAGAGCTTGATTTTCTGCTCCTTAATTAGAGCGAGCTACTGTGGTTTGATTCTTGCTATAACATGAGAGAAGTGAGATGCCCAAAAAGAAGCAGTAACCCATAGTGGAGCGTACCCTTGATGTAGCAACGAATTCGAAGGACTTGACTAACAATATGCATAGCATAGGCTACCAAGTTGAGTAACAGTGATATATATAATACTGCTGACTAGTTATCGATAGAGTGTAGGATTCAAAAGAGGAGTCCCATCTTTGGCATCAAATTTTCCATTTGTCTCAAGAGGAGTTGTAACTCGAGAAATAAGATTAGTGGCATACTTGGCTTGGGAAAGATTATAACCAGAGAATCTGAATGAACCTCCAAGTCTAAAAGTTTAGTTGCCCAAGATCTAATTTCAAACCGTTAACTGAGATATTATTTGAGTTTTGAAATACCAATCAGAATTAATCAGAATCAATCAAGAGAAATACACAAAATTCCTAAATATATCTATATCTCCAACATTCGATGTCATCATCATCTTCGTTTTGCTTTCGCTTCTGACAGGAGTATTCCATGTTCAAGCACTTTTGCTGATCAGTGTTGCGTCAATGAAATGAGAACCGACAAGCAGTAAATTTTGTCTTGGATGAATGAATTTTCTTTATGAATAACGTGGATGCAACTTCGTTCGAGTTGAGCTCAAGTATCTCGATTTTCTAATCAAATTGAACTCGAGCACAAATTTTAATACTCAATTAAGTTCGCATCGACTTTTAAATGTTGTATATATGGATCAAGTCGAACCGACCGTGAGGGCACCGTATCGACCATATTCGAGTCACCATACTCGACTCGAATACACCCATAGAGACAATTGCCATATTTCCCTAATTATTTATGCCAAATTGTCGGGTGAGCAGGTGTCCGGCGGTGGGCACCGATGGTTGGATGCATGGATCATTTCCTCGGACGCTCAGTCCGAGCCACACCGACGTGGAGCACTCCCACATGCATACTCACACTTCAAGAACTACACGAGCCCAACGATCACGTGAGTCGCTAGGTTCGTAAATGACTAGAATCCAAGCCAAATGACATGACACCCCCCGTCGTTCTTAATTATTAGTTAATTACAATGATTATGTTGTAGCTACTGAGTACCCTCGTTTCGTTCATGCACCATGGGACATCTCGTTTATTTTAACGAGAGAGAGAGAGAGAGAGAGAGAGAGAGAGAGAGAGAGAGAGAGAGAGAGAGAGAGAGAGAGAGAGAGAGAGAGAGAGAGAGAGAGAGAGAGAGAGCAATCCTAGGTATTTGGGAAAGCCAGCTAGGAGATCTATGAAACCACCATTAGAAGTGGAGCTAGTGTCACGTGAAGGAGACTAAGTGGAGACTAGTGCAAGGGCGTCTGGAATGAAGTGATTCATTCTTACTGACTTTAATTATTGGAGTAACCTAGGTTGAATACCCGATTTGCAATTTATCTGTGCATGCAGATTGATTAATGTAACACGCTTTCTCAAGCTTGGGATCAATTTGCGCATCAACATATGTTTGAGAGATGCATCAACACACCGACAAAGTAATGGTTTAGCTGGTCTAAACATCACCTATTCGCTCAAAAGAAGCTGCATTAACTCGACTCAATGCTAGTATATGCTGGGACATTGAAAGAAAATTTAAAGTGATGGTAATGTGGGAGGTGATAGAGGGATTTGAACTTTTGAATATCTGATTTGATATCGCATGAAAAATCGAACGTCCCGATCGATCTCCTCTCTTTGGTCGCCTTGCCTCCAAGATATACTCATTTAGTCTAAGATGTTTCACATCTTATTGATTTTCTTTTTGTATCTAATCGGGTCCATCACATTCCCAGGATAACGGATTCTCCAACTTGAAATAAATCAACTTTCCCGCACTGCAGCTGCTTCAGGAGACTAAGGTCAGAAGTCATGACATTGAAGTCACGGTTTTGTTCTTGGCGTTTACTCTCTCTATTCATATGGTCGTACGACAAAAACTAGATATGTCAAAATAGGTCATAGACCCATTTTTTAACCCGTATTTGATAAGTTGGATTGTTATATGGATTAGCTATATTCAATAAATGGGGTCATAAATGGATTTAGAATTGTAAGGCTCAAAATGATATGAGTGTTAAATATGTTCACAACTTGCTTAGATCCAACTCACATCTATTACTCTCTTCACTCTTTCTCGCCTTCACTCGATCGCGCTCGCTCACTCCGTGCTCTCACCTTAACTTGGATATGAGTTTTCCTATATTGGTATAAAGATAGAAGTGTTTTAGCAATATAGGTCTAGGCGAGTATGTATTGGATATATCTGTTCTGCCGACACACGACCCCCGTCCTTATCCGTTCAACCTATAAATAATACCCTCCAACCTCCTCCTCTTCTCCACCTTCGTCCTCATCGCCATTCCCTCTCTTCACTCTTTCCACAGTCTTCCACAGACCACACCAAGACTACGAGTTCATCGCTCTCTCTGTCGAAATGTTGTTCAATCACAAGCTCAGATCACCATCCTCCCCGTGCCTCCTCTTCTGCTTCCACGATGGTCATGTCACCGCCTACCACGAGGCCGCCTCCTCGGACTGCAACAATTTCCACAACCGCCGCAAGGCGGCTCGATCGCCCTGCTCGTGGCTAGGCTCCACGGCTGAGGAGCTCCCCCTGCTGGAGATCCAGCACTGGTGCTGCAGCCTTGTTGCTCAGATCAGGAGGTGCCGGTGGAGGCACGGGCACGTCACAGCGACCTCGGAGTTCGGGTACGATCCAATGAGCTACGCGCTCAACTTTGAGGATGCTCGGAGCCAGGAGTCGGACGAGGAGTTCCCGGTGAGGAACTTCTCAGCGAGGCTGGTGGTGTCTCCGGATCGCCTGCTGCTGGCGAAGATGCCGAGGGAAGTCGTAGCGTGTAGCTGAAGTCATTTTCTCTAAAGATCCTTCTAATTTTGATCGACAAGTTGGGCTATATCACAGTCCTTAGAGCGATCCACAGTGCCTGTACATATTGTAGATTTCGAGATCTAAAATTCATGGAAAATCTGCTTCGATCATCGTCTCCGTTTTGCTTACGCTTTTTGTCCATGCGATCGAGCATTTTTGCTGATTAGTGTTATGAAATAGGAACCGACAAGAAGTAAATTTTGTCTTGGATGAATGAACTTACTTTATGGCTAACGTGGATTTACTATATGATTAACGGGGATCCAACTTTATTTGAGTCGAGCTCGAGTATCGCAATTTTTTTGGACGAATTGAACTCGAGCATAAATTTTAATACTTGATTAAGCTCGAGTCGAGTTGTAAATGTTGTGCATACAAATCGAGTCTAACCAAGCTTGAGGGCACTGTATATGACCGGACTCGACTTGAATACACTCCTAGAGACAAATGCCACATTTCCCGATTATTTATACCAAATTATCTGGGGAGGGAGAATTACCAAAAAAGTCATAAATCTATTATAATTGTGTCAATTTAATCTGAAACCTTTTAATTGTGTTAATTGATGAGTTATAAACATTTTCACGTTTTGTCAATTAAGTCCATCCGGCCAATTTTAGCCAGAAATAGTTGACGTAGACGTCGGCTGTCTTATGTGGTATAGCTAACGTGACATGGACAATTTTAATAATTTTTTTTAAATTTCTGAATTTTTTTCTTTTCTTTCTCACTTTTCCTTTTTTTTTGTTACTTTCGTCCATTGGCCGGCAAGGGTTAGCCAGCGGCCCTTGTCGGGCTTGTAAGGAAAAAGGAAAAGAAAGAAAGAAAAGAAAAGAAGAAAAAATAAAAAAATAAAAAAATGTTCACATCAATATTGGTCATCCTACTTGACAATATCGATGTCCACGGCAGCGATTTTCGACAAAATATAAAAATTTTTATGACATAATTAGTATAACTAAAAAGTTTAGAACTAAATCGATACAAATACAATAGATTTAATATTTTTTCATAATTTTCCCGGGTGGGCAAGCGTCCAGCATTGGGTGCATGAACCATTCCCTTGAGCACTCACTCCAATCCACATCGACGTGGAGCCCTCTCATATGCAGACTCGAACTTCGAGAACCACACGACCCCTACCATCACGCTAGTTGCTCGGCTCGTAAATTACTAGAAGTAGAATCCTAACCAAACACGACTACCCCATCATTCTTAATTATTAATTAATTATAACGATCATGTCGTAGCTACTAAGTATTAGGGAAAGCATTCATCGTGCACCAGAGGACATCTCGTTTATTATAATAACTAGAGAGAGAGAGAGAGCAAGCAAATTCTAGGTATGTGCAAAACCAGCTTGGAGTCTATGAAACCACCATTAGAAGTGAAGAGCTTGTGTTCACATGAATGAGATTTAAGTGGAGATTAGTGCAACGGCATGCAGGGAACAGAATGATTCATTCTTACCAACTTTAATTTCGTGAGTAACCCAAGTTGAACTCCCGATTCACAATTTATCTGTGTATGCAGATTGATTTATGTAACACGCTTTCTCAAGCTTGGGATTGATTTGCGCATCAACATGTGTAGAAGAGATGCGTCAACACACCAACAAGGTATTGGTTTAGCTAGCCTAAACATCACCTATCTGCTTCAAAAAGAAAATGCATGAACTTGGCTCGAAGCTAGTATTTGGCTAGAAATTTAAAAAATAAGGTGAAAAGTGATATTAATGTGGGAGGTGATAGAGTGATTTGAATCTTCGGATTTTTTGTTCGATATCATGTGAAAAATTGAACATTCCGATCAATCCCTTCTATTTTGTCGTCTTGCCTCCAAGTTATACTTGTTTAGTCTTTGATGTTTCAAATCTTATTGATTTTCTTTTTGGATCTAAACCCAGGATTACGGATTCTCTAACTTCAAATAAATCATCTTTCCCGCATTGTGGCTACTTTAGGGGACTAAGGTTGAAAGTCATGACATTGAAGTCACAATTTACTCTCTCTATTCATATGGCCGTACGATGAAATCTATACCTGTCAAAGTGGGACGTAAATCTCTATCTTTAACTCATATGTGTTAGGTTGGGTTGTTATATGTGTTAGTTATATATTCGGTAAATAGGTCATAGATGATAAGGCTCGAAATAATATGAATATTAAATGAGTTCACAACTTACCTAGACTCAACCCACCTTTATTACTCTCTCTTTACTCTCTATCACCTTCACTCAATCGCCCTCGCTCATATCGTGCTCTCACTTTAGTTTGGGTATGAGTTTTCCTATATTTTATTAAATATAGAAATATTTTACTAATATAAGTCTAGTCGGGTACGATTCATTGGATTTGTATTGTATGTAAATTGATCAATTCGGCTCGAACCATTTTCGACTGAATCTGACCCACCTATTTGATAGGTCTAATAAAATCCATAAAATTTTTATTTAAATTCCAACTTTGGTAAAACAAAAAAGAGATAAAAAAAAATAGGCAGCGGCCATGTGGTCCCTGGACTTCTGCTTAATTACCAAACTGCCCCAAGCCTCACGCGGGATCAAGGCAAAAAACCGCTTCTCGCTTGCCCCAACGAGCAACCCTCGGTTTTCTTCATCCTCACTCCCAACCCCGTCCTTGTCCGGTCCAGCCTATAAATAAAGCCCACCAACCACATCCCTCTTCTCCATCTTCTTCATCATAGCCATTCGCTCTCTTCGCAGACATGCACAGACCAGACCAAGGCTACGAGCTCGTCACTCTCTCTGTCGAAATGTCGTTCAATCACAAGCTCCGATCACCATCCTCCCCGTGCCTCCTCTTCTGCTGCTTCCACGACGGCCACACTGCCGCTGCTTACCACGAGGCCGGATCCTCGGACGACTGCGACGATGGCAACCGCCGCAAGGCGGTTCGATTGCCCCGCTCGATACGTTACAAGTGCTGGAGCCTCGTTGCTCGGATCGGGAGGTGCCGGAGGCAGGGCCACGTCGCCGCCTCGAAGATTGGGTACGACCCAATGAGCTATGCGCTCAACTTCGAGGACGATCAGAGCCGGGAGTTAGACGAGGAGTTCCCGGCGAGGAACTTCTCGACGAGGCTGCGGGTGTCTCCAGGTCGGTTGCTGCTGGGGAAGTTGCCGGGGGAAGTTGCCGAGGGAAGTTGTGGTTGAAGTTATTTCCTCTGGAAAGAAAACCTTTTTTTTTTATTTTGATCGACAAAGTTGGAGGCTATCAACAGTCCTTGGAGCGATCCGCAGTGCCTGTACATATTTTAGACTTCGAGATCTCAAATTTATGGATTCGATATGACATCATAGTCTCCGTTTTGCTTTCGTTTTTTGTCTGGAGTATTCCGCGGTCGAGCATTTTTGCTGATCAGCGTTCCGTCAATGGAATGCGAACCTTCGAACAAAAGCATACAAAATGAAATGCGAACTGACCCGAAGCAACTTTAGTCTTGGATGAATGGGATTTACTTTAAAGATGACCCGGATGCAACTTCTTTTCTTGTGGATAGGGATTGGTAGTGGGCCGTGCGGATACCCGGACATGGCACGACCTGGCACACTTGGGTCCGTGCCAGGGCATGGCCCCGTTAGGTGGCAGTCCTTGTCCGTTTTGTGCCTAGGTCGGGTCAGGCACATGGGCCAGCCTAGGCCCGGCTTTTTTTTTTTTTTGGAATTTTTGTGAATTAGTATAGTTTATTTTGTGAATTATATTTTGGCTGGACAAGTTTCATGTTGGAGAATGTAATTGTGATTTTATTTTTGAAAATCTTCAAAGAAATTTCTTTTCGATGGTGATATGCACAACAAAAGTGAAAATTCATATAAATGATTGTGCTAAAAAATTGTCTATGTTAATTTGTTTCGAGATTCTATCTAACAATTTATTCATAAATTTAATCGACACCTTTGAAAAGAAGTAGATTTTTTTTTGAAAATCTCTCTTTTCGAAAAAACTAATTTTTATGGAAATAAAATCTCACAATTAGAAAACATAGTACCTTTTAAATATATATGGCAATAAAAACAGAAAAGAAGTAGAAAAAAAAGGAAAGTAAAATTTCGGGGCCGCCACTTATAAATTGCAACTCAATGATTGAGCGCCATCCACTCTCTGTCAACATGCCCAAATGCTGCTCCATCGCAGGCTCAAATCATCATCCTCCCCGCGCCTGCTCTTCTGCTGCTTCCACGACGGCCGCGCCGCCGCCTACCACTAGGCCGCCGCTTCCTCGTACTGCGATGACGGCAACCGCAAACACCACAAGGTGGCTTGATCGCCCTGCTCGTGGCTCCGATCCACGGACCGGGAGCTCCCGCTGCCAGAGATGCGGCACAGGTACCGCAGCCTCGTCGCTCGGATCGGAAGTCGCCGGTGGTGGCAGGGCCACACTGCCACCGCGGCCTCGGAGTTCGGGTATGATCCCATGAGCTACGCGCTCAACTTCGGGGACTATCGGAGCCCGGATTCGGACGAGGAGTTCCCCGCGAGGAACTTCTTGGCGAGGCTGCCGGAGTCTCGGGATTGGTCGCTATCGGGGAAGTTGCTGAGGGAAGTTGTAGCTTGTAGTTGAAGTCGTTTCCACTGTAAAAAAACACATCTTTTTTTATTTTGATCGACAAGTTGGGGGCAATCAATAGTCCTTGGAGGAATCCAAGTTGCCTGTACATACTGTCGATTTTGAGATCTGAAATTTATGGAAATTCTGCTTCCATATGCCGTTGTCGTCGTCTCTGTTTTGCTTGGGCTTTTTGTCGGAAAGTTTTCTGTGTCCAAGCAATATTTGCTGATCAAGTAGTGTTGTGTCAATGAAATGCGAACTGACAAGAAGCAAATCTGGTCTCGGATGAATTGGATTTACTTTGCGGATGACGTGGATGCTAGCTTCTTTTCTTGTAGATAGGGATCGGTTGTGGGCTGTGCCGACGGCGGGCCATGTCCGTTTTGTGCCTAGGCTAGGGCCTAACCCAACCTAGGCCTGACAAGTTTCTCGTTGAAGAATGTTATCGTTATTTTATTTTGGAAAACCTTCAAAGAATTTTTTTTTTGTTTTATCAGCCCATTATATACATAAAAGAAAACTGATAAGACGGGATTTGATGATGATATGCACAAGTGAAAATTCATAAATAAATGATTGTGCTAAAAAATTATCTGTGTTAATTTATTTCTAGATTCTAATTGATAAAGTATCCATAAATTTGATTGACAATCTAGAATAGAACTAGGTATTTTTTGAAAGTATCTCCTTTCAACAAAACTAATTTTTATGGAAGTAAAATCTGGCAGCATCTTTTAATATACATGCGAAATTTGTTTTTTTGGTAACTAAATCCTACATAAAAATAGAAAAACTTAAAAAGAAAGGAAAGTAAAATCATTTGGGCCGCCACTTTAAATTGCAATCTAATGATCAGCGGCAATTTTGTCTTTTCGATGAAAATCGGGTGGAGTTAATCGCACAGAAGTGGGATTACTGCTGCCCAAAATTATTAAAATTCAATCTCGGCAAACACGGAAAAGGAAAAAACAGGAAGCAGCTTATCGCTTATCTGGTCCCTCGAATTTTGCTTAATTACGAAGCTGCCTCAAAAAGGAAGTTGGGAAAAAAACCCAACCGAAACCTAACGTCACGCGGGATTAACTCGAGGAACCACGTCCCCACTTGCCCACTATACATCATCCCTACGGTTTTCCTCATCACTCGCACTGCCTCTCTGCTCCGCTCCGCTGCCCGCGCCGCCGCGTGCCACCGTCCTTATCCCGTCCACCCTATAAATTACCCTCCAACCTCATCCTGGCACACCCAAAATGCTGTTAATCCACAAGCTCAGATCGTCCACCCCCTGCCTCCTCTTTTGCCGCCTCCACGACGGCGGCAACAACGCCGCCACCTCCTCGGTCTGCGACGAGGGCAGCCGTCGCAGGGCGGCTTGATCGCCTTTCGCGTGGCTCCATTCGACAGCCCAGGAGATCCAGGACAAGTGGCGGAGCCTCATTGCTCGAATCGGAAGCTGCTGGAGGAGGTAGGGCCAGGTCGCCACCGCGGCAACCGCCTCAGAGTTTGGGTACGACCCGACGAGCTATGCGCTCAACTTCGAGGACGAGCAGAGCCGGGGGTTCCCGATGAGGAACTTCTCGGCGAGGCTGTCGGCATCTCCAAATCGGTCGCCATCGGGGAAGATGTCGGGGGAGGAAGTCGTCGTAGCGTGCAGCTGAAGTTTTTCGTCTCTGAAAAGATTCATTTTGATTTTGATCGACAAGTTCGGCTATCAAGGTCCACGGTGTCCCTACAAATTGTAGATTTTTGAGATCTCAAATTCATGGAGAATCCATGGATCTTCTACTTCGAAGTGTGGTTGTTATCTCCATTTTGCTTTCGCTTTCTGTCCACAGTGTTCCGTGTTCGAGCAACTTTTTGGCTGATCAGTGTTGAATCAACGAAATGTGAACCGACAAGTGTAAATTATGTTGTCTTTGGATGAATGGATTTACTTTATGGATATGATAATGTGGATGGATGCATCTTCCTTTTCTTGTGGATAGGGATCCATAGTGGGCCATGCACGGCCGAGCACGGCCATGGATAAGGTGGCGGGCCGCGTCTTGCTCCGTGCCCAGGCCCGGTTGGGCCCATGGGCCGACCTAGGTCCAACATTTTTTTTGGATTCAGCCTTTGGGGTTGAGTCCGATAGTTGGGTCCATGCCCAAGCATGGCCCATTAGGTGACTTGCCGAGTCGCTTTTTTTTTCCTAGGCCTGGTCAAGCCCATGGGCCATAATGGGCCTACCTAGGTCCGACGATTTTCTTTTCGAGGGGTTTAGCCGCGGAGGTCGAATCCAGTAGTCGGGTCCCATGCGATTGGAAGGGATTTCAAGGCGAATGTTGTAAGCGATGGGCGAGAAATTTCTTGTTCACTTTTGTTGATTATGCGGACACATAAAGATGAAGGCTTTGTTAGATTAGAAATATAAATGCTTGTATGTAGACCTTAGTTATCACACTGTGATAAAATGCAAACTTAATGTGAATATGGACCTAAATAAAAGTTGTTGAGTTGGGTAAGATAATATTTCTCGTATCTTAGGGAGAGAGAGAACCCTGTGGAGAAAGGAATGGAGACAATGGCCATCTCCAAAGCGATCACCATCTCGATTTGACGATGGCAAGCGCCTAAATAGTCATGATCCTTGCCATTGGTTGAGACCGGCCACTAGCAAAAAGGAAAAAAAAGAAAAAAAATCATAATTTTTTAAAAAATTGTCCATGCTAGTGCCGTTTATGTCACATAGGACGGATGGTGTTGATTGGACCACCGTATCAATGATTTTTTTATGAAAACTGATGGAAATGACTATATTGACAAATCGTCAAAAAGTTTTGGACTAAATTAGCACAAATGAAAAGTTTAAGATTGAATTAGGAGCCCTACAATAGGTTTATAACTTTTTTGGTAATTTTCTCTATATTTGGCGATTAAGGAATATATTTGTGTGTCGATTAGACACACAACATAAGTTCATCGAATATAAATAATTTAACATTCTAAAAAAAAATTTATTGATTTGTTTAATTTATTAGATCGAGATTTTTATATTATCTAGTAGTTATCTGGGTTTTTATCTTTTTTTTTTTATCTCTTATCTATTAGTTAGTTTGACAGACGTTAGAATTCAAAAGTTATTTAAGCGGGCTTATTTAAGCATACAGTAATCACTGAAGAGGAATTTGCCACATCAACTTTTTAAGCAAAATTTTGTTGGCCAAATCTTATTAAGCATTTTTAGTTGGCGAAGCATGTTTAGCATTTAACAGTAAAAAGAATAAGAAAAGTCTTTGGTCCCAATTTCTTCACTTCTGTTATTGATTTAGTAGATGATCCATAGAGTTGTAATGATGCTAAGTCTAGACCGGATGCACATATGTGGAAAATGGCAATGGATGTTGAGGTAAAGTCTATTAAGCAAAATAATACATGGTCATTGGATAATCTTCCCTCCTAACGCTAGAATTATAGGTTCTAAATGGGTGTTGATGAAAAAAAAAATAAAATCGCACGATACCAAAGATAAATTGGAAAAGTCCAAATAAGGACTCGATGTAAATGTGCTTTCCGAAAAGAGGGCTCATAGTGAATGTTGTTTCAAATAAGAGCTAAAAGTGGCTATTTAATTTCAAATTATGGCATGAAGTGGCCATTTGGTCTTAACAAGGGTATGAACTCAACAGTTGATGAGCACATGCTTATTCTGGCAGCATGAGCATGGACATTTTTGTGCGGTGACATTTTTTCTTTTGTTTCCTTTTCTTTCCCTATCTTTTCACTGTTCATCTTCTTCATACTTGGAGGGAAGTTGCAGGTCTCAAGCTCACCTCCAGATTTGGCTGTCTTCCAAGGCCATTGGCATCACATTCAAGCATCGCCTTGGTCGGCTCTTCAAATCTGGCAGTCCATAGCCGCCGACACCGAACGAGCCGTCGTCTCTCTCTACACTAAAAATCATATATTTAACTTGTTCCCAAAGCCAGTTTATTTTAAAATCACCTCTGATTTCTCTCTCAACACCTTGATTTTTCCCCTAAAAGACGTCCAAAGAGCCATGGGACAGCTTCGACAAGAAAACCCTCAACTGCTAGTTCGGCAATTGCAAGCAGAACGACTCCGACAAGAAAAGAAGAAGTTTGAGCCGGCGGTGGTGCCGCCCTTGCACTTTAACTAGATGCAGAAAGGGCTGCGAGCCGCTGCCAGGCCCAACCATCACGTCACTGACCAAGTGCAAGCTCCGATTGTTGAAGCAAGAGTGGATCAAGGACTACCTGCTCATGGAGGAGTTCATGACAAAAGAAGATCGGCAAGCCATGGCCATGAGCAATGATGGCTCGTTCGATGCCGATGGCCATATCCGAAGAGCCAGCCAAGAAGATGCTTACACGCTTGCCGACGGCCATAGAAGACGGCCAGATCTAGAGAGAAATGTGGGTGAAGGAGGAAGAAGAGAAAAAAGTGAAAAGATAAAAAAAAATAGAAAATAAATGTCTTTGGATGATTATGTCTCCGGTTGTGCTGTCAGAATAAGCATGTGCTTGCTAGCCGGCAGAGATTTGACGGGCCAATAAGTTTAGGCCCTTATTTGAGACTAAATAGCTACTTTAGATTCGTACTTGAAACAACATTCATTCCGAGCCCTCTTTTGAGAAAATTCATCCACTTTGGGTCATTATTTGAAATTTTCCCTAGATAATTGTAAGACAAGATTAGTGGCAAAAAGGTATAGTAAAAAAGGGCTTGATTACTTCGATGTTAGTTCTCCAGTAGCAAGGCTTACAATGATTAGAGTAATGATGATTTTAGCTTCTATACATAATCTGGTAATTCGTCAAATGGACATTAAAATTGCCTTTCTAAATGGCGATTTAGATAAAAGGAAACCCATACATCAACCTCACAATTAGCTCTTTCGGCATGACGAGGATGGATACATGGTTAACGGAAGTGCTAAGTTCAAGCCGGGACTCACCATCGGGAGATCTCGCTACTGAAGTACTGTGGATGATTTGGAAAGCGAGAAATGCCTGGATCTTTCGAGGCTGGATACTTGACCGGCCAACGATTGTGCAGAACGCCCTTACCCAGCACAAAAGTTATATGAGATGGAAGCCACGCTCAGGAAAACAGAGCAAAGCTTGAGCGACCGTACCTAAAAGATGGAAACCGCCGGCCAGAGGAAAGCTTAAATTCAACATCGACGGTTCGTGGGTGAAAGGTGCTTCGACGGGGTCGGTGGCTGGCGTGTATTGCGACTCCACTAGAGCTCTTGTAGCTGGCTTCGCCGAATCCGTTCAGGCTGACTTTGATGCAATATAAAGTGAATAAAGAAAGAGACACTCAGAGGAAAATGCTTCACTTCTTGCATTAATTATTCATCTGACAACAGATCTTTAAATGGGCCACTTATACCAACAGGATAACTACAAGATAGCAACAAAAGAAACTGACTCGTATAATCTAGGTCTATAAAAATATAATCCTAACAAACAAAACAACTTTGACTGATTCTAAAGAAAACTACATTGATTGATTCTAGCCAACATTCCCTCCCTTAAATTAATGTTATAGACACTTAGCTAAAAAAAAACAATTGATACCCCCCTCAAATTGGATTATCCATCAAGCAAACACCAAGCAATCTTCTTAGCTTTAGAAAACATAGGCAACTTGAGGAGTTTAGTATATATGTCCGCAACTTGGTCTTCACTTCTGCAAAAAATAAGGTCAATTACTTCATCCTTCATAAGATCCCTGAACAAGTGATACTGTCTACCATGTAGAACAAGATTTTTAGATAGTTTAATGGCTGAATTGTTCTCACAATAGATTGGAGTTGCTCCTTGTTGCTTCAACTGAGGTTCTTTAAGAATCTTCTTTAGCCAAATAGCTTGACAGGCACATGAAGTTGCAGCTATGACTCAGCTTCGATGGTTGATAAAGTAACAATTGGTTGCTTCTTTGAGGACCATGAGATAGCTCCTGAATTGAGCATAAAAACATATCATGAAGTGCTCTTTCTATCATCTAGATCTCCAGCATAATCACTGTCTGTAAAGCCAAATAGATATGACTTCTCTTCCTTCTTATAAAACAGCCCATAAGCAGCAGTACCTTGCAAGTAACGAAAAATTCTTTTTGCATCATTAAGATACATCTCTTTGGGCATTCCATGTACCTACTAATGAGTTGCATGCATTATATCAGGTCGTGCTAGAGTCAAGTACATCAAGCTTCCCACAATTTGCTTGTAGAGAGTGTTGTCCACCTTTCTTCCTTTGGAATCTTTTGGAAGCTTGAAACCAACTTTAGTTGGTGTACTCATAGAATTGCAATTCTTTATCTGAAACTTGTCTAAAATTTCTTGAACATATTTCTTTTGAGAAATAAAAATCTTTGCAGCTGATTGAGTCACTTCAATACCCATAAAGTAATGCATCATCCTTAGATCTGTCACGCCTCGAATCCCATCGAGCCCGCGACATCCCTCTCCTCGGTCGAAAGAGTGCGACGTCCCAGGAATAACGTCGCCGACCCAACGATCCATCAGAGTTAAATCGCGGAGGAAGCAATAAAAAAAATCCCGGACATTAAAATTGGAGAACACCAGGAAGGAACAAATCGACAAACCACCAAACATATATTACACTTCCAAATATTTACATTATCCGCCAATACAAACCACAAAATAATTTATAAGCACACCGAACTATAAACTCCAAACCACCAAAATATCAAGATCAGTTCTCTAGGTCAACACTATCCAAAAATGAGGCGCATCCTCCTCCCAGAACTATCCCCTACGCCCTCTCGAAGGCGTCCACTCTGACTATCTGTCCTCGGCATCACCACCTGAATCCTCCGCAGCTGTTTGCTCACCTGACGACTCCGAGTCGACCTCAATCTCGACATTCAGGCGGGGGCTCTGAAATGGTTTGGTTGAAACAATCATGAGATCACATCTCAATAAGTCACAACCTAAGCCCCACCTAGGCTATCACGTAATTCCAGACACATCCAAATGCGCAACCAAACAACCACACAACCAGCAATCAAACATTCACACATACCTGGACTCTCTGCATATGCACCCTGCACGTTAGCCCACAATCCCAACATACAATTCTTGCACACATGCCATCACACACTTTCCACCTATCAATACACACGCCAATCATACCACAGCAATACATCACAGCCGCGCGCATACCTCGATTATAAGGCAAAACCCACTTGGGCACGTCCCATACCATGCCTAGCAGATTTTACCCCATAATCGCGCGATACAACACACTCGCATACTAACTCACACCATGCGTCACTTTCACAATCCTCACATATCAAGCCAAATCCCGCTCGTTCTCAACCTTTCCACCACTACCGCGCCCGCGTAAAACGCATCAGGCCAACGGTCTTCTGACGTCGTCAGGCATCGACATCCCGTCGGGCCGGGCATCGTCACCTTGTCAGGGACAGCATCGTCCCGCGTAAACGAACACGCCTCAGGACGGAATCCTACACACACTTTCCTTCTACCGCGCCCGCGTAAAACGCCTCAGGCCAACGGTCTTCTGACCACGTCAGGCATCGTCACCCCGTCGGGCCGGGCATCGTCACCTCCTCAGGGACGGCATCGTCCCGCGTAAACGAACACGCCTCAAGACGGATCCTTTCCAACCAATCCCACATTTCCATATCCTCGTTCCACTCAAACCACACTTACACACGGCCAACAACTGCACGACCAAACATACACACCTCACACGCATTCATAGCCACGCACCAATTCACATCTCACGTACACTTCACAAACACACGTTCTCGTCATACGAATACACCACGCGACCATACACATTTAACACGCGAATTCAATGCGCATTCACACTACCACACCGCCACACCTCACGGCCACATACACACGGCACACGGCCACGCCATATTCAGCCCAACACATAATCCCAATCCAGCCAACAAATCACAAACAACACAATTGATCAATTAAGCACAATCAAGCCATAACAATCCCACTCAATCACACAAATGAATCCCGATCGATACACAATATCAATGCCCTATCCAATCTACTAAACCTCAATTTTTCATTGCCAAATCAGTCCGTAACCAACAAATATCCAGCCTTCATCTCAGCCCCCAAAACAGCCACATAAACCCCTAAACCGAGCCCTAAACAGTGACCGAAATCCCATCAAAATAAATAGTAAACGAACTCCAAAAATTCTGAAATTTGGACACTTTGCGTAAAACATCTTTCTGAACATTTTCCGTGAAGAACTCAAAACTCAGTTCCAACTAGAAACACCTCTTTTGGTCACTTGAATTCAGACGAAAATCAATTCGCTCCAACAGACCGTTTTGTCTTCAAAATATATTTATTTCAACACCCAAATCACCTTGAAAAGCTTTGAAATTTTTATATGTTATAGCCACGAATGTCCCCAACAATTTTTGTGAAAGGAAGTATTTTGAAAATAGGCCTGAAAAAATTTATAAAAATTCGAACAGACCCGAAGGTCGGGTGAACAGTAAATCGGGCAGACCCATTTCGGTCCAAAGAGGGACTTCCGAATGGCATCAAATGATATTCAAAAATTCCCAAATTAAAGTATGTTATACCTCAAGACGTTAGGAACAACTTTTATGAAGAAAACTTTCTCAAATTCGGCCCAAAAAATTCTCTACAAAAATAGCAAACCAGGCGGGTACAGTAACCGCGAATCCGCGATTCACCCCGAACCTCACGGATTCGAACCCGAACCGATTTCTACCGAATTCCAACCGCCAAAACTCATTTCCCGACGTCTAATCCAACCCGCAACAACCACTAACAGCCATACTCAGCCATCAATAGCCATGATCAACCACCAAAAACCATTATCGACACCTTAATCAACCTCTAAATCCCCTAAACCACACCCGAACGAGTCCGAAAATACCCGACGTCCTAAATAGGGATTAGATCGCGACTTACTCGAACTCTAGACTAACTCGGCTAGAGCGAGAAGGGGGAACGGCTGGCCGGCATCTCACGGCGGCACACGGCGGCGGCGACGGTCTCCCGGCGGTGATCGGCATCCAAGCGGCCAAGAGAGGGGAAGATGGTTTGGTGAGGGAGAAAGGAGAGAAGGGGATTTCGCTGAGGGAGGGGGAGGAGAAGGGGAAATGGCCGAATGGGGAGAGAGAGAGGAGAGAGAAACAATTAAATATTTGGTCCAAGGTTTGATCATTTTTTTCTTAATTCCAATTTTGCCCCTCTAATACTTGGTCCACATTCTTCCAAACCAAAATATCTAAGGGCGTTTTGGTCCAATATTTTGGGGCTGATATTATCCACTTAATATCCCCAAATTTAATTTCCAAAATCCCCAAAATTCGGAATACCCAAAAATAGGCCTAGGGGCAAAGTCGTAATTTTCCGGTCCCGGGCCGAATTTCCATTTTTCGACCATACCAACCCCAAATATCATTGGCCACACTAAAATGACGTCGTTCTCGTAAAAATAGTCGCGCACGACCCCGAAAATCGACATCCAAGTCCGGATCCAATTTCGCGATCAAAATCGCACAATCTCAATTTTAGGGTCTCTCACTAACGGGCGACTGTTTAGGGATTACGCGTATCGACCTAGGGTTATTCGAGTCATGGCGACCTCGATCGTCACCGAAGGTCGACTCATGATCGAGTTCTTAGGTCCACGTACATTTCCCTAGGTAGCCATTCCCTAAAGGTTAGTATCCCGAGAATGATCAGTTCCGGGCAAGACTTACTAAAATGAAATGAGAAATAACATCTATTTCATTGATTCCGGAAATAGGTCGAAATTCAGGATGTTACAAGATCAATCATATCAAATTCAACCATCATAAACTTCTTAAACTTGTCAAACATGGCATGATCATTTCCAGTAAATATAAGATCATCCACATAGAAGCACACAATAAGCAGCTTTCCTCCATCACCTATTTTAATAAAAAGTGTATGCTCATATGGATATTTTTTAAAACCTTCTTTCAAAAAATAAGCATCAATGCGACTATACCAAACCCATGGAGCTTGTTTTAGCCCATGTAATGCATTTTTTAGTTTATATACCTTATGTTAACTACCAGGCTTCACATATCCAGTAGGCTGATCAACAATACCTATTCTTGCAGGTCACCATGCAAAAATGATAATTTCATGTCCAATTAGAAGATAGGCCATGAATTTTGAGCTGCCAATGCCATCACCAATCTGATTATATCATGCCGTGCAACAGGTGCAAAGACTTCTTTATAATCTACACCAAACTCTTGCTTATACCCTTTAGCTACTAAGCATGCCTTGTACTTGCCAACTTCACCATTTGCTTTCAACTTTGTCTTGTACACCCACTTGACACCAATTTTTTTTTGTGTCATTTAGGAAGATCTGTCAACTCACAAGTATTGTTTCTTTCAATGGCTACAATTTCTTCATCCATCGCATTCTACCAACTTGATTGTTTTACAGCGACGTCGAAAGTTGTAGGATCGCATTCAGAAATAGAGCAAAATGTGTAAGTGTGTCATTAGATTGATCAATTTCAGTTACCTAATAATTAGTCATCCATGTGGGCCTCCTTCTAACATGTTGTGTCCATTGTTCAGCTACAAGTGGACTTTAAGCATCTTTTGGGAAAGTTTGAGTGATTGTTGTTTGCTGGATATGCTCCATAGGTTGCTGTCTTTCCTCATCATTATTGAAGTTTGCTAGAATATGGTCTCCAACAGTGTTCTTGCTCCATGGCCAGGTTCAATCTTAATCAAAGACTACATCACGACTGATAATGATTTTCTTGGTGATAGGATCTTAAACCTTATAAGCCTTTGATTGATCACTAACGCCAAGAAAGATGCATGTTTCCCCCTTGTCATCTAGCTTTTTCCTCTTCTGGTTTGGAACATAGGCATAAGCAACACACCCAAAAATTCCGAAATGGTTTATTTGTCACGCCCCGTACCCCACGAAGGCTGAACATCCGTACGTAGGTCGACTTGAGGTGCGACGCTCCCAGGATTTGCGTCACCGACCCGAAACCCGAATCAGAGCAACTACACGCCACATGCGGAAACAACGTATATATATATATATATATATATATATATATATATATATACACCCAGACATGCAATTATAACCATGGATAGTAATAGACATTAATATGCTAAAGAAATACTAACATATAAATACCCTTTTTTAAAACTTATACAAACTATTTATTTACAACCAAAAAGGAATACATTAAAAAGGCCACTAAACAAAAAGGATCGGTGGCCTAGAGGTGTCAGATAACTATCAGGGGGAGAGTTACATTTCAAAAAGAGGGTTAGACTGACTCCTAACACCGGGATCTGCTCTACGGCTCCCCGCCTAGATTGGATGGCGCTACTGACTCCTCAGACGAGTCCTCCTCAGATCTAATCTCCTCGTCCGACCCAACTTCTTCCACTTCACCAGCTGCCTCAGCATTCTCACCTATCACTTCCACATTCAGTTCTTCGTCTTCTTCCTCAATAATGTCGTCAGCTATAACTTGCTCATCACCTTGCACCTCGTCCATGGGTATCGGTCCATCCACGGTATCACCTACACTGCTCACACTAAGGGAGGCTGGAGGATCAGAGACTTCACCACTCACCATCTGTGGAATCATCACGCCATTTACATCTATTGGAACATCAAAAGTTCTCATCGGGGGTCCTATTACACCGTCTGCACCCCTATGGCACCAAGCCACATACTCTTGAGTATGATTGAAATCTTCTCCCACGTCTACTAACACCACTGAATGAAACCTAACATAAGCTGTTCCATCCCCACACGGATGTACACTGGACGATCTCTGGATGCGGTGCGGGAATCCAAAAAGAGGGCCGTTCCTCGGCATGCTATGGGCGGGGGTCTGAAAATCGGTTTTACCACAACCGTGAGATAAACTCAGCAAGTAATAACCCCTAATTCTAAACTAGGCTAAAGTGCACCTCCAGAGGGCAATTAAAACACATGAAACACTGAACCAGTAAATCAACCATTATAAAATTCATTAGAACACTCGGTCCAATTCTTCTACTCCAGCCCTGCAGGTTAGGCTCTGACATCGTTATAATTCACAAACAGAGCATCGACCCGGAGGCCATGACCCAATGGTCATCAATCATTCGACCCGAAGGCCCGACCCGAAGGCCCACAGTTGTATAAATCGACCCGAAGGCCATGACCCAATGGTCATCATAATTAATTCGACCCGAAGGCCCGACCCGTCGGTCACAATTATATTCGACCCGTAGGCCTGACCCGTCGGTCACAATTATACTCGACCCGTAGGCCTGACCCGTCGGTCACAATTATACTCGACCCGTAGGCCTGACCCGTCGGTCACAATTATACTCGACCCGTAGGCCTGACCCGTCGGTCACAATTATACTCGACCCGTAGGCCTGACCCGTCGGTCACAATTATACTCGACCCGTAGGCCTGACCCGTCGGTCACAATTATATTCTTAAATCATATCAAAACCAATGTGGAAATTCACAATCAAAGGCCCATTTAATTTCCAATGGGCTTCAAACAATTTCAAATAAATCCACAATCAAAGGCCCAATTAATTCCTAATGGGCTTCAACAATTTCAAGTCAATCCACATCAAGGCCCATTCAATTTTCCAATTGGGCTTCAAACAATTTCAATTAATTCCAACATCAAGGGCCCATTTAATTTTCCAATTGGGCTATTTGTACAAAATTCGGAGCCCATGAAGCCCCCCCCAAATCAGCCATCATTTCTTCTCTAAATTACCATTAAACCATTGTAATTAGTCCTAATTAGGTCCCCTAATCAACCCTTGCACAAAACACACCCAATTAGGTCCTAATTACCATAATTAAACCCCTAATCTAGCACCATTAAGACTAATTCAGGGATTAGTGGTTTTACTCGCCTATTAGCGACGCGAGACGACGGGAGCGAGCGGCCGATGACCGGCGAGCGGTACAATCGACGGCGGCGCTCCAAGGCAAGCCGGCGGCTCACGGCGGTCCGGCAAGCTCACGGCCACAATCCGGCCAAAACAGGGGAAGCGCCGGCAAGGCTAGGCTGGGGTCAAGGGAGAGAGAGACGGCAAGGGTGAGGCCGGACGGAGGGGAGGCGCACGGCGGCGCGGCCTGGCAGGACACGCCCGGCGACGGCGACGGCGTCCTTGCTCGCCTCGGCTGGAGCGGCGGCCACGGGCGACGGGAGCAGGGAAAAATGTTGCGACTAGGCTGGGGGTGAGGCCTAGGGGTGGCACACGGTGGCTGGTGACCAGCAGCTCCGGCGAGGACCACTATTCCGGCGTGAACAGTGGCCGGCGGTGCTGATCGGCGAGAGAAAGAGAGAGCAACCGAGAGAAAGAGGGAGAATCGGGAGGAGAGAGAGAGAGACGCGGGGAGAGAGAGTGAGCTGAGGAGAGAGAGAGAGTCAAAGATGGTCAACATTATCCATGGTGGATGCCACATGTTAAGATCTAAGCCAAAATGCCCAAAATACCCTTCATCCAAGGGCTCAAATTAATTCTAATCCAATAATGCAAGGGTAAAATGGTCATTTGCCCCTAACCATGGTTAACCCACCCTAGTTAACCTTAACCAACCTTGGTTAATTTCCAAAATTGCCCCCAAAAATTCGGAATAAATAAAAATGACCTAGGGGCATTTTCGTCCTTTTTCCGTCCCGAACCGAAATTCCGATTTTCGCTCATACCGGTCCTAAATATTCATGTAAGACCTAATCCAGAGTCGGAATCGCGAAATTCGCTTTCTAAGCCCTCGAAAATCGTCTGCGAAGTTTTCGGGAATAAAATAATATTATTTTCCAATTTTTGTCGAAAATTCACTTTTTGTCCAAAACCACTCCAAATGAGTGTGGCTACCCCAAAATGACGTTGGCCGCGAAAAATAACCTCAAACGGCCTCCGAATTCGGCCTCGGCGATCCTAGGGGCAAAATGGTCTTTTTCTCACTTTCTGACAGATTTTCAGTTTCAACCGTTTTAATCCCAAACATGAATGGCCATTCCAAATTGACGTCCGTCTTGCAAAATAGTCGTAATTACCCTTGAAATTTTGATATCGAAGTCCGGGTCCAATATCGCGATCTAAGTTACTCGATTTGTCGTTTTAGGGTCTCTCACTAACAGGCGGCTGTTTAGGCGTTACGCGTATCGACCTAAGATGGTCCAAATCGTGAGGGTCTCAATATCGAAAGAACGAGAGGAATTATCACTAGCACCTGAGGTCACGATCGTTTGGATTAGAATCGGGTTTCCTTTGTCAGGCGCACTTTCGGTCATGCAAAATCACTCGCGATCCGATCGTGCGTTGCTGACAATATCAACCTGTCCTTTTCTTGAGATCGGCCTATAATGGTTCAAAATACTTCCTCAACGTTCGTTGAAATCGACGCCCTATCACGATTGGGTTCTCGGTCCACGTACCTGATCCTATTTAGCCTTTCCCATTTGGTTAGTATCCCGTGATTGATCAATTCCGGGCGAGACTTACTAAAATTACACGAGAATCAATATACACTTTATTGGTCCCGATAACGGGTCAAAATTCAGGATGTTACAACTCTTCCCCCCTTACAAAAATTTCGTCCTCGAAATTTGCACTTCAAACCTGCTCTTCGAACAACTGGGGGTGTTGACGTCGCATAGCCTCCTCGCTTTCCCAAGTAGCGCCCTCTGTCCCGTGGTGCTCCCAAACTACCTTAACCATCGGGATTGTCTTATTCCGAAGCACTCGATCCTTCCTATCTTCGATTCTGACCGGTTTTTCCACGTACGACACCCTGTCGTCCACGTCTATTTCTTCGTATCTTAGAACGTGTGTCGGATCCGGTTCATACTTTCTTAACATCGACACGTGGAAGACATTATGTATCTGGGATAAATTCGGTGGCAAGGCCAACCTGTACGCCATATCGCCAATCTTTTCTAAAATCTCAAACGGTCCAACAAACCTCGGACTCAACTTTCCTTTCTTGCCAAATCGGGATAATCCCTTCATAGGCGACACCTTTAAAAATACATGGTCCCCAACTTGAAATTCCAGATGTCGTCGTCTCCGATCGGCATAACTTTTCTGTCGGCTCTGTGCTGTTTTTAATCTCTCTCGAATGATCTCAACAGCTTCTACTGTTTGCTGCACCAACTCTGGGCCTGTAATGCTCCGTTCTCCCACTTCATCCCAGCACACGGGCGTCCTACACGCTCTACCATACAAGGCCTCAAACGGGGCCATCTGAATACTCTGCTGATAACTGTTATTATATGCAAACTCCACCAGATGCAGCTGTTCTTCCCATTTACCCTGAAAATCCACTACACAAGCCCTCAACATATCCTCGAGAGTCTGGATAGTCTTTTCTGATTGTCCATCAGTCTGCGGATGATAAGCTGTACTGAACTGCACCTTTGTCCCCAAAGCTGTCTGCAGACTTTTCCAGAAGTTTGCTGTAAATCTCGGATCACGATCTGAAGTAATCGTCACTGGCACTCCATGCAGTCTCACAATCTGTCTTACGTACAGCTCTGCATACCTTTCTAACTCAAAATCCTTGCGCACTGCCAGAAAATGCGCTGACTTAGTCAATCTATCCACTATCACCCAAATGGAATCGTGCCCTCTCTGACTCCTTGGTAGTCCCGTTACAAAGTCCATGGTGATATGTTCCCATTTCCACTCGGGGATTTCCAATGGTCGCAGCAATCCTCCAGGTTTACAGTGTTGTGCCTTGACCTGCTGACACGTTAAACACTTAGCCACATGCCTGGCTACATCCGTTTTCATTCCGTTCCACCAATAATGTTGCCGCAGATTCTGATACATTTTCGTGCTGCCTGGGTGGATACTGTAATTGCTGTGATGAGCTTCTCTTAATATTTCTTCCTTAAGCTCAATATCATCCGGCACACACCATCGTCCTCTATACTTCAGGACTCCATCTTCTGATATTTGGAAGTCTGGCTTCCTGGCCGAGGCATCCATTCCCACAATTTTCTGAATTTCCTGATCCATGGGTTGTAGAGCCTTAATCTTAGTCTGAATCTCCGGCTCGATCCTCAAAGTAGCCAGCAGATTCGACACATGGCTTAATTCCAATTTAAATTCCGAGTCTCGGAGCTTTTCCAATAACGTCCATTCCTTAATCATCAAGTGTGCCATGCTAGACTTGCGACTCAGTGCATCTGCCACTCTATTCGCTTTTCCAGGGTGATACAGGATGTCGCAATCATAATCCTTAAGAAGCTCCATCCATCTACGCTGTCTCATATTCAACTCTTTCTGCGAGAACAGGTATTTGAGGCTCTGATGATCCGTATAGATCTGAAACTTTTCCCCACATAAATAATGTCTCCAGATTTTGAGTGCAAAGACGATGGCAGCCAACTCTAAGTCATGCGTCGGATAATTCACTTCATGAGGTCTCAACTGACGCGACGCATACGCAACTACTTTTCCATGTTGCATTAACACACAACCCAGTCCTTTGAACGAAGCATCGCTATAAACCTCAAATCCGCCAGGTCCAGAGGGGATAGTCAAAACTGGAGCTGTCGTCAGTCTATGCTTAAGTTCCTGAAAACTTCGTTCGCACTTATCGTTCCATTCAAACTTAGTTTCCTTTTTCAGTAATCGCGTCAAGGGCGTGGCTATCGACGAGAATCCTTCCACAAAACGTCGATAATAGCCAGCCAGTCCTAAGAAACTTCTGATCTCTGTCACTGACGTCGGCCTGGGCCACTTAAGCACTGCTTCAATCTTAGTCGGATCCACAGATATTCCTTCTCCCGACACGATATGTCCAAGGAATGCTACCCTGTTAAGCCAGAACTCACATTTACTAAACTTCGCATAAAGCGCATGTTCCCTCAACGTCCGTAGAACTTCCGTCAAATGCACTTCGTGTTCTTCCTGACTCTTCGAATACACCAAAATATCGTCAATGAACACGATGACGAACTGATCTAAAAATTCCTTAAAAACTCTGTTCATCAGATCCATGAAAGCTGCAGGGGCATTCGTCAACCCAAAGGGCATGACTGTAAACTCATAATGCCCGTACCTCGTCCTAAATGCAGTCTTGGGTATATCCTCTTTCCGAATTCTTAACTGGTGATATCCTGTCCGTAAATCAATCTTGAAAAATACTGACGCCCCTTGCAATTGATCGAACAAGTCGTCGATCCTTGGCAGTGGATATTTATTCTTTATAGTCACCTGATTCAACTGCCGGTAGTCTATACATAACCTCAACGTCCCGTCCTTTTTCCTTACAAACAGGACTGGCGCTCCCCAAGGAGACGCACTAGGACGAATAAATCCCTTGTCTAGTAACTCCTGCATCTGAACTTTCAACTCTTTCAGTTCCGACAACGACATCCGATACGGGGCCTTAGAAATTGGCTCAGTTCCTGGGGCCAACTCTATTACAAATTCCACTTCTCGTTCGGGTGGTAAACCCGGCAACTCTTGAGGAAAAACCTCGGGAAAATTACATACTACAGAGATTTCTTCCAATTTAGGCTCCACCAATGTCGGATCCTTAACGTTAACCAAATACCCCTCACAACCTTCCTCAAGCATTTCTGTTGCCTCCACTGAGGAAATCCAAGGGATCGAGGTTCCTCCTCGGTTTCCCTGAAATTCAAACTTAGGACGACCAATCGGATTAAATTGGATCGTCCTGCTGCCGCAATCCATAACGGCTTTCTGTTTAGTCAGCCAATCCATACCAATAATCACGTCAAAGTCATACATGGCTAACACAGCTAAATCAATCCTTTCCTCAACATTTCCAATTACAATTTTACAGTCCAAGCACCCCAATGATATTAACACCCTATCATGCAGTGGGGTTGTCACACACAACATAATCTCAAGTAAAACAGGCTCCAGACCAACCAATCTAACAAACTGCTCAGAAATAAACGAATGGGTTGCCCCGGGATCAAATAACGCATAGGCTGCATGATTGCAAAGAGAAACAGTACCTGTGACCACACCCGGCGCGTCCTCAGCATCTTTTCGCGCCATAGCATATACTCGTCCTTGTGCCGGTGGTCTACCCTGAGTAGCCTGTGGGGGATTCCCGACCTGATTTCCCGCTCGGGGTTGCTGCTGTGGTCCTGGGGGTCCCAAAACTCGTTGCTGGGGGCAATTCTTTATCTGATGTCCCAAACTCCCGCAACGAAAACAAGCTCCGATTCTATTTGGCGCTTGACTGGGCTTCCCGATAATCCTTCTCGGGGGCGGAACAAACTGTCTATTACTGGCCATTGGTCTCCTTACAAAGCGACGATTGTCCCGATTAGGAATAAACCTTGAACCCGATGCTGATGCCCTTTCAATCTGATCCCTCTCCATAGTCTGGGCTCGCTCATATAACTCTCGATAATCTCTGATATTCAATAAAAGCATCTGAGTGCGAAGCTCCGGTTTCAGTCCATCCCGGAACCTTCGAGCCTTGTCCAAGGGATTCTCAACCATTCTCGGGGCAAATCTGGATAGTCTGGTAAACTCTGCCTCATACTGCACCACTGTCATCGATCCCTGACGAAGCCTCATAAACTCTGCCATTTTCTTCTCCTGGGCACTCTCAGAGAAAAACTGCCCATAGAAATGCTCAACAAATATCGCCCAGGTCGGTTCCATAAATTCTGGAAACACTCTATCCTTAACCGCATTCCACCAATCATGGGCATTATCCTGCAGTTGATACGATGCCAAGGAGATCTTCTCCCTCTCAGTGCACTCTAACAGATCAAACGCTTTTTCCAACTCCTCCACCCAACGCGGGGCGGCTTCGGGGTCACCTCTACCCGTGAACTTGGGCGGTTTCAACTTAAGGAAATGCTCCACCAACTGGTGCATTGGTCTCGGTGCCACCATTGGTTGAGCTTGCACTGGCTGGGCTTGGGCTTGATTCTCATGGACGGCAGCAACTGCTGCGGCCTCAGCAGCCTGAGCGGTCGCATTCTCTCTTTCCTGCGCCTGCCTATCCATCACATTACCAATTCGATCTAACGCTCTAAGAACTCCTTCCATGCGCGGATCTTCCGCCTGCCTAACATCAGCTCTGGGGTCTGCCGCAGCCCCAACACCAACTCTAGGGTTCTCTCCCTCTCTAGCACCCACACCGATGTTTTCTATCGCTCTCGCTCTAGCGCGACCTCCACCTCGAGTTCCTCTTCCTGCGCCCCTCCTTGGGGCCCTTCCCACTCTTCCTCTTTCACTGCTCATCTTCTTACCCTGAGTGCTCGACTACCTGCTATAATTCAATCCAGGAATTAGAGACCTAAACCAACTAACCGGTCTAAGTCCTAGGCAGGTATAAACACAGAAACAATTAAGCACTCAGCACGCGGCTAACACAACAGCACATAATTTCTACCCAAGAACTTGCAAACTTACCCTGGGTCCTGCCGCACCTGCACAATACTGGTTCAATCAATCACCACAACAGTCAAACACAAACATTCTGGAGGTACACTTAGCACACTAAGTCACCCTACAGCTACCCATGGTCATTTCTCCTTATCACTCCAAAGCTCACTTGATCAAACAGAGATGTCCTTGCTCTGATACCAATTTCGAACGGGGATGTCACGCCCCGTACCCCACGAAGGCTGAACATCCGTACGTAGGTCGACTTGAGGTGCGACGCTCCCAGGATTTGCGTCACCGACCCGAAACCCGAATCAGAGCAACTACACGCCACATGCGGAAACAACGTATATATATATATATACACCCAGACATGCAATTATAACCATGGATAGTAATAGACATTAATATGCTAAAGAAATACTAACATATAAACACCCTTTTTTAAAACTTATACAAACTATTTATTTACAACAAAAAAGGAATACATTAAAAAGGCCACTAAACAAAAAGGATCGGTGGCCTAGAGGTGTCAGATAACTATCAGGGGGAGAGTTACATTTCAAAAAGAGGGTTAGACTGACTCCTAACACCGGGATCTGCTCTACGGCTCCCCGCCTAGATTGGATGGCGCTACTGACTCCTCAGACGAGTCCTCCTCAGATCTAATCTCCTCGTCCGACCCAACTTCTTCCACTTCACCAGCTGCCTCAGCATTCTCACCTATCACTTCCACATTCAGTTTTTCGTCTTCTTCCTCAATAATGTCGTCAGCTATAACTTGCTCATCACCTTGCACCTCGTCCATGGGTATCGGTCCATCCACGGTATCACCTACACTGCTCACACTAAGGGAGGCTGGAGGATCAGAGACTTCACCACTCACCATCTGTGGAATCATCACGCCATTTACATCTATTGGAACATCAAAAGTTCTCATCGGGGGTCCTATTACACCGTCTGCACCCCTATGGCACCAAGCCACATACTCTTGAGTATGATTGAAATCTTCTCCCACGTCTACTAACACCACTGAATGAAACCTAACATAAGCTGTTCCATCCCCACACGGATGTACACTGGACGATCTCTGGATGCGGTGCGGGAATCCAAAAAGAGGGCCGTTCCTCGGCATGCTATGGGCGGGGGTCTGAAAATCGGTTTTACCACAACCGTGAGATAAACTCAGCAAGTAATAACCCCTAATTCTAAACTAGGCTAAAGTGCACCTCCAGAGGGTAATTAAAACACATGAAACACTGAACCAGTAAATCAACCATTATAAAATTCATTAGGACACTCGGTCCAATTCTTCTACTCCAGCCCTGCAGGTTAGGCTCTGACATCGTTATAATTCACAAACAGAGCATCGACCCGGAGGCCATGACCCAATGGTCATCAATCATTCGACCCGAAGGCCCGACCCGAAGGCCCACAGTTGTATAAATCGACCCGAAGGCCATGACCCAATGGTCATCATAATTAATTCGACCCGAAGGCCCGACCCGTCGGTCACAATTATATTCGACCCGTAGGCCTGACCCGTCGGTCACAATTATACTCGACCCGTAGGCCTGACCCGTCGGTCACAATTATACTCGACCCGTAGGCCTGACCCGTCGGTCACAATTATACTCGACCCGTAGGCCTGACCCGTCGGTCACAATTATACTCGACCCGTAGGCCTGACCCGTCGGTCACAATTATATTCTTAAATCATATCAAAACCAATGTGGAAATTCACAATCAAAGGCCCATTTAATTTCCAATGGGCTTCAAACAATTTCAAATAAATCCACAATCAAAGGCCCAATTAATTCCTAATGGGCTTCAACAATTTCAAGTCAATCCACATCAAGGCCCATTCAATTTTCCAATTGGGCTTCAAACAATTTCAATTAATTCCAACATCAAGGGCCCATTTAATTTTCCAATTGGGCTATTTGTACAAAATTCGGAGCCCATGAAGCCCCCCCCAAATCAGCCATCATTTCTTCTCTAAATTACCATTAAACCATTGTAATTAGTCCTAATTAGGTCCCCTAATCAACCCTTGCACAAAACACACCCAATTAGGTCCTAATTACCATAATTAAACCCCTAATCTAGCACCATTAAGACTAATTCAGGGATTAGTGGTTTTACTCGCCTATTAGCGACGCGAGACGACGGGAGCGAGCGGCCGATGACCGGCGAGCGGTACAATCGACGGCGGCGCTCCAAGGCAAGCCGGCGGCTCACGGCGGTCCGGCAAGCTCACGGCCACAATCCGGCCAAAACAGGGGAAGCGCCGGCAAGGCTAGGCTGGGGTCAAGGGAGAGAGAGACGGCAAGGGTGAGGCCGGACGGAGGGGAGGCGCACGGCGGCGCGGCCTGGCAGGACACGCCCGGCGACGGCGACGGCGTCCTTGCTCGCCTCGGCTGGAGCGGCGGCCACGGGCGACGGGAGCAGGGAAAAATGTTGCGACTAGGCTGGGGGTGAGGCCTAGGGGTGGCACACGGTGGCTGGTGACCAGCAGCTCCGGCGAGGACCACTATTCCGGCGTGAACAGTGGCCGGCGGTGCTGATCGGCGAGAGAAAGAGAGAGCAGCCGAGAGAAAGAGGGAGAATCGGGAGGAGAGAGAGAGAGACGCGGGGAGAGAGAGTGAGCTGAGGAGAGAGAGAGAGTCAAAGATGGTCAACATTATCCATGGTGGATGCCACATGTTAAGATCTAAGCCAAAATGCCCAAAATACCCTTCATCCAAGGGCTCAAATTAATTCTAATCCAATAATGCAAGGGTAAAATGGTCATTTGCCCCTAACCATGGTTAACCCACCCTAGTTAACCTTAACCAACCTTGGTTAATTTCCAAAATTGCCCCCAAAAATTCGGAATAAATAAAAATGACCTAGGGGCATTTTCGTCCTTTTTCCGTCCCGAACCGAAATTCCGATTTTCGCTCATACCGGTCCTAAATATTCATGTAAGACCTAATCCAGAGTCGGAATCGCGAAATTCGCTTTCTAAGCCCTCGAAAATCGTCTGCGAAGTTTTCGGGAATAAAATAATATTATTTTCCAATTTTTGTCGAAAATTCACTTTTTGTCCAAAACCACTCCAAATGAGTGTGGCTACCCCAAAATGACGTTGGCCGCGAAAAATAACCTCAAACGGCCTCCGAATTCGGCCTCGGCGATCCTAGGGGCAAAATGGTCTTTTTCTCACTTTCTGACAGATTTTCAGTTTCAACCGTTTTAATCCCAAACATGAATGGCCATTCCAAATTGACGTCCGTCTTGCAAAATAGTCGTAATTACCCTTGAAATTTTGATATCGAAGTCCGGGTCCAATATCGCGATCTAAGTTACTCGATTTGTCGTTTTAGGGTCTCTCACTAACAGGCGGCTGTTTAGGCGTTACGCGTATCGACCTAAGATGGTCCAAATCGTGAGGGTCTCAATATCGAAAGAACGAGAGGAATTATCACTAGCACCTGAGGTCACGATCGTTTGGATTAGAATCGGGTTTCCTTTGTCAGGCGCACTTTCGGTCATGCAAAATCACTCGCGATCCGATCGTGCGTTGCTGACAATATCAACCTGTCCTTTTCTTGAGATCGGCCTATAATGGTTCAAAATACTTCCTCAACGTTCGTTGAAATCGACGCCCTATCACGATTGGGTTCTCGGTCCACGTACCTGATCCTATTTAGCCTTTCCCATTTGGTTAGTATCCCGTGATTGATCAATTCCGGGCGAGACTTACTAAAATTACACGAGAATCAATATACACTTTATTGGTCCCGATAACGGGTCAAAATTCAAGATGTTACAACTCTTCCCCCCTTACAAAAATTTCGTCCTCGAAATTTGCACTTCAAACCTGCTCTTCGAACAACTGGGGGTGTTGACGTCGCATAGCCTCCTCGCTTTCCCAAGTAGCGCCCTCTGTCCCGTGGTGCTCCCAAACTACCTTAACCATCGGGATTGTCTTATTCCGAAGCACTCGATCCTTCCTATCTTCGATTCTGACCGGTTTTTCCACGTACGACACCCTGTCGTCCACGTCTATTTCTTCGTATCTTAGAACGTGTGTCGGATCCGGTTCATACTTTCTTAACATCGACACGTGGAAGACATTATGTATCTGGGATAAATTCGGTGGCAAGGCCAACCTGTACGCCATATCGCCAATCTTTTCTAAAATCTCAAACGGTCCAACAAACCTCGGACTCAACTTTCCTTTCTTGCCAAATCGGGATAATCCCTTCATAGGCGACACCTTTAAAAATACATGGTCCCCAACTTGAAATTCCAGATGTCGTCGTCTCCGATCGGCATAACTTTTCTGTCGGCTCTGTGCTGTTTTTAATCTCTCTCGAATGATCTCAACAGCTTCTACTGTTTGCTGCACCAACTCTGGGCCTGTAATGCTCCGTTCTCCCACTTCATCCCAGCACACGGGCGTCCTACACGCTCTACCATACAAGGCCTCAAACGGGGCCATCTGAATACTCTGCTGATAACTGTTATTATATACAAACTCCACCAGATGCAGCTGTTCTTCCCATTTACCCTGAAAATCCACTACACAAGCCCTCAACATATCCTCGAGAGTCTGGATAGTCTTTTCTGATTGTCCATCAGTCTGCGGATGATAAGCTGTACTGAACTGCACCTTTGTCCCCAAAGCTGTCTGCAGACTTTTCCAGAAGTTTGCTGTAAATCTCGGATCACGATCTGAAGTAATCGTCACTGGCACTCCATGCAGTCTCACAATCTGTCTTACGTACAGCTCTGCATACCTTTCTAACTCAAAATCCTTGCGCACTGCCAGAAAATGCGCTGACTTAGTCAATCTATCCACTATCACCCAAATGGAATCGTGCCCTCTCTGACTCCTTGGTAGTCCCGTTACAAAGTCCATGGTGATATGTTCCCATTTCCACTCGGGGATTTCCAATGGTCGCAGCAATCCTCCAGGTTTACAGTGTTGTGCCTTGACCTGCTGACACGTTAAACACTTAGCCACATGCCTGGCTACATCCGTTTTCATTCCGTTCCACCAATAATGTTGCCGCAGATTCTGATACATTTTCGTGCTGCCTGGGTGGATACTGTAATTGCTGCGATGAGCTTCTCTTAATATTTCTTCCTTAAGCTCAATATCATCCGGCACACACCATCGTCCTCTATACTTCAGGACTCCATCTTCTGATATTTGGAAGTCTGGCTTCCTGGCCGAGGCATCCATTCCCACAATTTTCTGAATTTCCTGATCCATGGGTTGTAGAGCCTTAATCTTAGTCTGAATCTCCGGCTCAAAATATGAATGCTCCAATTGAATGCTTCGGGACAAAAGCTTTTCGGAATGCCACTTATTGTCAAAAGGCTTCGTACCATATTCAAAATAGTGCGATTCTTCCTTTCACAAATACCGTTTTGTTGTGGCGTATAGGCTGCTGTAAGTTGCCTCTTGATTCCATGCATCTCACAAAAATTTACAAATTCATGTGAGTTGTATTCTTCACCATGATCAGTGCGAAGAACTTTTATTGGGTTGCCAATTTTTTTTTCAGCAAGTGCGTTGTAGCTTTTAAAGGCTACAAAAGCTTCAGATTTTTTCCTGCAAAAGATAAATCCAAAATTTTTAGCTATAGTCATCAATGAAGGTAATTATGTATATTTTACCTCCATTAGATGATAGATTTATTGGCTCGCAGATGTGACATCCCGAATTTCGGCCCATTTTTGGGATTTATAAAACGCGTAATTTGTCAGTGTGCTTATAGTAAAATCTCGCCCGGGAGCTGATCACTCCCGGTTATCATTTTTAAATTAGAGATTTCGCTATAATCGCACTCGATCAAATTTGGCCGTTATTTGGACCCCGGACTTGGCAGTCGATTTTCGGGAGTGTCGGAACGAAATAAATTGGACGGTGTCAATGTTAATGTGGCCGGTATTGAGATTGTCCGGAATAATGGAAAAATGAGAGTTTTTGACCAGTTCGAATTTGGACTAGTAGACCTCCCTCGTTATAATTTGGTTTAATTAATTTGACCTTTGTCCCTTTTTATGTGCGAGGTCTTTTATGGACCGGTAAACCATTTTCGGTTTTGAATTTGGACCCTCGGTTTGCGTTTAATATAAGAATAAAGTTTATTCTTTTTCTTAAATTTCTCTCTCTCTCTCTCTCTCTCTTCACGCGCGTCTCCCCTTCTGTGCACGTCTCCTCTGCGTGCGTCACCACCACCTGTCCATCAGACCTGCCTTTTCTCTCTCCTCCCTTTTCTCTTTCTTTTTCTTTTTCTTTTCTTTCTTCTCTTCTTCTCTTTCGCTGGCGTCTTCCTCCCCGACGCTCCTGCTTCTGATCTTCCTCTGCCCCTCGCCCGACCAGATCAGCCCAGCCACCGTGCGCCATCCGACCGCCGATCAAGCTCGCCCCCAGCCTCGCCGTGGGCCGCCGTCCCCCTCTCTTTGGCCGACAGTCCCTCTCCTCTCCTCTCCGCCCCGTGAGCTCTCTCTCCCCCGCTCTCTCTTTCTCTCGCTCTCTGTCTCTCTCTCCCTTTTCTCACCCGCCGGTTCTCTCCCCAGCCGCTCGCCGGAGCCAGCTCCGCCGCCTGCGACGCTGCTGCTTCCGTTCTGTCCAGCCGGCCACCTGCCCCGCCGTTCCCGCCGCTGTCCATTTTTCCGGCCGGTCACTGTTCATCGCCGGCGTTACTGTTCACTTCCGGCGAAGTACTGTTCACCCGAGCCCGTACTGTTCATCCAGCCCATTTTTGAGCGTAGGACACCCGGTGAGTTTGACCCTAAACCCCAATTAGGATTATTTGCATTTCTAGACAAGTTTAGGGGTTAAATTAGGGTAATTCAGGGGTTATTGTACAAAGGATGGTTGGGGTTGAGGTCGCGGCTGATCTGGTAAATTATATTGACCGTTTGATGAGGTTTCGCGGCTATGTAAGTGCCGAGAGATGGTTGGTCAGGTTTGGGATGGAATAGCCCAAGTTCGGGAAAATTCGGACTGGAAATGTGAACTTTAGTGCGTGTACTATTTGGTCTTGTGGCGGCCGATTGGATTGGTGTTTTGGGGAGTTTAAATCAAGCCTTTGAAGATATATATAGGCCTAGGTAGACTTGTGTGGGGGCTGTCCACACTAGGGCCGACTGGGGTGAGACGCGATTAAATTGGGGCTTAGTAATGTAATTGGCGAAATTGATGGATAGACTGAGCTAGTGACTGAATTGTCTCTAATTGGTAGTGATTGGGCAATGCCATGACATGTTTACTATGGCTAAGAGCGGAGTGGCTTGGTAGGCCTTGATGGGTCTTGATCGCGCAGGATCATGTGGATCGGCTTGAATTTAGGTGTTTGAGGAACTAATTAGGATTTGTTGGAATCCTAGTGGTGGCGTCATGTGCGAAGATTTAATGGCTAGGTTTGATTGGTCGTGGCGGGCCTTGGACTTATTGAATTGAAGTGGGAGCGAGTGTGTGGAATAAGTGCCGGATTATTTGGGGCGAAAATGGTGTAGATTGAATAGGCCGTTAATGCCTTGATATTGACAAATTTGTGAATAATTGTATCTGGCATCTTGGCATGAGTAATTGACTTTGGATTCACGGGCATATGAATCGCATGGTCATACTAGTATATTGGCTGGGCATACTGAAATGTAAATTGAGCTTATTGCGTGGTAAATTGAATAGTGGCTGTCCACTTTGGGACTTCGGTGGATTAGAAAACGGTAAGTTGGAGATTAGACTGGGTGATTGCCGGGTGTGCCCGGGTTGATGGATTTTGTTGATTGTTGCTTGTTGAGGCCCAATTGGGACATTGCCATGCCACACATTCGTGTGAAGGAATTGAAAGCAGTGTGGGAATTACATGCCGTGGCTAAATTGAATTGTTGAATTGATTGGGCATGTTAAAATGCGCATCTAATTGCCATTTGATGATCCTGTGCTCGTGAGAAATTTGGCATTCATTGTGTATTTATTTGTGAGGACCGACGGGTCAGGCCTTCGGGTCGATTTATATCTGTGACCGACGGGTCAGGCCTTCGGGTCGATTTATATCTGTGACCGACGGGTCAGGCCTTCGGGTCGATTTATATCTGTGACCGACGGGTCAGGCCTTCGGGTCGATTTATAACTGTGACCGACGGGTCGGGCCTTCGGGTCGATTTAACTGTGGATGACCATTGCGTCATGGCCTACGGGTCGATTTAATTGTTGATGACCATTGGGTCATGGCCTTCGGGTCGATTTAATTGTTGATGACCATTGGGTCATGGCCTTCGGGTCGATTTAATTGTTTATGAGTTATAATGATATTGAATGCCTAACCTGCAGGGCGGTGATATAAGCAATTTAGGCCGTGAGCCTTGGAATTTGTGGTTATTTAATGATACATTGCTTAGCGTGTTTAATTAACCTGTCAGGAGGTGCACGTTAGCCTAGTTTAGGTTTAGGGAATTACTCACTGAGATTATTCTCATTGTTGTTTAAATCCCAATTTTTCAGACCCCCAGCCTTGAGGATGGCAGGCGTATCGAAGTGTTCTTGGAAGGAGCCCCCGACCGGTTGTAGTGGCCTTTAGCTGCATTTGATTTATGAGCATGGGCTGCAATTGAATATTGTGTCTGGTGCCTAGTATCTTTGCCAGTGTAATTATTCGTGCTGGTTGTTGTATGGCTATCCTTGGTTATGTGTATATTATTGTTCGGGTGATTTTGATTTGCTTCCGCATGTGCTTTAAGTCTCTGTGTTGGGAATCGGGTCGGCGACGCGTCCTGGGACGTCGCAGTCAAATCGACCTTGGCGAGGGATGTGGCGCGCCGTGGGGTTCGGGGCGTGACAGCAGATGTTCGAATGAACGAGCTCCAATGTCCTCCTTGCTCTCCATGACTTTCCTTGTGGAAATTGAATAAGGTGTTGTTTACTAACAGCACATTCTTCACAAATTTGAGAGGGAGCTGTAATTTGAGGAAGACACGTCACCATGTTCTTTTGATGTAGTGTTCTTAACCCACCAAAATTGAGATGTCCATAACAAAAATGCCATAGCCAAGCCACATCTTTTGATCTCATAGAGAAGCATGAATAGATAGTATTGTGGAGATACAGCAGAAACATTCGTTTCTCCGTCACACGGACTTGGGCAATTAAGCCCAATTTTTCATCTTGTATTCTTCAAATGCCACCTTTAATAGAGATGTCATATCCCTTCTCTTATAGTTGGCCAGCACTCAGCAAATTGGTCTTTAACTCAAGGACAAAAAATATTTGAGATGGTCTGCATAGAATTTCCCTTTATGCGAATTGTTACCTTCCATTTTCCTATAACAGAAATTGTGGAATTATCTCCAAACTTCACAGTGTTGTGGAAAGATTCATCCAAATCAAAAAGCACCTTTTTATCTCCATTCGTGTGGTTACTACAGCTAGTGTCTAAATACCACATGTTTGGTTGAGTTTCTTCCTTCATGTGACACACCATCAACAGAGACACTTCTTCTTCCTTTTCTGCAAAGTTAGTTCTTTCTCCACCTTGTCCATTCAAATTAGCTCGACATTTTGATATGTAATGGCCATACCTATGGCATTTGAAACACCCTATGTTAGATTTGTCTGCTGACTTTGGTCCCTAACCAGTTGAATGCCGACCTCCACGACCTCTTCCTTCCCCTTGAGGATTATGAAACTAATTATTGTCAGATTTTTTATTTGAGTTGCAGCAATCATTGTTTCCTTTGCCTTTGCCTCTTCCACGCTCACCCATCATCTATCTTTATTTGCTTTAGCTGATGATGAAAAGTGGTTTTCAGTTAAAGCCGCTTGCTCCTCCATCTCTTGCTGTTGAAATTTTTGTTCATGAACCAATAACGACCCCAACAATTCATCAATTGAAAGTTCTTCGATATCCTTGGCTTCCTCTATTGAACAGACAACAAAGTTGAATTTTGGTATCAAGGATCGAAGAATTTTCTCAATTATGGTGGCATCATCCGTCTTGTCGCCATGAATCCACATCTTGTTGACAATTGCCATTGTCTAGGAAAAATAGTCTATGACCAACTCTCTCGATATCATTTGTAGGATTTTGAACTACAAACGAAGTGTTTGAAGCTGCTGCCTCTTTGCTCTTGTTGATCCTTGATATTTCTTCTTCATGGAGTCCCAAATTTGCTTGGAGGTATCCTTGCAAAGAATTGTTTCCAAGATTGATCTCTCAATAGCTTGGAAATATCATTTTTGGCCTTGAGATCTTTCAGCTTGAATGCATCCAGATCTGCTATTTGCGTTGCTAACAACATAGCTCCTTCCTTTAGTTCTGCAAGTCCAAAGGTAACTACTTGCCAATACTTCCTTTGGCTTTGATACCACTGATGCAATAAGAGGCGCTAAAGCGAATAAAGAAAGAGACACTCAAAGGAAAGTGCTTCAGTGCTTGCATTAATATGATACAAACGGGATAACTATAAGAAAGCAACAAAAGAAACCAAGTCCTATAATGTAAGACCGTAACAATAAAATTCTAACAAACTATACAACTTTGACTGATTCTAAAGAAAACTAAATGGACTGAATCTAGCCAACAGATTCTACCTTGACCACCGAAACCCTAGCTAGTCATGGCCACGGTTCAGAACCGGCCGGTTCCAATTCGTGGCCATGTGTGAACCGGAACTGGCCGGTTCCGGTTCGTAATTTAAAAATTTTAAAAATAAATTATGAAATAAAAAAATAATAAATTATAAAATTATGAAATAATGAATTATTCAATATAAATTATAATCAAAATGTAAATTGTAGGGATGATTGGTTCCCGGTTCGATCCGATTTCGCTCGGAACTGGGAACCGAACTGGTAAGACCGATCCCTTAATTTTAGAACTAGGAACCGGACCGGCAAATCATAAAACCGGGAACCGGACCATTGGTCCGGTCCGGTTCTAGGTGGTCCAATGGAACCCTTTGCTTTTAACTAGCAAAGGATTGTAGCCACAAAAGTCATACAACTTCACATACTCATGGCTTGGTCTGGGTTTTATACACAACCCATTTGATGATCTCTTCATTCCCATTCGATGTGGGACTCTTGGCATTTGTATGAAAACAAGCCAAGAGTCTCACATTGAAGGTGTTCAAGGCAAGTCGAGAGTCCCACATCGAATGGGAACGAAGAGGCATTAGAATCATTGTGTATAAAATCCAAGCCAAGCCTTATAATTAGAGTTCAATACACCCAAGCCAAGCATTGTAATTAGAGATCAATACACTTACAATGCATGGTAATTAGAGTTCAAATTGTTTTATAAAAAAAATTAAATGATGAATTTTTTTAGAATTTCATTATTATTTTTTTAAAAAATAATTTGGAAACGGAACGGCGGTTCCGGGCTGGTTCCAAAATTGTTGGAACCGGAACCGGGCCCGTAGGCCACAGGCTAGTTCCGGTACCAAACCGCAGGCCCGGTCAATGGGACGGGCCCGGGTTTGACCTGGCCGGTTCCGGGCCGGTTCCGAGCCAAAACCGGCTCGTGGCCATGACTAACCCTAGCCCTCCACCGAGCTCTGCTGTACTTGATGGACAAAATAGATCTCCTCCGGCTTACAGAGACGGAGGTTCTGCTAGAGAAACTGCGGATGTGTTGCAGATTTTTTCTTGGGCAAAGAAGAAAATCCATGTTCCTTGTCTCCAATTGTGGATGATTGCAAGCTGATGTGGGCCAAGTTGAGATCCATTAAAGTCACTCATTGCTCTCGTGGAGCCAATTCTACTGCCGATTGGGTTGCTAAATCCTACCGTTGAAATGCTCTTCCTCCTGACTGGATGACTAACCCCCTGGGGCTTTTGTGGAATATTTAATGTTCAGATGCTGTTATATTTGATTCCGGGTTTTTTCGTAAATAAATGAAAGGCTTTACTTCGACAAAAAAATGGCGATTTAAATGAAGAAACTTATATTTCAACAGGAAGACCATATAGAAATTGGTCAAGAAGATAAAGTTTGTAAGTTGAATTACCCGTTTTCTTTATCTATATATCCAAAGGCTTCTTCTAGAAAAAAACACAAACTAAGAGATCACCATTAACATTACACCATCCTTTGTTCCTTCTTCTCCTCTTCGTCTCTTTCATGCTTTCTGTGTATTGGCTATCACTTCTAAGCTTGTATAGTGTTCATTTTTGCTTGCTACATAGACTAAGTGAGGAAGACTAGGGTCTGGGCATTGTATCAGGGGACAAGATATCCATTGGAGCTGACTCTATTGGATCATGAATCCTATCGAGAAAATCACTGTCTTTTAAGACAGTATTATTGATAAATCTAGTTCTAAATTTTCATCTAATTTTTTGAATCCCCATAACACAAATTTAGTTCATCTATTTGGGCACTAGCTGGCAGCTTAGGTTGGCTTATCTATATTAAGTGGGCTTTCTCATCATAAAAATACCGAACCAGATACCTCTTACAATGTCATTTGCTCAAAAGAATATGATTGAAATTCGAAGCAACATTCTAAATTGCACGATTTTGAATTTGTAAGAGTTTTATTGTGAAAGTACAATGAATTGCGTATGAAATTTGCTTTTTTTTTTTTTTATCACTTTGTGTTGATTCGGTAGACACAAAAATAAAGGCTTTCTTAGGTGGCAGCGGGGGTCGTTGCTATCGTTGATGACACAAATTTGACACTACCAACTGAACAGTTAAGATTCCATCACATAAACTTTACCCATGACAACGTCTCTTATTTTTTAGGAAAAGAAGAACAAAAGGACAAATTGCTGAGACGTGAAAATTGAAATTTAAAAAATATTGCTAATTCAGAAACCATCTAGCGGCAAAAAGAAAAAAAAGGCATGTGAATGCAAGAATATTTCATCTGAACCCACAGCCATGGAGGTCGAGGCCTCTTGCGACTGCTGATCTCCATCGGAGGGAATTGATAGAGGTCGCAACCTCCGATCCATGGCCACGTATCTCTTTCTCTCTCTGCGAATATCAATGCATGCGATGGAGACGAGCCCCATCACCGCGACCACAGAGGTTGTAGCCCTCGTGTGACCGCTGATGAAAGGCATGATTTTATAAATTATCATTCCTGAAAAATAATTTTCACGGAAACTTTTTCAAGTGAACATAATTTCGTTGAAAATAACTAGAGTCAAGTTTACTTACGGCTCATTTGGTTCGGAAAAACATTTTCAGTTCATTGAAAACGGAAATTGTTTTGGTTTACATTTTCTATTTTTCACCGAAAAACGTTTGGTATGAAAATTTTCTGTAGAAATTGGAACTAACAATACACGTTTGGTTTAATTTTCATAATATATCCCATTCCTAATATATCATATTTCTATATTGTGGGGCTTCAATCTCTTTATATACTATTTGTGTTTGTTACTGTGAGTAATGGAAAAATTATCTCACTAATAAAAATGAATCTTTTAAGGGTTAATACCATGAAAACCCCAAACTGGTACACCTATGATAAATTCACCCCAAACTGGTATACCTATGACAATTTTACCCTCTGCTAGTTTCCGTTAAATTTACTGTCAAATTTCTGAGTTCAAAGACATGTGGTCGTTGACGGGTATACCAGTTTGGGATTTTTATCCTTTGTTTGTCACAAATGTACAAGTTTGCGATTTTTCGTGGTATTAATCCAAGTAAGCGGAGGGTAAATTTGTCACAAATGAACAAGTTTGGGATTTTTGGGGGTCAAAAGATTAGCTTGGGGTAAATTTATCACAGGTGTACCGGTTTGGAGTTTTTGGTGATCAAAAAATTAGTTTGGAACAAATTTGTCACATGTGTACCAGTTTGGATTTTTCATGGTATTAATCTATCTTTTAAGACAATCCTTCCTGGATGATCATCTTAGCAAGTGGGAAATTAGTGAAGTCATATGACAATATGCTTTTTTCCTTGGCTAATTAAAGGGAATTCCTATACCCATCATTATTATTTAATAGCATTAGAATATCTTAACTAACTTGTCTTACAATGAAAAAAAATTTTGAACAGGAAATTTCTTTGAAGCTTACTGGAGCTACGGATTGAAAAGAATAATCCCTTTAGCTTAAAAAAAGCTTCAACCTTCAAAAAAATCACAGAAATGCTCCAATTATTGATAAATTTGCGGGCCTAATTCAAAAAAAAAAAAGCACCAACTTTACCTTGAGTGACAATTTTGACCCAAACTTTTTTTAGTCTCATAAAAAATCACTAATTTTCACTTAAATCCCATATCTAACCCCAACAATCTGAAAATTTTACATCACGGGGGTCATATTTGGGACTTGAGTAAAAGTTGGTACTTTTTATTAAAACAAAAAAAAGTTTAGGCAAGAATTGTCACTTAAGGTTAAGTTCGAGCTGATATTTTGGAGCTTTGAAGAATTAACTGGGTATTCAGAGAGAGAGAGAGAGAGAGAGAGAGAGAGAGAGAGAGAGTTCACCTGCTCAGTCAAATGATAGTGAGAATGAAAATTTGAAGAATTTTTTCAAACCAATTTTAGTTTCAATGTCTGTAAGAGCAAACTTACGATAACTCATACGCATCGGCATATAAGCTGGCTATTTAAAAGCACATGAAATAACTTGCTAAACTTATAAATTGGTTAAGTTCAGACCTTTGGACTGTACGCAGGTGGCTTTGATTTAGAGTCGTTTTGATGAGATTTGGACATCTGACTCTAGTTTATAAGATGAAAATTTCTGATTTGCTAACCAACTGCGCTAATCATGAGACCCAAAATACATTTAATTTTCGTGTCACATTCTATATTATTTGACAAATCATATATCTTTTTCAATAATTATTTCTTCTTTTGGGTCACAAAGAGCAATTTTTTATTAGGGAGATGAACAAATATATTTAGTTTTCTTTTAGATTCCAATTCCAACCCACTCAGGAACACAATCAATTGGAGGTCCACAAGAAGTGTAAATGCTCACTTTATTGTTTCTTTTTTCCCTGTTGATAAAAAAGCAGGATTAAGGCAAATTTTTTTCCATCAAAGTGGGTGAGTAAAGAAAAGCAAGTCACTAGGCGACGGATACCACAGGTCCCATGTCTTAGTCAGCTCATATTTTTCCTGCGAAACTTCCATCAGTGTTGATTCCATTCACCTTTTGAAAATCTTTAGTTACACACTTCTGTTTCACACCACTTTTGCACTTGATTACGTCATAGAATATGCTCTTATGATGTTCTTGTACTTAATTACTCTGATGTGTTGTAATGTTGTAACATTATAATAGGTGTACCATAAAATTTTTCCTCGTCTTTCGGTCTTTGCTGTGATCCAATGGCCTTGAACATGGCAATTTTACCATGCTCAATCTGATGGTTCACACTGGCAAAGTTTTGATTGCACAACTCAATGCAAATTAAATGGACAGATGACATTCAAATACTTGCATCGAATGGCTGACAGACATGGCAAAATTGTTATGCATAAAAGCGTCGGATCAGAAGCAGCCCCATCTTCTCATATTTTTGAGAGGCCATTGAATCAATCTTTCTTTCTTTTTTCCTTTCTTTCATTTTGAGTTGTTGTTCATGTATACTGCAATTCTCACGAGATAGAAAAGAAGAGTAATCAAATGCATGACTTTGGTTGTACGTTATTCTTGATGATTTTTTTGGCAAAACAAAATTGTTAGTTTATCTCAACCATTGAAAAATGTGGGGACCTTATACGATTCACATAATTGAATTTTTTGAAAAGCATACTCAAAAAATACTTGTCAATCTTTCACTTTAGAGAGAGAGAGAGAGAGAGAGAGAGAGAGAGAGAGAGAGAGAGAGAGAGAGAGAGAGATACAATAGGAGTTTCCTATGAAAGTGGCATAGCATCACTTTAATAGAGGGATTGGAACTCTCCAAGAAAGACATTGAAAAATTTTGCCCATTAAAAAGGTTTCTTCACATTAATGGCCCAATATTTGTTAAGCTGAGATACATCTACAAATATATCTCTATATATACGCACACGTATATCATGCAACTTGATCATGAAGAAATTGAATTGAATAGACAAATTAGCTAAACATTTTTAAATTGCACAACTTTGAATTTGTAAGTTTTACCCTGAAAGTACAATGAATTGCATGTGATATTTCCTCTCTCTTTTTTTTTTATCACTTTGTGTTGATTCCTTCCTTAGACACAAATATAAAGGCTTTTTTAAGTGGCAGTGAGGGTCATTGACGAGAAAAAAAGGTTCATTGATGTCGTGAACAGTTAAGATTCCATTACATGAACTTTCCCCACGACATCAACTTACCTTTTTTTAGGAAAAAAGAAGAAAAGAACAAATTGCTGAGACGAGGAAAGTGACTTTATTGTTGATTCAGAAACCGTCTAATGATCCAAGAAAAAATAGGACATATGAGTAGAGATGGCCACGGGCCGGTTTTGGCCCGGAACCGGCCCGGTCAAACCCGGGCCCGGCCCGTTGACCGGGCCCGCGGTTCGGAACCGGAACCGGCCCGTAGCCTACGGGCCCGGTTCCGGTTCCACAATTTTGGAACCGGAACCGGCGGTTCCGGTTCCAAATTATTTAAAAAATATAATAATAATAATAATGAAAAAAAATTTCATTATTTAATTTTTTTTATAAAACAAATTGAACTCTAATTGCCATGCATTGTAAGTGCATTGATCTCCAAATGCAATGCTTGGCTTGTGTGTATTGAACTCTAATTACAAGGCTTGGCTTAGGTTTTATAAACAACTCCTTTGATGGTCTCTTCATTCCCATTCGATGTGGGACTCTCGGTTTGCCTTGAACGCCTTCAATATGAGACTCTTGGCTTCATGCAAATGCCAAGAGTCCCACATCGAATGGGAATGAAGAGACCATCAAAGGGATTGTTTATAAAATCTAAGCCAAGCCAAGCCAAGAGCATGTGAAGTTGTATGCCTTTTGCGGCTACGATCCTTTGCTAGTTAAAAGCAAAGAGTTCCATTGGACCGCCTAGAACCTGACAGGACCAATGGTCCGGTTCCCGATTCTATGGTTTGCCGGTCCGGTTCCTAATTCTAAAATTAAAAGACCGGTCTTACCGGTTCGGTTCCCGGCTCTGACCGGGAACCGATTACCCCTACAATTTTCATTTTGATTATAATTTATATTGAATAATTCATTATTTCATATTTTTATAATTATTTATTTTTTATTTCATAATTTATTTTAAAAATTTTTAAATTACGAATCGGAACCGGCCGGACCGGAACCAGAACCGGAACCGGCCGGTTCCGGTTCACATGTGGCCACGAACCGGAACCGCCGGTTCCGAACCGTGGCCATGACTACATATGAGCGCAAGGATATTTTATTTGAACCCGCAGCCATGGAAGTCGTGGCCTCCAATGACTGCAGATCTCCATCGGAAAGAGTCGACAGAGGCCGTGACCTCCATGGCCACGTCTATCTCTCTGTGAAAATCAATCCCCGCGGTGGAGATGAGCCCCATCACCACGACCATGGAGATTGTAAGCCCTGACGTGATGATAGATGAAAGGCATGATTTTTTAAATTATCATTACCGGGAAATAATTTTCATGGAAACTTTTTTTAGTGAACATGATTTCGTTGAAAATAACTAGAGTCAAGCTTACTTACGGCCCATTTGGTTCGAGAAAACATTTCCAGTTCATTGAAAATGAAAACTGTTTAAGTTTACATTTTTCTATTGTTTTTCATAATATATCTCATTCCCAATATATCAGATTTCTATATAATGAGGCTTCAGTCTCTTTGTGTTTGTTAACAAGAGCAACGAAAAAAAATTATCTCACTAATCAAAATGAATCTTTTAAAACAATCCTCTCTGGATGATCATCTTAGTGAGTGAGAAATTACTGAAGTCATATAACAATATGCTTTTCTTCTTGGCTAATTAAAGGGAATTCATATACCCATCATTACTTATTATTAGCATTAGAATTTCTTGACTAACTTGTCTTACCTCATAAAGGACAATGAAAAAAATTCTGGAACAGGAAATTTCTTTGAAGTTTCCTGGAGCTACGGATTAAAAAGAATAATCCCTTTAGCTTAAAAAAAGGTTCAACCTTCAAAAAGTGGGTGAGAAAAAAAAAAGCAAGTCAATAGGCAATGGACCCACTCATCTTTTGAAAATTTTTACGTGCACACTTCTGTTTCACACCATTTTTGCACTTGATTACGATAATACATCATAACGTCACAGAAAAATTTTACTATGCTATTATGATGTTCTTGTACTTAATTACTTTAACGTGTCGTAATGTTGTACATCACAATAGGTGCACATTACTATGCTATTATGATGTAGTACTTGTTAATCTTTCACTTGTTATGGAGAGAGAGAAAGAGCTTTCTTATGACTGTGGCCTAGCATTTCTCTGATCAAGAGGTTGGAATTTTGTAAGAAGGACATCAAAAAATTTCACCGATTAAAAAGGTTTCTTAACAGTAATGATCCACTATTTGTTAAGCTATGACACACGTACAGATATATCTCTCTATACACACAAACATATATCATGCAACTTAATTGTGAAAAAATTGAATTGAATAGACAAATTAGCATAACATTTTACAAAATGACTAGATGCTAAAAAGAGTGTGGAAGATACTCCTGTTAACGTTTTCCTCCTGAAAGTTGCCACCATCTCTTTTCTCTAGACATTGCTAAAACAAATCAACAGAAGCTACTTCAATTTAACCACAGAAAAAGGCAAAAGAAATGAAGCTGGTGTCACCCTTCAGCAGCCGAGAAATTAGATAGAAACTTCGTTTACGCTAATCCCAATTGAATGAGCTATAAAGAAGGGGACTTTTCTTTATATTATTCTAACGCCAATTTGCCATCCTATCTAACATAGTTCTCTAATCACTTATGAGTTTTGTATTGTTGGTGCGTTTTCTTTTATATTTTCTATTAATAAAAAAAGTAAGTCATGTCAAGAAGCACCTACGTAGTTTCCATGCACCCTCCGCATAATGCTATGGAAATTGTGGAAATTGCTCTCTAATTTTTTTAATGGCAGAGAGTGTTTTGGCGTCGGTAATAAAATGTCAAAGACTGAGAACGGTGGAGATCACAACAATATAATTGGTCAGAGTCGTGATATTGTAAGTGATGATCTTGGCTTAAAGGCTAAGCAAAAGAAGAATGTCCACATGAAATAAAAAAGTTCAATAACAAACGAAATAAAAAAGTGAAAATGTATTATTAAATAAATATTTGATCATGGAGAATCCGTTAGCCAACACTGAAAGAATAAATTTTATGTAAAATGTCAAAAATTATTAATTTAAGGATCGAGACAAAAGTGACTTGGGTGAGGGGTTGATGATGACTAGATTATCCTTAGGCTTGAGGTGACGTGGAGAAATATAGTTTGAAAAATTATTCTTGGATAGATTTATTTTGTGAGTTACCTTTTCAAAGGAAACTCTTTTGAAAAAAAAAATCTGATTATAGATTGAAAATAACAACTTTCCTTATTTAAATATTAAGTGTCGTACAGACATTTTTTTTTAACAAAATCTGATTTAATCCGACAACTGATGTATTTTTGTCATTGACTCATCGACGTTAGCACCAGGAGCATGTGACTATACCTTGTTAGCTTTCTTTTTTATTTTTATTGTTAACAGAAAAGGCAAGTCAAGTCAAGTCTTTCCGTGCACCTTCCAAGCAGTGTTGCGGAAATTACGCCTGCGATAATTGACCTTTCCGCGCAACATGCATCGTAGCGGTTCAATTGGCATGAAGAGTCTTGGATCGTTGGATGGCCAGAACTCAGCATTGTTCAAGCACGCACAATAAAGAGCGGTGCGTGTGGGTAATCCAAGATAGAAGACTGAGAATCGGTGGAGATCATAGCAGTGTGTGGATTGTGTTGTTTGAGCACTCCTCAGGTAATCGGTGACTACTTGCTCTTCTCCTCTTCTCTCTTTCCTGCTTTGATCGCTCCATTTTCTTATGATGAGTTGGACGAGAGCTTTTGTTTTTGTTTGAATGTAGCTCTAAATTGAGTTATGAGAGATATTTTTGCACATCCGAGATCTGGGATTTCCATATTCCCCTTCTTTTGAGGCTCTGCTCCATCAATCTCGAGATGAAAGGAAAAGAACATACTCATTCAGAAGATCTGCTATACGGAGTGTGTTCCTCATCGACCTCTCCACATGCAGGTGATTATGAAGATGGAGCCAAAAAGCCGAAACGAAATGATTACGAAGTGTTCTTGAGCTTTAGAGGAAAAGACACTCGCAAAGGCTTCACCGATTATCTCTATACTAGTCTTGTTGATGCAGGAATTCATGTATTCAGAGACGACAATGAGCTCCCTGTTGGTGAGGAGATTGGTCCGGAGCTTCTCTGTAGTATTACACAGTCTATGATCTCGATCCCCATTATCTCGGAGGACTACGCTTCTAGCAAATGGTGCCTTCATGAGCTGGTTCAAATGTTGAAGTGCAAGAGAAGTAAAGGGCAAATAGTGCTACCCATATTTTACAAAGTGGAACCCTCGCATGTGCGACACCTTGCAGGGAGATTTGGAGATGCTATCAATGCACATAAAAAGAATTCGGACCAAACGGTTGTGAAAGAATGGGAAGATGCACTCAAAGAAGTCAGTTACATAAAAGGATGGGAATCCGAGAAAATTGATAACGGGTACATTTTTCTCCATCGAAACATTGTTTAATTTTTTATAAATAAATCTTACTTGAAAAAGCATATAAACATTGCCATCATATATTGAAATTTTATAATGTTATTTGACAGGCATAAAGCGGTATTAGTCAAAACGGTCATAAGAAGAGTTATGAGTGACTTAAAAAGACTTTTTCAGCTAAATGTTCCCGAACAGTTAGTGGGAACCAATGATCGTGTGGAACAAATTATGAGCAAGATAGATGCTAAATTCAATGGTACATGGATTATTGGAATTTATGGAATGGGCGGCATTGGTAAGACAACTCTTGCAAAGGTGTTATACAACAAACTGTCTAGTCATTTTGAGGATCGTAGCTTTCTAGCTAATATTCGAGAAACGTCTCAGCGCGAGGGTATTAAATGCCTACAAAAGCAGCTCATTTCTGACATAATAGGAAGTTCATGTGAGGTGTCTAATGTCGATGAAGGAATCAGTGTCCTCAAATCTCGATTTACAAGTAAGAAAATTCTCACTCTTCTTGATGATATGGATGATAATACTCAGTTGAATGCTTTGGTCAGAGATGGTAGTTGGTTTAAAGCAGGAAGTATTGTCATAATCACAACTAGAAACAAGAGTATTCTTGACGAGGCTAGGGCTAGCCACATGTATGAACTCAACGAGTTGCCTTTGGATCAATCATTGATTTTATTTAGTAGACATGCGTTTCGAAAGGATTTTCCTCCTAGTGATTATAAGGATATCTCTTATGAGGTTGTATCTACTACTGGGGGGCTTCCTTTAGCTCTTGAAGTTATAGGTTCATTCTTATGTGGAAAGACAAAGGAAGCATGGAAAGATACATCAAAGAAATTAAAGAAAGTGCCTGATAAGAAGGTGCAAGAGACGTTGGGGATAAGTTACAAAGCATTAGATTATGAGGAGCAACAGATTTTTTTGGATATTGCATGTTTTTTTATTGGAGCATCTAAACAAAATCCGACTTATATGTGGGATGCTTGTGATTTTTTCGCCGGGAGGGGGATTGAAGTATTGAGGCTTATGTCCCTCATTAAAGTTGATGAAAACGGCAAACTGATGATGCATGATCAACTGAGAGATCTTGGAAGGGAAATTGTTCGTCTAGAAAATCAAAAGAAGCCTCAAAAGCGTAGCAGATTATGGATTCATGAGGAAGCCACAGATGTGCTCGAGAGTAACAAGGTAAGAGTTTTCTCTACTTGTCTTAATTAGTGAATGTGAGTCCATCTTCTCTTTCTTGTTTGAATTAAAATTGTTGCCGGTCCTAAGTCCCCAAAACTTGCTGCTTCTACCAGCAAAAGAGCTCTTTCAATTAATTGTTGTTCTTGCCTGGTTTTAGGACATAATTGAGGAGCAATATCTTGGTTATTGATAAATGATATATCTCTTTACCCGGTAGTATTGTGATGAGCACACTCTCCTTTTGGTAACTTCAACGCAACAACAAAACTACAAAAACATAATGATTAACAGAGCACTTTTAGATAAAAGCTCGCATAAATTGTTGAGGCCATGCTTTTCTCTCATATCATTTTGACGTGCATGTTTGATGTTTGGATTCTTATTTTGATTTCTTGCTAAGTCTGGTTCTTTCTTTTTTCTTCTACTCATTATTGACTTCTTATGAGTTGTTTGTTATGATAATGAGACCTCTATTCGTTTGTGACAATTGGCTATCAAGGTTCCTGTAAATTTTAAGTTGGGCTAAGCACAGATTTAGTACCCCCTAAGTATTATTGTTTGTGTGATTTAGTCTTTTATCTATTTTTTATGCTCAATGTAGTCCTTTATCTTTCCAAGTTTGTGCAATTGAGTCCTTTGTTGTCAATCGTTAGTTAACACCGTTGATTTGTTAATGTCACTTTCATATTTATTTATGATATATACGCAACTGTGTAGTATAACGCTCTAATTATATATTATTTCGTTCTATTAACTTTTCATAATAGTGGATAATTTTCTTCCGTGAATTTGCTAATACATTTTTAGTTCTGTGACATTGGATTAATTTTTCTGTTAATCCCCCGATAATATTCATTTGTCAAATATAGGCTTTCATGTTGTAATAATTGCATCGTTCAACTCCAAGTGAGCATTGTATTTAGCAAAGATTTAGTTAATCTTTATATCGTCATTTGTTAAATATGGGCTATCCATGTTATATAACTTTTTTGTCGATTTTTTATTTCTCAAGTATTAGCTACCATGTTATAATAGATATTTCTACATCTTCATAATGAGCATTTTATAGCACATAATTAGTACCTTTACATAATTTATTTGTTAAATATGAGCTATCATGTTACATAATTTTTTTATATAATCTGCTTGTGAAATAGAACAAAATTTTTTCTCATAATGAGTATCCATAGAACTTTTTAATCATAATAGCCATCGCTAATAATGCATTTTGTTATACTTATTGTAGAAATATATATAACCACGTAAAAAGATCCGTCTAAACATATGTTCTTTTTCCTTCTATGATGGACAAATTTATTACATTCATTTGTTTGTAAAGCATGCTAAACAATGATGATGGATATTTCTTAGTCACAATGGTTATCCATACACGTTTTCAATCATAACAGTCGTTGCTACATTGCATCATACTTATTGTTGAAATATATGCATCCATGGAATAGATTCCTCTAAACATATACATTTTTTCTTCCATGATGGGTAATTTGATTATATTAATTTATTCCTAAAGCATGTAATATAAGTTTTCTCGTGATGATGGATATCTTTTTTATTGATTTTTTAATATTATGTATTTGTCAAATATGAGTCCAATATGATATTGATCTGTAATTTGACAAGTATGCTTTTAATATTATTTACTTGTCAAATATGAAGCGGTCGCACATAATAAAAGATAAATTCATAAATTGTTCCCATTGCTGCAAAATATATATGTTATGTTGTTTGGTAAGATTTATGGATTAAAATAAGACATTCGAAGAAAAAAGTTAAATCTTTACAATAAACGGAACAATAGAGCCATAAATATTTTATTTAGATTTTTAACACTCAAAACACTTTTAACTTCTGCTTTGCACTCTAGTCTCAGGATCTTGATCTTCCCTATTCTTCACAAATTCAATGAATTTACAAAACTAGAGGTGGTCAACAAATTACACTAACAACCCGTATGGTTACGGAAATGGAATAAGGCTACAATATAATCACTATTACATTGTAACGTAATAAAGCTGTAGTAGCTATATGTTGATTGGTTTAAGTTATGTAATAGTTATTACATGGTTTTGTTTCATGAACAACATGTGTAATGCGTAGAAATGTGTCTATTCAAACTTACGTTTTCCAAACCAAGTGTCTGTTAATGCAAAAGCATTATGTATGTACCATAAAAAAAAAAGCCGTCTAGAAGCTACACCACTCAAAATGCAAAGAGAAATTCCGGTCCAGACGTATTACTTCCTAGAGAGGTGGTCAAAGCAATGGCTCATTCCAATACTTGTGATGTAAATAATTATGGTTTTGAATTTTGTGTCTTGATTAATTTTCATTATTACCATGAAAGTTAAAAGGTATGCAACTAAAAGCAATTACAACGTATGGATGATTTGTGCAAGTATCAGACAAGCATGTGCAAATGCCATGAGTATCTTTAATTAAAAAAACTCTAAATATAATGAAGTTACGAGATTTGTAAAAAAATTTCTACCAATGCATTTCAGCGAACATATTTTTGCACAAATGAAAATGTAATCAACTAAATATAACATTGCTTAGAATTGAAAAAAAGGGTATCTATGAAGTTATTAACGAAAATACGATAATATACAAAAAAAAAAAATTTGAAGGACAAATAAGTAGTGTCACATCCGAAAGAATAAAAGTTTGAAGGAAATATTCAAACCACCAAACAAATCCGTCTTATAACTCTCATGATTTGTGCTCACTGTGCAATTCATCACCTAAGACAAAATAAATTTGAGGTCCCTAAAATATTTGGTTACAACGAAAGAAAAATGGAAAAGACTTGAATAATTCCCTTAGTATCCAATTTAATCAATCCTCATGTACAATCTTTCTGGAAGCAAGATCTCATTAATTTATGCTATTTCACTTTAAAAAAAATAAACAAGATAATGAAAATGTTGCATCAAACATCTGTACCAACAAAAAGAGGAGTAAAGATCATCTATATAACGTCTCATATATAATCGATTTTTCTTCCATGTATAATTAAAAAACACTCATTAAAGAAACATATGATAAGAAAGGAATGTAAAACACGAGCATACTTTTTGAGATGACATTCTCGATTTCATTTTGCTAGTGAGAATTGCAAACAAGGTATCCTAGAATAATAGGGGGGATTCTATAATTCGAATTCTCTAATTGTGAAACATGTTTTGATGACAAGTTTGATAAATGTACTTGAACTGTAAGAGTTATGCTTTTTCACATATAAAGGATATGAGTTAGGGTTGTGCTGTTTCACATATAAAGGGCATGAATTTTGCTAGTTATATTTGAAGTAGTTTGTACAAAAAGAGAGATCTTCTATAGTAATTTTGAAAGGATGCAATTTTTGGTAATTCAAAAGGTGCAAATTTGCGAAAGGCATAATTGGAAGAGGAAAAGTTCGAAAACACCTTCGTGAGCTTCACATTTTTACATGAATTAGATAAATCATATGCAATAACAACTTGTTATTTCACTAAGTTGAAAGTAAGAAGCCTACACCATATGATATCAAATTGAAATTAGTCCATCTTTTCTTATATACAGTTAATTTCGTCAATTTTATGGTCCACAATGTTTTATAATTGTAGGGCACTAGTAAGATTGAGGCCCTTCATCTTGGCTATTATGGCTGGAAAAATTACCAAGGTGAGCAGTTTAAGGAACTCACCAACTTGAGGTTCCTTCAAGCTGCAAACGGTGCGAATTTCACCGGAGATTTCCAAAACTTGCTTCCTAAATTAAGATGGCTTCGGTGGCACGATTGTCCCTCATATTTCGAAGTGGCCAACTTTCATCCGAAAAAATTAGTCGTGCTCGATCTAACATGGAGTAGCATTACAGAGGACTGGGGAGGATGGGATCCACTCAAGGTAAGAAATTGAGAAGATATATCTGTTGTGAATAATAACGTGTTACCGAAGGTGCAATTGCACCCAATTCTCCTTTCTTTCTTTTATAAAGGTTTAATATCGTTCCTCAGATTTAGGATTTTCAGGTAAATATAAGAGGAATTTATAGCTATCTAAATACTCATAATCTTCTGCCCCTTAATATGTTTAATTGATAAAACTCAACAACCCGTCATGCTTAACCTTAGACAATACTAAAAAGAAAAAAAAATTACTATATTAATTAACATCTATTGAAATTTTTAATTACTTAATTGTGCCTATTTTGTATTTCGTTAATGTAGCTGGTTTATGGCTTCTAAGATAATTTCTCCCCGTGCAAAGGCATGTCTTTTGAGCGATTCTTGTTATATCTCTATATCAATCTTCTTTCTTGGAGAAACAGAAACTCCCACGCAGTGACTTGTGTTGTACATTCATACTGAAATTCTAAATTCATTTTAATCTTAGAGTTTTGATATAATTATGAATTGCTCTGACTTGTTGCACGAAATATTTAATCATTATAATTGTTGATTATGGAAGTCGTCACTGTATAACACAAATATAAATTATTAATGTTATGAGAGTGATAAAGTTATCCTTCCAGTGGCATTAATTTTTTATGGAATACAACATTCCTTATATCTTATACATATAACATTAAAATACTGCTTTTCATAATTAAACTACCCATTTCTCTTTAATTTCATACGATTGAAGTGTCATTTTCTTTTTGATAATAAAATTTGCTTGTGTCTAATCAATGGCATCACCATAGCCCTTAAAAAATGAATATATTTTCTCTTTGAAAATTTGTCTGAAAATAAACATGGTTAGCACTTGTACGTACCTAACATTCTTTTTGCAATGGATATGTTTAAAAAAATCAATATGGTGGTGTAGCCTAATACTATTAAAGAACATTTAAAATCAAATAAAACAACAGTGAAAGAGTAGTGGAGCATAGGTATTTTTCAAGAATCTTATAGATTCTTATAAAAAAAAAAGCAAGGGATAGTAGAAAATCACACATTGTAGCTGTCCAATTTCACTGAGGTTTTCCTTTGTTTCTTTCAGATGGCAACCGAGCTGAAAGTTCTCGACCTCTCGTATTGTGGACATTTGAGAAGAACTCCCGACTTGTCTACTTTCAAAAGCTTGGAGATTTTGATTCTTGAAAACTGTCAGAGTCTGGAAGCAATTCATCCTTCTGTCTGGTATATCAAGACTCTCGTCTCCTTGAATGTCGAGTATTGTAGGGAACTGAAGGAGGTGTAACATTCCGGATTTTTGATCCATTTTTGGGGTTTATAAAACGCATAATTTGTCAGTGCGCTTATGGTAAAATCTCGCCCGGGAACTGATCACTCCCGGTTATTATTTTAAATTAGAAATTTCGCTAAAATCGCACTCGATCGAATTTTCGTCGTTATTTAGACCCTGAACTTGATAGTCGATTTTCGGGCGTTTCAGGATGAAATAAATTGGACGGTGTCGATATTAATGTGGCCAGTATCGAGATTGTCAGGATTAATGGAAAAGTTAGAATTTTTGGACCAGGTGCGAATTTGGATTAGTAGACCCCCTCGTTAAATTTTGGTCTATTTAAATTGGCCTTTGTCCCTTTTTATGTGCGAGGCCTACTTTGGACCGGTAGACCATTTTCGGTTTTGAATTTGGACCCTCGGTTTGCGTTTAATATTTAAATTAGTATAATTTTTCTTAAATTCTCTCTCTCTCTCTCTCTCTCTCTCTCCCTTGGATTCCTGCGCACGTTTCCCCCCACCTACGCCGGTCACGTCCCCCCTTCCCTCTGTCAGACCTCTCACTCTCTCTCTGTCCTCTCTCTCTCTCTCCTCTCTTCTCTCTCTCCTCCTTCCCTCCCTTCTTCTTCTTCGTTTGTTTTCTTCCTCTGGCCGCGTCTGCTTCGCCTTCGTCCTGTGCTCGCCGACCGCCGCCGAGCTCGCCGCAGCCAGCAAACCCGGCTGCACCGGTCGCCAGCCTCCGCCCCGTTTGCTCCCTCCCTCTCCCTGTTCACGCGAGCAGTAAGCTCGCCGCCGCGGTCGTCCCTCGCCTGCGCTCCGCCTATCGGCCGGCTGCTCCGCCCAGCTCCGCCCGGCCACCCGAGACGCAGCCGCGCCACCCCGACTGCCGGCGACCCCATCTCCCCTGTTTTTTCTCTCCCCCGAAGCCTCCCCTGTTTTGGACCCCTTCAGCCGCGCGCCGCCTCGTCCCGCCGCCGCGCGCCGCCGTCCCGGCCGTCGCCGCCACTCCGTCCACCACCGGTTGGTCCCCGGCAGCCCCTTCTCTCTCCCTTCCACCCCGGCCATCTCTCCCCGTCTCTTTCCCCTCTCTGTTTTGGCCGTGAAGGGCTCTTCGCCGGAGGAGCTCCACCGTCGCCGGTGCCGCCGCCGGAGCTGCCCCGCCGCCGTCGGTGGAGTTGTTCCGCCGCCGCCACAGCCAGTCGCCCGGCCTTGCTGAGCCGCCCCCGAGCCCACCTGCCGCCGTTCCCGTCACTGTGCTTTTCCGGCCGGTCACTGTTCACTTTCCGGCGAGCACTGTTCATCCGGCCCGTTTTAAGCGTAGGACACCCGGTGAGTTTGACCCTAAATCCTAATTAGGCTAATTTACATTTCTAGACGAGTTTAGGGGTTAATTAGGGTAATTTAGGGGTTAAATTGTGAAAGTGATTAGGGGTTTGATTGTGGCTAATTTGGTGGATTAGTTTGATTAATTAATGGAGGATTAGTGGCCCGAGAGGCGCAATGAATGGGCTGGTCGGTTTGGACTAAATCGGACCGAGTTCGGGATTGTTTGGATTTAATATGTGGATTATAGCGCGTCCCGTATTTGATTTTGTGGTGGTCAATTGGAATGATATTTGAGGAGTATAATTGAGCATCTTGATGACAACCATTGGCCTGGAATTGGTGGTATAGTGACTAGCCATGATGGATTTGATTTAGGTGAAGTGCGATCAATTTGGGGTTTAATTGGGCAATTATCGGGAATGATCGCTTCGTGCAATTGACTGGCTAATTGAGCCGTAATTGTGGTTAATTTGATGATGCCACGTAACGTGTTTAGTGTGGTTGGGAGTGGAATAGCATGGCGGGCCCCTAATGCGTGAAATTCGTTGACTTGGTTGTGTGAATTTTGTGCATGAATTGCGTGTTAAGTTGATGCCATGGTTGAATTGAAATTGATTGTCTGAGTGGGCATGTCGATTTATGGAATTGAATATGCGCGGTGCAAGTTGAGCTTGTTACATTGTGATTTGCGCATGTGAATGCCCAAGTGTGAATGAATAACCATGAATGTGCATCTCACGCATTGGCACGACATGTGCACATACGGGCGTGCCCGAATGACGTGTGCGTAGTGATCACTTAAAATGCCCTGATATGTTTTACGCGGGGTCCAGATAATAATGAGTTGTGTGATCACCTAAGGACCTACGGGTCGTGACCTTCGGGTCGATACCGTCCTCATGCACTTTGGAGCAGGACGATGCCCGGTACGTCCGGAAGGCGACCATCCTCATGCACTTTGAAGCAGGCTCTGGTTCGCAAGGAGATCAGTGTTGCGCCTCATGCACTTTGAAGCAGGCTAGAGACACTGGGCCAGATCGGTTGCTGCGCCTCATGCACTTTGAAGCAGGCTAGACGCACCGGGCCGTGAGAAATTGATGACTCGAGTCGTGATAATAATAATTTGGGTAGTGTGCCAGTGTGCCAGTGTGCCAGTGTGCCAGTGTGGGCCAGTGGGCCGGGAATTGCATGTGTCAAGTCCATGACATTTGCACACATGAACATACATTGACTGGCATGCAAGAATGTGGGAATCAGTGCATAAGCATGCGATTGGCATATGTGTGATTATGAGTGCCACTTATGTACTGTGATTATTATATAGGGATATGCCTAACCTGCAGGGTCAAGTAATTTCTAGATTCGGGCCGAGGGCCTGAGTCATATACTGTTTAGCCTGTGTGCTGTTTGTTTAATACTTGTCAGGAGGTGCATGTTAGCCTAGTTTAGGTTTAGGGAATTACTCGCTGAGATTTATTCTCACGGTTGTTGTAAAATCGACTTTTCAGATCCTCGACCTTGAGGACGGCAGACGTATCGACATATTTTTGGGAAGAGCCCCAGCTAGTCGTAGTGGCCTTGAATCATTTTTTTGATTTTTGGTATTTGGGTTGTATTTGGATATTGTAGAAGATTTCCAGTATTAGTACAAGTATTAATTTCAGTGGTTACCCTGGGTTAAACGTTTATCTATGTACGGGTGGTTTTAATTGCTTCCGCATGTGCTTTAATTCTCTGTGTTGGGTTTGGGTCGGCGACGCGTCCTGGGACGTCGCACAAGAATCGACCTCTGCGAGGGATGTGGCGCACTTAGAAGTGCGGGGCGTGACATCCCCGTTTGATTTGGTATCAGAGCAAGGTCAGCTCGATCCCATTAGGTCGAAGCCTGGAGTGATAAGGAGCGATGACCTTGGGTAGCTAGTAGGGTGGCCTCGTGTGCTAAGTGTACCTCCTGACTGCCTGTGTCTTGATTGATTGGCTGCGTTATTTGACCCGTGAAGTGCAGGTGCGTCGGGACTCAAGGTCAGTACACGTATTCTTGTGATTGGAGTCTCGTGCTATTTATGCTTAATCGCATGCTGAGTGGTTGATTGCTATAGCGTTAAGTCCCCTGCCTAAGACCTTAGACCGGTTAGATTGGTTTAAGTCTCTGATCCCTCAGGGGAGTTATAACAGGTAGTTGAATAGTGAGGCAGTATGAATGACAGTATAAGGGGTATGGAAACTCAAGAGCAATCAAGTGTAATAGGCCATGAGGCCCGAGGCCTGAGAATAGAGGTTGTGACTCGGACCCTATAAGAATAAGGAATGTATGGACAGGCCAGCTCGGGAAAGGGGCCGCCGTCATTGCCTAGGCTGCTGAGGTTACAGTGATTACTGCTATGAATGGGAATAGTGCCAGTTAGGCCAAATTCAGATAGTGGCCAATAGGCGAGTGCATTAATTGGTGGAATAATTTCTCGAGTTGAACTTTCTTAAGTTCAATAGTAAAGGTGACCCCGAGGCTGCACCGAGATGGGTAGCGAAAGTTGAGAAAGCCTTGACATGTTGGGGAACACCGAGGCTGAGAAAATAATATTGGTAGTGTACTAACTGTAAATGGACATAAAGAATGAGTGGAAGGTCACTAGGGATAAGATATCCCCAATGAGTACAGCTTAGATTTGGACAATAATTGTTAAGAGTTCCTATGGAAAGATATTTCCTGGGGAGTGCCAAGAAAGGGAATTGACGGAGTTCATGCGACTTCACCGAGGACAGATGAATGTGGGATGTTATGAAATGGAGTCCGCTTTGCTGGTTGAGAATCCACATGACAAGGTTCGAAAATTTCGAGATGGACTGAAGTCGGATCTCCGAAGATTAATGATCTCATGAAACATCAGGAATGATAGGGAAGTGTATGAATGAACTCAAGTGATAGAGCGAGATCAGATAGAAAGTGCAACGACTTTTGAATAGTGATTTGCTCAAAATAAGGATAACCGCCACTTCAGAAAGAAGCAGATGACGGGGAGATAGGTGAATTGTTCCACTGACTAGGAAGGATATCAGAAAGCCGAACCGTCAATCAAGTCGTTCTGAGGCTTGCATCGAAAGTGGGAGTCAGAACAACTAGTTGTATTAGATGGGATTGAGTCTGTTATGCCTGAGTCACGTTTGGTGTGACGATTCCTCGAATGATAAAGTGATGGTGTCGTTGAGGTATCTTAACTGCAAGACAGTATTTGATAGTAGAGAAAGGAGTGTCGACTTGGCAGTATTGGTCTTGTACAATTTTGTCGTGGAAAATTGATACGGAGTGATTCGTAAGGCAGAAGGCTGTAATGAATTCTGACAATAGAGTAATCCAATTTAGTCCGAATGGACATTTGAGGTTTGGATTTCAGGGAAGTCAAGGAGGAATCTCAATTCCTTGGATGCCCTTGCTTGAGGTGATTAGATGTCAAATGAAGTTTGTGAAGGACGCTTAGTGGGTGTGGTTGACCAGATCGTGACAGAACTAAAGCCGGATGACTTTCCGAGGTCTTTCCTTAGAAATTTCGGGTTTGCCACTAGGACGAGAAGTGGAATCGTGACAGATTTAGCCCGGGAGTTGAACAAATTTTCAAGGGCATTGTATTGAGTATCCTTGCCAAAGATCAAAGGAATTGAAGGTTCAGATGTTAGAACTCGGGGACAAAATTTTATTTTCCCTAGTATATACCTATGGGGAACTCCTATTTTTAGTATGAGGAAAAAGGACAGGACTTTTAAATGGCACATAAATTATCGACAGCAGAACCAGGTGACAAAAAGGAATGAGTACCCATTACCGAGGATCGATAGTTTGTACAATAAATTGCAAGGAACTTTAGTGTCCTCTAAGGTTGAATTATGGATGGATGTCACCAGCAAAGAATTCAGAAAGGGGATGTCCCTAAGATTGTGTTACGGACTGGAAACTTTCCGTTAAGGATATGAAAAAGAGGATGTGATTACAACTGCTTAACAGACGAGGTATGGACACTATGCGTTCATGATAAAGCCCATTGGTCTAAGGGATGCCTCGCTGCTTCTATGGACCTTATGAACCGAGTGTTTCAAGAATTAGGTGATTAGCTCGTAACGGATTTTCGTGGACGATGTATTGGGAGACTCAAGGAGTCTAGAAGCAAGAAGCAAGTCTGACTGATGAGTTGCGAATCTTGGGAGAATATGCACTCCACGCCAAGTATGGCAAGTGCGAATTTTGGCCCAGTAGAATAACGTTCCTTGGACTTATAATCTAGGGGAATGGAATTACAGTGAACTCAACTAAGATCGAGGTGATGACTAAGTGGTCAAGATTGATGCCAATAACGGAGGTTAGCAGTGTCTTAGATTTGGCTGGTAAATATCGACGTTTTGAGGAAGATTCTCGTTGATAGCCGTGCTACGGGCACAATTGACTGGGAAGGAAATTCGTTTGAATGGAATGATTACTGTGATTAGAGTTTCCAAGAGCTGAAGCGTAGGCTAATAATGACCCCGGTATTGAATGTTTTACATGAACCGGGACGATTCGAGGTCTATAGTGACGCTTCATTAAGAAGACTTGAGTGTGTGTTGATGCAACATGGTAGAGTTGTAGCGTATGCGTCGCGCCATTTGAGGTCGTATGAGAGGACTTATCCGATGCACAACGAAGAATTGATTGCGATGACTGGTGTCGCCATGATAGGGCTAGACGAGTAATAGATGTGTTAAGCCGTGAGCCAGTGATGGCGCATATGATGGTTAGAGAGTGAGCCTTGTCGGATAGGCTCAGGATCTTGGGAGTTGAATTTAAGGTGAACTGGATGTTGAATCTGTTGACCGCCTTGAGGATTAGTTGGAAATCTAGGCCCAGAATAAGGAATGGCAATCTATGGATCACGAGACTCATTGAGATGGATACTGATAAGCGAAAATCAGATTTCCGTGTATTCGGGGATAGAAATCTTGAAGTTCTAGGAATGATTGTGTTTACCCTATGAGGTGAAAATGTCCACCCGAGTAGCACTAAGGTGTGTCAGGACTTGCGGCAACATTGCTGGTGGAATAGAATGAGGATAAGTGTGATCAAGTGTGTGGCCAGGTGTCTGACGTGTCTATAAGTGAGGACACATCACGGTAAGCCTAAAGGGCTATTATGACCGTTGAAAATTTCAAAATGGAAATGTGACATGATCCCAAGGATGTTGTAACGGGATTATCGTGAAGCTAGAGACGACCCGATTCCATCAGAATAGTAGCAGACAGACTGACCAAGTCAGCGCACTTCCTGACAGTGCGAAAGGACTTCGAGCTAGAAAGGCTGGCAGAATTATATGTGCGTCAGATAGTTCGTCTTCATGGAGTACCGGTATCAATCACTTCGGACCGTGATCCCCGGTTTACTGCGAACTTTTGGAAAAGTTTACAGTCAGCCATGGAAGCTAAGTTGCAATTCAGTACGGCCTATCATCCACAGACGGATGGCCAGTCTGAAAGGACTATTCAAACTTTGGAAGATATGCTGAGAGCATGTGTGCTAGATTTTCAGGGCAAGTGGGAAGAACAGTTGCATTTGGCGGAAATTGCCTACAATAACAGTTTTCAGCAGAGTATCAGAATGGCACCATTTGAAACATTATATGGCAGGGCTTGCAGAACACTGTTGTGTTGGGATGAGGTAGGAGAAAGAAGTATAACGGGCCCAGAGTTAGTTCAACAGTCGGTGGAAACGGTAAAAATTACCCGGGAAAGGTTGAGAACAGCCCAGAGTCGTCAGAAAAGTTACGCGGATCGAAGCGTAGACCGTTGGAGTTTCGAGTTGACGACCATGTGTTTCTCAAGGTCTCGCCAATGAGAGGACTGTCTTGGTTTGACCAAAAAAAAAAAACTGAGTCCTAGGTACATAGGCCCGTTTGAGATTTTGGAAAGGATTGGAACGTTGGCCTATCGCCTAGCCTTGCCGCCAATTTTGTCACAAGTTCATAACGTCTTCCACGTGTCGATGTTGAGGAAGTACGAACCGGATCCGACCCACGTGCTGAATCATGAAGTAATAGACGTGGACGACAGAGCGTCGTACGTGGAAAAAAGCCAGTGCGAATCGAGGATAGGAAGGAGCAAGTGTTGAGAAACAAGACGATCCCGTTGGTCAAAGTCATTTGGGAACATCACGGGACGAAAGGCGCCACATGGGAAAGCAAGGAAGTGATACGACACCAATACCCCCATTTGTTTGAGTAGTCGGGTTGGATTGTGAATTTCGAGGACGAAATTCTTGTAAGGGGGGAGAATTGTAACATTCCGGATTTTTGATCCATTTTTGGGGTTTATAAAACGCATAATTTGTCAGTGCGCTTATGGTAAAATCTCGCTCGGGAACTGATCACTCCCGGTTATTATTTTAAATTAGAGATTTCGCTAAAATCGCACTCGATCGAATTTTCGTCGTTATTTAGACCCTGAACTTGGTAGTCGATTTTCGGGCGTTTCAGGATGAAATAAATTGGACGGTGTCGATATTAATGTGGCCAGTATCGAGATTGTCAGGATTAATGGAAAAGTTAGAATTTTTGGACCAGGTGCGAATTTGGACTAGTAGACCCCCTCGTTAAATTTTGGTCTATTTAAATTGGCCTTTGTCCCTTTTTATGTGCGAGGCCTACTTTGGACCGGTAGACCATTTTCGGTTTTGAATTTGGACCCTCGGTTTGCGTTTAATATTTAAATTAGTATAATTTTTCTTAAATTCTCTCTCTCTCTCTCTCTCTCTCTCTCCCTTGGATTCCTGCGCACGTTTCCCCCCACCTACGCCGGTCACGTCCCCCCTTCCCTCTGTCAGACCTCTCACTCTCTCTCTGTCCTCTCTCTCTCTCTCCTCTCTTCTCTCTCTCCTCCTTCCCTCCCTTCTTCTTCTTCGTTTGTTTTCTTCCTCTGGCCGCGTCTGCTTCGCCTTCGTCCTGTGCTCGCCGACCGCCGCCGAGCTCGCCGCAGCCAGCAAACCCGGCTGCACCGGTCGCCAGCCTCCGCCCCGTTTGCTCCCTCCCTCTCCCTGTTCACGCGAGCAGTAAGCTCGCCGCCGCGGTCGTCCCTCGCCTGCGCTCCGCCTATCGGCCGGCTGCTCCGCCCAGCTCCGCCCGGCCACCCGAGACGCAGCCGCGCCACCCCGACTGCCGGCGACCCCATCTCCCCTGTTTTTTCTCTCCCCCGAAGCCTCCCCTGTTTTGGACCCCTTCAGCCGCGCGCCGCCTCGTCCCGCCGCCGCGCGCCGCCGTCCCGGCCGTCGCCGCCACTCCGTCCACCACCGGTTGGTCCCCGGCAGCCCCTTCTCTCTCCCTTCCACCCCGGCCATCTCTCCCCGTCTCTTTCCCCTCTCTGTTTTGGCCGTGAAGGGCTCTTCGCCGGAGGAGCTCCACCGTCGCCGGTGCCGCCGCCGGAGCTGCCCCGCCGCCGTCGGTGGAGTTGTTCCGCCGCCGCCACAGCCAGTCGCCCGGCCTTGCTGAGCCGCCCCCGAGCCCACCTGCCGCCGTTCCCGTCACTGTGCTTTTCCGGCCGGTCACTGTTCACTTTCCGGCGAGCACTGTTCATCCGGCCCGTTTTAAGCGTAGGACACCCGGTGAGTTTGACCCTAAATCCTAATTAGGCTAATTTACATTTCTAGACGAGTTTAGGGGTTAATTAGGGTAATTTAGGGGTTAAATTGTGAAAGTGATTAGGGGTTTGATTGTGGCTAATTTGGTGGATTAGTTTGATTAATTAATGGAGGATTAGTGGCCCGAGAGGCGCAATGAATGGGCTGGTCGGTTTGGACTAAATCGGACCGAGTTCGGGATTGTTTGGATTTAATATGTGGATTATAGCGCGTCCCGTATTTGATTTTGTGGTGGTCAATTGGAATGATATTTGAGGAGTATAATTGAGCATCTTGATGACAACCATTGGCCTGGAATTGGTGGTATAGTGACTAGCCATGATGGATTTGATTTAGGTGAAGTGCGATCAATTTGGGGTTTAATTGGGCAATTATCGGGAATGATCGCTTCGTGCAATTGACTGGCTAATTGAGCCGTAATTGTGGTTAATTTGATGATGCCACGTAACGTGTTTAGTGTGGTTGGGAGTGGAATAGCATGGCGGGCCCCTAATGCGTGAAATTCGTTGACTTGGTTGTGTGAATTTTGTGCATGAATTGCGTGTTAAGTTGATGCCATGGTTGAATTGAAATTGATTGTCTGAGTGGGCATGTCGATTTATGGAATTGAATATGCGCGGTGCAAGTTGAGCTTGTTACATTGTGATTTGCGCATGTGAATGCCCAAGTGTGAATGAATAACCATGAATGTGCATCTCACGCATTGGCACGACATGTGCACATACGGGCGTGCCCGAATGACGTGTGCGTAGTGATCACTTAAAATGCCCTGATGTGTTTTACGCGGGGTCCAGATAATAATGAGTTGTGTGATCACCTAAGGACCTACGGGTCGTGACCTTCGGGTCGATACCGTCCTCATGCACTTTGGAGCAGGACGATGCCCGGTACGTCCGGAAGGCGACCATCCTCATGCACTTTGAAGCAGGCTCTGGTTCGCAAGGAGATCAGTGTTGCGCCTCATGCACTTTGAAGCAGGCTAGAGACATTGGGCCAGATCGGTTGCTGCGCCTCATGCACTTTGAAGCAGGCTAGACGCACCGGGCCGTGAAAAATTGATGACTCGAGTCGTGATAATAATAATTTGGGTAGTGTGCCAGTGTGCCAGTGTGCCAGTGTGGGCCAGTGGGCCGGGAATTGCATGTGTCAAGTCCATGACATTTGCACACATGAACATACATTGACTGGCATGCAAGAATGTGGGAATCAGTGCATAAGCATGCGATTGGCATATGTGTGATTATGAGTGCCACTTATGTACTGTGATTATTATATAGGGATATGCCTAACCTGCAGGGTCAAGTAATTTCTAGATTCGGGCCGAGGGCCTGAGTCATATACTGTTTAGCCTGTGTGCTGTTTGTTTAATACTTGTCAGGAGGTGCATGTTAGCTTAGTTTAGGTTTAGGGAATTACTCGCTGAGATTTATTCTCACGGTTGTTGTAAAACCGACTTTTCAGATCCTCGACCTTGAGGACGGCAGACGTATCGACATATTTTTAGGAAGAGCCCCAGCTAGTCGTAGTGGCCTTGAATCATTTTTTTGATTTTTGGTATTTGGGTTGTATTTGGATATTGTAGAAGATTTCCAGTATTAGTACAAGTATTAATTTCAGTGGTTACCCTGGGTTATACGTTTATCTATGTACGGGTGGTTTTAATTGCTTCCGCATGTACTTTAATTCTCTGTGTTGGGTTTGGGTCGGCGACGCGTCCTGGGACGTCGCACAAGAATCGACCTCTGCGAGGGATGTGGCGCACTTAGAAGTGCGGGGCGTGACAGGAGGTATCAGCAAGAGTAGGGAGAATGGAACAATCGAGGGAGCTTCTCATAAATGACATCGCTATAAAAGAGAATCCTATTTCGAGATGTTGTCGGATGAAACCAAAGACTTTAGATGACCTAAGTTGTGATAAATTTGCTCAACTTCCAGAATCCATGGGCTCCCTTGTGTCGTTAACTCAGCTGAACTTACAAAAGACAGGGATTGAAGAATTGCCTGAATCCATTGGTTCTATGGAGGCGCTGGAGACTCTTGATGCCTCTTGGTGTGAATCATTAGCTCGCATACCTAGCTCCATAGGCAATCTAGCATCTCTGTCTCGCCTTGACCTAAGGAGATGTGTGTCGTTGAGAGAGATCCCCGACTCGATTGGAAAGTTGGCATCATTAACCGAGCTGGGATTAGGAGGGACATCGATTACAAAATTACCTGAAAGCATTGGGAATCTGCAAAATTTGAGGATCTTGGACATTAATGGAACTCCCGTGACGGAATTGCCTAGTGCCATTGGAATGCTGGCGAAACTCAAAAAGTTGAGTGCAGAATGGTGCCAAAATCTAAAAGGACTGCCTAATAATATAGGCGAACTGGTTTCGCTAAACGAGCTTTATTTAGCTGGATCGGGCATTTTGGACTTGCCAGAAAGCATTTCTAAGCTCTCTTCTCTCCAACATCTCAGCCTTCGATTTTGCAAAAACCTTCGAGGAATACCGGAACCGCCCTCCAGCTTAACAGCTCTGCACATCGATTTCCCAAGTCCATCGTTACCATTTCTTTCCAAACTAACCCTTCTCGAGGAACTCACTCTTTTCGATTGCCGTCCACTTGAATGTCTCCCCGAGCTTCCCGTCCGACTATCCAAGGTTCGGCTTCCACGTGTTGATGGGGAGGTTATACGAATTGATCCGCGACAAGTCCTCTGGGCTAAGAAAAGCCACCAGTCGCGAGGCTGGTTTTTGGATGCTCTACGACATTGAATAGGCTCTGTTTTTAGTGGACCTGTTTATCCAGATTGTCCAGAGGTAAGGAGCCCCAAATTCTCCGGAGGTGACGAGCCCAAGTGTGTATCTGACTGAGCTTGAAGATCAGCTCCCATGGCTCTCCGCGCGCTGCTGGCCGGAACAAACCCTAGCCTCCGCCTCGGGCCTCGGCTCCAATTGGCGGCTTCCGCGGCCTCCAGACCTTCTTCCCCCTCTCCCCGATCTCCCCTGCGACTACGGCGCTCTCCAGCCCGCAATCAGCGGCGAGATCATGCAGCTGCACCGCCAGAAGAAGCACCACCACCGCCAGGCCTCCAACGAGGCGCTCGAGCAGCTCCACGATGCCATCAAGTTCAATGGCGGAGGTTCGATTCTCTTCTGTTTTGTCCTCTTGTTTCTTTCGTTCCTTCTGTCTGGGATTTAGTTTTTGCTGTTTGCTTTCTAATTTCAATGGAAGTGAGGGTGAAATTTGTCAGGAGCGACAATTGATCGAGCATTCTCTTGTCTAACGCGGACTCGACAAGTGTTCGGATTGTTCTTTAACTGTTGCCTGCCGTTGCATAGAAACAGGACCTTAATGAACTGCCAGAGTCAAATTTTCTGGGGAGGTGCTTGACTTCTCATTTGGGGTCAATCCTTAGTGATTTGATGTGTTCCCTCGAGAAATGATGAGGACTAGGCAGAACTGTTAAGGTTTCGGTCACGGTAACTGAACACGATTTAGCTTATAGTCTTATTTGTCAGCAAAACAGATGAACAAGGAAAAATGCTCTCCACTTTGTTCCATTTAAGGTTAGTGAACTGTAGGAAGGCGTTATTTGTGATGAAAGCTTCTTGAGATTCGATGAAATCGAGAGTGAAAGGTGGTCGAGAATTTAACTCATGGACAATTGAATATAATAAGCGGCACATTTCAAAGATGAGCTATCCTTCGCGAGGAAACACGTAGTGTATATAAAGTGACTGATCTGGCTTTGCCAGCACTCGGTAAGACAAATCTATTATCTGCAGTCGTGGCTCATGTCAAATCCTTGATGGGTTAGCTCCCCTCTAGAGCCAAAGTTCCTGGTTTTTCAGCATTTGTCTGCCATTGCTCACCAATGTCTGATTGGTTGTCAATAGCTTTTGCCATATTGATGTGAATGGTGCGCTGGTGCTCCTGATGAACCATAGTACTATAGAATGTACAGAGTGACAAGTTTTGGATCTATATGGCACTAGCGAGGATGGGTGGTGTTCGAATGTGACCGCATGCAGATTGTGTCGTGCTTACTGACTAGGAGGAAAAATTTGTTGAGGGTTGTCTTTCCATCCTGAAGACTGTTGCTTAGATTAGTCTCTGTATCGGTAGGTTTTATTTGTTATCACATTCTTATTGCAGTTGCTACCAACTAAATGAAAGGGGAAAAGAGGTGAAATTAGGGTTTCTGAGTTTTGTTTTGTTACATATGAATAATTTACAGCATGTGATGAACAAGTGTGAAATGTTGTATCAGATATTATCAATTCATTTTTAAGCAAGCTTCATAGGCATTGTAGTGGTAGTTCACGCAGTTTGGCAAAGGCATGTTGAACCACAACTGTGATTGAACTTTCTTACAGAACTTCATCACCTTTGAAACACGCTTCATTCAGGTCTATTGTTTGAAAACAATTTCAGAAATTTCGTGTTTTTTTTAAGAGCACTGATGGCTGCGCCGGCCCTTCTATTACCTCTTCTTGTTTTTATAAATTATCCAACAATCTTAAATTTTCTTTTTATTTTCTCTATGTGCATATTCAACTATTAAAGATTAGCTTTTGCCGCTTAGCCCGTTATTATCCTTTTGATTTTGCTCCTCTTACGATTTTGTGGATGTAACCTATGTTCAGGTCATGTTAATCACTCCATAGTCTGGAATAATCTTGCTCCAATTCAGGTAAATGCATGTTTGACAAATTTTGATCCTTGCGGTCGCTCTATGTCTCTCTGACCTCATATGTTGGGTAAAGCAGGCCGGAGGTGGTGAGCCACCAAAAGGTTCCCTCGGTTGGGCCATTGACAATCATTTTGGCTCGGCTCTTTAGATGCACTCGTGCAGAAAATGAATGAAGAAGGTGCTGCTTTACAACTTCGAAACAAACGCTGTGAGTTGCGAGAATCTAGTTGAGATTCAGGGGACCTTTCGAGTTCGAAACATCTAAGGCTATCATGTGTTGCAAACTGCAAGAGTCTGGTAAGTTTGGACATCTCTGTTTGCATGTCCATTCCATCACCTGGCCTTTCAATTTTAAAGAATCTAAAAGAATCAGATGCTGCCAACTGCGAGAATTTAGTTGAAGTTTGAGGCTTTGACCCATATAGAATATCTGGAAACGTTCTGTATCTCTGGATGCGCGTCCATTGAAAGATTCCATGCTGCAAATTGCCGAAATCTAGTTGAAATTCATGGTCTTTACAGGTTGGATTTACTGGCAAGATTGAATATCTCTGGGTGCTCTTCTATTAAAAGATTACCAGACTTTTCCAGTTTAAAGACTTAGAATTTCACTCTGCAAATTGCGAGAATCTAGTTGAAGTTCGAGGCCTTGATTGATTAATTATAATCTTTGGGTTTTTTTAATGTCTTTAGATGCATGTCCATTAAAAGATTACCAGACCTTTCAATCCATTAAAAGATAAACAGACCTATCAAGTTAAAAATGTCTAGAGGGATTCTATGCTGCAGACTGCAGGAATCTAGTTGAAATTCACGGTCTTGAGAGGTTGTTATTGGTAAGATTGGATATCTCTAATTGCACATCCATCGAAGGATAACCACACCTTTCCAGTTAAAAGAATTTGAGGGCTTTCATGTTGCAAGCTGCAAAAGTCTAATTGAAACGCAACCTTGACGGGCTGGATTTTTTGGTAATATTGGATATCTGTTGTTGCACTTCCCTTGGGAGATTATCGGATCTATTGTGATTGAAAACCCTGAACAGGTCGAAAATCAACCACTGTGATTACATTCAAAGCCTAGAGATATTCTCATCCTGCAAAAGTTTGTGTATTCAAGGTTGCAAGTTGTTAGCGAAATTCCCAGATGTGTCGAAATTGGAAGATTTAAGAAACTTGATGGTGACAGCTCGTGGGAAATTATCAGACATCTCAGGGCTCAAAGGATCGAGCCACCTATAAAGTATAGAGATTTGATGATGCTCGTCAATTGTTGCACAAGACTGTGACAAACTAATTGAGCCTTGAGGGCTTGGAGACTTGGAGCTTCCACAAGCTTACAACATTTCCAGATGCAAGTTGCTACAGCCAATATCTGAATTGTCTTGAGCTTTCCTCATATGGAATATGAGCGGTTGTTACGTCGGGTATTCATGAGATCACATTCTGGTGATAGTTCGATATTTGAAACTGATCCTTGTCCCCTAATAAGGCAAAATCTTAGACTTGATAAAATCATGAATGAAGCTGGCAGTCCTGGTGAATCATCCGTGAGTGATTATTTTTTGAACATTACTGAGTGATTCATGTTCCTTAGTTGGAATGAAATCTTTCTCTTGATCATAGTAGGAATGTAACTGGCAGCCCTTGTTGGAGGACTAGATCATAAGTTTTGTATTGAACATTGTTCTGCTTGCTTGCAGGTCATCTATAACGTGTTTGTTTTGTTTACATGGTGAGTTAAACTTTTATCTTCTGTTGATTCTTATAATGGCAGGCATACTGGCTTATACGTGATGTTGTTATGGTGGAAATTACAAAACATTGAAAGAACAAGCAGCTCTTTAAGAAAATCCCTTTAACCATAGTCATCTCAGTTTCTTAAGGTGGACAACTAAAATCCCTTTCTTAGGAATGACGTGAATTTGCTTGCTTATCCTGATTGCTTGAATTGGTTTTTTTATTGTTCTGTGATATTGCAACTGTAATTTTCTTCTGTGTGTTCTCATATGATTGCTCGAAGTAATTTAATGATTGACATGTGGATTATTAAGGAAGCTTCTGGAGACAAAGTGCAAAAACACATAGGCAAAGGAGAGCGATCATGCTGCTGGACTTGTGGTGCTCTGGATCCCCAAAATTCGTCGGGTTTTTTCAAGTTAATCCATCAGGTGTGAATTTTATATGCTGCAAGGCTGCAAGAGTGAGTTCATAGTTTCATTGTCATTTTAAGTTCTCGATCAACCATTTGTGTTGAATTTGATCCTAACAAGATTCACACCATTTTTCCTGTCACCACGTGATTTACTCTTCTGCTCTGTCATTCCAATGGTGGGATTTTTTCACTATGCCAATGAGGATTTGTTCTAGTGATGCTCTATTTTGACTTTCTAGTATGCAAGTTTTTGTCTCCTGCTGCGTGCTAACATTTCTAATAATCTTTGTCTTCATGATATTGGAGCTGCGAATAGAGCCTAACTTCAGAATTTGGGAGGAGAACCATATATGTATTTCAAAGAAACTAATGAACTAGTGCAAGTTTGAGCAATGTTATCTATATGAATCATGCTGGAATTATAGAAGCATTTTAACGAGTATATTCGCTTTATGATGAGGAGCAACATCTCATGATCTATCAATAGTTCACCTATATCTGGTAGAAATAATGATCCTCATGTATAATGAACTCACATAATAAGCTTATGGCAATGGACATGAACAGGACTAGCAGTGTCACACAGAGATATGAAGCATCACTTCCAGGTGGAGGCGGAGATGTGGTGGTCCCAGTGGTTGGTGCCGGCAGTTTCAGGGATCCAGCTGGACTGGAGGTCGGGGTGGTGGAAGTTTCATTGACGGTGACAGTTAATTTTTGGCCCTGAGCCCAACGGTCACTGTTAGCAAAGGTGTAGACGAAGTAATACTTGCTGGCTTTGTTGAGGGAAAAGGTGGCTGGTCCGTTGATTGGTGTGTGAATGTAGAAGCACTGTTGCAGTTATTATTTTCACCATTTGACATGTTCACGACGATGTGTGACCCTGCGTTGAATTAGAACACTGCAAAAATAATGGAAGATCATTGGCATTAAAAGAGTGAAGCTCAAGTTTGATTTTTCGGCCACTGAAGCTCAAGATTGATTGCACATAAGTACGTGTATGCAATTTAAATCATGAGATTTTATAAACAGAGCTTTTGTAAGCTAGAAATTACGAGAACCGTTTTTCTCTTAATTTCATATGTTAGCTTTCTAGCATATATGCTCCCAAAAGAATGGGATATTGAGTTCTCTTCAGGATGGTATACATAGATTTGTCTCTCCCCTCTGTGAGAGGTTCTCTCTTTGTTGAGAGCTTTCCCTACATCAAAATGATGTTTTCTTTCAGCTATTATTCTCCATGATCGTCACCCCCATTCTTCTCGATCATCCAATATCCTCATATTTGCGCTCTATCATCATTAGTTATTTCCATCTGCTTTCTATTTTAGTTATGTCTCTTTGGAATTGTTTCGTCGCATTAGTTTTCCTATCACTACACACTGCCCCTATCAACTGTTCGATGACATTTCTGAGTTTATTCTCTGCTAATATATTTCTTTTTTCTCATTACAGGATGCCTGCAGAGGTTTCCTTAACATCGCATGCATCTCTGGTAGACAATCTTCTGGGGGATCATTTGTTTTTGCAGCAACTTGATGATGAGGAAGCTGAGATGGTTTAAATTGGAAGGATTTTTTCGGAGAAGTGCTTGAGTCAAACTGCATAGCTAGTGTTTGAAGGAAAACCTGGGCTGGTATGGGTGAGATTACCACAACCCTTAAAAATGAGAAGATGTATTTGTTCCGGTTTCACGATTGGCACCAAGCAAGGACAGTGCTGAGTTCTGGCCCTTGGTCGATTAGGGGAAAACGCATAAACCTGCAGAGATGGGATGCTCAGAGGAGACCAGAGGACCTCTGTTTTCATGAACTGCAGGTGTGGCTGCAAATACATGGATTGGCCTTTGACCAAATGAAAGAGAACAATGCGAAACCTATTGCTTGTTGGGGGGGCAAACTGGGGAAAGTTGAGTCAATGCACAACAAATCTTGGGGTCGTTGTGGATTCCTTTGTGCTAAACGTTGCAGATGCTATACATGTACTGTGGAGTAAGGCACTAGCTTTGTTACTTAGACTGAGTATAAAACTTTCGTAGTGGCTGGCGAGTGAGATTGAGATTGAAATAGAGAAAGCCAGTACTAATCATTCACCGATGAAGAAAAATTCAAAAGGATGCATTGAAATCTTTCTTTCGATGGCGTGAGATAATCCTTTTAATACTCGGACTTACTAGGATCAACACATCTCCGGTCAAATTTTGTCGTGAATGGTTACTGAACTAGACTGCTACTTCTTGGCTTTTAGTATGAATTTCTTTGTTTCAGTTGAATACCCGAAATGGTGAAGGCGGTAGGCTTGTGCCAAATTATGAAACAGGATTCATGGGGCTCAAATTAGCTAATATATTCAGCTTGAAGGATTTAATATTCTGATCATATTCAATTCCATATTCTACGCTGTTCGAATGATTTTTTTCATCATCTCGATTCTAAATTTCTAATCCTTAAAAGAAAACATTATAAAAAACAAAATTTCATTAATGACCACAACGTCTATGCGAATAAAAGTCTGGAGACTTTCACAAACAGATCTTCTATTGGCTAGAAATTACAACAACCGTTTTTCTCTTCAGGAAGGTACGCATAGATATGAATCTCTCCCTCTTGTGAGAGCTTCTCTCTCTTTGTCGAGAGCTTTCCCTATTCGCAATGATGTTTCCTTTCAGCTACCTTCCTCCATGATGTCATCCCCCATTCTTTTCAGATCATCCGTAATCCTCATCCAAGTTCTCTTTATCATTAGTTATTTCCGTCTGCTTTCTATTTCTGTTAACAAGTCTCTTTGGCATTGTTTCCTCGCACTAGTTTTCCCATCACTACACTCTGCCCCTATCAACTGTTCAAAGATATTTATGAGTTGATTCTCTGCTAATTCCAGGATGGCTGCAGATGTTCTCTTAACATCCCAAGCATGTCTGGTGGACGATATTCTGGGGGATCATTTGGTTGTGGAGAAAGTTGATGATGAGGAAGCTGAGATGGTTTTGATTGGAAGGATTTTGTCGGACAAGTGCTCGAGTCGAGCTGCATAGCTAATGTTTTAAGGAAAGCCTGGGCTGGTGTGTGTGAGATTACTCTATAAGCCCTCAGAAGGAGATGTATGTGTTCACGTTTCATATTTGAAACCAAGCAGAGAGTCCTCATTTCTGGCCCTCGGTCGATTATTGGAAATTACATAAACCTGCAGAGATGGGATGCTCAGAGGAGAGTGGAGGACCTCTGTTTTGATGAACCGGAGGTGTGGCTGCAAATACATGGATTGGCCTTCGACCAAATGACAGAGAACAATGCGAAAGCTATTGCTCCTTTGGCAGGCAAAGTGGTGAAAGTTGGCTCACTTTGCACCAAATCTCCGGGTCGTCGCGGATTCCTTTGGGTTAAAGTGACGCGGAGGAAGATAGACTTGGAAAAGAATTCTAAAAGATAACGTTTATTCTGAATATTGAAATGTGAATTGCAATATCTTAGGTGCCTATTTATAGGGAGGTCGCCTTTCAGGGAAACAACCAATTATTTAAAATCAAATAACGTAATTAAAGAAAACAATATTGATAAAGGGAAAAGTCTTCAAAACGCATAACAAGATCTACAAATCACGTCCGAAATCTTCAAAAGCCTGGAAATCAAGGATTATCTTCGAATGATCGGAAATCAAGGATTTTGATTTGATGTGCTATTTCCATCTGCTTTGTATTTTAGTTACGTCTCTTTGGCATTGTTTCGTCGCGTTAGTTTTCCTATCACTGCACACTGCCCCTGTCAACTGTTCGACGACGTCTCTGAGTTTATTCTCTGCTAATCTATTTCTTTTTTCTCATTACAGGATGCCCGCAGAGGTTCCCTTAACATCGCAAGTATCTCCGGTAGACAATCTTCTTGGGGATCATTTGGTTTTGGAGAAAGTTGATGATGAGGAAGCTGAGATGGTTTTGATGGGAAGGATGTTGTCGGAGAAGTGCTTGACTCGTGCTGCATAGCTAATGTTTGAAGGAAAGCCCGGGCCGGTATGGGAAAGATTACTATAACCCCTCAAAATGAGAAGATGTACTTGTTCAGGTTTCACGATTGGCACCGAGCAGAGTCCTAAGTTACTGGACGCTCAGAGGAGACTGGAGTGTTAGATTCCGAAAAACCGAAGAACCGTTGAAAACCATCAACGGAACAGGATCATACATGTATAATTCATTGAGAAAACATAAACACGGAAGCGTACCTGAATCCATAACGTATACTGTTCTTTGGCGTCTTGCGGGTAGCCTTCCAGAACAATACGTTTTCTCTGAGAGTTCCCTTTGAATTCTCTCTGTGTTTTTTCTCTTTCGATGGGATGAAGAGGAATCAGAAAACTTACGTATGTTCTGGGGACCATAACCGCTCTTATAAGGTAACCGCAATGTTACCCTTTAGAAATTACAATTTTGCCCATCATAAAATTGTAACTTCCTCTTTTAGCCTCTACACATTAAAGGGCCACACCCTATTTGATACATTAAAGCCCTAAATTACCTTAACTTAATTTATCACTTTTAAAGGGCTTAACTTTATATGACAGTATGCATTGCATTATTATTTCACATATAACCCAACGTTGGATTAAGGATCCAACAATCTCCCACTTGGATTATATGTGTATCCTTATAATTATGCTTTGCAATAACAACTGTTTGAGCTCAACTTTACTGTCATTACCGAAATGTATCTCTAACCAATCCGGTCCATCAATCATATCAATATAGGATCAAAGCGGCTTTTGTCACATCTATCGTAACTCAACCCATCAATGGTCACAAAATTGATACAACTGAATGACATGGATTATGATGTGGATGTATAGCATGGAAATTTCATGAAATGTGATATTAACATGCCTATTTCCAACTGGTCCACCTTAAACCTTAGTGAGATCAGACTTTACCAAAATCAGAGTGTGAATAAATCCTGACATTCCTGCAGAAAATAACTTCGAATATCCATATACTGAAATAACTGAAAATGTCTATATTAAGAACATTTAAATTACAAACTCCCACTAAAACTGAATATCCTCAATAAACATAACACCCATGCGAGCAGTATGCTCGTGGAACACTTTGGGTGGCAATCCCTTAGTAAGCGGATCCGCAAGCATGGAGTTTGTACCAATATGTTCTATAGACAACTGTCCACTCTGAATTCTTTCTTTAACAACAAGGAACTTGATGTCTATATGCTTTGACTTCGACGAACCTCTGTTGTTGTTAGAATATAAAACTGCTGATTTATTGTCACATAATAACTTGAGTGGTCTTTCAATGTTATCCACTATCCGTAGTCCTGTGACAAAATTTCGCAGCCATATTCCATGATTGGATGCTTCATAACACGCTATGAATTCTGCTGCCATTGTTGAAGAAGCCGTTATGGACTGTTTGGCACTCTTCCATGAGATGGCACCTCCGGCTAACAGATAGACATAGCCTGATGTAGACTTCAAACTATCTTGGCATCCAGCAAAATCGGAGTCAGTATAACCAATAATCTCAAGCTGATCCGACCTCCGATATGTGAGCATGTATCCTTTTGTTTTCTGTAAGTACCGCAAGACCCGTTTGGTTGCTTTCCAATGGTTTACTCCTGGATTGCTTAAATATCTGCCCAACATTCCAGTAATGTACGCAATATCCGGACGCGTACAAACCTGAGCATACATCAGACTCCCTATTACAGATGCATAAGGAATCTTCTCCATTTCCTTTCTTTCAAAATCATTCTTAGGGCACTGATTGAGACAAAACTTGTCTCCTTTAGATACAGGGGTATCACCTGGTTTACAATCTTGCATTCCATATCTTTTGAGAACCTTTTCGATATAGCTCTTTTGTGATAATCCAAGAATACCCCGAGAGCGATCCCGGTGTATTTGTATACCTAATACAAAAGAGGCGTCACCAAGATCTTTCATCTCAAAGTTATTAGACAGAAATTTCTTGGTTTCGTGCAATAAGCCTATATCGTTGCTGGCAAGCAAGATATCATCAACATACAAAACCAGAAAAATGTACTTGCTCCCACAGAACTTATGGTATATACATTCATCAACCAAATTCATCTCAAAACCAAATGAGACGATCACTTGATGAAACTTAAAATACCATTGTCGAGATGCTTGCTTGAGCCCATAGATGGATTTCTTAAGTTTGCAAACCATACTCTTTGGATCTCCAGATACAAAGTTTTGTGGCTGCATCATATATATAGTCTCATCAATGTTACCATTGAGAAACGCTGTCTTTACATCCATCTGATGCAACTCAAGATTGAAATGTGCCACCAATGCCATTATAATCCTAAAAGAGTCTTTCGAAGAAACTGGAGAGAAAGTCTCTTTATAGTCAATGCCTTCTTTCTGTGTAAAGCCCTTTGCGACAAGACGAGCCTTATATCTCTCCACATTGCCTTTTGAATCCCTTTTGGTTTTAAATATCCACTTACAACCAATGGGCTTCACACCTTCTGGCAATGGGACAAGATCCCAAACGTCATTGTCTTTCATGGACTTCATCTCCTCCTTCATGGCATCATTCCACTTCTGAGAGTTAGAACTTTCCATGGCTTGACGAAAGCTAATTGGATCATCTTCCATCATTCCAATATCAAAATCATGCTCTTGGAGAAATACAATGTAGTCATCTGGCATTGCACTTCTCCTCTCTCTAGTGGATCTTCTTAATGGCATATGTTCTTGAGGTGGTAGAGTTTGATTTTCTGGAATAATTTCTTGAATGGGAGGTTCTCTTTCATCGTCCTGATCAGTTGTGTCCTGATCAATGACAATGGCACTTGTGGGATCAATGTCAATGGCGGGTGTAGGAATATTAACATATTCCTCTTCAAAGTCAAGGTCCCTAACTTTATCTCCTCCCGCAAACTCAACATCCTCAAAAAACCGGGCAATTCCTGACTCAAAAATCGACTTAGCTGTAGGATCATAAAATTTGTACCCCCTTGATCTTTCAGGGTATCCAATAAAGTAGCAACTTATTGTTCTTGAATCCAGTTTCCTTTCATTAGGCTTATAAGGCCTTGCCTCAGCTGGACATCCCCAAACACGTAAATGCTTTAGACTAGGCTTTTTACCCGTCCAAAGTTCATAAGGGGTTTTGATAGTTGCTTTAGTTGGAACCCTGTTAAGGATATATGCTGCAGTCTTAAGCGCTTCTCCCTAGAGTGATTCTGGTAAGGTAGAAGAACAAATCATACTCCTCACCATATCCTTAAGCGTTCTATTTCGTCTTTCAGCAACACCATTCATTGTGGGCGAACCCGGCATAGTGTACTGTGGGACAATACCGCATTCCTCTAGGAATTTAGCAAACGGTCCTGGACGTTGCTCACCTGAACCGTCATATCTGCCGTAGTATTCACCACCACGATCAGACCTGACGCTTTTAATTTTCTTGTTGAGTTGATTCTCAACTTCGATTTTATATGTTTTGAACACATCCAGTGACTGTGCCTTTTCTTTAATGAGATATATGTAGCCATATCTTGAAAAATCGTCTATGAACGTTATAAAATATTGCTGACCATTCCAAGCAACCGTTGGAAATGGTCCACAAATGTCAGTATGGATAAGTTCTAAGACGTCTGAAGTCCTGTTGGCTACAAATCTCCTTTTATTGGTTTGTTTGCCCTTTATACAATTAACACAAATTTCAAAATTTGTGAAGTCTAAAGGATTGAGAATTTCATCCGACACAAGTCTCTCTATTCTTTGCTTGGAGATATGACCTAATCTCTTGTGCCATAGAGCAGCTGAATTCTCATCAGTTAATTTTCTCTTTGTACCTCGTGTACTCAAATGCAGGGATTCATTAAAAGAAGCAATCACATCAAGTGAATAAAGATTATCATAAACTGATAAAGAACCGGAACCAACTAATTTTGAATCTTGAAACAAACTGAATGTTCCATTCCCAAATGAACAAGAATAACCAGATTTGTCCAAAGCAGAAATAGAAATCAAGTTCCGTCTAAAGGACGGTACATTAAATGTCTCATCAAGATCCAAATATAATCCAGTCTTTAATAATAATCTAAATTTTCCAATTGCTTCAACTTGAACCGTCTTGCCATCACCCACATAGATGTATCTTTCAACATCACTTGGCTTTCGGCAACTCAGGCAACCCTGCATAGACACACTGATGTGAGTTGTTGCACCAGAATCTATCCACCAAGTGTGTCTAGGTACCGAAGTTAAATTAACCTCAGAACAAACCAAATTAAGAAGCACACCTTTCTTAGCACGCCATGCGTGATAATTGGTGCAATTTTTCTTCACATGTCCTGTGGCTTTACAAAAGAAACAACCTGTGCTTTCCGGATCATCCGGTTTCTGTTGTTGTTTCCTTTTGTTTGCCAAGGTTGCAGCTTCTTTATCCTTCTTCCTTTTCATTCCCTTATCCTTGGAAGTCGAGGCTAGATGAGCACTTTCTGTCTTGTCTTGCTTCAGCCTTTCCTCCTCTTGGACACAGTGTGAGATGAGCTCATTCAGAGACCAAGTCTCTTTCTGACAGTTGTAGCTCACCTTAAACTGATTAAACTGTGCCGGAAGAGATATTAAAACCAGATGCACTAGCAAGTCCTCAGTGAGTTCCAGCTTAAGTGCTTTTAACTTAGAAGCAAGATGAGACATCTCCATGATGTACTCCCTAACATTGCCCTTCCCTTTGTAGCGCATTGAAATTAAATTTGTCAAGATCGTACCAATTTCAGCCTTTTCGCTCTTGACAAATCTCTTTTCAATGTCAGTAAGGAATTCTTTAGCTGTTGTTATCTTTTCAGACATTGTGCTCCGGAATGCTTCTGGAATGGCTTTCTTCATGATCATCATACACATGCGATTTGATCTCTCCCACCTTTCCATATCCCTCTTTTGATCAGAGGTGCTTTGATCATCAAGTGGTGTAGGAGAATCGATCCTTAACGCAAGGTCGAGATCCATGACTCCGAGAACTATCAGAAGGTTCTCTTGCCATGACTTGAAGTTGGTGCCATTTAGCATAGGAATTGAATTAATGCTGGCAGTAATATTCGCAGGAGTAATAGCTGAATTCAAATACAACCAATAAAACATGCTCACGTAAGTCTCAAAGCAATATATCAATTCAAATCAAGGCAATTCCCATCTCAAGACATCGAGCACTACATTAATACCTTGTCTTTGGACAACAATATTAACCAGTAAGTGATATCTTGTTACAGTAATAAAAACATTGATAATAATAGTATGTCAAACAATAAAACTTCCTTTGGGCCGATTTATTATTCACATACAAAATCCAAATAATCATCACATGTTAATCACCGCAGTTGCAAATGTGATTTTGTTAAATATTAACCTTCCTTTGGGCTGGTTAAAATCCACATGCATCACATGTGCACACCTTTTATATCTTAAAAATAAATTAATTTACACAAGAGAGGTCCATTTGTGGACATGTTGCTTCAATCAATTTATTTCAAGATATATATTCCTACACCAAAATTTGAATTTTAATTGCTATTACACCAAAAAAAAAAATTTTTTTTTTTTGGTCAACGCTGGTCAACGCCGGACTCCGGCGGTCAACGCCGGACTCCGGCAGTCATCGCCGGACTCCGGCGGGCAACTCAGCAGGCGCGTGCAACGCACGCGCCTCAACCGCTCCGTCGCGCGTGCAACGCACGCGCCTCAACGGTTGCGTCGCGCGTGCAACGCACGCGCCTCAACCGCTGCGACGTGCCTGTGCTTCAGGCGCGTGCGCTCCACGCGCGCCGGTGCCCGACGGCGCGTGGAGCGCGTGCGGGCGCGTGCAGCCTCCGACGGAGGCGCGCCACCCATCCCCAGACTCGTCTCGTCGTCAGGATTCCAGATTCAACATCAAAATTGACTTTTAACAAATTTAAAGATTCGAAAAGTGCTGTACAGTATCAAAAACGAGTTTACTTCATTATGCAAACATCCACACGAAACCTTGAATCTCACAAATTGTTAAAACCGAACCCTAAAACCAATGAATCAACATGTATACGGCTCTGATACCACTTGTTAGATTCCGAAAAACCGAAGAACCGTTGAAAACCATCAACGGAACAGGATCATACATGTATAATTCATTGAGAAAACATAAACACGGAAGCGTACCTGAATCCATAACGTATACTGTTCTTTGGCGTCGTGCGGGTAGCCTTCCAGAACAATACGTTTTCTCTGAGAGTTCCCTTTGAATTCTCTCTGTGTTTTTTCTCTTTCGATGGGATGAAGAGGAATCAGAAAACTTACGTATGTTCTGGGGACCATAACCGCTCTTATAAGGTAACCGCAATGTTACCCTTTAGAAATTACAATTTTGCCCATCATAAAATTGTAACTTCCTCTTTTAGCCTCTACACATTAAAGGGCCACACCCTATTTGATACATTAAAGCCCTAAATTACCTTAACTTAATTTATCACTTTTAAAGGGCTTAACTTTATATGACAGTATGCATTGCATTATTATTTCACATATAACCCAACGTTGGATTAAGGATCCAACATGGAGGACCTCTGTTTTGATGAACTGGAGATGTGGCTGCAAATACATATATTGGCCTTCAACCGAATGACATAAAAACAGGACGAAATCTATTGCTCCTTTGGCGGGCAAAGTGGTGAAAGTTGGGTCAATTCGCACCAAATCTCTGGGTCTCATGGATTCCTTCGCGCTAAAGTTGCGGTGGATGTCAAAAAAACCCCTCTTGCCTGGAAAGTGGACTGTCAGGGATAATGGTGAAAGGCATTGGGTAGTGATCCGATATGAGCGGATGCCATCCTTTTGTTACTCGTGGTTGAAACTGAGGTCGGGGAGTCATGACTTCCAAGTCACGATTCCGTTCTTGGCCTTTCCCCTCTCTGTAATTTATGTTGTCATACGATAACCCATAAATAAAATTATTTAATCTTTCAACTTTCCGTAGACGCGGAAAAGGAAAAGGCAGCTGCTACGGGGTCCCTCGACTTTTGCTTAATTACCAAACTGCCCAAAAACGGAAGTTGAGATAAACAAAATTGATAAAACCCTCGCGGGATTAACGCAAAAAACCACTTCTCCACTTGCCCACGAACTTCCCACGGTTTCCTTCATCACTCGCACTGCCTCTGCTCCGCTGCTCGCGCCGCCGCCGCGCCGCCCTTATCCGGTCCACCCTATGAATAAAACCCACTAACCTCATCCCTCTTCCTCATGGCCATTCACTCTCTTCGCAGACTTGCACAGACCAGACCAAGACTCCGAGTCCCATCGCGCTATCTCTCTCTCTATCTCACACCCAAAATGTTGTTCCATCACAAGCTCCCATCATCCTCTCCCGCCTCCTCTTCTGCTGCTTCCACGACGGCCATGCTTCCGTCTGCCATGAGGCTGCCTCGGACTGTGACAACGGCAACCGCTACAAGGTGGCTTGATCGCCCCGCTCGTGGCTGCTTTCGACGGCTCAGGAGCTCCCGCTGCCGGAGATCCGGTACAAGTGCCGGAGAATCATCATGTGGATCGGGACGTGTAGGAGGCAGGGCCACGTCGTGGCTATAGAGTTCGGGTACGATCCCATGAGCTATGCACTCAACTTTGAGGACGATCAGAGCCGGGAGTTGGACAAGGAGTTCCCGGCGAGGAACTTCTCGGCGAGGCTGCCGGTGTCTCTGGATCGGCTGCTGCCGGTGAAGTTGCCGAGGGAAGTCGTAGCGTGTAGTTGAAGTCTTTTTCTCTAAAGATCTTTTTGATTTTGATTGACAAGTTGGGCTACCAATAGTCCTTCGAGGAATCCACGGTGCTTGTACATACAATAGATTTCGAGATCTCAAATTCGTGGAAAATATGCTTGGAAGTTGAGACTTTATAGGATCAATTAAGAGAAACACACACACATATATATATATATTTAACATCCTAGATCTACGTAACTCATGATCCGATATTAGCAAGAGCTCGATTTTCTACTTCTATAATAGAGCAAGCGACAATGGTTTGATTCCTGCTACAACATGACAGAAATGAGATGGCCAGAAAGAAACAGTAACCTATAGTGGAGCAACAATCTTGAGAGTTACCAGTCATGAAATAGAGTCGTACAAAGCGCAGTCATGTACTAACTAACAATATGGATAGCATAGGCTATACCAAATTGAGTAACAGTGAGATATATAAAACTACTGACTAGTTGTTGATAGAGTGTAGGATTCGAAAGAGAAGCATCAAATTTGGCATTTGTCTTAAGAGGAGTTGTAATGATCTTATCATTCATGTGTTCAGCTCGAGAGATGAGATTTGTGGCATAGTTGGCTTGGGAAATGCTATAACCAAAGAATCTAAATGAACCTCTAAGCCTAAAAGCTTACTCGCCCAAGATCTGTCATTTCAAACTGTTGACTGAAATATTACTTGAGTTTTGAAATGACAATTAGAATCAATCAAGAGAAATACACAAAATCTCCTAAATATATCTATATCTCCAATATTCGATATGTCATCATCATCTCCATTTTGCTTTCACTTTCTGTATGGAGTGTTTTGTGCTCGAGCATTTTTACTGACCAGTGTTGCGTGAATTAAATGCGAACCGACAAGAAGTAAATTTTGCCTTGGATGAATGGACTTACTTTATGGATAACGTGGATGCAACTTTATTTGAGTTGAGCTTGAGTATCGCGATTTTTCTAGTTAAATCAAACTCGAGTATACATTTTAATACTCGATTAAGCTCAAGTCGACTTTCAAATGTCATGCATATGGATCGAGTCGAACTGACCTCGAGGCCACCTTATCGACCGGACTCGACTCGAAGACACCCCTAGAGACAAATACCATATTTCCCCAATTATTTATACCAAATTGTCAGGTGAGCAAGCGTCTTGCGGCGGGCACCGATGGTTGGGTGCATGGACCATTTCCTCGGACGCTCGGTCCGATCCACACCGACATGGAGCGCTCTCACATGCGGACTCGGACTTCGAGAACCACACGACCCCAACGATCACGCAAGTCGCTCGGCTCGTGAATGGCTAGAATCCAAGCCAAACGACATACCTTCCCCCATTATTCTGAATTATTAGTTAATTACAATGATTATGTCGTAGCCACTGAGAATTGAGGAACATTCACCGTACCCACGTTTCGTTCATGCACCATGGGACATCTCGTTTATTATAACTAGAGAGAGAGCAGGCAATTCTAGGTATGTGGGAAAGCCAGCTTGGAGATCTATGAAACGACCATTGGAAGTGGAGCTAGTGTCACGCGAATGAGATTAAGTGGAGATCAGTGCAAGGGCATCTAGGGAATGAAATGATTCATTCTTACTGACTTCAATTATTGGAGTAACCCAAGTTGAACCCCCGATTCACAATGCAAATTGATTAATGTAACACGCTTTCTCAAGCTTGGGATCAATTTGTGCATCACCATATGTTTAAGAGATGCATCAACACACCGACAGAGTAAAGGTTTAACTTGTCTAACATCACCTATCCGCTCAAAAAAAGCTGCATTAACACTACTCAAAGCTAGTATTTGGTGGGACATTGAAAGAAATGAAAATTGATAGTAATGTGGGAGGTGATAGAGGGATTGGAACCTTTGGATATTTGATTCGATATCACGTGAAAAATCGAATGTCCCGATCAATCTTCTCTCTTCTGTCGCCTTGCCTCCAAGTTATACTCATTTAGTTTGCGATGTTTCACATCTTATTGATTTTCTTTCTATATCTAATCGTGTCCCTCACATTCCCAGGATTACGGATTCTCCATCTTCAAATAAATCATCTTTCCCGCACTGTGGCCGCTTTAGGAGACTAAGGTTAGAAGTCATGACATCGAAGTCTCGGTTTTGCTCTTGGTGTTGGCTCTCTCTATTCATATGGTCATGTGACAAAATTTAGATATGTCAAAATGGGTTATAGATCCATTTCTTTACCCATATTTGATGGGCTGGATTAATAAATGGGTCATTAAATGGTAAGGCTCAAAATAATGTGTTAAAAGGATTTTACAACTTACTTAGACCTAACCCAAGCTCTATTACTCTCTTCACTCTCTCTCGCCTCCACTCGATTGAGCTCACTCACTCCGTAATCTCACCTTAGCTTGGATATGGGTCTGGTCGGGTATGTATTACACGGAAAATATTTATATTGCATGGAAATTGATCAATTTGGATAGGGCTATTTTCGACCGGACCCAAATCCAATCCAACTCACCTGTTGGATAGGTCTAATAAAATCCATAAAAAAAATTATTTAAATTTCAACTGTGGTCAAACAAAAGATAGATAAAAAAGAAGAAGCGGCAGCTACTTTTGCTTAATTACCAAATTGCCCAAAATCACAATGAAGAAAGGCAAAGACGAAACCAACCTCACGCGGGATTAACGCAAAAAACCGCTTCCCAGTTACCCCCACGAACAACCCGCGGTTTTCTCCATCCTCACCCCCACCACACCACTCTGTTCTGCCGCCACAAGCCCGCGTCCTATAAATATAACCCACCAACCTTATCCTCTTCCCCATCTTCTTCCTCATCGCCATTCACTCTCTTTGCAGTCTTGCATAGGGCAGACCAGACCAAGACTCCGAGTTCATTGCTCTTTCTGTCCAAACGTCGTTGAATCACAAGCTCAGATCATCATCCTCCCCGTGCCTCATCTTTTGCTGCTTCCACGCCGGCCACACCACCGCCTACCCCTGCCACGAGGCTGCCTCCTCGGACTACGACAACAGCAACTGCCACAAGGCCGCTCGATCGCCCTGCTCGTGGCTCCGCTCCATGGCCCAGGAGATCCCGTTGCCAGAGATCCAGCACAAGTGCCGCAGCCTCGTCGCTAGGATCGGGAGGTGCCGGTGGAGGCAGGGCCACGCCACCGCCGCGGCGTCAAAGTTCGGGTACGATCCCATGAGCTACGTGCTCAACTTCGAGGACGAACGGAGCCGGCAGACGGACGAGGAGTTCCCGGTGAGGAACTTCTCGGCGAGGCTGCCGGCGTCTCCGGATCGGTTGCTACCGGGGAAGTTGCCTAGGGAAGTTGTGGCGTGTAGTTGAAGTCGTTTCCTCTGTAAAGAAAACATCATTTTGATTTTGATCGACAAGTTGGGTGGGGCCTATCAACAGTCCTTGGAGGGATCCAAGTTGCCTGTACTTACTGTAGATTTCGAGATATGAAATTCATGGAAATTCTACTTCGATACGTCATCATCGTCTCCGTTTTGCTTTCGCTTTTTTCATCTGGAGTTTTCCGTGTTCGAACAATTTTTGCTAATCAGATAGTGTTGCGTCAATGAAATGCGAACCAACAAGAAGCAAAATTTAGTATTGGATGAATGGGATTTACTTTAAAGATAACGAGGATGCTAACTTCTTTTCTTGTGGGCCATGCCGACCCGGTTAGGTGGCAGGCCATGTTCGTTTTGTGCCTAGTCCGAGTCAGGCCCATGGCCCCTCATGGGCCAGCCTAGGCCCGACAAATTTCACGTTGAAGAATGTAATCGTGATTTTATTTTGGAAAATCTCCAATGAAATTTCTTTTTCGCTTTATCATCCCATTATATATAAAAGAAAGCTGATAAGATGGGATTCGATGGTGATATGCACAACAGAAGTTTTTAAACAAATGGTTGTGCTAAAAAATTGTTTATGTTAATTTATTTCTAGATTCTACTAGACAATTTATCCATAAATATGATCGATGACATAGAAAAGAACTAAGCTATTTTTTGGAGATATGTCTTTTCATCAAAATTAATTTTTATGGAAGTAAAATCCGACAATTAAAGAAAACACATCATCTTTTAATATACATGGGAATTTTGTTTTTTTGGTAACTAAATCCTACATAAAAATAGAAAAACTTCAAAAGAAAGGAAAGTAAAATCATTTGTGACCGGCACTTTAAATTGCAATCTAATAATCGAGGGCAATTTTATCTTTTCGACGAAAATCGGGCAGACCTAATCACACAGAAGCGGAACTAGTGCTGCCCAAAAATTATTTAAATTCAATCTTGGCAAACATGGAAAAGTTAAAAAAGGCAGCAGCTTATCCCTTATCCGGTCCCTCGACTTTCGCTTAATTACGAAGCCGCCCCAAAAATGAAGTTGTGGCGGGGCAAAAACTGAAACGAAACGTAACGTCACGCGGGATAAACTCGAGAAACCGCGTCCCCACTTGCCCGCGATACATCACTCAGCACTGCCTCCGCTCCACGCCGCCGCCCGCGCCGCCGCCCGCCACCGTCCTTATCCCGTCCGCCCTATAAATTACCCCTCCAGCCCTCGTCCTCACACACCCAAAATGCTGTTCATCCACAAGCTCATATCGTCCTCCCCGCGCCTCCTATTCTGCCGCCTCCACGACGGCAGCAACGCCACTGCCGCCTCCTCAGGCCGCGACAAGGGCGGCCGCCACGGGGAGGCTCGATCGCCCTGTGCGTGGCTCCGCTCGACGGCTCAGGAGATCCGGGACAAGTGGCGGAGCCTCGTCGCTTGGATCAGGAGCCGCCAGAGGAGGCGGGTCCAGGTCGCGGTGGCTGTGGCGGCCGCCTCGGAGTTCGGGTACGACCCGGCGAGCTATGCGCTCAACTTCGAGGACGATCGGAGCCGGGAGTGGGATGGGGAGTTCCCGGTGAGGAACTTCTCGGTGAGGCTGCCGGCGTCTCCGGATCGGTCGCCGCCGGGGAAGATGCCGATAGAGGAAGTCGCAGTAGCACGCAGCTAAAGTTTTTCATCTCTGAAAAGATTCGTTTTTATTGATCGACAAGTTTGGCTATCAAGGTCCATAGTGCCCTTACAATTTGCAGATTTGTGAGATCTCAAATTCATGGAGAATCCATGGAACTTCTGGTTCGATGTGTGGTTGTTGGCTCCATTTTGCTTTCGCTTCCTGCCAGGAGCGATCCGTGTTCAAGCAACTTTTTGCTGATCAGTGTTGGGTCAACGGAATGCGAACTAACAAGAAGTGCAAATTATGTCTTTGGATGAATCGGATTTACTTTATGGGTATGATGATGTGGATGCAACATCCTTTTCCTATGGATAGGGATTGGTAGTGGCCCATGCACGGCCAGGCACGGCCATGCATAAGGTGGTGGGTCGTGTCCTGCTCCGTGCACGGGCCTAGTTAGGCCCTATTGGGCTGACCTAGGTCCAACATTTTCTTATTAGATTAGAAAATATAAATGCTTGTATGGAGACCTTAGTTATCGGAACGTGACAAAATGCAGACTTAATGTGAATATGGACCTAAATAAAAGTTATCGAGTTTGGTCAAATATTATTTCTCGTATCCAGGGAGCGAGGGAACCCTATGGAGAAAGGAATGGGGGTGATCACCATCTTGATTTACAATGGTAAGTGCCTAAATAGTCATGATCATTATCATCTCTTGAGATTGGTCACTAGAAAAAAGGAAAAGAGAAAAAGGAAAAAATGTAAAAAAATCATAATTATTTTTTTAAAAAATTGTCCATGCCAGTGCTATTTATGCCACATAAAACGAATGGTGTTGACTGGACCATAATGTCGGTGATTTCTGGTCAAAATTGATCGAAATGACTATATTGACAAGTCGTCAAATTGTTTATGACTAAATTAGTACAATTGAAAGGTTTATGACTGAATTGGGTGCCGTACAATAGATTTAAAATTTTTTTGGTAATTTTCTCCGTATTTGACGATTTAGGAATATATTTGTGTGTCGATTAAACACACAACATAGGTTCATCTAAAGTAAATAATTTCATATTCTAAAAAAAATTTATTGGTTCATTTAATTTTTTAGATCAAGAGTTTTAAATTATCTAGTAGTTATCTTGTTTTTCTTTTTAATCTCTTATCTATTAGTTAGTTTGACAGACGTTAGCATTCAAAAGTTATTTAAGCGGGCTTATTTAAGCATTTAGTAATCACTTAAGAGGAATTTGCCACATCAAGTTATTAAGCAAATTTAGTTGGCAAAGTATGTTTAGCATTTAACAGTAAAACGAATAAGAAAAGTCTTAGGACCCGATTTCTTCACTTATGTTATAGATTTAGTAGATGATCCAAAGAGTTATAATGATAATAAGTCTAGACCGGATGCACATACGTGGAAAATGGCAATGGATGTTGAGGTAAAGTCTATTAAGCAAAATAATACAGGGTCATTAGCTAATCTTCCTCCTAACACCAGAACTATAGGTTCTAAATGGGTGTTGACGAAAAAAATTAAAAACCGGACGATACCATAGATAAATTAGAAATTCAAAATAAGGATCCGATGTAGATGTTTTTTCTCAAAAAAGGATCTAGAGTGAACTCTATCTCAAACAAATGACTGAAGTGACTATTTAATTTCAAATAATGACATGAAGTGACTATTTGGTTTCAAACAAGGATCTGAACTCACCTATTAGTGAGCACATGCTTATTCCGGTAGCATGCGTAGAGGCAGTTTTGTTAGAGACATTTCTTTTTTTGTTTCTTTTTCTTTTCCTATTTTTTCACTATTCATCTTCTTCATGCTTAAAGTGAAGTTGTAGGTCTCAAGCTCACCTCCAGATCAGGCCATCTTCCATGGCCACTAGCATCGCGTTCATGCATCGCCTTGGTTGGCTCTTCAAATCTGGTAGTCCACGGCTGCTGGCATCGAATGAGCTCTCATCTCTCTATAACTTGTTCCCAAAGCCATTTTCCGATAAAATCACCTCTGATTTCTCTCTCAATACTTTGATTTCACCCCCAGAGAACCTCCAAAGAGCCATGGGACAGCTTTGGCAAGAAGACCTCAACTGCTAGTCTGGCGATCGCAAGCAGCATGGCTCTGACAAGAATAAGAAGTTTGAGTGGTGACATCGCCCTCGCACGTTGGTCGGAAGCAACAGAAATAGAAAGGGTCGCAGGCCGCTGCGAGGTACGATCTTCACGCCGTTGACCAAGTGCAAGCTCCGGCTGCTGAAGCGGGAGCGGATCAAGGACTACCTACTCATGGAGGAGTTCGTGACAAACAAAGATCAACTCAAGCCGTGGTGACAAGTGATGACGACTCGTTCGGCGGCGGTGGCCATGAATGGCCAGATCTGAAGAGCTGGCCAAGAAGATGCTTAAACGCTGAGCGACAGGCATGGAAGATGGCGAGGTCTGAAGACACGCGTGGGTGAAGGAGCAAGAAGAGAAAAAAGTGAGAAGATAAAAAACAAATGTCTTTGGACGATTTTATGCTTGGTGTCGGAATAAACATGTGCTCGCTAGCTGGTGAAGATTTGATCGACCGACGAATTTAGGCCTTTATTTGAGATTAAATGGCCACTTTAGATCCTTACTTGAGATAACATTCACTCCGAACCCTCTTTGAGAAAACCCATCTACTTAGGGCACTTATTTGAAATTTTTTTTAAATAAATGTAAGGCGAGATTAGTGGCTAAAAGGTATATAAAAAAGGACTTGATCACTTTGATGCTTATTCTCCGGTAACAGAGCTTACAACAATTAGATTAATGATGGTTTTAGCTTCTATACATAATTTGGTAATTCTTCAAATGGACGTTAAAATTTCCTTTCTAAATGGCGACTTAGATGAAGAAACTTATATCTCAACAGGAAGGCTATATAGAAATTGGTCAAGAAGATAAAGTTCGCAAATTGAATTACTCTTTGTAAATAGAATTCTCGCATGTGTCATTTCCTTTCTCCGTATATCCAGTGGCATCTTCTAGGGAAAACAGAAACTAAGAGATCACCATTAATAATACTCTATCCTTTGTTCCTTCTTCTCCTCTTCATCTCTTTCATGCTTTCTCTGTATTGGCTACCACTTCTAAGCTTGAATCGTGTTCATTTTTGCTTGCTACATAGACTAAGTGAGGAATATTATGGTCAGGGCATTGTATTAGGGGACAACATATCCATTGGAGCCAACTATATTGGATGGCGAATCCTATCGAGAAAATCACTATCTTTAAGACGGTATTATTGATACGCCTAGCTCTAAATTTTCATCTAATATTTTTTAATTCCTATAACACATATTTGATTCATCTATTTGGGCACTGATTGGCATCATAGGTGGGCTTATCTATATTTAGTGGGCTTTCTCATAATAAAAATATCAAACCTAATGCCCCTTATAATGTTGTTTGCTCAAAAGAATATGATTGAAAAAATTACAACATTTTAAATTGTGCGACTTTGAATTGTTAGTTTTACCGTGAAAGTACAATGAATTGCGTACGATATTTCCTTCTTCTTTTCTTATCACTTTGTGTTGATTCCTTCCTTAGAAACACAAAAAAAAAAAGGCTTTCTTAGGTGGCAGCAAGGGTCGTCGTTGTCGCTGACGACACAAATTTGACCATACCAATTGAACAGTGAAGATTCCATTACATGAGCTTTACCCATGACATCAACTAACCTTTTCTTTTTAGGACAAAAAGAAGGAACGGACAAATTGTTGAGACAAGAAAATTAAATTTTAAAAAGAGTTCTTATTCATAATGTGTCATGGAAGTTTCTTTGAAGCTTCCTGGAGCTACGGATTGAAAAGAATAATCCCTTTAGCTTAAAAATAGCTTCAACCTTCAAAAAGTGGGTGAGGAATAAAAAAAAGCAAGTCACTTGGCAAGGGACCCACTCATCTTTTGAAATTCTTAGGTGCACGCTTCTGTTTCGCACTACTTTCGCACTTGATTACAATAATATATCATAAGGTCATAGAACAAGATGTTCTTGTACTTAATTACTTTGACGTGTCGTAATGTCGTACATTACTATGCTATTATGATGTTATATTTGTTAATTTTTCACTGGTTAGAGAGAGAGAGAAAGAGATACGATAGAAGTTTATAATGAATGTGGTATAGCATTTCTCTAATCAAGTAGTTGGAATTATGTAAGGAAGACATTGAAAAATTTCACCAATTAAAAAGGTTTCTTCATAGTAATGGTCCACTATTTGTTAAGCTGTGATACATGTACACAGATATCTCTCTATATACACACATATATCATGCAACTTGATTGTAAAGAAATCGAATTGAATAGACAAATCAGCATAACATTTTACAAAATGACCAGATGCTAAAAAGAGTGTAACATACTCCTCTTAACGTTTTCGTCCTAAAAATTGCCATCATCTCTTTCTCTAGAGATTGTTGAAAAAAATTTGACAGCGGCTGCTTCAACTTAATTTGCGTCTGCTAAACCACAGAAAAGGGCAAAAGAAATTAAGCCGGTGTCACCCTTCGACAGCCGAGAAATTAGACAGGAACTTCGTTTACGGTAATCCCAATTGAATGAGCTATAAAAATGGGCACTTTTCTTTAGACTATTCTAACGCCAATTTGCCAACATGAACATATGTAACACAGTTACACAGTTCTCTAACCACTTACTAGTATTGTATTGTTGGTGTGTTTTCTTGTATATTTTCTATTAATAGAAAAAGCAAGTCATGTCAAAAAGCACCTGCGTAGTTTCCACGCACCCTCCACATAATGCTGCGAAAATTGCCCTATAATTTTTTTTAATAGCAGAAAGTGCCGTGCATTGGTAACAAAACGTGGCAGGCAGAGAATGGTGGAGACCACAACAATATAATTGGTCAAAGTCTAGATATTGTAGGTGATGATCTTGGCTTAAAATCTAAGCAAAAGAAGAATGTCCCCATGAAATGAAAAAAAGTTCGACAAAAAAAAATAAACAAAGTAAAAATGTATTATTGAATAAATATTCGATCATGGAGAATCCGTTGACCGACACTGAAAGAATAAAATTTATGTAAAACATAAAAAATTATTAATTTTTTTGGTAAAAAATTATTAATTTAAGGACAAAGATAAAAGTGTCTTGGGCAAGAGGTAAATGATGACTAGATAATCTTTAGGCTTGACGTGACATGATGATATCTAGTTTGAGGAACTCAAATTGTTTTGAGAGAGACTTAGCTTGTGAGTTACTTTTTCGGAGAAATCTCTTTTAGAAAAAACAAATCAGATTATAGATTGAGAATAATAAACTTTCCTTATTTGAATATTAAGTGTCATACAGACGTTTTTTTTAACAAATTCTAATTCAATCCGACGATTGATATGTTTCTGTCATCGACTCGTCTACCTTAGCACCAAGAGCATGTGATTATAGCTAGTTAGCTTTCTTTTGCACTTTTATTTGTTAATAGAAAAAGCAGGTCAAGTCAAGCCTTGCTGGATCTGACATTTCAATAAAAGCGGATCTGACATTTCAATAAAGCACCAAAGCATTGCACGTCAGTAGTGCTCATTAAGTTCCACGCATCTTCCGCGCAGTGCTACAGAAAGCACGCCAGCAATAATTGACTTTTCCGTGCCGCATGCATCGCAGCGGTTCAATTGGCATGATGAGTCCTGGATCATTGGATTGCCAGAACCCAGCTTTTCTTCAAGCACGCAGAATAAAGAGGGTTGCGCGTGGGTTATGCAATGTCGAAGGCTGAGAATCGGCGGAGATCACAGCAGCGTGTGGATCGTGTCGTTTGAGCACTCCTTAGGTAATCGGTGACTCCTTGCTCCTCCTCTTCTCTCTTCCTTCTTTTGATCGCTCCATATTTTTTGATGAGTTGTATGAGAACTTTTGTTTTTTTCTTTAATGTAGCTCTCAATTGAGTTCTGAGAGACATTTCTGCAATTCTTAGATCTGGGATTCCATATTCCTCTTCTTTTGAGGCTTCGCTCCATCAATCTCGAGATGAAAAGAAAAGAATCTACTCATTCGGAAGAAGATCCGATATACGGAGCGTCTTCCTCATCGACCTCTCCACATGTAGGTGGTTATGAAGGCGGCGGAACCAAAAAGCCGAAAGGAAATGACTACGAAGTGTTTTTGAGCTTTAGAGGGAAAGACACTCGTAAAGGTTTTACCGATTATCTCTATACTAGCCTTGTTGATGCAGGAATTCGAGTGTTCAGAGATGACAATGAGCTCCGTGTTGGTGAGGAGATTGGTCCGGAGCTTCTTTGCAGTATTACACAGTCTAAGATCTCGATCCCGATTATATCTGAGGATTATGCTTCCAGCAAATGGTGCCTTCGCGAGCTTGTTCAGATGTTGAAGTGTAGGAGAAGCATAGGGCAAGTAGTGTTGCCCATATTTTACAAAGTGGAACCCTCACAGGTGCGACATCTGACAGAAAAATTTGGAGATGCTATCAATGCACATAAAGAGAATTTGGACGAAATGGTTGTGAAGGAATGGGAAGAAGCGCTCAAAGAAGTCAGTTCCTTGAAAGGATGGGAATCGGAGAAAATTGATGATGGGTACGTTATCCTCAACCAAAACATTGTTTGGTTTCTCATAACTAGATCTTACTTAAAAAAAGAATATAAATATTGCCATCCTATACTGAAATTCGGCGTTTTTTGACAGGCATGAAGGAGCATTAGTTAAAATTGTTGTCAGAGAAGTCATAGGCGAGTTAAAAAGACCTTTTCAACTAATTGTTCCCAAAGAGTTGGTCGGAATTGATAATCGTGTAGAAGAAATTATGAGCTTCATAGATGCTAAATTTAATGATACAAGGATTATTGGAATTTATGGAATGGGCGGTATCGGTAAGACAACTCTTGCAAGGGTCTTGTACAACAATCTCTCCAGTCGTTTCGAACATCTTAGCTTCGTGCCAAATATTCGAGAAACATCTCTACGCAAGGGTATTGAATGGCTACAAAAGCAACTCATTCGCGATATACTAAGAAGTCCATATGATGTGTATAATGTCGATGATGGAATACGTATTATCAAATCTCGATTTACAAGTAAGAAAGTCTTAATTCTTCTTGATGATATGGATGATAAGGCTCACTTGAATGCTTTGGCCGGAGATAGTAGTTGGTTTAAATCTGGAAGTATAGTCATCATAACCACTAGAAACAAGAGTATTCTTGACGAGGCTAGGGCAGCCTACATGTATGAACTCGAGAAGTTGCCTTTGGATCCATCATTGATTTTATTTAGTAGACATGCATTTCGAAAGGATTCTCCTCACAGTGATTATGAGGTTATCTCTCGTGATATCGTGTCTACTACTGGGGGGCTTCCCTTAGCTCTTGAGGTTATAGGTTCTTTCTTGCGTGAAAAGAAAAATAAAACATGGAAAGATACATTAAAGAAATTAAAGAAAGTGCCTGACCAGAAAGTGCAAGATACGTTGATGATAAGTTACGAATCTTTAGATTATGAGACGAAACAGATATTTTTGGATATAGCATGTTTTTGCATTGGATCATCTAAACAAAGTGCAACTTATATGTGGGATGCCTGTGAATTTTTCCCGGAGAATGGAATTGAAGTATTGAGCCTTATGTCGCTAATCAAAATTGATGAAAAGGGCAATCTAATGATGCATGATCAACTGAGAGATCTTGGAAGGGAAATTGTTCGTCTAGATGATCCAAAGGAGCCTCAAAAGCGCAGCAGATTATGGATTTGTGAGGAAGCCTCGGATGTGCTTGACAACAACAAGGTAAGAGCTATCTCTACATGTCTTGGTTAGTCAACGTGAGTCCTTCTCTTTCTTGTTTGAGATAAGCTTATTGTCGGTCTACAAAACTTTTCACTTTTACCAACAAAAGAGCTCTTTCAATTAGAAGCTGTTTTTGCCTAATTCTAGGATATAATTGAGGAGAAATTTCTTGGTCATTGATGATTGATTTATATCTTTACCCGGTAGTATATGATGAGGACACTCTCCTTTTCGTAACTTCAATGCAACAACAAAACTACAAAGAAAAACCATGATGTTTGACGAAGCACTTTAAGAGAAAACCTGACATTTATAAATTGTTGGGGCCCATGCTTTTTTCACATATCTGTTTGATGCATGTGTTTGATGTTTGGATTCTTCTTTTGATTTCTTGTGAGGTTTTTTCTTGTGAGGTTTTTTCGCTCTTTTTTCTTTATTGAGGATTGACTTCTTTTGAGTTGTTTGCTGTGATAAATGAGACCTCCATCCATTTGTGATGATTAGCTATCCTTGTTCTCTATTTTCCAAACTGGGTTAAGTACATATTTAGTGTCCTAAGTATCGCTGCTTGTGGCGATTTAGTCCCCTATCCCTTCTTTTATGCTCAATGTAGTCTTTTATCTTTAACAATTTGTACAATCGAGTCTTTTATCGTCAACCGCTAGTTGATACCGTCAATTTACAGATGTAGCTTTCATATTTATCTACGATATATGCGCAACATTGTAATTAACCCTCTAAATATTTATTGTTTTCATTCTATAGACTTTTCATCGTAGTACATAATTATTTCTATGAATTTGCTATTTTTTTTGTGATGATGGATAATTTTTATATGAACGCCCTAATAATATTTATTGTCAAATTTTGACTACCATATTATTATAGATATATCTACTACGGTCAACTCTTAGTGAGCATTTTATTTAGTACATATTTAGTATTTTTATATCATTTATGTGTTAAATATGAGCTATTATGTTTTATAACTTTTTACCGATTTATTTTACATCATTTACTTATGAAAATATTTCCTTATAATGAATATTCAAACGACTTTTCAATCATAACAGTCATCACTTATTGCACATTTCGTTATAGTCACTATATGATTTTAATATTATTTATTTGTCATAAATGACCCGTTGCACATAATAAATGATAAATCCCTCAATTGTTTCCATTCCCATAAAATATGTGTAACTAAAACTAATATATGTGTACAACTATGTGACACATGTTATGTGGTAAGATCTGTGATTTAAAATAAGACATTTGAAGGAAAAAGTTGAGATTTTACAATAAGTGGGATTGACAGATCCATAAGTATTCTACTTAGATCTTTTGACACTCGAATGACAGATCCATAAGTATTCTACTTAGATCTTTTGACACTCGAAATACTTTTAACTTATGTTGCGCATTACAGTTTCAAGACCTTGATCTTTCCTATTCTTCTCAAATTCGATGAAAGTAAAAAGCCTACACCATAATAGTATGATATCAAATTGAAATTAGTCCTTTTTATATACAGTCGGTCTTATTTCATCAATTAAAACTTATAGTCCATAATGTTTGGTAATTGTAGGGCACTAGTAAGATTGAGGCCCTTCTTCTTGACGATTGTAGCGATAAAAGCTTCCGAGGTGAACAATTTAACAAACTCCCCAACTTGAGGTTCCTTCAAGTGTGGGGTGTGCATTTCGCCGGAGATTTCCAAAACTTGCTTCCTCGATTAAGATGGCTTCAGTGGTGGTGTTGTCCCTCAGATTTCAAAGTGGCGAACTTTCATCCGAAAAAATTAGTCGTGCTCGATCTATCAGGTAGTGACATTACAGAGGACTGGGGAGGATGGGATCCACTCAAGGTAAGAAATTGAGAAAATATATCTATTGTGAATAATAACGTGTTACCGAAGGTGCAATCGCACCCAAGTTTCCTTTCTTTCTTTTAGAAAGGTTTAATATCATTCCTCGGATTCAGGATTTTCAAGTAAATATAAGAGGAATTTATAGCTATCTAAATATTCAGAATCTTCTGCCCCTTAATATGTTTAATTGATAAAACTCAACAACCCGTCATGCTTAACCTTAGACAATACTAAAAAGACAAAAAAAATACTATATTAATTAATATCTATTAAAAATTTTAATTACTTAATTGTGCCTATTTTGTATTTGGTTAATCTAGCTGGTTTATGGCTTCTAAGATAATTTCTCCCCGTGCAAAAGCATGTCTTTTGTGCGATTCTTGTTATATCTCTATATCAATCTTCTTTCTTGGAGAAACAGAAACTCCCACGCAGTGACTTGTGTTGTATATTCATACTAAAATTCTAAATTCATTTTAATCTTAGAGTAATGGATATAATTTATGAATTGCTCTGACTTGTTGCACGAAATATTTAATCATTATAATTGTTGATTATCGAAGTCATCCCTGTATAGCACAAATATAAATTATTAATGTTATGAGAGTAATAAAGTTATCCTTCCAATGGCATTAATATTTTTTGGAATACAACATTCTTTATATCTCGTACATATAACATTAAAAAATTGCTTTTCATAATTAAACTACCCGTTATTGAAGTGTCATCTGCTTTTTGATAATAAAATTTGCTTGTGTCTAATCAACGGCATCGCCATAGCTCTTAAAAACTGAATATATTTTCTTTTTTTTGAAAATTTATCCCAAAATAAAAATGGTTAGCACTTGTACGTCCCTAACATTCTTTTTGCAATGGATATGTTTAAAAAAATCAATATGGTGGTGTAGCCTAATACTATTAAAGAACATTTAAAATAAAATAAAACAACTATGAAAGAGTAGTCACCCACCCATCGATGGCCGGGTTGGTTTGCGCTCAGTTCCTTTCACGAGAGGTCCTGGGTTCAAAACTCGCCCATCGGTGATTTAAGTGGGGGGTCATGGCGGTGGGATGCTGTGCTAGCCCCCCTCGAGGACTAGTCGGGCATCACCGCTGGTTTGAGCCCTAGCTCGCCGGCCGCGCGGACACCTCGATTATCAAAAAAAAAAAAACTATGAAAGAGTAGTGGAGCATAGGTATTTTTTAGGAATCTTATAGATTCTTATAAAAAAATAAGGAATAGTGGAAAATCACATGTTGCAGCTGTCCAATTTCACTGAGGTTTTCCTTTGTTTCTTTCAGGTGGCAACCGAGCTGAAAGTTCTCGACCTCTCGTATTGTGGACATTTGAGAAGAACTCCCGACTTGTCTGCTTTCAAAAGCTTGGAGATTTTGATTCTTGAAGACTGTGAGAGTCTGGAAGCAATTCATCATTCTATTTGGCATATCAAGACTCTCGTCTCCTTGAATGTCAAGTATTGTAGGGAACTGAAGGAGGTATCAGCAAGAGTAGGGAGAATGGAACAATCGAGGGAGCTTCTCATAAATGACACCGCTATAAAAGAGAATTCTATTTTGAGATGTTGTCTGATGAAGCCAAAGACTTTAGATGACCTAAGTTGTGATAAATTTGCTCAATTTCCAGAATCCATGGGCTCCCTTGTGTCGTTAACTCAGCTGAATTTAGGTGAGACAAGGATTGAAGAATTGCCTAAAGCCATTGGTTCTATGGAGGCGCTGGAGACTCTTGATGCCTCTCGGTGTGAATCATTAGCTCACATACCTAGCTCCATAGGCAATCTAGCATCTCTGTCTCGCCTTGACCTAGGGAGATGTCGATTGTTGAGAGAGATCCCCGACTCGATTGGAAAGTTGGCATCATTGACCGAGCTGGGATTAGGAGGGACATCGATTACAAAATTACCTGAAAGCATTGGGAATCTGCAAAATTTGAGGATCTTGGACATTGATGAAACTCCTGTGACAGAATTGTCTAGTGCCATTGGAATGCTAGTGAAACTCCAAAAGTTGAGTGCAGAATGGTGCCAAAATCTAAAAGGACTGCCTAATAATATAGGCGAACTGATTTCGCTAAACGAGCTTCATTTGGAGGGATCGGGCATTTCGGACTTGCCAGAAAGCATTTCCAAGCTCTCTTCTTTCCAACATCTCAGCCTTCGACATTGCGAAAACCTTCGAGGAATACCGGAACTGCCCTCCAGCTTAACAGCTCTGCACATCACTTTCCCAAGTGCATCGTTACCATTTCTTTCCAAACTAACCCTTCTCGAGGAACTCACTCTTTTCGATTGCCGTCCACTTGAATGTCTCCCCGACCTTCCCGTCCGACTATCCAAGGTTTGGCTTCCATCTGTTAATCGGGAGGTTGATTTGTCCCGCGAGGCGCGCTTACGCGAATTGATCCGCGACAAGTCCTTTGGGCTAAGAAAAGCCACCAGTCGCGAGGTTGGTTTATGGATGCTCTACGACATTGAATAGGCTCTGTTTTTAGTGGGACCTGTTTATCCAGATTATCCAGAGGTAAGGAGCCCCAAATTCTCCGGAGGTGACGAGCCCAGGTGTGTATCTGACTGAGCTTGAAGATCAGCTCCCATTGCTCTCCGCGCGCTGCTGGCCGGAACAAACCCTAGCCTCCGCCTCGGGCCTCGGCTCCAATTGGCGGCTTCCGCGGCCTCCAGACCTTCTCTCCCCCCTCTCCCCGATCTCCCCTGCGACTACGGCGCTCTCCAGCCCGCAATCAGCGGCGAGATCATGCAGCTGCACCGTCAGAAGAAGCACCACCACCGCCAGGCCTCCAACAAGGCGCTCGAGCAGCTCCACGATGCCATGGGCGAGGGCGACGCTCCGGCCGTCGTTATTAATAAGTTGCAGAGCGCCTATCAAGTTCAATGGCGGAGGTTCGATTCTTTTCTGTTTTGTCCTCTTGTTTCTTTCGTTCCTTCCGTCTGGGATTTAGTTTTTGTTGTTTGCTTTCTAAGTTCAATGGAAGTGAGGGTGAAATTTGTCAGGAGCGATAATTGATCGAGCATTCTCTTGTCTAACGCGGACTCGACGAGCGTTCAGATTGTTCTTTAACTGTTGCCTGCCGTTGCATAGAAACAGGACCTTAATGAACTGCCAGAGTCAAATTTGCTGAGGAGGTGCTTGACTTCTCGTTTGGGGCCAATCCTTAGTGACTTAATGTGTTCCCTCTGAGAAATGATGAGGACTAGGCAGTAGGCAGAGCTGTTAAGGTTTCAATCACAGTTGCTGAACATGATTTAGCATATAGTCTTATTTGTCAGCGAAACAGATGAACAGGAAAAATGCTCTCCACTTTGTTCCATTTAAGGTTAGTGAACTGTAGGAAGGCGTTTTTTGTGATGAAAGCTTCTTGAGATTCAATGAAATTGAGAGTGAAAGGTGGTCGAGAATTTAACTCATGGACAATTGAATATAAGAAGCGACACATTTCAAAGATGAGCTATCCTTTGCGAGGAAACACGTAGTGTATATAAAGTGACTGATCTGGCTTTGCCAGCACTCGGTAAGACAAATCTATTATCTGCAGTCGCGGCTCATGTCAAATCCTTGATGGGTTAGCTCCCCTCTAGAGCCAAAGTTCCTGGTTTTTCAGCATTTGTCTGCCATTGCTCACCAATGTCTGATTGTTTGTCAATAGCTTTTTCCATATTGATGTGAATGGTGCGCTGGTGCTCCTGATGAACGATAGTACTATAGAATGTACAAAGTGACAAGTTTTGGATCTATATGGCACTAGCGAGGATGGGTGGTGTTCGAATGTGACCGCATGCAGATTGTGTCGTGCTTACTGACTAGGACGAAAAATTTGTTGAGGGTTGTCTTTCCATCCTGTAGACTGTTGCTTAGATTAGTCTCTGTATTGGTAGGTTTTATTTGTTATCACATTCTTATTGCAGTTGCTACCAACTAAATGAAAGGGGAAAAGAGGTGAAATTAGGGTTTCTGAGTTTTGTTTTGTTTCATATGAATAATTTACAGCATGTGATGAACAAGTGTGAAATGTTGTATCAGATATTATCAATTCATTTTTAAGCAAGCTTCATAGGCATTGTAGTGGTAGTTCACGCAGTTTGGCAAAGGCATGTTGAACCACAACTGTGATTGAACTTTCTTACAGAACTTCATCACCTTTGAAACACGCTTCATTCAGGTCTATTGTTTGAAAACAATTTCAGAAATTTCGTGTTGTTTTTAAGAGCACTGATGGCTGCGCCGGCCCTTCTATTACCTCTTCTTGTTTTTATAAATTATCCAACAATCTTAAATTTTCTTTTTATTTTCTCTATGTGCATATTCAACTATTAAAGATTAGCTTTTGCCGCTTAGCCTGTTATTATCCTTTTGATTTTGCTCCTCTTACGATTTTGTGGATGTAACCTATGTTCAGGTCATGTTAATCACTCCATAGTCTGGAATAATCTTGCTCCAATTCAGGTAAATGCATGTTTGACAAATTTTGATCCTTGCGGTCGCTCTATGTCTCTCTGACCTCATATGTTGGGTAAAGCAGGCCGGAGGTGGTGAGCCACCAAAAGGTTCCCTCGGTTGGGCCATTGACAATCATTTTGGCTCGGCTCTTTAGATGCATTCGTGCAGAAAATGAATGAAGAAGGTGCTGCTTTACAACTTCAAAACAAACGCTGCGAGTTGCGAGAATCTAGTTGAGATTCAGGGGACCTTTCGAGTTCGAAACATCTAAGGCTATCATGTGTTGCAAACTGCAAGAGTCTGGTAAGTTTGGATATCTCTGTTTGCATGTCCAGTCAATCACTTGGCCTTTCAAGTTTAAAGAATCTAAAAGAATCAGTTGCTGCCAACTGCGAGAATTTAGTTGAAGTTTGAGGCTTTGACCCATATAGAATATCTGGAAACGTTCTGTATCTCTGGATGTGCATTCATTGAAAGATTCCATGCTGCAAATTGCCGAAATCTAGTTGAAATTTATGGTCTTTACAGGTTGGATTTACTGGCAAGATTGAATATCTCTGGGTGCTCTTCTATTAAAAGATTACCAGACTTTTCCAGTTTAAAGACTTAGAATTTCACTCTGCAAATTGCGAGAATCTAGTTGAAGTTCGAGGCCTTGATTGATTAATTATAATCTTTGGGTTGTTTTAATGTCTTTAGATGCATGTCCATTAAAAGATTACCAGACCTTTCAATCCATTAAAAGATAAACAGACCTACCAAGTTAAAAATGTCTAGAGGGATTCTATGCTGCAGACTGCAGGAATCTAGTTGAAATTCACGGTCTTGAGAGGTTGTTATTGGTAAGATTGGATATCTCTAATTGCACATCCATCGAAGGATAACCACACCTTTCCAGTTTAAAGAATTTGAGGGCTTTCATGTTGCAAGCTGCAAAAGTCTAATTGAAACGCAACCTTGACGGGCTGGATTTTTGGTAATATTGGATATCTGTGGTTGCACTTCCCTTGGGAGATTATCGGATCTATTGTGATTGAAAACCCTGAACAGGTTGAAAATCAACCGCTATGATTACATTCAAAGCCTAGAGATATTCTCATCCTGCAAAAGTTTGTGTATTCAAGGTTGCAAGTTGTTAGCGAAATTCCCAGATGTGTCGAAATTGGAAGATTTAAGAAACTTGATGGTGACAGCTCATGGGAAATTATCAGACATCTCAGGGCTCAAAGGATCGAGCCACCTATAAAGTATAGAGATTTGATGATGCTCGTCAATTGTTGCACAAGACTGTGACAAACTAATTGAGCCTTGAGGGCTTGGAGACTTGGAGCTTCCACAAGCTTACAACATTTCCAGATGCAAGTTGCTACAGCCAATATCTGAATTGTCTTGAGCTTTCCTCATATGGAATATGAGCGGTTGTTACGTCGGGTATTCATGAGATCACATTCTGGTGATAGTTCGATATTTGAAACTGATCCTTGTCCCCTAATAAGGCAAAATCTTAGACTTGATAAAATCATGAATGAAGCTGGCAGTCCTGCTGAATCATCCATGAGTGATTATTTTTTGAACATTACTAAGTGATTCATGTTCCTTAGTTGGAATGAAATCTTTCTCTTGATCATAGTAAGAATGTAACTGGCAGCCCTTGTTGGAGGACTAGATCATAAGTTTTGTATTGAACATTGTTCTGCTTGCTTGCAGGTCATCTATAACGTGTTTGTTTTGTTTACATGGTGAGTTAAACTTTTATCTTCTGTTGATTCTTATAATGGCAGGCATACTGGCTTATACGTGATGTTGTTATGGTGGAAATTACAAAACATTGAAAGAACAAGCAGCTCTTTAAGAAAATCCCTTCAACCATAGTCATCTCAGTTTTTTAAGGTGGACAACTGAAATCCCTTTCTTAGGAATGACGTGAATTTGCTTGCTTATCCTGATTGCTTGAATTGGTTTTTTTATTGTTCTGTGATATTGCAACTGTAATTTTCTTCTGTGTGTTCTCATATGATTGCTCAAAGTAATTTAATGATTGACATGTGGATTATTAAGGAAGCTTCTGAAGGCAAAGTGCAAAAACACATAGGCAAAGGAGAGCGATCATGCTGCTGGACTTGTGGTGCTCTGGATCCCCAAAATTCGTCGGGTTTTTTCAAGTTAATCCATCAGGTGTGAATTTTATATGCTGCAAGGCTGCAAGAGTGAGTTCATAGTTTCATTGTCATTTTAAGTTCTTGATCAACCATTTGTGTTGAATTTGATCCTAACAAGATTCACACCATTTTTCCTGTCACCACGTGATTTACTCTTCTGCTCTGTCATTCAAATGGTGGGATTTTTTCACTATGCCAATGACGATTTGTTCTAGTGATGCTCTATTTTGACTTTCTAGTATGCAAGTTTTTGTCTCCTGCTGCGTGCTAACATTTCTAATAATCTTTGTCTTCATGATATTGGAGCTGCGAATAGAGCCTAACTTCAGAATTTGGGAGGAGAACCATATATGTATTTCAAAGAAACTAATGAACTAGTGCAAGTTTGAGCAATGTTATCTATATGAATCATGCTGGAATTATAGAAGCATTTTAACGAGTATATTCGCTTTATGATGAGGAGCAACATCTCATGATCTATCAATAGTTCACCTATATCTGGTAGAAATAATGATCCTCATGTATAATGAACTCACATAATAAGCTTATGGCAATGGACATGAACAGGACTAGCAGTGTCACACAGAGATATGAAGCATCACTTCCAGGTGGAGGCGGAGATGTGGTGGTCCCAGTGGTTGGTGCCGGCAGTTTCAGGGATCCAGCTGGACTGGAGGTCGGGGTGGTGGAAGTTTCATTGACGGTGACAGTTAATTTTTGGCCCTGAGCCCAACGGTCACTGTTAGCAAAGGTGTAGACGAAGTAATACTTGCTGGTTTTGTTGAGGGAAAAGGTGGCTGGTTCGTTGATTGGTGTGTGAATGTAGAAGCACTGTTGCAGTTATTATTTTCACCATTTGACATGTTCACGACGATGTGTGACCCTGCGTTGAATTAGAACACTGCAAAAATAATGGAAGATCATTGGCATTAAAAGAGTGAAGCTCAAGTTTGATTTTTCGGCCACTGAAGCTCAAGATTGATTGCACATAAGTACGTGTATGCAATTTAAATCATGAGATTTTATGAACAGAGCTTTTTTAAGCTAGAAATTACGAGAACCGTTTTTCTCTTAATTTCATATGTTAGCTTTCTAGCATATATGCTCCCAAAAGAATGGGATATTGAGTTCTCTTCAGGATGGTATGCATAGATTTGTCTCTCCCCTCTGTGAGAGGTTCTCTCTTTGTTGAGAGCTTTCCCTACATCAAAATGATGTTTTCTTTCAGCTATTGTTCTCCATGATCGTCACCCCCATTCTTCTCGATCATCCAATATCCTCATATTTGCGCTCTATCATCATTAGTTATTTCCATCTGCTTTCTATTTTAGTTATGTCTCTTTGGAATTGTTTCGTCGCATTAGTTTTCCTATCACTACACACTGCCCCTATCAACTGTTCGATGACATTTCTGAGTTTATTCTCTGCTAATATATTTCTTTTTTCTCATTACAGGATGCCTGCAGAGGTTTCCTTAATATCGCATGTATCTCTGGTAGACAATCTTCTGGGGGATCATTTGTTTTTGTAGCAACTTGATGATGAGGAAGCTGAGATGGTTTAAATTGGAAGGATTTTGTCGGAGAAGTGCTTGAGTCAAACTGCATAGCTAGTGTTTGAAGGAAAACCTGGGCTGGTATGGGTGAGATTACCACAACCCTTAAAAATGAGAAGATGTATTTGTTCCGGTTTCACGATTGGCACCAAGCAAGGAGAGTGCTGAGTTCTGGCCCTTGGTCGATTAGGGGAAAACGCATAAACCTGCAGAGATGGGATGCTCAGAGGAGACCAGAGGACCTCTGTTTTCATGAACTGCAGGTGTGGCTGCAAATACATGGATTGGCCTTTTACCAAATGAAAGAGAACAATGCGAAACCTATTGCTTGTTGGGGGTGCAAACTGGGGAAAGTTGAGTCAATGCACAACAAATCTTGGGGTCGTTGTGGATTCCTTTGTGCTAAACGTTGCAGATGCTATACATGTACTGTGGAGTAAGGCACTAGCTTTGTTACTTAGACTGAGTATAAAACTTTCCTAGTGGCTGGCGAGTGAGATTGAGATTGAAATAGAGAAAGCCAGTACTGATCATTCACCGACGAAGAAAAATTCAAAATGATGCATTGAAATCTTTCTTTCGATGGCGTGAGATAATCCTTTTAATACTCGGACTTACTAGGATCAACACATCTCCGGTCAAATTTTGTCGTGAATGGTTACTGAACTAGACTGCTACTTCTTGGCTTTTAGTATGAATTTCTTTGTTTCAGTTGAATACCCGAAATGGTGCAGGCGGTAGGCTTGTGCCAAATTATGAAACAGGATTCATGGGGCTCAAATTAGCTAATATATTCGGCTTGAAGGATTTAATATTCTGATCATATTCAATTCCATATTCTACGCTGTTCGAATGATTTTTTTCATCATCTCGATTCTAAATTTCTAATCCTTCAAAGAAAACATTATAAAAAACAAAATTTCATTAATGACCACAACGTCTATGCGAATAAAAGTCTGGAGACTTTCACAAACAGATCTTCTATTGGCTAGAAATTACAACCGTTTTTCTCTTCAGGAAGTTACGCATAGATATGAATCTCTCCGTCTTGTGAGAGCTTCTCTCTCTTTGTCGAGAGCTTTCCCTACATCGCAATGATGTTTCCTTTCAGCTACCTTCCTCCATGATGTCATCCCCCATTTTTTTCAGACCATCCGTAATCCTCATCCAAGTTCTCTTTATCATTAGTTATTTCCGTCTGCTTTCTATTTCTGTTAACAAGTCTCTATGGCATTGTTTCCTCGCACTAGTTTTCCTATCACTACACTCTGCCCCTATCAACTGTTCAAAGATATTTATGAGTTGATTCTCTGCTAATTCCAGGATGGCTGCAGATGTTCTCTTAACATCCCAAGCATGTCTGGTGGACGATATTCTGGGGGATCATTTGGTTGTGGAGAAAGTTGATGATGAGGAAGCTGAGATGGTTTTGATTGGAAGGATTTTGTCGGACAAGTGCTCGAGTCGAGCTGCATAGCTAATGTTTTAAGGAAAGTCTGGGCTGGTGTGTGTGAGATTACTCTATAAGCCCTCAGAAGGAGATGTATGTGTTCACGTTTCATATTTGAAACCAAGCAGAGAGTCCTCATTTCTGGCCCTCTGTCGATTATTGGAAATTACATAAACCTGCAGAGATGGGATGCTCAGAGGAGAGTGGAGGACCTCTATTTTGATGAACCGGAGGTGTGGCTGCAAATACATGGATTGGCCTTCGACCAAATGACAGAGAACAATGCGAAAGCTATTGCTCCTAAGGCAGGCAAAGTGGTGAAAATTGGCTCACTTTGCACCAAATCTCCGGGTCGTCGCGGATTCCTTTGGGTTGCAGTGACGCAGAGGAAGATAGACTTGAAAAAGAATTCTAAAAGATAACGTTTATTCTGAATATTGAAATGTGAATTGCAATATCTTAGGTGCCTATTTATAGGGAGGTCGCCTTTCGGGGAACAACCAATTATTTAAAATCAAATAACATAATTAAAGAAAACAATATTGATAAAGGGAAAAGTCTTCAAAATGCATAACGAGATCTGCAAATCACGTCCGAAATCTTTGAAGGAATTATTGATAAAGAGGAAAGTTTTCAAAACACATTCCGAAATATGTAAATCACGTCCGAAATCTTCGAAGGCCTGGAAATCAAGGATTATCTTTGAATGATCGGAAATCAAGGATTTTGATTTGATGTGCTATTTCCATCTGCTTTCTATTTTAGTTACGTCTTTTGGCATTGTTTCGTCGCGTTAGTTTTCCTATCACTACACACTGCCCCTGTCAACTGTTTGACGACATTTCTGAGTTTATTCTCTGCTAATTTACGTCCTTTTTCTCGTTACAGGATGCCTGCAGAGGTTCCCTTAACATCGCAAGCATCTCTGGTAGACAATCTTGTGGGGGATCATTTGGTTTTGGAGCAAGTTGATGATGAGGAAGCTTAGATGGTTTTGATGGGAAGGATCTTGTCGGAGAAGTGCTTGACTCGAGCTGCATAGCTAATGTTTGAAGGAAAGCCCGTGTCACCCCACGAAGCATGAACATCCGCGCATAGGTCGAAATGAGGTGCGACGCTCCCAGGATTGCGTCACCGACTCGAAACCCAAATCAGAGAAAACACGTCACATGCGGAAACGACGTATATATATGTATATAATATATATACACCCGGACAATTCAAAACGCAACCATGAGTAGCAAGAGATAATAATTTACAATAGACTGGACCAAAATATACATTCTTTACAAACTTACAAACACTACCTATTCATAAACAAAAATGTACATCCAGAGGGCCACGAAGCAAAAGGGATCGGTGGCCTAGGGATATCCACTACCTATCGGGAAGAGGGCTACGATCAAAAAGGGGTTAGCCTCTACTCCTAACACTGTGACCTAATCTAGGGCTCCCAGTCTGGATTGGATGACGCTGCAGACTCCTCAGAAGAGTCCTCCTCAGATTCTATCTCCTCGTCTGATCCAACCTCAGCCACTTCTCCGGCGGCATCGATATTCACGTCCATTATTTCAAGATCTAATTCCTCGTCGTCCACCGGGTTTACATCTACGGCTATAACTTGCTGTTCTCTCTGTTCCTCGTCCATAATCGCCGGTCCATCAACCGTCTCATCCTGGCTACTCACGCTGAGGGAAGCTGGAGGGTCCGATACTTCACCACTCGCCATCTGAGGAATCATGACGCCGTTTACGTCCACTGGAACATCAAAAGTCCTAATCGGAGGTCCCGTCACGCCATCTGCTCCCCTATAACACCAGGCTACATATTCTTGAGTATCGCTATAGTCCTCTCCCACGTTTACAATTACAACTGAATGGTATCTAATATACGCTGACCCATCCCCGCAGGGGTGCACACTAGAAGATCTCTGAATTCGCTGCGGGAATCCAAAAAGAGGGGCTTTCCTCGGCATCTTACGGACGGGGGTCTGAAAATTCGATTTTACCACAACCGTGAGAAAAACTCAGCAAGTAATGATTCCTAATCCTAAACTAGGCTAACGTGCACCTCCAGAGGGTAAATAAAATGCATAAATCACTGAACCAGTAATTCAACATAAATTTTCACTCCGAGCTCCCAGCCCAATAAATTATTTCACATCTCTGCAGGTTAGGCATTTTGATCTCAATATAAGTCACGTGCAATTACACCGACCCGAAGGCCCACAGTTGAATATAACGACCCGAAGGCCCGACCCGAAGGCCACAATTTATAACAACCCGAAGGCCCGACCCGAAGGCCACAATTTGTAACGACCCGAAGGCCCGACCCGAAGGCCACAATTTATAATGACTCGAAGGCCCGACCCGAAGGCCACAATTTATAACGACCCGAAGGCCCGACCCGAAGGCCACAATTTATTCACCTCGGACACGTGCATCAACGTATTCAAATTCAGCCTTATCGAAGCATGATATGAATTCATATGTCATGGGACTCAAGCCAATTGTCATGCCACGGTGTGCCAAGTATAATAAATCACAATTTCTACTCATACAGTGCATTATCGGCACGTCTAACTCATTTCATGGTAGTCCATTTACACTCGACACTTAATGCACAACTTAGCATTACAGAATTCCAGTCCACTTAGGACTTCGACATGACCAACCAGTCTCAACCATTAAACCCACGGATATGGCATCATCCTTCAAGGTCCTAATAAGTCCCATTTGGCCTCCACAATGCCTAATTTCAAGTCATTATACAATAGTCCAATTAATATTCAATTTGAGCAAATTCGGTTCTAATGTGAACCACACCCAAACAGCCATCAATGGGTCTCCAAATCATCCTTAAATTATACCATTAAGTCCCAATTAAGTCCCCTAATCACCCCACACACAATTAAACTTAATTAGGCCACAAATTAGCCTAAATAATCCTAATTTAACCCCTAAACTTGCACAATTAGGCTAATTCAAGGATTAGGGATTTTACTCGCCTAAAATCGACGCGATGCGACGGGAGCGGGCGGTCGATTACCGACTCGCGGTGCAAATCGACGGCGGCGCTCCGGCGGCAAGCCGGCGGTCACGGCGGCGCTCCGGCGCTCCGGCGTGGCTCACGGCCACTCACGGCCAAAACAGGGGAGGGCTATGGTGAGGGGGCTGAGGACGGGAAGAGGGGGACGGTGAGGGTGAGGCTGGTCAGCGGGGGTGGCGCACGGCGGCAAACGGCAGCACGGCACCGGCGGCGTGAAGACCGGCAGTGATCCTCACGGCTCCGCCTGAAACGGCTGCTGTGGGCGGCGGAACAGAGGGAAAGTGTGTCGACGGGGGCTGGGTGGCGCCAGGAGGCAGCGTACGGTGGCTCAGCGCCAGCAGCTCCGGCGGCGTGGCTGTTCCGGCGTGAACAGTAGCCGGTGAAGCAAATCGGCAAGGAGAAGCGGCTGCCGAGGGAACGATCGGGGGAGAGAGAGACGTGAGCAGAGAGAGAGAGGTCTGAAGAGAGAGAGAGAGGTCAAGGGTGGTCAACAAGGAGGGTTAGTGGGATCCACTTGTCAAAAATCCAAGGTTTTGGACCAAAATGCCCCTCATCCAAGGGCTTAGATCACTCCTTATCCACAAATGCAAGGGCAAAATGGTCAAATGTCCCTTAACCAAGGTTAACCAAGTCTGGTTGGCCTCACTAACCATAGTTAAACCCCAAAAATTATCCAAAATTCGGAATAAATCAAAAATAGCCTAGGGGCATTTTCGTCCTTTTCCAGTCCGGACCGAAATTTCAATTTTTGCCCATACCGGTCCTAAATATTCATGGGAGACATAATACAGAGTCGGATTCGCGAAATTCACTTTCTAAGCCCTTGAAAATCGTCCGCGAAGTTTCGGGAATAAAATAATATTATTTTCCAATTTTTGTCGAAATTCCACTTTTTATCCAAAACCACTTTAAATGTGCATGGCTATCCCAAAATGACCTTGGCCGCGAAAAATAACCTCAAACGGCCTCCGAATCCGGCCTCGGTGTCCATAGGGACAAAACCGTCATTTCTCAATTTCTGTCGAATTTTCAGTTTCCAACCTTATTAATCCCAAACATGAATGGCCACTCCAAAATGACGCCCGTCTTGCAAAATAGTCGTAATTACCCTTGAAATTTTGATATCGAAGTTCGGGTCCAATATCGCGATCTAATTTACTCGTTTTGCAGTTTTAGGGTCTCTCACTATAACGGGCGGCTGTTTAGGTGTTACGCGTATCGACCTAAGATTGTCCGAGTCGTGATAGTCTCAATTTCGAGAGAACGAGAGGAATTATCACTAGCACCTGAGGTCACGATCGTTTGGATTAAAATCGGGTTTTCCATTGTCAGGCGCACTTTCGGTCGTGCGAAATCACTCGCGATCCGATCGAGCGTTACTGACAATATCAACCTGTCATTTTCCTAAGATCGGCCTATATTGGCTCAAAATATTTCCTCGACGTTCGTCGAAATCGGCGCTCCATCACGATTGGGTTCTCGGTCCACGTATCTGTTCCTATTTAGCCTTTCCCATTTGGTTAGTATCCCGTGATTGATCAAGTCCGGGCGAGACTTACTAAAATCGCACGAGAGTCAATATACACTTTATTGATCCCGATAACGGGTCAAAATTCAGGATGTTACAGCCCGGGCCGGTATGGGCGAGATTACTATAACCCCTCAAAATGAGAAGATGTACTTGCTCAGGTTTCACGATTGGCACCAAGCAGAGAGAGTCCTAAGTTCTGGACCTTGGTCGATTAGGGGAAATTGCATAAACCTGCAGAGATGGGACGCTCAGAGGAGACTGGAGTACCTCTGTTTTGATGAACTGGAGATATGGCTGCAAATACATAAATTGGCCTTCAACCGAATGACATAAAAACAGTACGAAATCTATTGCTCTTTTGGCGGGCAAAGTGGTGAAAGTTGGGTCAATTCGCACCAAATCTCTGGGTCTCATGGATTCCTTCGCGCTAAAGTTGCAGTGGATGTTAACAAATCCCTCTTACCTGGAAAGTGGAGTGTCAGGGATAATGGCGAAAGGTATTGGGTAGAGATCCGATATGAGCGAATGCCCTCCTTTTGTTACTTGTGAAGAAACTAAGGTCCGGGAGTCATGACTTCCAAGTCACGATTCCGTTCTTGGCCTTTCCCCTCTGTAATTTATATTGTCATACGATAACCCATAAATAAAAATTATTTAATCTTTCAACTATCGTTGACGTGGAAGAGGAAAAAGCAGCTGTCACGTGGTCCCTCGACTTTTGCTTCATTACCAAACTGTCCAAAAATGGAAGTTAAGAAAAACAAAATTGATAAAACCCACACGGGCTTAACGCAAAAAACCACTTCTCCACTTGCCACGAACTTCCCACGGTTTTCTTCATCACTCGCACGGCCTCTGCTCCGCTGCTGGCGCCGCCGCATGCCGCCGTCCTTATCCGGTCCACCCTATGAATAATACCCACCAACCTCAATCTCTCTTCTCCATCTTCTTCCTCATCGCCATTCACTCTCTTCGCAGACTTGTACAGACCAGACCAAGACTCCGAGTCCATCGCGCTATCTCTCTTTCTATCTCACACCCAAAATGTTGTTCCATCACAAGCTCCCATCATCCTCTCCCTGCCTCCTCTTCTGCTGCTTCCACGACGGCCATGCTGCCGTCTGCCATGAGGCCGCCTCGGACTGTGACAACGGCAACCGCTACAAGGCGGCTCGATCGCCCCGCTCGTGGCTGCTTTCGACAGCTCAGGAGCTCCCGCTGCCGGAGATCCGGTGCAAGTGCTAGAGAATCATCGCGCAGCTCGGGAGGTGCAGGAGGTACTGCCACGTCGCCGCCTCGGAGTTCGGGTACGATCCCATGAGCTACGCTCAACTTCAAGGACGATCGGAGCTGGAAGTCGGACGAGGAGTTCCTGGCAAGGCTGCCGGTATCTCCGGATGAGCTGCTGCCGGTGAAGTTGCCGAGGGAAGTCGTAGCGTTTAGTTGAAATCTTTTTCTCTCAAGATCCTCTTGATTTTGATCGACAAGTTGGCAACTGTCCTTGGAGGGATCCACGCTGCCTGTACATATTGTAGATTTCAAGATCTCAAATTCACGGAAAATGTGCTTGGAAGTTGAGAATTGTGATAATAGAAAAATGTAAATTTCTGGTCGTTCACAAATGAAGAGTACACAAGACTTTACAAGATCAATTAAGAGAAATACAACATATATATATTTCTAACATCCCTAAGTTTGGAGAAAAGATCTCAGAAACGTGCAAGTGGATGTGTCTTAATGAAGATATCATCAGTTTGTTTAGCGGATGAATAGAGACATGTTGAACAACGCCACAAAAAACATAATATTGAATGAAATGATAGTCTATTTCAACGTGTTTGATTTGTTCATGGAAAACATCATTATGTGTTATTTGAATAACACTTCGATTATTGTAATAAATGATAGCACTCCCATGTTTTCAAACAGCGCCATCATAACCATAGTAATTGATTCCTGCTATAACATGAGAGAAGTGAGATGCCCAAAAAGAAGCAGTAACCCATAGGGGAGCGTACCCTTGATGTAGCAACGAATTCGAAGGACTTGACTAACAACATGGATAGCATAGGCTACCAAGTTGAGTAACAGTGATATATATAATACTGCCAACTAGTTATCGATAGAGTGTAGGATTCAAAAGAGGAGTCCCATCTTTGGCATCAAATTTGGCATTTGTCTCAAGAGGAGTTGTAGCTCGAGAAATAAGATTAGTGGCATACTTGGCTTGGGAAAGATTATAACCAGAGAATCTGAATGAACCTCCAAGTCTAAAAGTTTAGTTGCCCAAGATCTAATTTCAAACCGTTAATTGAGATATTACTTGAGTTTTGAAATACCAATAAGAATTAATCAGAATCAATCAAGAGAAATACACAAAATTCCTAAATATATCTATATCTCCAACATTCGATATGTCATCATCATCTTCGTTTTGCTTTCGCTTCTGACCGGAGTATTCCATGTTCAAGCACTTTTGCTAATCAGTGTTGCGTCAATGAAATGAGAACCGACAAGCAGTAAATTTTGTCTTGGATGAACGAATTTTCTTTATGAATAATGTGGATACAACTTCATTCGAGTCGAGCTCAAGTATCTCGATTTTCTAATCAAATTGAACTCGAGCACAAATTTTAATACTCGATTAAGTTCACGTCGACTTTTAAATGTTGTGTATATGGATCAAGTCGAACCGACCGTGAGGGCACTGTATCGACCATACTCGACTCGAATACACCCATAGAGACAAATGCCATATTTCCCTAATTATTTATACCAAATTGTCGGGTGAGCAGGCGTCCGGCGGCAGGCACCGATGGTTGGATGCATGGATCATTTCCTCAAACGCTCAGTCCAAGCCACACCAACATGGAGCACTCCCACATGCGGACTCACACTTCAAGAACTACACGAGCCCAACGATCACGTGAGTCGCTCGGTTTGTAAATGACTAGAATCCAAACCAAACGACATGACACCCCCCATCGTTCTTAATTATTAGTTAATTACAATGATTATGTCGTAGCTACTGAGTACCTTCGTTTCGTTCATGCGCCATGGGACATCTCGTTTATTTTTACTAGAGAGAGAGAGAGAGAGAGAGAGAGAGAGAGAGAGAGAGAGAGAGAGAGAGAGAGAGAGAGAGAGAGAGAGAGAGAGAGAGCAATCCCAGGTATTTGGGAAAGCCAACTAGGAGATCTATGAAACCACCATTAGAAGTGGAGCTAGTGTCACGTGAAGGAGACTAAGTGGAGATCAGTGCAAGGGCGTCTGGAATGAAGTGATTCATTCTTACTGACTTTAATTATTGGAGTAACCTAGGTTGAATACCCGATTTGCAATTTGTCTGTGCATGCAGATTGATTAATGTAACACGCTTTCTCAAGCTTGGGATCAATTTGCGCATCAACATATGTTTGAGAGATGCATCAACACACCGACAAAGTAATTGTTTAGCTGGTCTAAACTTCACCTATTCGCTCAAAAGAAGCTGCATTAACTCGACCCAATGCTAGTATATGCCAGGACATTGAAAGAAAATTTAAAGTGATGGTAATGTGGGAGGTGATAGAGGGATTCGAACTTTTGAATATCTGATTTGATATCACATGAAAAATCGAACGTCCCGATCGATCTCCTCTCTTTGGTCGCCTTGCCTCCAAGTTATACTCATTTAGTCTAAGATGTTTCACATCTTATTGATTTTCTTTCTGTATCTAATCGGGTCCATCACATTCCTAGGATTACGGATTCTCCAACTTGAAATAAATTAACTTTCCCACACTGCAGCTGCTTCACGAGACTACGGTCAGAAGTCATGACATTGAAGTCACGATTTTGTTCCTGGCATTTACTCTCTCTATTCACATGGTCGTACGACAAAATCTAGATCTGTCAAAATGGATCATAGACCCATTTTTTAACCCATATTTGATAGGTTGGATTGTTACATTGATTAACTATATTCAATAAATGGGGCCATAAATAGATTTAGAATGGTAAGGCTCAAAATAATATGAGTGTTAAATATGTTCACAACTTACTTAGATCCAACCAAGATCTATTACTCTCATTCACTCTTTTTCGCCTTCACTCAATCGTGCTCGCTCACTCCATATTCTCACCTTAGCTTGGATGTGAGTTTTCCTATATTGAGATAAAGATAGAAGTGTTTGTAGCGACATGGGTCTGGGCGGGTACGTATTGGATATTTTTGTTTTACATGGAAATTGATCAATTTGAATTGGATAATTTTCGACCCGACTCGATCCACTTATTTAACAGGTCTAATAAAATTCATAGAAAAATTTATTTAAATTTTAACTTTGGTAAAACAAAAGAGAGATAAAGAAGAAAAAAAAAAAGCAGCCGCTACGTGGTCCCTTGACTTCTGCTTAATCACCGAACTGCCCAAAATTTAGATGGAGACAAGTAAAAGATGAAACAAACCTCACGCGGGATTGACGCAAAAGAGCCGCTTCCCACTTGCGCCCACGAGCAACCCGCGGTCTTCTTCATCCTCCCTGCCACTCCCACCAGGCCCACCACACCACTCTGTTCTGCCGCCACACGACCCCCGTCCTTATCCGTCCGACCTATAAATAATACCCTCCAACCTCCTCCTCTTCTCCACCTTCGTCCTCATCGCCATTCCCTCTCTTCACTCTTTCCACAGTCTTCCACAGACCACACCAAGACCACGAGTTCATCGCTCTCTCTGTCGAAATGTCGTTCAATCACAAGCTCCGATCATCATCCTCCCCGTGCCTCCTCTTCTGCTGCTTCCACCATGGCCACGCCGCCGCCTCCACCTGCCACGAGGCCGCCTCCTCGGACTGCTACGACGACGGCAACCGCCGCAAGGCTGCTCGATTGCCCTGCTCGTGGCTCCGCTCCATGGCCCAGGAGCTCCCCCTGCCGGAGATTCGGCACAAGTGCCGCAGCCTCATCGCTCGGATCGGGAGGTGCCAGTGGAGGCAGGGCCACATTGCCACGGCCTCGGAGTTTGGGTACGATCCCATGAGCTACATGCTCAACTTCGAGGATGATTGGAGCCGGGAGTCGGACGAGGAGTTCCCGGCGAGGAACTTCTCGGCGAGGCTGCCGGTGTCTCCGGATCGGTTGCTGCCGGCGAAGATGCCGAGGGAAGTCTTAGCGTGCAGCTGAAGTCTTTTCCTCTAAAGATCCTTTTGATTTTTTGAGATACCAAATTCATGGAAAATTTGCTTCGATATGTCGTGATCATCTTTGTTTTGCTTCCGCGTTTTGTATATTTCGTGTTCGAGCATTTTTGCTGACCAGTATTGCGTCAATGAAATGCAAAACGACAAGAAGTAAATTTTGTCATGAATGAATGAACTTATTAGGATACGACTATATTTTGTGCCTGCCAAAAATATAATAAAATCGAATATAAGACAGATATAATTTAAATAAATTTGGGATAACGGTGAATAGAATTTTTAAAATCTATAGCATTAAAGTAATTTCTCTCGAATAAAAAACTTGTTAAATATAAAATTAAAATAATATTTTAGTATAAAAAATGCAAAATAACAAAAGAAAATAACAACAATTTCGTTTTTATTTATTCATATTTTTATTTATATTTCAAATTTCTTTCTAACTTATAATATAAATTCCAAATATATAGATATATTATTTAGTATTTATATTCATTACATATTTTAGGTATATTATTATAATTTACTATTTAATAAAATTTATTAGAGAATGATGGAAGAGGAAAAAAGAATTTAAAAAGAGAGGGAAAAATAATAGAAACTAAGCATGTAAAAATGAAGCAGGCGAGAGCATCGTGTGTGAGATTCTTAACATCTACATTTGTGAAATTTTTAGGTTTATTTACACTGGTATGCCGTTCATAACAAATAATTGATATGATAAGATGTTAAAATATTTGACTTCATTACAATGATTCACCAAACATTAGATTAAATATAGCAAAATTCTTGGATTTCATATCACATCCTATCGAGCCCTTTGCTAGCTAGAAATCCAGACAATAAATCACAGCTTTACTTTTACGGGTAAAGTGGATGCAACTTCATTCGAGTCAAGCTCGAGTATCTCAATTTTCTAGTCAAATTGTACTCGAGCAAACATTTTAAAACGCGATTAAGCTCGAGTCGAGTTTTAAATGTCACGTATACAGATCAACTCAAACTGAGCTTGACGGCACCGTATTGACTGGACTCGACTTGAATACTTCCCTCAAAACAAAATGCCATATTTCCCCAATTACTTATACCAAATTGTCGGGTTACCAAGCGGCTGGCGGACGGCACCAATGGTTAAGTGCATGAACCATTTCCTCGGACGCTCACTCCAATTCCCATTGACATGGAGCGCTCTCATATGGGGTCTCACACTTCGTGAGCCACACGAGCCCAACAATCGCGCGAGACGCTCGGCTCGTAAATGACTACAACCCAAACCAAACACACACGATCCCCCCATCATTCTTATTTATTAGTTAATTACAACGGCTATGCCGTAGCTACTGAGTATCAGAGTATTAGGGAACATGCAGCGTACCTTCGTTTCATTCATGCACCACAGGACATCTCGTTTATTATAACTAGAGAGAGAGCAAGCAACTCTAGGTATATGGGAAAACCAGCTTGGAGATCTATGAAACCGCCATTAGAAGTGAAGAGCAAGCGTCACGTGAATGAGACTAAGTGGAGATTAGTGCAAGGGCATCTTAGGGAATTCCTCCCACGCACTTGAAACTCTACAATGTAGAATAGCTTGACGACCCATATAGTTTATTAAGAGAATATTTAGCAACTTTTAAGTGTTAATAATGCTCTATAAATGAGTATATAATTTAGTTAATATCGCGGGATATGAAAGATGTTTCCATGGCAAGATCTACCTTAGTTAGGCTTGGAACAAATTTATGAAGGCAGTAGTATGAAAAAATTGATTCAATATTACTAAATTTAATTATCAAAGTAACCCGGGCTGAACCCCCAGATTGAACAATTTATCTCTGTGGGTGTGTAGGTTGGTTTATGTGACACCGTTTTCTCATGCTTGGGGTCAATTTGCCCATCAACACATAGTTAAGAGATGCATGAACATACCAACATGGCAACATGGTATTGATTTAGATGGCAAGAGAGTTTGCTTCTCTTCTTGTGGTCTTTCGAGTTTTATCGAGAGAACAGAGTAAAATCTTAAAGTATTGTGCTAATAATTGGGAGCGTGCATTTAATATTGTTCGGGGAGGTGGACTAGTTGAAGTGCGCGAAAGCTGGCCCAAACACCACCAAAGTCCACTTAAAGAAAAAAAGATGCATCGACACGACTCAAAGCTAGTATTTTGCCGGACATGAAAAAAAAAAAAAAGGTGAAAAGGGATTGTACTGTACCGTGGGAGGCGATAGAGGGATTCAAACAACTGCATATTCTATTTCGATATCATGCGTAAAAGCCAATGTCCCAATCTCCTCTCCTCCGCCGTCCTGCCCCGAAGTTACGCTCCTCTGCCCGATGGTATGTAAAATCCTATGCCGATTGATGGAGATACGATCTACAGTTCAAATGCCATCCCGCGACGACGCACGGTCCCGGCATTATTGATTCTGCAATTTCAAATCAATTGACTTTTCCCGCATCGTAGCCGCTTCAAGAAACAATGGTCTCGGTAGCCACGACGTCCCAAGTCACGATTTCGTCCTCGGCCTTTCCCCTCTGTAATTTATACCGTCACGTGATAACCCATAAATAAAATTATTTAAATCTTTCAACTTTCGTAAAAGCGGAAAAGGATTTGACCGAAAAAAAAAAAGCGGAAAAGGAAAAAGCAGCTGCTACGTGGTCCCTCCACGTTTGCTTAATTACCGAACTGCCCCAAAAATGAAGTTGAGAAAGACAAAGCGAAGAGACACCCACGCGGGAGTAACGCACAAAACCGCCTCCCCACTTGCCCACGAAAGTCCCATGGTTTTCTCCGTCACTGGCACTGCCTCTGCTCCGCCGCTCGCGCCGCCGCACGCCACCGTCCCTATCCGGTCCACCCTATAAATAATACCCTCCGACTGCATCCGTCTTCTCCATCTTCTTTCTCCTCACCATTCACTCTCTTCACTCTCTTTGCAGTCTCCGAGTCCACCGCAAGCTCTCTCACCCACAAAATGTTGTTCCATCACAAGCTCAGATCATCCTCCGCTCGCCTCCTCTTCTGCTGCTTCCACGACAGCAACGCCGCCGCCGCCGCCGCCGCTGCCGCCCACCGTGAGGCTGCCGCCTCCTCGGACTGCGACGACGGCAACCGCTGCAAGGCGGCTCGATCGCCCCGTTCGTGGCTGCTTTCGACGGCTCAGGAGCTCCCGCTGCCGGAGATCCGGTACAAGTGCTGGAGAATAATATCGCGGATTGGGAGGTGCAGGAGGCAGGGCCACGTTGCGGCCTCGGAGTTCGGGTACGATCCAATGAGCTATGCGCTCAACTTCGAGGATGATCGGAGCCGGGAGTCAGACGAGGAGTTCCCAGTGAGGAACTTCTCGGGGAGGCTGCCGGTGTCTCCGGATCGGCTACTGCCGGCGAAGATGCCAAGGGAAGTCGTAGCGTGTAGTTGAAGTCTTTTTCTCTCAAGATCCTTTTAATTTTGATCGACAAGTTGGGCTACCAACTGTTGGAGGGATCCTCGGCGCCTGTACATATTGCAGATTTCGAGATCTCAAATTCATGGAAAACCTGCTTGGAAGTTGAGAATTGTGATAATAGAAAAATGTAATTTTCTGGTCATTCACAAATGAAGAGCATATGAGTCATTACAGGATCAATTAATTCGTAAAATCCTAAGTCCACTTGAGTTTGGAGAAAAGATCTAGGAAACGTGTCAAGTGGATGTGTCTTGACGAAAATCAACAAGAAAAACATGATATCGAATGAAATAACACTCTTTTAACGGGTTTGGATCGTTCATGGAAAACATCATTATATGTTATTTAAATAGTACTTCGGTTATCGTAATAAAATTACTGTTTGATGTGGACATCGAACCCTATCGAGGAGGAGGTGCTAGGGACCCATTGTTCTATCCGCTAGGCCTAATCACTCGAGCGAGAGCGAAGGAATTCAAACAAGCTGTCGGCATCATGGTTCAAGATATTTGGAAAGAAGATAATCTGGATTCGAAACTTGAAGATTCTGAAGCTCCTTGGCGCAACATGATTACTTTTGGTCCAGCGAATTCCGAAGGAGCTTAGAATTGACGAACTCCGAATTGGCTCAAATTTGGATGGACGCTTGGAAACGGGCCGCTGATCAATACTCACTACTTTAGTAGTGATTGATGATGTTTTTTAGCGATTTGGAATCGTTTAGATGAACTTTTAGGCCTTTTTCTATTTTTGGACGAATTTTTAATAATTAAGGTTATTTTTGTAATTTTAATCCTAGTAGGATTAGAATTAGGGTTAGCACCCTATATAAGGTTACTTATAGATTTTTAAGAGGGAGGCAGAATTTTATATAGAAAAGTTTTTCTTCTTCAGTTCTTTTGAGGACTAGATCTTATCAAGGCTTCCTTGTGGCGATCGAATTAAACTTATCGAGCAAGATCACGAATTCTCTTGTTCGTGGCGTTATAGCGTGGATTAGTTGACACAGGTTCGTCAACAGGTCGCGTTCATACCGAGATTACCAATCACAGGTTCGATTGGGGGTCAAGGTCAGCAATTCGTAACTCACAAATCTTCGTAGAACGATCATCTTCCGCACAGATTCATATCATCTGGTATCAGAGCTGGTTCTACAAGATCTACTTATCCTACTTTTACTGCTTTTTGCTATTAATCGAATTAGGATTCTAAATTCGTTCTTGCTGTGATTTCAATTTTGATTTAGGGTTTTCGGTCCTAGTTGTTTTTTTTCTTTATATATTGTACTTGAGTTCGTAAAAAAAAAGCAAAAAAAAAAGCAAAAAAAAGCAAAAAAAAAAAGCAAAAAAAAGAGGCAAAAAAAAGCAAAAGAAAGCAAAAAAAAAGCAAAGAAAAAAAAATTCAAGAGGACGACTCGTTTCTTTTTTTTTTATCATTGATAGTTGGACCGAATAGAAAAAAAATATTTCAGTAGCAGAAATTGAATATGAATCCGAATCTCGCAAAAATTTGCTGAATTGCTGAGTTGATCGGTATATTGCTGAATTTGATCTTGTTTGGTGGTTTATCGATTGTTATGAGGAGCTTGTGAGACTAGATTCAAGTCTGAAAAAAGAGCTTTCTAGAAGGAAACGAGAGGTAAAAGGCAAGAGTGTGTGAGTTTAATTGAGGGAAGAAAAAGCCGAAATTGAGTTAAACACGAGAGAAGTGACAAACACTTTGAGCGGAAAACGTGAGGGAGTGACTAGTGAGATTTTTTTTTATCTCTAACATTTTCTTGCAGGTTTAAAAAAAATGTCAAGCTCAAGCCAGGGAAGTGTGAATCAAAGAGAGGATCGCACTCATCCAAGGGATGATGCGATTCTAGCAGGCATCCAGCAATTGAGTTTACAAATTGGAGCACTTAGCAACCGAGTTACAAGATGTGAGACGAGACTTGAAGATGACCGAGGGCCACCACGAGAGAGGCCACAAAATCAGCGAGAGGAGCCTAGGACACAACCTAGATGGCAACAGCAATTTAATGAAGCATATGTGTCCGATACAGAAGATGATCGAGATGGCAAGTTTGAGAGGAGAAACAGACGCCGAGGATTTAGACATCGAGAAGACGATGAACTTGGCAACATCAAGATGAAGATTCCATCTTTCCAAGGAAAGAATGATCCTGATGCTTATCTAGAATGGGAGAGGATGGAGATGGTATTTGATTGCCAGCGATATTCGGAGCTCAAAAAGGTAAAAATTGCAGCTGTTTAATTCACTGATTATGCTATAATTTGGCAGGATCAACTTGTGACTAGCAGGAGACGCAATGGTGAAAGACCAATAGAAACGTGGGATGCGATGAAAGCAGTGATGAGGAGACGCTTTATACCTAGTCATTACCATAGAGACTTGTTCCATAAGCTGCAAAATCTTACACAAGGTAATAGGAGTGTGGAAGAATACCATAAAGAGATGGAGATTGCTATGATCCGTGCTAATGTGGTGGAAAACCGTGAGGCCACAATGTCACGATTTTTGTGTGGTTTGAGCCGAGATATAGCAAGGGTAGTAGAGCTGCAACACTATGTTGAATTGGAGGAATTAGTGGACAAAGCCATCAAAGTTGAGCGGCAATTGAAGTTGGATCGAAATTACAAGAGTGGTGGAGGTTCAAGCTCGAATTGGAAGTCTAATTGGAAGAGAGACGAGAAGCCGAATTGGAAGGGAAACAATATCAAGACTGAAACTTTGAAGGAGAAGGAGAAGGATGGCAAAGTTGTTTCAAATCCGGCTTCAGGTAAAACTGAAAACCCTAACACTAAGACTCGTGATATTAAATGTTTTAAGTGTCTGGGCAGGGGTCATATGGCAAATCAGTGTCCTAATAGGAGGGTGATGGCCATGACTGGACATAATGATGTTGAATCAGAAAGTGAGAAGGAGGAAGAGGATGATGACATGCCACCATTAGAGGATTGTAGTGATGTTGAGATGCCAATAAAGGGTGAATTGATGGTGGTTAGGCGTTCTCTTAGTGTTCAAGTCAAAGAGGAGGAGCATCACCAGCAACGCGATAACTTGTTCCATACAAGATGCTTAGTGAATGGTAAGATTTGTAACTTGACTGTTGATGGAGGTAGTTGTACAAATGTAGCAAGTTGTATCATGGTGGAGAAGTTGGGATTGAAGACTACAAAGCATCCAAGACCATATAGATTGCAGTGGTTGAATGATAGTGGTGAAGTAAAAGTATCGAAGCAAGTCCGAGTTCCATTTGAGATAGGGCGATATAAGGATGATGTGATGTGTGATGTTATACCTATGCAAGCAGGGCATCTTTTGCTTGGTAGGCCATGGCAGTATGATCGAAAGGTACATCATGATGGGTACACTAACCAATATTCATTGGTGATGAATCAGAAGACATACACATTGGTGCCAATGACACCTACTGAGGTGTATGAAGATCAATTGAAACTACAACGTGAGGTTGAGAGAGAGAGAAAAAGTGATAAAACTGAGGGCCTACGTGGAAACTTTAAGACACAAGTAAAAGGAGAGGAAGATAAAAGTAGAGTGGTAAAAACCGAGAGAAAAGAAGAGAGAAAAGGAGAGAGAAAAGAAAAGAGAGAAAATAATTTTTATGCAAAATCGAGCGAAGTGAGGAGAGCTTTGTTTCTGGACCGACCGATATTTGTACTTTTGTACAAAGAGGCACTGTTTACTACTAACGAACTTGACCCGAATTTGCCAAGTTCTGTCGTGTCTTTATTGCAGGAATTTGAAGATGTCTTTTCTGATGAACTTCCTGGAGGCTTACTACCGATTCGAGGCATAGAGTATCAAATCGATTTGATTCCTAGTGCACCATTGCCTAATCGACCCGCATATCGAAGCAATCCTGAAGAGACAAAGGAACTTCAGCAGCAAGTTAGCGAATTACTAAAGCAAGGATATGTGAGAGAGTCTCTTAGCCCGTGTGCTGTTCCTGTTTTGTTGGTGCCAAAGAAGGATGGATCGTGGCGGATGTGTGTTGATTGTCGAGCAATCAATAACATAACGGTAAAGTATCGACATCCTATTCCTAGGTTAGATGACATGTTGGATGAATTGCATGGAGCTTGCATATTTACTAAAATTGATCTGAAAAGTGGTTATCATCAAATTAGAATGAAAGAGGGGGATGAATGGAAAACTGCGTTTAAGACCAAGTACGGGTTATATGAGTGGTTAGTCATGCCATTCGGTTTAACTAACGTACCTAGTACTTTCATGCGACTTATGAATCATGTTCTACGTGCTTTTATTGGTCGATTTGTAGTTGTCTATTTTGATGATATCCTGATATATAGTCGAAACCTTGATGACCATATTGAACATGTGCGAGCTGTTTTGCAGGTTTTAAGGGCTGAACAATTATATGCTAACCTAAAGAAGTGCTGTTTTATAACTGATAAATTAGTATTTCTAGGCTTTGTTGTTGGTGCTAATGGAATACAGGTTGATGAAGAAAAGGTAAAAGCAATCCGTGAATGGCCAACACCTAAGACAGTAGGAGAGGTGCGCAGCTTTCATGGTTTAGCCAGTTTCTATCGTAGATTTGTAAAAGACTTTAGCACCATCGCCGCACCTTTAACCGAGATTATCAAGAAGCACGTGGGTTTCACGTGGGGAGAAGAGCAAGAGAGAGCATTCAATCTGTTAAAGGATAAGTTGACTAATGCTCCTTTGTTATCTTTACCAAATTTCAGTACTACTTTTGAGATAGAATGCGATGCTTCTAGTACAGGAATTGGAGTCGTGTTGATGCAAGGAGGACGTCCTATAGCGTATTTCAGCGAGAAGTTAAGCGGAGCGACATTGAATTATCCGACTTACGATAAGGAGATGTATGCTTTGGTGCGAACTTTGGAGAATTAGCAACATTATTTGTGGCCAAAGGAGTTTGTGATCTACACCGACCACGAGACCTTAAAGTACTTGAGGGGGCAGCAAAAGTTGAACAAAAGACATGCAAAATGGATGGAGTTCATTGAGACTTTTCCATATGTAATCAAGTACAAAAAAGGTAAGGAAAATGTGGTAGCCGATGCACTTTCTCGAAGGTACGCAATTCTAACTACTCTAGGAGCAAAGTGTCTAGGTTTCGAGCATATCAAAGGTTTATACGCAGACGATGATGATTTTGGAAGAGTATTTGAAGCTTGTGAGCATGCTGCGTTTGAAAAGTTTTATAGGCATGATGGATATCTCTTTCGTGAAAATAAGTTGTGTTTGCCTAGATGCTCTTTGCGCGAGTTGTTAGTGCGAGAGGCACATAGTGGTGGTTTAATGGGGCATTTTGGAATTAATAAGACTTATGAAGTACTGCATGAACATTTTTTTTGGCCACACATGAAACGAGATGTCACACGAGTTTGCGAGAGATGTATCGCATGTAAGCAGGCTAAGTCTACGATTAAACCACATGGTTTGTATACACCTTTGCCTATCCCGACGCATCCTTGGGTTGATATCTCTATGGATTTTGTGTTAGGATTGCCTAGGTCTAAGCATGGCAAGGATTCTATTTTTGTGGTGGTTGATCGATTTTCAAAGATGGCTCATTTTATACCTTGTCATAAATCTGATGATGCATCGAATGTTGCTGAATTGTTCTTTCGTGAGGTTGTGCGTTTGCATGGTATGCCTAGGTCCATTGTTTCTAATCGAGATACTAAATTTCTAAGCTACTTTTGGAAGACATTGTGGAAGAAGTTAGGTACACAACTTTTATTCTCTACTACTTGTCATCCACAAACTGATGGTCAAACTGAAGTAGTTAATAGGACTTTAGGGACGTTGTTGCGTGCTATCATTAAAAAGAATATTAAGTCTTGGGAAGATTGTTTACCGCATGTTGAGTTTGCTTATAATAGGAGCGTGCATTCTGCTACTAAATTCACACCGTTTGAAGTTGTCTATGGTTTTAATCCCTTAACTCCGTTAGATTTAACCCCTTTACCTATTGCTGAGCATGTGAATTTAGATAGTGCCAAGAAAGCTGAATTTGTGAAGACTTTACATGAGAAGACGCGGCTAAATATTGAGCTTAAGACAAAGCAGTATGCAAAGCAAGCCAACAAAGGGCGCAAGAAAGTAGTGTTTGAGCCCGGCGATTGGGTTTAGCTTCATATGCGCACAGAGCGTTTCCCCAAACAGCGACACTCTAAATTGCTACCGCGAGGGGATGGACCATTTATGGTATTGGAAAGAGTTAACGATAATGCTTACAAGCTTGACCTTCCAGGTGAGTATGGTATTAGTGCTACTTTCAATGTTTCTGATTTGACTCTTTTTGATGCAGACGCTGATTTGAGGGCAAATCCTTTGCACGGGGGAAGGAATGATGTGGACATCGAACCCTATCGAGGAGGAGGTGCTAGGGACCCATTGTTCTATCCGCTAGGCCCGATCACTCGAGCGAGAGCGAAGGAATTCAAACAAGCTGTCGGCATCATGGTTCAAGATATTTGGAAAGAAGATAATCTGGATTCGAAACTTGAAGATTCTGAAGCTCCTTGGCGCAACATGATTACTTTTGGTCCAGCGAATTCCGAAGGAGCTTAGAATTGACGAACTCCGAATTGGCTCAAATTTGGATGGACGCTTGGAAACGGGCCGCTGATCAATACTCACTACTTTAGTAGTGATTGATGATGTTTTTTAGCGATTTGGAATCGTTTAGATGAACTTTTAGGCATTTTTCTATTTTTGGACGAATTTTTAATAATTAAGGTTGTTTTTGTAATTTTAATCCTAGTAGGATTAGAATTAGGGTTAGCACCCTATATAAGGTTACTTATAGATTTTTAAGAGGGAGGCAGAATTTTATATAGAAAAGTTTTTCTTCTTGAGTTCTTTTGAGGACTAGATCTTATCAAGGCTTTCTTGTGGTGATCGAATTAAACTTATCGAGCAAGATCACGAATTCTCTTGTTCGTGGCGTTATAGCGTGGATTAGTTGACACAGGTTCGTCAACAGGTCGCGTTCATACCGAGATTACCAATCACAGGTTCGATTGGGGGTCAAGGTCAGCAATTCGTAACTCACAGATCTTCGTAGAACGATCATCTTCCGCACAGATTCATATCACTGTTCCTCTACATGAATGCACTCCCATGTCTTCAAGCAGTGCTATCATAACCATAGTAACTCATGATTCGGCATTAGTAAGAGTTCGATTTTCTGCTTCTGTAATAGAGCAAGCAATAATTCTGAGCAAATAGAGGTGGTAAAACTCATGATTCGGTATTAGTAAGAGTTCGATTTTCTGCTTCTGTAATAGAGCGAGCAATAATTCTAAGCAAATAGAGGTGGTAAATGGGTCAAAAACCCATTTATTAACCCATATATAATGATTGTGAGTTATTAATTGGTTGGCTTTAGTTTAAGAGTAGACTTAAATGGGTCATTAATGGGTTGGCCTATTAACTTAATGAGTATTAAATGGGTCACAAATGGGTTACCCAACAAGCTTAAGTGAATAATAAACATGTTATTTTAATTTTTTTTTATTTTCTGATTTTTTAAATTTAATTTTTTTTATATTAATTTTATTTTCTTTTTCTTTATTTTTTTTCCTTCTTCCTTCGCCAGTGGATGGCCACAGGCGAGGGACGATCTCGCCAATCTGGTGAGCTTCGGGTCTCGCTAGCCATGGGTGAGCTCGAGCTTCGCCAACCTCCGGTGAGCTCATCCCTCGCTTGTGGTCAGCCACTGACGGGGAAGAAGAAAAAAGGAAAAAAGAATAGGAGAAAGGTAAAGGAAAAGACAAAAAGATAAAGATTAAGAAAGATAAAGAAAAAAAATTAAAGTATGATTTTTTAAAAATAAAAATAAAGTATTAAAAAACATTTTCATTTTTATTTTCATTTTCCTAAAAACATTTTCTACAAATGTCATATTTTCCGCGAAACAAACAAAGTCTCAATTTAAAAAAATAAAAATTGTTCACTAGATTTGTATTGCATTAAAATATTTTAGCAATATAATTTTTAAAAATAATTATCAAAAATAAGCTTTCCTAAATTTAGTTAAATGGGTCAGGTTGGATATGAATCGAGAAATTTGCCTTGCGATAAATAGGTCATAAACGGATTAAGTCGAACCATTTATGACTCGATCCAAACTCGATCCGACCCACTTGTTTAACAAGTCTAGGAGCAACAATCTTGAGGGTCACCAGTCTAGTTAGCATCTGAATAAGCTGTCAACTCCAAGGTAGACTAAGCCGAAAGGTGAAGGCCATAAAATAACGTACCCTTGATGTAGCAAAATATTCAAAGGACTACACAAGGCCCAATCATGTACTAATTAACAATATGGACAGCATAGGCTATATCAAGTTGAGTAACAATGAGATATATAAGACTGCTGATTAGTTGTCGATAGAGTGTAGGATACAAAAAAGGAGCCCAGTCTTTGGCATTGAATTGAGCATCTGTCTCAAGAGGAGTAGTAATGACCTTATTATCAGTGTGTTCGGCTAGAGAGATAACATTAGTGGCACACTTGGCTTGAGAAAGATTATAACCAGAAAATCTGAATGAACCTCCAACCCTAAAAGCTTAGTCACCCAAAATCTATCATTTCAAATTGTGGACTAAGATATTACTTCAGTTTTGAAATGACAATCAAAATCAATCAAGAGAAATACACAAAATCTCTTAAATATATCTATATCTCCAACATTTGATATGTCATCATCATCTTCAATTTGCTTTTGCTTTCTCTCTGGAGTGTTCCGTGCTCGAGCATTTTTGCTGATTAGTGTTGCGTCAATGAAATACGCACCGACAATAAGTAAATTTTGTCTTGGATGATTGGATTTTCCTTATGAATAACGTGGATGCAACTTCGCTCAAGTCGAGCACCGTATCGACCGGACTCGACTCGAGTACACCCCAAGAGACAAATGCCAAATGTCCCCAATTATTTATACCAAATTGTCGGGTGAGCAAGCGTCCGGCGGCGGGCACCTATGGTTGGATGCGTGGACCATTTCCTTGGACACTCAGTCCGATCCACACCGATGTGGAGCGCTCTCACATGCGGACTCGCACTTCGAGAACCACGCGAGCCCAACGATCACGCGAGTCGCTCGGCTCTTAAATGACTAGAGTCCAAGCCAAATGACATGACTCCCCCCATCGTTCTTAATTATTAGTTAATTACAATGATTATGTCGTAGCTACTGAGTATTGAGGAACATTCATCGTACCCACGTTTCGTTCATGCACCATGGGACATCTCGTTTTATTATAATGAGAGAGAGAGAGGGAGAGAGAGAGAGAGAGAGAGAGAGAGAAAATTCTAGGTATGTGCAAAACTAGCTCGGAGATCCATGAAATCACTATTAGAAGTGGAGCTAGTGTCACGTGAATGAGATTAAGTGGAAATTAGTGCAAGGGCATATGAGGGAATGAAATGATTCATTCTAACTAGCTTTAATTATTGGAGTAACCCAGGTTGAACCCCCAATTCACAATTTATCTGTGCATGCAGATTGATTAATGTAACACGCTTTCTCAAGCTTGGGATCAATTTGTGCATCAACACATGTTTAAGAGATGCGTCAACACACCAACAAAGCATTGGTTTAAGTGGTCTAAACATTACCTATTCGCTCAAACGAAGCTGCATTAACACGGCTCAAAGCTAGTATTGTGCGGGAAATTGAAAGAAAATGAAAAGTGAGAGTAACGTGGGAGGTGATTGAGGGATTCGAATCTTTATATATCTGATTCGATATCGTGTGAAAAATTGAATGTCCTGATCGATTCCCTCTCTTCTGTCGCCTTGCCTCCAAGTTATACTCATGTAGCCTGCGATGTTTCACATCTTATTGATTTTATTTTTGGATCTAATCGTGTCAATCACATCCCCAGGATTGCGGATTCTCCAACTTCAAATGAATCAACTTTCCCGCACTGTAGCTGCTTCAAGAGACTAAGGTCAAAAGTCATGATATTGAAGTCACAGTTTTGTTCTTGCCATTTATTCTCTTTATTTATGAGTATTAGATGGATTCACAATAACTCTCTTTTCACTCTCTCTCGTCTTTGTTCGATCGCGCTTGCTTATTCCGTACTCTCACCTTAATTTAGGTATGAATTTTTCTAAATTAAGTTAAATATAAAAGTGTTGTAGCAATATGAGTTTGATCGGGTATATGTTGGGTATAAGTCACTAGATTTGTATTGCATAGAAATAAGTCGATTTAGGTTTGACTATCTTCAACCCGAGCCAACCGTTTGACCGGTATAATAAAACCCATGATAGAGTCATTTCAATTTCTTGGTAAAACAAAAGAGAGATAAATAAATAAGCAGCTGCCACGTGGTCCCTCGCATTTTGCTTAATTACCAAACTATCCAAAAGTGGAAGTTGAGAAAAACAAAGTGAAAAAACCCACGCGGGATCAACGCAAAAAAACCGCTTTCCCCACTTGGCCACGGACGTCCCACGGTTTTCTTCATCACTCGCACTGCCCTGCTGCTGACGCCGCCGCACGATCGCGTCCTTATCCGGTCCACCCTAAAAATAATACCCACCAACCTCATCTCTCTTCTCCATCTTCTTCCTCATCGCCATTCACTCTCTTCACTCCCTTGCACAGCCTTGCATAGACCAGACCAGACCAGACCAAGACTCGGAGCATCGCTCTCTCTGTCGAAATGTCGTTCAATCACAAGCTCAGATCACCATCCTCCCCTTGCCTCCTCTTCTTCCGCTTCCACGACGCTGCCTACCACGAGGCCGCCTCCTCGGACTGCGACGACAGCAGCCACCGCAAGGCGGCTCGATCGCCCCGCTCGTGGCTCCGCTCCACGGTTCAGGAGCTCCCGCTGCCAGAGATCCGGTACAAGTGGCGGAGAGTCGTCATGCGGATCGGGAGGTGCAGGAGGCAGGGCCATGTCGCGGCCTCGGCGCTCGGGTACGATCCGATGAGCTACGCGCTCAACTTCGAGGACGATCGGAGTCGGGAGTCGGACGAGGAGTTCCCGGCGAGGAACTTCTCAGCGAGGCTGCCGGTGTCTCCGGATCGGTTGCTGCCGGCGAAGATGCCGAGGGAAGTCGTAGCGTGTAGTTGAAGCCTTTTCTTTGAAAATCCTTCTAATTTTGATCGACAAATTGGGCTATATCAGTCCTTGGAGCGATCCGCAGTGCCTGTACATACTGTAGATTTCAAGATTTGAAATTCATGCAAAATCTACTTCGATATCTCTTCATCATCTCCGTTTTGCTTTCGCTTTTTCATCTGGAGTGTTCTGTGTTCGAGCATTTTTGCTGATCAATGTTATGAAATACGAACCAACAAGAAGTAAATTTTGACTTGGATGAATGAACTTACTTTATGGACAATGTGGATGCAACTTTATTCGAGTCGAGCTCGAGTATCTCAATTTTTAATACTCGATTAAGCTCGATGCGATTTGTAAATATCGTGCACACGGATCGAGTCAAATCGAGCTTGAGGGCAACATATATGACCAGACTCGACTTATATACACTTCTAGAGACAAATGCCACATTTCTCTATTATTTATAGCAAATTATTAGGAGAAAAAGGAATTACCAAAATAGTCTTAAATCTATTGCACTTGTGCCAATTCAGTCTTAAATTATTTAATTGTATCAATTGAGTCCTAAATCTTAAACCTTTAAAGTTTTACCAATTGAGTCTATCTGATAAATTTTAACCAAAAATTGCTGACGTAGATATCGGCCGTCCAATGTGATATGGCTGGCACTGAAGTTGACAATTTTTATAATTTTTTTATTCTTTTTTCTTTTCTTTCTTTCTTTTCCTTTTTTTCTTCCAAGCCTGGCGAGGGCCTCGCGCCCATCGTCCAATGCCCGGTGAGGGTCGGCCAGCCCTCACTTGTGACCGGCCGGGGTTGGCGAGAGTTGGCCGGCGCTCGTTGGGCTTGTAGGACCGTCTTACGTGGTCAGCGATTTCGGGCTAAAATTACTTGAATGGATTTAATTGGTAAAATGTGAAAATATTTAAAATTCAATTAGCACAATTTAAACTGGCACAAATATAATATATTTAAGACTTTTCCAATAATTTTCTTGATTGTCGGATGAAAAAGCGTCCGTCGGTGGGCGCGCTCACTCCCATCCACACTAACGTGGAGCCCTCTCATATGCGGACTCGTACTTCGAGAACCACACGAGCCCAACAGTCACGCGAGACGCTCGGCTCATAAAATGACTAGAATCCAAACCAAAACAACATGACCTCCCCCATCATTCTTAATTAATAGTTAATTACAATGGTCATGTCGTAGCTACTGAGTATTAGGGAGCGTTCATCGTACCCGCGTTTCGTTCATGCACCACGGGACAATCTCGCTTATTATAACTAGAGAGAGAGAGAGCAAGCAGTTCTTGGAACGTGGGAAAACTAGCTTGGAGATCTGTGAAACCACCAGGTGAAGAGCTAGTGCCGCGTGAATGAGATAAGTGGAGATTAGTGTAAGGGCATTTATGGAATAAAATGATTCATTCTTACTAACTTTAATAATTGGCCTCCATTAGTTCTGTATTGATGCCAAGACATATTCATTCTTATGAGATGCAAATGTACTCATCTCGTTCGTGATATTTTTGATTTTGCTGTTGAGATTTGTTTCGTTTTGAACCCCTCATATATCGTTTTAAGATGTAAATGAAATATTCATTTTCGAACAAAAAAAATTATTGGAGTAACCCAATTTGAATCCTCGATTTTAATAATTTATTTGTGTGTAGATCGATTTATATAATACGCTTTCTCAAGACATTGAAAGAAAATCAAGAGTGATAGTAATTTGGAGGTGATAGAGGGATTTGAACCTTCGAATATTTGATTTGATATCACGGGAAAAATCCCGATTAATCCCCTTTCTTTTGTCGTCTTGCCTTCAAGTTATACTTGCTTAGACCGCGATATTCCAAATTTTATTGATTTTCTTTTTGGATTTAATCGTGTCCATCACATTCCCAAGATTACGGATTCTCCAACTTCAAATAAATCATCTTTCCCACGTTGCAGCTATTTCTGGAGACTAAGGTTAGGAGTCAAGACTTTGAAGTCACAATTATGTTCTTCGCATTTATTCTCTCTATTCATGTGGTTGTATGTTGAAATCTAGATCTGTCAAAACGGGACATAAATCCATTTCTTAACCCATATCTGATAGTTTGGATGGTTTTATAGATTAGTAATATTCAATAAATAAGTCATAAATGAATTTAGAATGATAAGGCTCAAATAATGTAAATGTTAAATGGGTTAACAACTTACTTAGACCCAACCCACCTCTATTGCTCTCTCTTCTCTCTCTCGCCTTCACTCGATTGTGCTCGCTCACTCCGTGCTCTCATCTTAGTTTAGATATGAGCTTTTCTAGATTGAGATAAAAATAATAGTGTTTTAGCAATATGGATCTAGTCGGATACATGTTGGGCACGAATCACTAAATTTGCATTACATGTAAATGGGTCAATTCGGCTCGAACTATTTTCGACCGGACTTGACCCATCTATTTGATAGTTCTAATAAAACCCATAAATAAGTTATTTAAATTCCAACTTTGGTAAAACAAAAGAAAGACTTAAAAAAAAAAAAAGCAGGACCTATGGGGTCCCTCGACTTTTGCTTAATTACCAAACCACCCCAGACCTCACGCGGGATTAACGCAAAAAAACCGCTTCCCAGTTGCCCCCGCGAGCAAACCCTCGGTTTTCTTCATCGTCACTCCCACGTGGACTTTCCACTCTGTTCTGCCGCGTCCTATAAATAAAATAAAACCCACCAACATCATCCTCTTCTCCATCTTCTTCCTCTTCGACATTCCGTTCCTTCACGGTCTTCCACCGACTGCGCCAAGGTTACGAGTCCGTCGCTCTCTCTGTCGAAATGTCGCTCAATCACAAGCTCCGATCACCGCCCTCCCCGTGCCTCCTCTTCTGCTGCTTCCAGGACGGCCACGCCGCCGCCGCCGCCTACCACGAGGCCGCCTCCTCCTCGGACGACTGCGACGACGGCGGCAACCCCCGTGAGGCGGCTCGATCCGTTACAAGTGCCGGAGCCTGGCCGAACGGTTCGGGAGGCACCGGTGGAGGCAGGGCCACGCCGCTGCGGCGGCCTCGGAGTTCGGGTACGATCCAATGAGCTACGCGCTCAACTTCGAGGACGACCGGAGCCGGGAGTCGGACGAGGAGTTCCCGGCGAGGAACTTCTCGGCGAGGCTGCCGGCGTCTCCCGGATCGGTTGCTGCCGGGGAAGTTGCCGAGGGGAGTCGTAGCTTGAAGTTGAAGTCGTTTGCTCTGTAAAAAAAAATGCATCTTTTTGATTTTGATGGACAAGTTGGGTGGGGCCTATCAACAGTCTTTGGAGGGATCCAAGTTGCCTGTACATATTGTAGATTTCGAGATCTGAAATTCATGGAAATTCTGCTTCGATATGTTATCATCGTCTCCGTTTTGCTTTCGCTTTTCGTCTGGAGTTTTTCGTGCTCGGCAATTTTTGCTTATCAAGTGGTGTTGCATCAGTGAAATACGAACCGACAAGAAGCAAATTTAGTATTGGATGAATGAGATTTACTTTATGGATAACGTGGATACTAACTTCTTTTCTTGGATCGACCAAAAAAAAAATCGTCTTTTCTTGTGGATAAGGATCGGTAGCGGACCGTGCTGACGTGGGAACGGCACGCTTGGGCCCGTGCCAGGACATGGCTCGTTAGGTGGCGGGCTGTGTCCATTTTGTGCCTAGGCTGGGTCAGGACCATGCTAGGCTTGACGCTTGAGAATATAATTGTGATTTTATCACGGAAAATTTTCGAAGAAAATTATTTTGAAATTCATCTCATCATCCCAAATCCCAAGAAAACTGATAAGACTGGGTTTGATGGTGATATACATAAAAAAAAGTGAAAATTTATAAATAAATGATTGTGCTAAAAATTTATCTATGTTAATTTAATTTGATTCCACGACAATTTATCCATAAATTTTATCAAAAGCCTAGATAAGAATTACGCTTTTTTTTGGCGATATCTCTTTTCATCAAAACTAATTTTTAGGGAAATAAAATCTAACAATTAAAGAAAACACATCATCTTCTAATGTACATGGAAATTTTTTTTTTTGGTAACTAAATCCTACATAAAATAGAAAAACTTAAAAAGAAAGGAAAGTAAAATCGTTTGGGGCTGCTACTTTAAATTGCAATCTAATGATTGAGGGTAATTTTGTCATTTCGACGAAAATCGAGCGGGACTTAATTGCACAGAAGTGGAGCGAGTGCTGCCCAAAAATTTATTTAAATTCAATCTTGGCGAACACGGACAAGTTAAAAAGGCAGCAGCTTATCCCTTATCTGGTCCCTCGACTTTTGCTTAATTACGAAGCTGCCCCAAAAATGAAGGTTGTGGGGGGAAAAACCGAAGTGAAACGTAACCTCACGCGGGATAAACTCGAAGGACCGGGTCCCCACTTTCCCACGCTACATCATCCCCATGGTTTTCTTCATCATTGGCACTGCCTCCCCTCCGACCTCATCCTCGCACACCCAAAATGCAATTCATCCACAGGCTCAGATCGTCCTCCCCGCGCCTCCTCTTCTGCCACCTCCACGACGGCGGCAATGCCGCCGCCGCCGCCTCCTCGGGCTGCGACGAGGGCAGCCGCCGCAGGGCGGCTCGATCGCCCTGTGCGTGGCTCCGCTTGACGGCCCGGGAGATCCGGGACAAGTGGCGGAGCCTCATCGCTCGGATCGGGAGCCGCCGGAGGCGGCAGGGCCAAGTCACCACCGCGGCCACCTCCTCGGAGTTTTGGTACGACCCGACAAGCTACGCGCTGAACTTTGAGGACGACCGGAGCCGGGAGTGGGACGGGGAGTTCCCGGCAAGGAACTTCTCGGAGAGGCTGCCGGCGTCTCCGGATCGGTCGCCGCCAGGGAAGATGGCGGGGGAGGAAGTCGTAGTAGCGCGCAACTGAAGTTTTTTGTCTCTGAAAAGATTTATTTTGATTTTGATCGACAAGTTCGGCTATCAGGGTCTGCAGTGCCCATACAAATTATAGATTTTTGAGATCTCAAATTCATGGAAAATTCATGGAACTTCTACTTTGACATGTAGTTGTCATCTCCGTTTTGCTTGCTTTCTGTCTGGAGCGTTCCGTGTTCAAGCAACTTTTTGCTGATCAACGTTGGGTCAACAAAGTGTAAAGTAGGTCGTCTTTTGGATGAGTGGATTTACTTGGTGGATATGATAACGCGGATGGACGCAACTTCCTTTTCTTGTGGATAGGGATATCGGTAGTAGGCCATGGTGGGCCACGGATGAGGTGGCGGGCCACGTCGTGCTCCATGCCTAGGCCTGAATCGGGCCCATGGGGCCTTAATGGACCTACCTAGGTCCGACTTTTTCTTTTCGGATTCGGCCTTTGGGGTCGAGTCCGGTGGTTGGGCCCATGCCCAAGCATGGCCCCGTTAGCTGACTCGCTGTGTTGCTTTTTTTTTTACCTGGGCCTGGTCAGGCCCATGGGCCGTAATGGGCCTACCCTGGTCTTATGATTTTTTTTTTGGGGTTTTGCCGTGGAGGTCAAGTCCAGTGCTTGGGCCCCATGCGATTGGAAGGGATTGCAAGGCGAACATCAGGAACGACGGGCGGGAAATTTCTTGTTCACTTTTGTTGATTATGTAGACACATAAAGATGAAGGCGTTATTAGATTAGAAAATACAAACACTTGTATGGAGACTTTAGTTATCTCACCATGATAAAATGCAGAGTTAATGTGAATATGGACCTAAATAAAAGTTATCGAGTTGGGTGAGATAATATTCTCGTATCCAAGGGAGAGAGAGAACCATATGCACAAAGGAATAAGGACAGTGGCTATCTCCAAAGCCATCACCATCTTGATTTGAAAATGGCAAGCACCAAAATAATCATGGTCCTTGCCATCGCTTGAGACCGGCCACCGGCAAAAAGGAATAGAGAAAAAGGAAAAAAAGAAAAAAAATCATATATTTTTTTAAAATTATAAAAAGAATTAAAAATTGTTTACGTTAGCGCTGTTTACGACACATGGGATGGATGGTGATGACCGGACCATCAAGTCAATAATTTTCGATCAAAATTGACAGAAAAGGACTATATTGGCAAATCCTCAAAAGATTTAGAATTTAATTGACATAATTAAAATGTTTATAACTGATTTGATTGTCGTACAATAATTTTAAAACTTTTTTGGTCATTTTCTCTGTATTTGGCAGTTGAGGCATATATTTGTTTGCCGATTAGACACACAACACAAGTTATCTTGTTTTTTAGCTCTTGTCTATTGGTTAGTTTGACAGTTTCCTAACGTTGGAATTCGAAAGTTATTTAAGCGGGCTTCACTTAAAAGGAATTTGCCACGTCAACTTGTTAAGCAAATTTAGTTGGCGAAGTATGTCTAGCATTTAACAATAAAAAGAATAAGAAAAGTCTTTGGACCCGACTTCTTCACTTGTGTTATTGATTTGGTAGATGATCCAAGAGTTATAATTGGCAATGGATGTTGAGGTAAAATCTATTAAGCAAAATAATACATGGTCATAAGCTAATCTTCCTCCTAACACTAGAACTATAGGTTCTAAATGGGTGTTGACGAAAAAAATTAAAACCGGACGATACCAAAGATAAGTTGGAAAATTCCAAATAAAAACATGATATAGATGCGTTTTCTTAAAAGAGGGCTCAGAATAAATGCCGTCTCAAATAAGAGCTTGACCTAAACATTTGATCTCAAACAAGGACTTGAAATCACTGATTGGCAAGCACATGCTTATTCCCGTAGAACGAGCGTGGCCATCTTTGTCCGGAGACATTTCTCTTTTAGTTTCTTTTTCTTTTTCTATCTAGTAACTGTTCATCTCCTTCATGCTTGGAGGGAAGTTGCAACCTCAAGCTCACCTCCAGATCTGGCCGTCTTCCATGGCCATTGGCACCACGTTCAAGTGTCGCCTTGGTTAGCTCTTCAAATCTAGCTGTCCCTGGCCACCGGCACTGAATGAGCGATCGTCTCTCTTTACACTTAAATGCATATGTTTGACTTGTTCCCAAAGCCAATTTCTAGTAAAAACACCTCTATTTCTCTGTCAATACCTTGATTTCGCCCCCAAAAACCTCCAAAGAGCCATGGGACAACTCCAACAGGAAAACCCTCAATTGCAAGCAGCGCGGCTTCGACCAGAAGAAGAAGAAGTTTGAGCCAGCGGCACCGCACTCGCATGTCAACCAAAAGTAGTAGAAGTAGATGGGTTAAAGGCTGCTACGAGGCCCAATCGTCATGCCACTGACCAATTGCAAGCTCCGGCTTTTGAAGCGGGAGCGGATTAAGGACTACCTGCTCACGAAGGAGTTCGTGACAAATGAAGATCGGCTCAAGATGGCCACGAGCAACGATGGCTCATTCGACACTGGTGGCCATGGACGACCAGATCTAAAGAGCTGACTAAGAAGACGCTTAAATGCTGGCCGACAGCCATGGAAGATGGCCAAATCTGGAGAGAAACGTGAGTAAAAGAGGAAGAAAAGAAAAAAAGTGAAAAGATATAAAAAGAAAAAAAGAAATGTTTTTGGACAATTATGTCCTTGGTTGTGCAGTCGAAATAAGCATGTGCTAGCTAGCCGGCTGAAGATTTGACCTGCTGTCGAGCTTAAGCCTTTATTTGAGACTAAATGGCCATTTTAGATCCTTACTTGAGACAAAGTTCACTCTGGGCTCTCTTTTGAGAAAACTCATCCACTTTGGGCCCTCATTTAAAATTTTCCTTAGATAAATGTAAGGCAAGATTAGTGGCACTTGATTACTTTTATGTTTATTCTCTGGTAACAAGGCTTACAACAATTAGATTAATGATGGTTTTAGCTCCTATACATAATTTGGTAATTCGTCAAATCGACGTTAAAATTCCCTTTCTAAATAGCGATTTAAATGAAGAAACTTATGTTTGAACATGAAGGCTATATAGAAATTGGTCAAGAAGATAAAGTTCGCAAATTGAATTACTTTTTGTAAATAGAATTCTGCCGTGTGTCTTTTCCTTTCTCTATATATCCAGAGGCATCTTCTAGAGAAAACACAAACTAAGAGATCACCATTAACATTACTCTATCATTTGTTCCTTTTCTCCTCCTTGTCTCTTTCACCCTTTCTCTATATTGGATATCACTTAAAAGCTTGAATCTTGTTCATCTTTTGCTTGCTACATAGACAAAGTGAGGAAGGTTAGGGTCTGGGCATTCCATTAGGGGACAAGATATCCATTGGAGCCGACTGTATTGGATCGCGCGAATCTTATCGAGAAAATTGCCATCTTCAAGACAGTATTATTGATATGCCTAGTTCTAAATATTCATCTAATATTTTTTAATCTCCATATCACGTATTTGGTTCATCTATTTGGGCACTGGTTGGCATCTTAGATGGGCTTGTCCATATTAGGTGGGCTCCTCATCATAAAAACACCGAATTATATGCACCTTACAATGTCATTTGCTCAAGAGAATATGATTGAAAAAATTACGACAATTTAAATTGCACGACTTTGAATTTGTAAGTTTTACCGTGAAATTACAACAAATCGAATGTGATATTTCCTTTTCTTTTCTTATCACTTTGTGTTGATTTCTTCGTTAGACACAAATATAAAGGCTTTCTTAGGGCACGTCAAGGATCGTAGTTGTCGCTGATGACACAAATTTGACGATTAATTGAAAAGTGAAAATTCCATTACTTGAACTTTACCGATGACATCAACGAACTTTTTGTTTTAGGACAAAAATAAGGAAAGGACAAATTGCTGAGACGAGAAAAATGAATTTTAAAAAGGGTGCTGAGTCGGAAACCATTTAATGAAAAAAAAGGGCAAGAATATTTTACCTGAACACATCATGGAGGTCGTGGCCTAGAGTGGCTACAGATCTCCATCGGAGCGAATCGACGGAGGTCGCTACCTCCATAGCCGCATCTCTCTCTGTCTAAATCAATCCACGTGGTGGAGATGAGCCCGTCACCATGACCATGGAGGTTGTAGCCCTCACCTGACCATAGATAAAAAGGACGATTTTACAAAGTATTATTCTTGAAAAATATTTTTCATAGAAAGTTTCTTATAGCGAAAACAATTTCACTGAAAATAACTAGAGTCAAGTCTAATGTTTTCTCATGGGTTATGGCCCATTTGGTTCAAGAAGTCATTATCAGTTCATTGAAAATGAAAACTATTTTTGTTTTTATTTTTCCATCTTCGCGAAAGCACGTTTGGTAGGAAACTTTTCCGTAGAAATTAGAACTATACATGTTTGGTTTGTTTCTTGATAATATGAAAAATGACACTAGAAGTACCAAAAATTATGTATGGCGCTCACTTTAGTGCTAAAAGTTTTTTCAGATCACTTATGTGCCACTTTAAAAAAAAAAACGATTACTTAAATGCCAATTCCGATCCGGGTCACCGAAAATCTAACGTGGCAAAATTTTATTAATTTATTTGTCCTACGTGGCTTGCTGGCGTGTCCAATTAGCATATAACCCACAAACATCATTGTCTGAAAGTTGTAAATAGTAATCATTTAAGTGCCAAATTTTATTTGAAGTGATCACTTCAGTATCGATTGGATTGTACGATGTCATTTTTGATGTCCATGTGGACTGGATTTTTTTAAAAAATTTCCAAGTAATATTACAAATTTTAATTATAAATGCCATGTAATCAATTTGTCCGAAATTAGCACTTAAGAGATTGCTTTTTTCTTTGATTTGATACTTAGGTGATCGTTTGTTCCCCGATCTAGCACTTAAGAGATCCAAAAAAAAATTTTGGCATTAAAGTGAGCGCCGTACACAACTTTTGGTACTTTTAATGTTCTTCTCCCCTTGATAATATTTCCCATTTGCAATATATCATATTAATATATAGTGAGGCTTGAGTCTCTCTTTATACTATTTATGTTTGTTAACAAGAGCTATGGAAAAAATTATCTCACTAATCAAATTGAACCTTTTAAGACATTCCTTTCTGGATGATCATCTTAGCAAGCGAGAAATTACTGAAGTCATCCAACAATATGCTTTTCTTCTTGGCTAATTAAAGGGAATTCATATACCCATCATTAGTATATAATAGCATTAGAATTTCTTAACTTGTCTTAAAATAAAAAAATCTGAAACTGGAAATTTCTTTGAAGCTTCCTGGAGCTACGGATTGAAAAGAATAATCCCTTTAGCTTAAAAATAGCTTCAACCTTAAAAAAAGTGGATGAGGAAAAAAAAAAACAAGTCACTTGGCAAGGGACCCACCCATCTTTTGAAAATTCTTGGGTGCACGCTTCTGTTTCATACCACTTTCATACTTGATTACGATAATATATCATAACGCCATATAAAAATTTTACCGTGCTATTATGATGTTCTTGTACTTAATTACTTTGGCGTATCATAATGTCATACATTACTATGCTATTATGATGTTATATTTGTTAATTTTTCACTGGTTAGAGAGAGAGAAGGAGATACGATAGGAGTTTTTAATGAACGTGGCATAGCATTTCTCTTATCAAGTAGTTGGAACTATGTAAGAAAGATATTGAAAAATTTCACCAATTAAAAAGGTTTCTTCACAGTAATGGTCCACTAGTTGTTAAGCTATGATACATGTACAAATATCTCTCTCTATATACACATATATCATGCAACTTGATTGTAAAGAAATCGAATTGAATAGACAAATCAACATAACATTTTACAAAATGACCAGATGCTAAAAAGAATGTGTAAGATACTCCCGTTAACGTTTTACTCCTAAAAATTGCCACCATCTCTTTCTTGATACATTGCTAAAAAAAATCGATAGCGGCTACTTCAACTTAATCTGCATCTACTAAACCACATAAAAGGGAAAAAGAAATGAAGTTGGTGTCACCCTTCAGCAGCCGAGAAATTAGACAGGAATTTTGTTTACGCTAATCCCAATTGAATGAGCTATAAAAATGGGCACTTTTCTTTAGATTATTCTATCACCAATTTGCCAACATGAACATACGTAACCCAGTTATACAGTTCTCTAATCACTTATGAGTATTGTATTGTTGTTGTGTTTTCTTATATATTTTCTATTAATAGAAAAAGCAAGTTGTGTCAAGAAGCACCTCCGTAGTTTCCACGCACCCTTCGCATAATGCTGCAGAAATTGCTCTATAATTTTTTTTAATTGCAGAAAGTGCCGTGCATTGGTAACAAAACGTTGAAGGCTGAGAATGGTGGAGACCACAACAATATAATTGGTCAAAGTCTAGATATCGTAGGTGATGATCTTGGCTTAAAAGCTAAGCAAAAGAAGAATGTCCCCATGAAATAAAAAAAAGTTTGACAAAAAACAAAATAAAAAAGTAAAAATATATTATTGAATAAATATTTAATTGTGGAGAATACGTTGGCCGACACTGAAAAAATAAAATTTATGTACAACATCAAAAATCATTAATTTTTTTTGGTCAGAAAAAATATTAATTTAAGGACAAAGACAAAAGTACCTTGGGCTAGAGGTAAATGATGACTAGATAGTCTTTAGGCTTGACGTGGCATAGATATATCTAGTTTGAGGAACTTAAATTATTTTGGGAGAGATTTAGTTTGTACGTTACTTTTTCAGACAAATCTCTTTAAAAAAAAACAAGTCAGATTATTGATTGAGAATAATAAACTTTCCTTATTTGAATATTAAGTGTCATACAGACGTTTTTTTAATCAAATTCTGATTCAATCCGACGATTGATAAGTTTCTGTCATCGACTCATCTACCTTAGCACCAGGAGCACGTGATTATAGCCAGTTAGCTTTCTTTTCCACTTTTATTTGTTAATAGAAAGCACCAAAGCATTGCACGTCAATATTGCTCATTAAGTTCCTCGCACCTTCCGCGCAGTGCTACGGAAAGCACGCCTGCAATAATTGACTTTCCCGTGCAGCATGCATCGCGACGGTTCAATTGGCATGACGAGTCTTGGATCGTTGGATGGCCAGAACTCAGCATTGTTCGAGCAGGCAGAATAAAGAGGGTTGCGTGTGGGTTATCCAACGTCCAAGGCTGAGAATCGGTGGAGATCACAGCAGCGTGTGGATCGCGTCGTTTGAGCACTCCTCAGGTTATCGGTGACTCCTCGCTCTTCTCCTCTTCTTTCTTCCTTCTTTTGATCGCTCCACATGTTTTGATGAGTCGTATGAGAAATTTTGTTTTTTTCTTTAACGTAGCTCTCAATTGAGTTCTGAGAGACATTTCTGCAATTCTTAGATCTGGGATTCCATATTCCTCTTCTTTTGAGACTTCGCTCCATCAATCTCGAGATGGAAAGAAAAGAATCTACTCATTCGGAAGATCCGATATACGGAGCGTCTTCCTCATCGACCTCTCCACATGTAGGTGATTATGAAGGCGGCGGAACCAAAAAGCCGAAAGGAAATGACTACGAAGTGTTTTTGAGCTTTAGAGGGGAAGACACTCGTAAAGGCTTCACCGATCATCTCTATACTAGGCTTGTTGATGCAGGAATTCGAGTGTTCAGAGATGACAATGAGCTCCGTGTTGGTGAGGAGATTGGTCCGGAGCTTCTCTGCAGTATTACGCAGTCTAAGATCTCGATCCCGATTATATCTGAGGATTATGCTTCCAGCAAATGGTGCCTTTGCGAGCTTGTTCAGATGTTGAAGTGTAGGAGAAGCAGAGGGCAAGTAGTGTTGCCCATATTTTACAAAGTGGAACCCTCACAGGTGCGACATTTGACAGAAAAATTTGGAGATGCTATCAATGCACATAAAGAGAATTTGGACGAAATGGTTGTTAAGGAATGGGAAGAAGCGCTCAAAGAAGTCAGTTCCTTGAAAGGATGGGAATCGAAGAAAATTGATAATGGGTACGTTATCCTCCATTAAAACATTGTTTGGTTTCTCATAACTAGATCTTACTTAAAAAAGAATATAAATATTGCCATCCCATACTGAAATTCGGTGTTATTTGACAGGCGTGAAGGAGCATTAGTTAAAATTGTTGTCAGAGAAGTCATAGGCGAGTTAAAAAGACCTTTTCAACTAATTGTTCCCAAAGAGTTGGTCGGAATTGATAATCGTGTAGAAGAAATTATGAGCTTCATAGATGCTAAATTTAATGATACAAGGATTATTGGAATTTATGGAATGGGTGGCATCGGTAAGACAACTCTTGCAAAGGTCCTGTTTAACAATCTCTCTAGTCATTTCGAACTTCGTAGCTTCGTGGCAAATATTCGAGAAACATCTCTACGCAAGGGTATTGAGTGGCTGCAAAAGCAGCTCATTCGCGATATACTAAGAAGTCGAGATGATGTGTATAATGTCGATGCTGGAATCCGTATTATCAAATCTCGATTTACAAGTAAGAAAGTCCTAATTCTTCTTGATGATATGGATGATAAGGCTCACTTGAATGCTTTGGCTGGAGATAGTAGTTGGTTTAAAGCTGGAAGTATAGTCATCATAACCACTAGAAACAAGAGTATTTTGGACGAGGCTAGGGCAGCTTGCATGTACGAACTCAAGAAGTTGCCTTTGGATCCATCATTGATTTTATTTAGTAGACATGCATTTCGACAGGATTCTCCTCACAGTGATTTTGAGGTTATCTCTCGTGATATCGTGTCTACTACTGGGGGGCTTCCCTTAGCTCTTGAAGTTATAGGTTCTTTCTTACGTGAAAAGACAAATAACATATGGAAAGATACATTAAAGAAATTAAAGAAAGGGCCTCATAAGAAAGTGCAAGCTACATTGATGATAAGTTACGAATCGTTAGATTATGAGACGAAACAGATATTTTTGGATATAGCCTGTTTTTTCATTGGATCATCTAAACAAAGTGCAACTTATATGTGGGATGGCTGTGAATTTTTCCCGGAGAATGGAATTGAAGAATTGAGCAATATGTCGCTTATTAAAATTGATGAAGACGGCATTCTAATGATGCATGATCAATTGAGAGATTTCGGAAAGGAAATTGTTCGTCAAGAACATCCAAAGGAGCCTCAAAAGCGTAGCAGATTATGGATTTGTGAGGAAGCCTCGGATGTGCTTCACAACAACAAGGTAAGAGCTATCTCTACTTGTCTTGGTTAGTCAACGTGAGTCCTTCTCTTTCTTGTTTGAGATAAGATTATTGTCGGTCTCCAAAACTTTTCACTTTTACCAGCAAAAGAGCTCTTTCAGTTAGAAACTGTTTTTTGCCTAATTCTAGGACATAACTGAGGAGAAATTTCTTGATTATTGACGATTTATTTATATCTTTACCCGGTAGTACATGACGAGGACACTCTCCTTTTGGTAACTTCAACGCAACAACAAAACTACAAAGAAAAACCATAATGTTTGACAAAGCACTTTCAGAGAAAACCTGACATTTATAAATTGTTGGGGCGCATGCTTTTTGCACATATCTGTTTGATGCATGTGTTTGATGTTTGGATTCTTCTTTTGATTTCTTGTGAGGTTTTTTCGCTCTTTTTTCTTTTATTGAGTATTGACTTCTTTTGAGTTGTTTGCTATGATAAATGAGACCTCCATCCATTTGTGATGATTAGCTATCCTTGTTCTGTATTTTCCAAACTGGGTTAAGTACAGATTGAGTCTCCTAAGTATCGCCGCTTGTGGCGCGATTTAGTCCCCTATCCCTTCTTTTATGCTCAATGTAGTCTTTTATCTTTCACAATTTGTACAATCGAGTCTTTTATCGTCTACCGCTAGTTGATACCGTCAATTTACTGATGTGGCTTTCATATTTATGTACGGTATATGCGCAACATTGTAATTAACCCTCTAAACATTTATTGTTTTCATTCTATAGACTTTTCATCGTAGTACATAATTTTTTCTATGAATTTGCTATTTTTTTGTGATGATGGATAATTTTTGTATGAACGCCCTAATAACATTTATTGTCAAATTTTGACTACCACGTTATTATAGATATATCTACAAAGGTCAACTCTTAGTGAGCATTTTATTCAGTACATATTTAGTACTTTTATATCATTTACGTGTTAAATATGAGCTATTATGATTTATAACTTTTCACCGATTTATTTTACATCATTTACTTATGAAAATATTTTCTCATAATGAGTATTCATGCAACTTTTCAATCATAATGGTCATCACTTATTGCACATTTCGTTATAGTCACTATTGAAATATACGGAGTCATGTAATACAACCCTTTCCTTCTATGATGGACAATTTTATGAGACTCATTTACTTATAAAGCAAGTTAAATCATTTTCTGTGATGGATATCTTTTAGTCACAAGAGATATCCATACAACTTTTGAATTCTGATAGTTATTACTTATCATACATTTCCTCATACTTATTGTTGAAATATATGTAGTAATGTAATACGTTCTTCTAAACATACACTTTGTTTTCATCTATGACTAGTAATTTTATAATATTAATTTATTTCTAAAGCATGTTATATATTTTTTTCTATTATGATGGATTTCTTTTATTGGTCTTTCAATATTTTTTATTTGTCAAATACGAGTCCAAGATGTTATTGATATTTTGATATTATTATTTGATCAATATGATTTTAATATTATTTATTTGTCAAAAATGATCCCGTTGTTTCCATTCCTGTAAAAAAAATACACACACACACGTGTATATATGTATATATATATATATACACGTGTGTGTGTAACTAGAACTTAATATATGTGAGCAACAAAGTGACACATGTTATGTGGTAAGATCTGTGAATTAAAATAAGAGTGCACTCCAGTCTCAAGACCTTGATCTTTCCTATTCTTCTCAAATTCGATGAATCTACAAGAAAAACTAGAGAGGTGGTCAACGACTTACGTTAACAGCCCGTTTGGTTACAGTAATGGAATAAGACTGCAATATAATCGCTATTACACTGCAATGCAATAAAGCTATAGTAGCTATATGTTGATTGGTTTAAGTTATGTAATAGACATGGTTTTGTTTTGTGAACAACATGTGTAATATAAAGAAATGTGTCTATTCATAATTACGATTTCAAAACAAAGTGTCTGTTAATGCTAACATAAAAGTAATGAATAACATTAACTAATATTTGTAAGAGCAAAGAAAGAAAGGGACCAAACATTACATATGTACCATAAAAGAAAAAGTCATCTCGAAACTACGTCACTCAAAATGCAAAGAGAAATTCCAGTCCGAACATATTACATCCTAAAGAGGTACTAATCACCAACATATGAATAATGTACTAAATTTGAAAAGTCATTTTTTTTAAAGAGAAATGTCTTTTCATCCAATAATAAATAAATGACACTAAGTAGAATACCAAATGAACTGTATGAAAAATGGAGTTTTAACGTATCATGTGAAAAGTGATGTATTTTTAAATGGACTATTTTGAATAGAGGTATTCATTCATATAACTAAAATCAAATTTTACAACCATACGCTCACAGAGTAGTAATATCAACATAATATACATCCATATATACACACATGTACCTTCTTTAATTCAATCATCATGTTTAAGATAAGAAATAATGTCGATTCTCCATTTTGAAAAAACAGGATCATCACTTAAGTTTTAGAACCATGTATTCACATAACAACAATTAATAACATCCTTACATTCTAATATGATTAAATGTACAAATAGAGATAGCCCTTAGTACTTTGAAGTAAAAAGATGTCAGAACAATATTTTTTTTTTATTATTAGATCTAAATGTGAAGATTACCATCGTAGGATAAATTTTATGAAGGAATATCGAAAAAGTGACATTTCCAATTTTATTAATGAGATTAATATGCTTAATATCTATAAAAAAATGGGTCAAGTCAAAGAAATGGCTCATTCCAATAATTGTGGTATATATAATCATAGTTTTGAATTTTGTGTCATGATTAATTTTCATTATTAGCATGAAAGTTAAAAAGGCATGCAACTCAAAGCAATTACAACATATGGATGATTTGTGCAAGCATCAAACAAGCATGTGCAAATCTTTGATTAAAAAACACTAAATATAAACATTGAGAATGCACAATATAATGAAGTAACGAGATTAGTGAAAAACATGCTACGGATGCATTTCAGCGAGCATATATTTGCACAAATGAAAATATAATCAACTGAATAGAGTGTTGCTTAGAATTGAAAAAAAGGTATCTATGAAGTTATTGATGAAAATACAATATTATACGAGAAATTTTTGAAGAAAAAATAAGTAGTATCTCATCTAAAAGAACAAAATTTTGAGGAAATATTCAAAACACAAAACAAATCCGTCTTATATAACACTCATACTTGTGCTCAATGTGCGATTCATCACCTAAGACAAAAAATAAATTTGAGTTCCCAAAAAATTTCAGGTACAACGAAAGAAAAATGTAAAAGACTTGAGTTTCCCAAGTATGCAATTTAATCAATCCTCATCTCCAATCTTTCTGGAAGCAAGATCTCATTAACTTATGCTATTTCACCGTAACAAAATAAACAAGATAATGAAAATGTTGCATCAGACATCTGTACTAATAAAAAGAGGAGTAAAGATCGTCTATAACGGTTGATATATAATCGATTTTTCTTCCATGGATAATTAAAAATACTCATTAAAGAAACACATGATAAGAAAGGAATGTAAACGAAGTGCATACTTATTGAGATGACATTCTCGTTTTCATTTTGCTATTGATAATTGCAAACAAGGTACATTGGAGTCATAGATAGGGGGCATCTACAATTCAGATTCTCTAATTTTGAAACATGTTTTGATGACAAGTTTGATAGATGTACTTGGACTGCAAGAGTCATGTTGTTTCGCATATAAATAATGTGAGTTATGGTTGTGCCGTTTCACATACAAAAGGCATGAATTTTGATGGATATTGTCACGCCCCGTACCCCACGAAGCATGATCATCCGCGTAGGTCGAAATAAAATGTGACACTCCCAGGATTGCGTCACCGACCCGAAACCCAAATCAGAGTAAATACACGACACATGCGGAAACACGTATATATTATATATACACCCAGACATGAAAACATAACCATGAATAGTCAAAGACAATAATATACTAATAAACACTAACATAAATACACCCTTTTAAATACTTATACAATCTATTTATTTACAACCAAAAAGAATACATAAAAAGGCCACTAAACAAAAAGGATCGGTGGCCTAGGGTGACGACTAACTATCTAGGGAGAGTTACATCAAAAAGAGGGGTTAATCTAAACTCCTATCATGCCGTTCTATTCTAAGGATCCCGACCTGGGTTGGATGATGCTGCGGACTCCTCAGATGAGTCTTCATCCGTCAGTATTTCCATATCTGATCCAACTTCGGCCACTTCCCCAATTGGTTCACCATTCTCGCCTACTATTTCCAGATTCTGCTCCTCTTCTTCTTCCTCCACAATGTCGTCAGCTATAACTTGCTCCTCACCCTGCACCTCGTCCTCGGGTATAGGTCCATCCACCGTATCGCCCACGCTGCTTCCACTAAGGGAGGCGGGAGGATCAGAGACTTCACCACTCACCATTTGGGGAATCATGACGCCATTAACATCTACTGGCACGTCAAAAGTCCTCATCGGGGGTCCTAATAAGCCGTCTGTACCCCTATGGCACCAAGCCACATACTCCTGAGTATGATGGAAGTCTTCTCCCACGTCTACTAACACTGCCGACTGAAATCTAACGTAAGCTGTTCCATCCCCACACGGGTGTACACTATTCGATCTCTGAATACGGTACGGGTATCCAAAAAGAGGACCGTTCCTCGGCATGCTATGGGCGGGGGTCTGAAAATCGGTTTCACCACAACCGTGAGATAAACTCAGCAAGTAAAAACTCTAATCCTAAATTAGGCTAACGTGCACCTCCAGAGGCAATTAAAACACGTGAAACACTGAACCAGTAATTAAATCAATATAAATTCACATGGGCCCACGGCCCGATTCCAATACTCCAGCCCTGCAGGTTAGGCTTTCACATCAATATAATTTACAACAGAGCATCGACTCGGAGGTCATGACCCAATGGTCATCAATCATTCGACCCGAAGGCCCGACCCGAAGGCCTGACCCGTCGGTCACAATTACACTCGACCCGTAGGCCTGACCCGTCGGTCACAATTACACTCGACCCGTAGGCCTGACCCGTCGGTCCTCACAAATAAATCGACCCGTAGGCCTGACCCGTCGGTCCTCACAAATAAATCGACCCGTAGGCCTGACCCGTCGGTCCTCACAAATAAATCGACCCGTAGGCCTGACCCGTCGGTCCTCACAAATAAATCGACCCGTAGGCCTGACCCGTCGGTCCTCACAAATAAATCCTTAAATCATATGAAAAACCAACGTGGACTTTCCCAATCAAGGGCCCATTTAATTTCCAATGGGCTTAAACCAATTCAAATCAATCCACATCAAGGCCCATTAAATTTCCAATTTTCTCCAACGGGCCTCAACAAGCCCAACTCAACTTCTCACTCAAGGGCCCATTTCATTTTCTAATTTGGGCTTCACCAATTTAATTCAATTCCACCACAAGGCCCATTTCAATTTCTAATTGGGCTCATTTAACTTCCAATTGGGCCCACTTAAATTTTCATTGGGCCAAATAATGCAAATTCGGAGCCCATGAGGCCCCCTCCATTTCAGCCTACTATTCCTCTCCAAATTAACACTAAACCATTATAATTAGGCCTAATTAAGTCTACTAATCATCCACTACACAAAACACAATCAATTAGGCTCTAATTAACACAATTAAGCCTCTAATCTAGCACACTTAGGACTAATTTAAGGATTAGTAAATTTACTCGCCTAATAGCGACGCGAGTCGACGGGGACGAGCGGCCGATGACCGGCGAGCGGTACGATCGACGGCGGCGTCCCAAAGCAAGCCGGCGGCACTCGGTGGTCCGGCGAAGCTCACGGCAAGTCTCGGCCAAAACAGGGGAGCTTCGGTGGGGCTGGCTGAGGGTGAAGGAGAGAGAGAGAATGAGGGTGAGGCCAGTCAGTGGGGCGGCACACGGCGGCGCGGCCAGGCGGGACACGCACAGCGCCGGCGACGGCGTCCTTGCACGCCCGGCGGGAGCAGCTGCGGACGGGCGGCTGTGGACGGCGGAAACGGGGAACAAAGTTGCGACTAGGCTAGGGGTGATGGCTGGGGACAAGACGCGGCGGCTGGCGGCCAGCAGCTCCGGCGAGACTGCTGTTCCGGCGTGAACAGTGGGCTAGCGGTGCTAATCGGTGAAGCAGCCGAGAGAAGGAGAGAGATTCGGGAGAGGAGAGAGAGAAGTGATCGCCGGTGATGAGAGCTGAGGAGAGAGAGAGAGTCAAAGATGGTCAAGGGAGGGGGTGAGTGGAAGACACATGTCACAATCCTAGCCAATATGCCCAAAATGCCCTTGATCCAATGGCCCATATCCAATCTCATCCAATAATGCAAGGGTATTATGGTCATTTGCCCCTAACCATGGTTAACCAACCCTAGTTAACCTTAACCAACCTTGGTTAAACTCCAAAATTAAATCAAAATTCGAAATAAATCAAAAATGGCCTAGGGGCAATTCCGTCATTTTTCCATCCGGAACTGAAATTCCAATTTTCGCTCATACCGGTCCTAAATATTCATGTGATACCTAATCCAGAGTCGGAATCGCGAAATTCGCTTTCTAAGCCCTCGAAAATCCTCTGCGAAGTTTCCGGGAATAAAATAATATTATTTTCCAATTTTTGCCGAAATTCCACTTTCTGTCCAGAATCATTCCAAACACACTCGGATACCCCAAAATGATGTTGGCCGCGAAAAATAACCTCAAACGGCCTCCGAAATCGGCCTCGGTGTTCCCAGGGGCAAAATGGTCTTTTTCTCACTTTCTGCCGAATCTTCCGTTTTCAGCTGTTTTAATCTCGAACATGAATGGCCATTACCATTTGACGTCCGTCTTGCAAAATAGTCGTAATTACCCTTAAGATTTTGATAACGAAACTCGGGTCCAATATTGTAATCTCAATATGCTCGTTTTGCAGTTTTAGGATCTCTTACTAACGAGTGGCTGTTTAGGTGTTACGCGTATCGACCTAAGATTGTCCGAATCGTGATGGTCTAATTTTCGAGAGAACGAGAGGAATTATCACTAGCACCAGGGTCGCGATCGTTTGGATTATAATCAGGTTTCAATCGCCAGGTGTACTTTCGGTCGTGCGAAATCACTCGCGATCCGATCGTACGTTACTGACAAAAATCAACCAGGCATTTTCCTAAGATCGGCCTATATTGGCTCAAAATATTTCCTCAACGTTCTTCAAAATCAGCGTTCAGTCGCGATCGGGTTCTCGGTCCACGTACATGTTCCTATTTAGCCTTTCTCATATGGTTAGTGTCCCGAGACTGATCAGGTTCAGGCGAGACTCACTAAAATTACACGAGAATGAATATACACTTCATTGGTCCCGATAACGGGTCAAAATTCAGGATGTTACAACTCTTCCCCCCTTACAAAAATTTCGTCCTCGAAATTTGCATTTCAAACCTGTTCTTCAAACAATTGGGGGTGTTGACGTCGCATAACTTCTTCGCTTTCCCACGTAGCGCCCTCTGTCCCGTGGTGCTCCCAAACTACCTTCACCATCGGGATTGTCTTGTTCCGAAGTACTCGATCCTTTCTGTCTTCGATTCTGACTGGTCTCTCCACGTATGACACCCTGTCGTCCACGTCTATTTCTTCATATCTTAGAACATGTGTCGGATCCGGTTCATATTTTCTCAACATCGACACGTGGAAGACATTGTGTATTTGGGACAAATTCGGTGGCAGGGCCAGTCTGTATGCCATGTCGCCAATCTTTTCCAAAATCTCAAACGGTCCAACAAATCTCGGACTCAACTTTCCTTTCTTGCCAAATCGGGATAATCCCTTCATAGGCGACACCTTTAAAAATACATGGTCTCCAACTTGAAATTCCAGATGTCGACGTCTCCGATCGGCATAACTTTTCTGTCGACTCTGCGCTGTTTTTAACCTCTCTCGAATGATCTCAACAGCTTCCACTGTTTGCTGTACCAACTCTGGGCCTGTAATGCTACGTTCTCCCACTTCATCCCAGCATACGGGAGTCCTACATGCTCTGCCATACAAAGCCTCAAACGGGGCCATCTGAATACTCTGTTGATAACTGTTATTGTATGCAAACTCCACCAGATGCAGCTGTTCCTCCCATTTACCCTGAAAATCCACTACACAAGCCCTCAACATATCCTCAAGGGTCTGGATTGTTCTTTCTGATTGCCCATCAGTCTGTGGATGATAAGCTGTACTGAACTGCACCTTTGTCCCCAAAGCTGTCTGCAGACTTTTCCAGAAGTTCGCTGTAAACCTCGGATCACGATCTGAAGTAATCGTCACTGGCACTCCGTGCAGTCTCACAATCTGTCTTACATACAGCTCTGCATACTTTTCTAACTCCAGATCCTTGCGCACTGCCAGAAAATGCGCTGACTTAGTCAGTCTATCCACTATTACCCAAATGGAATCGTGCCCTCTCTGACTCCTTGGTAGTCCCGTTACAAAGTCCATGGTAATATGTTCCCATTTCCACTCGGGAATTTCTAATGGTCGCAGCAATCCTCCAGGTTTACAGTGCTGTGCCTTTACCTGTTGACACGTCAAACACTTAGCCACATGCTTGGCTACATCCGCTTTCAATCCATTCCACCAATAATGTTGCCTTAAATTCTGATACATTTTCGTACTGCCAGGGTGGATACTGTAATTGCTGCGATGAGCTTCTCTCAATATTTCTTCCTTAAGCTCAATATCATCCGGCACACACCATCGTCCTCTATACTTCAGGACTCCATCTTCTGATACCTGGAAGTCTGGCTTCCTTGCCGAGGCATCCATTTCCACAATTTTCTGAATTTCCTGATCCGTGGTTTGTAAAGCCTTAATCTTAGTTTGAATCTCCGGCTCGATCCTCAAAGTAGCCAGCAGATTCGACACATGGCTTAATTCCAATCTAAATTCTGAGTCTCGGATCTTTTCCAATAACGCCCACTCCTTGATCATCATGTGTGCCATGCTAGACTTGCGACTCAATGCATCTGCAACTCGATTTGCCTTCCCGGGATGATACATGATGTCGCAGTCATAATCCTTTAGAAGCTCCATCCATCTACGCTGTCTCATATTCAACTCTTTTTGTGAGAACATGTATTTGAGACTCTGATGATCCGTATAAATCTGAAACTTTTCCCCACACAGATAATGCCTCCAAATCTTAAGTGCAAAGACGATGGCAGCCAACTCTAAGTCATGCGTCGGATAATTCACTTCATGAGGTCTCAACTGACGCGACGCATACGCAACTACTTTTCCATGTTGCATTAACACACAACCCAGTCCTTTGAACGAAGCATCGCTATAAACCTCAAATCCACCAGGTCCAGAGGGAATAGTCAAAACTGGAGCTGTCGTCAATCTATGCTTAAGTTCCTGAAAACTTCGTTCGCACTTATCCATTTAAACTTACTTTCCTTTTTCAGTAATCGCGTCAATGGCATGGCTATCGACGAGAATCCTTCCACGAAGCGTCGATAATAGCCAGCCAATCCTAAGAAACTTCTGATCTCTGTCACTGACGTCGGCCTGGGCCACTTAAGTACCGCTTCAATCTTAGTCGGATCCACTGATATTCCTTCTCCCGACACGATATGTCCAAGAAAGGCTACCTTACTAAGCCAGAATTCACATTTGCTGAACTTCGCATAAAGCGCATGTTCCCTCAACGTCCGTAGAACTTCCGTCAAATGCACTTCATGCTCCTCTGAACTCTTCGAATACACTAGAATATCGTCAATGAACACTATGACGAACTGATCCAGAAATTCCTTAAAAACTCTGTTCATCAGATCCATAAAAGCTGCAGGGGCATTCGTTAAACCAAAGGGCATGACTGTAAACTCATAATGCCCGTATCTCGTCCTGAATGCAGTCTTGGGTATATCCTCTTTCCGAATTCTCAACTGATGATACCCTGTCCGTAGATCAATCTTGGAGAACACTGACGCCCCTTGCAACTGATCGAACAAGTCGTCGATCCTTGGCAGTGGATACTTATTCTTTATAGTCACCTGATTCAACTGCCGATAATCTATATATAATCTCAACGTCCCGTCCTTTTTCCTTACAAACAGGACTGGCGCTCCCCATGGAGACGCACTAGGACGAATAAATCCCTTGTCTAACAACTCTTGCATCTGGACTTTCAACTCTTTCAGTTCTGACAACGACATCCGATAGGGGGCCTTAGAAATTGGCTCAGTTCCTGGGGCCAACTCTATTACAAATTCCACTTCCCGTTCGGGTGGCAAACCCGGCAATTCTTGGGGAAAAACCTCGGGGAAATTACACACTACAGAGATTTCTTCCAATTTAGGCTCTACCAATGTCGGATCTTTGACGTTAACCAAATACCCCTCACAACCTTCCTCAAGCATTTCTGTTGCTTCCACTGAGGAAATCCAAGGGATCGAGGTTCCTCCTCGGTTTCCCTGAAACTCAAACTTAGGACGACCAATCGGATTAAATTGGATCGTCCTGCTGCCGCAATCCATAACGGCTTTCTGTTTAGTCAGCCAATCCATACCAATGATTACATCGAAGTCATACATGGCTAACACAGCTAAATCAATTCTTTCTTCAACATTTCCAATCACAATTTTACAGTCCAAGCACCCCAATGATACTAACACCCTATCATGCAGTGGGGTCGTCACACACAACATAATCTCAAGTAGAATAGGCTCCAGACCAACCAATCTAACAAACTGCTCAGAAATAAACGAATGGGTTGCCCCGGGATCAAATAACGCATATGCTGAATGATTGCAAAGAGAAATGGTACCTGTGACCACACCCGGCGCGTCCTCAGCATCTTTTCGCGCTAACGCATATACTCGTCCTTGCGCAGGTGGTCTGCCCTGAATAGCCGGTGGGGGATTTCCAGCCTGATTTCCAATTCTGAGTGGCTGCTGCGGTAGTCCTGGAGGTCCTGAAAGTCGTTGCTGGGGGCAATTCTTTATCTGATGTCCCAAACTCCCACAACGAAAACAAGCTCCGATTCTATTTGGCGCTTGACTGGGCTTCCCTACTATCCTTCTCGGAGGCGGAACAAACCGTCTATTGCTGGGCATTGGTCTCCTTACAAAGCGACGATTGTCCCTATTAGGAATAAATCTCGAACCCGATGCTGATGTCCTTTCAATCTGATCCCGTTCCATAGTCTGGGCTCGCTCATATAACTCTCTATAGTCTCGAATATTCAACAAAAGCATCTGAGTACGAAGTTCCGGTTTCAGTCCATCCCGGAACCTTCGAGCCTTGTCCAGGGGATTCTCAACCATTCTCGGGGCAAACTTGGATAATCTAATAAACTCTGCCTCATACTGTACTACTGTCATTGACCCCTGACGAAGTCTCATAAATTCTGCCATCTTCTTCTCCTGGGCACTCTCAGAGAAAAACTGTCCATAAAAGTGCTCGACGAATATCGCCCAGGTCGGTTCCATAAACTCTGGAAATACCCTATCCTTGACCGCCTTCCACCAATCATGGGCATTGTCCTGCAGTTGATACGATGCCAATAAAATCTTTTCCCTCTCAGTACACTCTAATAGCTCAAATGCCTTTTCCAATTCCTCCACCCAACGCGGGGCGGCTTCGGGGTCACCTCTACCCGTGAACTTAGGCGGTTTCAGCTTAAGAAAATGCTCCACCAACTGGTGCATTGGTCTCGGTGCCACCATTGGTTGAGCTGGTACTGGCTGGGCTTGAGCTTGGTTCTCATGGACGGCAGCAACGGCTGCGGCCTCAGCAGCCTGAGCGGTCGCATTTTCTCTTTCCTGTGCCTGCCTATCCATCACATTTCCGATTCGGTCTAGTGCTCTAAGAACTCCTTCCATACGCGGATCTTCCGCCTGCCTAACATCAGCTCTGGGGTCTGCTGCAGCCCCAACACCCACTCTAGGGTTCTCTTCCTCTCTAGCACCCGCAACTATATTCTCTATCGCTCTGGCTCTACCACGACCTCTACCACGAGCTTCTCTGCCTGCGCCCCTCCTTGGGGGTCCTCTCACTCTACCTCTTTCACTACTCATCTTTCTATCCTGAGTGCTCGACTACCTGCTATAATTCCATCCGGGAATTAGAGACCTAAACCAACTAACCGGTCTAAGTCCTAGGCAGGTATAAACACAGAAATAATTAAGCACTCAGCATGCGGCTAACACAACAGCATAAAATTTTCACCCAAGAACTCGCACACTAACCTTGGGTCCTGCCGCACCTGCACAATACTGGTTCAAACAATCACCACAATAATCAAACACAAACACTCTGGAGTTGCACTTAGCACACTAAGTCACCCTATAGCTACCCATGGTCATTTTCTCCTTATCACTCCAAGGCTCAACTAGGTCAAACAGAGCTGTCCTTGCTCTGATACCAATTCAGACGGGGATGTCACGCCCCGTACCCCACGAAGCATGATCATCCGCGTAGGTCGAAATAAAATGTGACACTCCCAGGATTGCGTCACCGACCCGAAACCCAAATCAGAGTAAATACACGACACATGCGGAAACACGTATATATTATATATACACCCAGACATGAAAACATAACCATGAATAGTCAAAGACAATAATATACTAATAAACACTAACATAAATACACCCTTTTAAATACTTATACAATCTATTTATTTACAACCAAAAAGAATACATAAAAAGGCCACTAAACAAAAAGGATCGGTGGCCTAGGGTGACGACTAACTATCTAGGGAGAGTTACATCAAAAAGAGGGGTTAATCTAAACTCCTATCATGCCGTTCTATTCTAAGGATCCCGACCTGGGTTGGATGATGCTGCGGACTCCTCAGATGAGTCTTCATCCGTCAGTATTTCCATATCTGATCCAACTTCGGCCACTTCCCCAATTGGTTCACCATTCTCGCCTACTATTTCCAGATTCTGCTCCTCTTCTTCTTCCTCCACAATGTCGTCAGCTATAACTTGCTCCTCACCCTGCACCTCGTCCTCGGGTATAGGTCCATCCACCGTATCGCCCACGCTGCTTCCACTAAGGGAGGCGGGAGGATCAGAGACTTCACCACTCACCATTTGGGGAATCATGACGCCATTAACATCTACTGGCACGTCAAAAGTCCTCATCGGGGGTCCTAATAAGCCGTCTGTACCCCTATGGCACCAAGCCACATACTCCTGAGTATGATGGAAGTCTTCTCCCACGTCTACTAACACTGCCGACTGAAATCTAACGTAAGCTGTTCCATCCCCACACGGGTGTACACTATTCGATCTCTGAATACGGTACGGGTATCCAAAAAGAGGACCGTTCCTCGGCATGCTATGGACGGGGGTCTGAAAATCGGTTTCACCACAACCGTGAGATAAACTCAGCAAGTAAAAACTCTAATCCTAAATTAGGCTAACGTGCACCTCCAGAGGCAATTAAAACACGTGAAACACTGAACCAGTAATTAAATCAATATAAATTCACATGGGCCCACGGCCCGATTCCAATACTCCAGCCCTGCATGTTAGGCTTTCACATCAATATAATTTACAACAGAGCATCGACTCGGAGGTCATGACCCAATGGTCATCAATCATTCGACCCGAAGGCCCGACCCGAAGGCCTGACCCGTCGGTCACAATTACACTCGACCCGTAGGCCTGACCCGTCGGTCACAATTACACTCGACCCGTAGGCCTGACCCGTCGGTCCTCACAAATAAATCGACCCGTAGGCCTGACCCGTCGGTCCTCACAAATAAATCGACCCGTAGGCCTGACCCGTCGGTCCTCACAAATAAATCGACCCGTAGGCCTGACCCGTCGGTCCTCACAAATAAATCGACCCGTAGGCCTGACCCGTCGGTCCTCACAAATAAATCGACCCGTAGGCCTGACCCGTCGGTCCTCACAAATAAATCCTTAAATCATATGAAAAACCAACGTGGACTTTCCCAATCAAGGGCCCATTTAATTTCCAATGGGCTTAAACCAATTCAAATCAATCCACATCAAGGCCCATTAAATTTCCAATTTTCTCCAACGGGCCTCAACAAGCCCAACTCAACTTCTCACTCAAGGGCCCATTTCATTTTCTAATTTGGGCTTCACCAATTTAATTCAATTCCACCACAAGGCCCATTTCAATTTCTAATTGGGCTCATTTAACTTCCAATTGGGCCCACTTAAATTTTCATTGGGCCAAATAATGCAAATTCGGAGCCCATGAGGCCCCCTCCATTTCAGCCTACTATTCCTCTCCAAATTAACACTAAACCATTATAATTAGGCCTAATTAAGTCTACTAATCATCCACTACACAAAACACAATCAATTAGGCTCTAATTAACACAATTAAGCCTCTAATCTAGCACACTTAGGACTAATTTAAGGATTAGTAAATTTACTCGCCTAATAGCGACGCGAGTCGACGGGGACGAGCGGCCGATGACCGGCGAGCGGTACGATCGACGGCGGCGTCCCAAAGCAAGCCGGCGGCACTCGGTGGTCCGGCGAAGCTCACGGCAAGTCTCGGCCAAAACAGGGGAGCTTCGGTGGGGCTGGCTGAGGGTGAAGGAGAGAGAGAGAATGAGGGTGAGGCCAGTCAGTGGGGCGGCACACGGCGGCGCGGCCAGGCGGGACACGCACAGCGCCGGCGACGGCGTCCTTGCACGCCCGGCGGGAGCAGCTGCGGACGGGCGGCTGTGGACGGCGGAAACGGGGAACAAAGTTGCGACTAGGCTAGGGGTGATGGCTGGGGACAAGACGCGGCGGCTGGCGGCCAGCAGCTCCGGCGAGACTGCTGTTCCGGCGTGAACAGTGGGCTAGCGGTGCTAATCGGTGAAGCAGCCGAGAGAAGGAGAGAGATTCGGGAGAGGAGAGAGAGAAGTGATCGCCGGTGATGAGAGCTGAGGAGAGAGAGAGAGTCAAAGATGGTCAAGGGAGGGGGTGAGTGGAAGACACATGTCACAATCCTAGCCAATATGCCCAAAATGCCCTTGATCCAATGGCCCATATCCAATCTCATCCAATAATGCAAGGGTATTATGGTCATTTGCCCCTAACCATGGTTAACCAACCCTAGTTAACCTTAACCAACCTTGGTTAAACTCCAAAATTAAATCAAAATTCGAAATAAATCAAAAATGGCCTAGGGGCAATTCCGTCATTTTTCCATCCGGAACTGAAATTCCAATTTTCGCTCATACCGGTCCTAAATATTCATGTGATACCTAATCCAGAGTCGGAATCGCGAAATTCGCTTTCTAAGCCCTCGAAAATCCTCTGCGAAGTTTCCGGGAATAAAATAATATTATTTTCCAATTTTTGCCGAAATTCCACTTTCTGTCCAGAATCATTCCAAACACACTCGGATACCCCAAAATGATGTTGGCCGCGAAAAATAACCTCAAACGGCCTCCGAAATCGGCCTCGGTGTTCCCAGGGGCAAAATGGTCTTTTTCTCACTTTCTGCCGAATCTTCCGTTTTCAGCTGTTTTAATCTCGAACATGAATGGCCATTACCATTTGACGTCCGTCTTGCAAAATAGTCGTAATTACCCTTAAGATTTTGATAACGAAACTCGGGTCCAATATTGTAATCTCAATATGCTCATTTTGCAGTTTTAGGATCTCTTACTAACGAGTGGCTGTTTAGGTGTTACGCGTATCGACCTAAGATTGTCCGAATCGTGATGGTCTAATTTTCGAGAGAACGAGAGGAATTATCACTAGCACCAGGGTCGCGATCGTTTGGATTACAATCAGGTTTCAATCGCCAGGTGTACTTTCGGTCGTGCGAAATCACTCGCGATCCGATCGTACGTTACTGACAAAAATCAACCAGGCATTTTCCTAAGATCGGCCTATATTGGCTCAAAATATTTCCTCAACGTTCTTCAAAATCAGCGTTCAGTCGCGATCGGGTTCTCGGTCCACGTACATGTTCCTATTTAGCCTTTCTCATATGGTTAGTGTCCCGAGACTGATCAGGTTCAGGCGAGACTCACTAAAATTACACGAGAATGAATATACACTTCATTGGTCCCGATAACGGGTCAAAATTCAGGATGTTACAGATATATTTGAAGTAGTTTGTACATAAGGCCTTCTATTGTAATTTTGGAACAACGCAATTTTTGGTAATTCAAAAGGTGCAAATTTACGGAAGGCATAATTGGAAGAAGAAAAGTTCGAAAACACCTTCTTGAGCTTCACATTTTTACATAAATTAGATAAATCATATGCAATGATAACTTATCATTTCACCCAGTTGAAAGTAAGAAGCCTACACCATAATAGTATGATATCAAATGGAAATAAGTCCATCTTTTTATATACAATTGGTCTCATTTCATCAATTAAAACTTATGGTCCACAATGTTTCGTAATTGCAGGGCACTAGTAAGATTGAGGCCCTTTGTCTTGGCTATTATGGCAAGAAAAGCTGTGATTGGTATGATAGGATGATGGCCTTTCATCTTGGCTCTAATGGCCAGAAAAGCTACCGAGGTGAACAATTCAATGAACTCACCAACTTGAGATTCCTTCAAGTGGATGGTGTGAATTTCATTGGAGATTTTCAAAACTTGCTTCCTCAATTAAGATGGCTTAAGTGGGAGAATTGTCCCTCATATTTCGAAATGGCCAACTTTCATCCGAAGAAATTAGTCGTGCTTGATCTATCATATAGTAGCATTTCAGAGCACTGGGGAGGATGGGATCCACTCAAGGTAAGAATTTGAGAATATATATCTGTTGTGAATAATAATGTGTTCACGAAGGTGCAATTGCACCCAATTCTCCTTTCTTTCTTTTAGAAAAGTATAATATCGTTCATCGGATTCAGGATTTTCAAGTAAATATAAGAGGAATTTATAGCTATCTAAATACTCAAAATCTTCTGCCCCTTAATATGTTTAATTGATAAAACTCAACAACCCGTCATGCTTAACCTTAGACAATACTAAAAAGGAAAAAAAATACTATATTAATTAACATCTATTAAAAATTTTAATTACTTAATTGTGCCTATTTTGTATTTCGTTAATCTAGTTGGTTTATGGCTTCTAAGATAATTTCTCCCCGTGCAAAAGCATGTCTTTTGAGCGATTCTTGTTGTATCTCTATATCAATCTTCTTTCTTGGAGAAACAAAAACTCCCATGCAATGACTTGTGTTGTACATTCATACTAAAATTATAAATTCATTTTAATCTTAGAGTAATGGATATAATTTATGAATTGCTCTGACTTGTTGCACGAAATATTTAATCATTATAATTGTTGATTACGGAAGTCGTCACTGTATAACACAAATATAAATTATTAATGTTATGAGAGTAATAAAGTTATCCTTCTAATGGCATTAATTTTTTTTGGAATACAACATTCTTTGTATCTTGTACATATAACATTAAAAAAATTGCTTTTCATAATTAAACTACCCGTTTCTCTTTAATTTCATACGATTGAAGTGTCATTTTCTTTTTGATAATAAAATTTGCTTATGTCTAATCAATGGCATCGCCATCGCTCTTAAAAAATGAATATATTTTCTCTTTGAAATTTTATTCGAAAATAAACACAGTTAGCAGTTGTATGTACCTAACATTCTTTTTGCAATGGATATGCTTAAAAAAATCAATATGGTGGTGTAGCCTAATACTATTAAAGAACATTTAAAATCAAATAAAACAACAGTGAAAGAGTAGTGGAGCATAGGTATTTTTCAGGAATCTTATAGATTCTTATAAAAAAAAAGCAAGGAATAGTGGAAAATCACACATTGTAGCTGTCCAATTTCACTGAGGTTTTCCTTTGTTTCTTTCAGATGGCAACCGAGCTGAAAGTTCTCGACCTCTCGTATTGTGGACATTTGAGAAGAACTCCCGACTTGTCTGCTTTCAAAAGCTTGGAGATTTTGATTCTTGAAAACTGTTGGGGTCTGGAAGCAATTCATCCTTCTATCTGGTATATCAAGACTCTCGTCTCCTTGGCTGTCTGTGATTGCTGGAAACTGAAGGAGGTATCAGCAGCGCTGGAGACTCTTGATGCCTCTGGCTGTGAATCATTAGCTTGCATACCTAGCTCCATAGGCAATCTAGTATCTCTGTCTTGCCTTGACCTAAGGAAATGTGTGTCGTTGAGAGAGATCCCCGACTTGATTGGAAAGTTGGCATCGTTGACCGAGCTGAGATTAGGAGGGACATCGATTACAAAATTACCCGAAAGCATTGGGAATCTGCAAAATCTGAGGATCTTGGACATTTGGGGGATTCCTGTGACGGAATTGCCTAGTGCTATTGGAATGCTGGCGAAACTCAAAAAGTTGAGTGCATCATTCTGCAAAAATCTAAAAGGACTGCCTAATAATATAGGCGAACTGGTTTCGCTAAAGGAGCTTCATTTAGACGGATCGGGCATTTCGGACTTACCAGAAAGCATTTCTAAGCTCTCTTCTCTCCAACATCTCAGCCTTGTATTTTGCAAAAACCTTCGAGGAATACCGGAACCGCCCTCCAGCTTAACAGCTCTGCACATCGATTTTCCAAGTCCATCGTTACCATTTCTTTCCAAACTAACCCTTCTCGAGGAACTCACTCTTTTCGATTGCCGTCCACTTGAATGTCTCCCCGAGCTTCCCGTCCGACTGTCCAAGGTTTGGCTTCCATCTGTTAATCGGGAGGTTGATTTGTCCCGCGAGGCGCGCTTACGCGAATTGATCCGCGACAAGTCCTTTGGGCGAAGAAAAGCCACCAGTCGCGAGGCTGGTTCATGGATGCTCTACGACATTGAATAGGCTCTGTTTTTAGTGGACCTGTTTATCCAGATTATCCAGAGGTAAGGAGCCCCAAATTCTCCGGAGGTGACGAGCCCAAGTGTGTATCTGACTGAGCTTGAAGATCAGCTCCCATGGCTCTCCGCGCGGCGCTGGCCGGAGCAAACCCTAGCCTCCGCCTCGGGCCTCGGCTCCAATTGGCGGCTTCCGCGGCCTCCAGACCTTCTTCCCCCTCTCCCCGATCTCCCCTGCGACTACGGCGCTCTCCAGCCCGCAATCAGCGGCGAGATCATGCAGCTGCACCGCCAGAAGAAGCACCACCACCGCCAGGCCTACGTCGCCAACTCCAACAAGGTTCCCTCGGTTGGGCCATTGACAATCATTTTGGCTCGGCTCTTTAGATGCACTCGTGCAGAAAATGAATGAAGAAGGTGCTGCTTTACAACTTTGAAACAAACGCTGCGAGTTGCGAGAATCTAGTTGAGATTCAGGGGACCTTTCGAGTTCGAAACATCTAAGGCTATCATGTGTTGCAAACTGCAAGAGTCTGGTAAGTTTCGACATCTCTGTTTGCATGTCCATTCCATCACTTGGCCTTTCAATTTTAAAGGATCTAAAAGAATCAGATGCTGCCAACTGCGAGAATTTAGTTGAAGTTTGAGGCTTTGACCCATATAGAATATCTGGAAACGTTCTGTATCTCTGGATGCGCGTCCATTGAAAGATTCCATGCTGCAAATTGCCGAAATCTAGTTGAAATTCATGGTCTTTACAGGTTGGATTTACTGGCAAGATTGAATATCTCTGGGTGCTCTTCTATTAAAAGATTACCAGACTTTTCCAGTTTAAAGACTTAGAATTTCACTCTGCAAATTGCGAGAATCTAGTTGAAGTTCGAGGCCTTGATTGATTAATTATAATCTTTGGGTTGTTTTAATGTCTTTAGATGCATGTCCATTAAAAGATTACCAGACCTTTCAATCCATTAAAAGATAAACAGACCTATCAAGTTAAAAATGTCTAGAGGGATTCTATGCTGCAGACTGCAGGAATCTAGTTGAAATTCACGGTCTTGAGAGGTTGTTATTGGTAAGATTGGATATCTCTAATTGCACATCCATCGAAGGATAACCACACCTTTCCAGTTTAAAGAATTTGAGGGCTTTCATGTTGCAAGCTGAAAAAGTCTAATTGAAACGCAACCTTGACGGGCTGGATTTTTTGATAATATTGGATATCTGTTGTTGCACTTCCCTTCGGAGATTGTCGGATCTATTGTGATTGAAAACCCTGAACAGGTTGAAAATCAACCACTGTGATTACATTCAAAGCCTAAAGATATTCTCATCCTGCAAAAGTTTGTGTATTCAAGGTTGCAAGTTGTTAGCGAAATTCCCAGATGTGTCGAAATTGGAAGATTTAAGAGACTTGATGGTGACAGCTCGTGGGAAATTACCAGACATCTCAGGGCTCAAAGGATCGAGCCACCTATAAAGTATAGAGATTTGATGATGCTCGTCAATTGTTGCACAAGACTGTGACAAACTAATTGAGCCTTGAGGGCTTGGAGACTTGGAGCTTCCACAAGCTTACAACATTTCCAGATGCAAGTTGCTACAGCCAATATCTGAATTGTCTTGAGCTTTCCTCATATGGAATATGAGCGGTTGTTACGTCGGGTATTCATGAGATCACATTCTGGTGATAGTTCGATATTTGAAACTGATCCTTGTCCCCTAATAAGGCAAAATCTTAGACTTGATAAAATCATGAATGAAGCTGGCAGTCCTGGTGAATCATCCGTGAGTGATTATTTTTTGAACATTACTGAGTGATTCATGTTCCTTGGTTGGAATGAAATCTTTCTCTTGATCATAGTAGGAATGTAACTGGCAGCCCTTGTTGGAGGACTAGATCATAAGTTTTGTATTGAAGTTGTTCTGCTTGCTTGCAGGTCATCTATAACGTGTTTGTTTTGTTTACATGGTGAGTTAAACTTTTATCTTCTGTTGATTCTTATAATGGCAGGCATACTGGCTTATACGTGATGTTGTTATGGTGGAAATTACAAAACATTGAAAGAACAAGCAGCTCTTAAGAAAATCCCTTTAACCATAGTCATCTCAGTTTCTTAAGGTGGACAACTGAAATCCCTTTCTTAGGAATGACGTGAATTTGCTTGCTTATCCTGATTGCTTGAATTGGTTTTTTTATTGTTCTGTGATATTGCAACTGTAATTTTCTTCTGTGTGTTCTCATATGATTGCTCGAAGTAATTTAATGATTGACATGTGGATTATTAAGGAAGCTTCTGGAGGCAAAGTGCAAAAACACATAGGCAAAGGAGAGCGATCATGCTGCTGGACTTGTGGTGCTCTGGATCCCCAAAATTCGTCGGGTTTTTTCAAGTTAATCCATCAGGTGTGAATTTTATATGCTGCAAGGCTGCAAGAGTGAGTTCATAGTTTCATTGTCATTTTAAGTTCTCGATCAACCATTTGTGTTGAATTTGATCCTAACAAGATTCACACCATTTTTCCTGTCACCACGTGATTTACTCTTCTGCTCTGTCATTCCAATGGTGGGATTTTTTCACTATGCCAATGAGGATTTGTTCTAGTGATGCTCTATTTTGACTTTCTAGTATGCAAGTTTTTGTCTCCTGCTGCGTGCTAACATTTCTAATAATCTTTGTCTTCATGATATTGGAGCTGCGAATAGAGCCTAACTTCAGAATTTGGGAGGAGAACCATATATGTATTTCAAAGAAACTAATGAACTAGTGCAAGTTTGAGCAATGTTATCTATATGAATCATGCTGGAATTATAGAAGCATTTTAACGAGTATATTCGCTTTATGATGAGGAGCAACATCTCATGATCTATCAATAGTTCACCTGTATCTGGTAGAAATAATGATCCTCATGTATAATGAACTCACATAATAAGCTTATGGCAATGGACATGAACAGGACTAGCAATGTCACACAGAGATATGAAGCATCACTTCCAGGTGGAGGCGGAGATGTGGTGGTCCCAGTGGTTGGTGCCGGCAGTTTCAGGGATCCAGCTGGACTGGAGGTCGGGGTGGTGGAAGTTTCATTGACCGTGACAGTTAATTTTTGGCCCTGAGCCCAACGGTCACTGTTAGCAAAGGTGTAGACGAAGTAATACTTGCTGGCTTTGTTGAGGGAAAAGGTGGCTGGTCCGTTGATTGGTGTGTGAATGTAGAAGCACTGTTGCAGTTATTATTTTCACCATTTGACATGTTCACGACGATGTGTGACCCTGCGTTGAATTAGAACACTGCAAAAATAATGGAAGATCATTGGCATTAAAAGAGTGAAGCTCAAGTTTGATTTTTCGGCCACTGAAGCTCAAGATTGATTGCACATAAGTACGTGTATGCAATTTAAATCATGAGATTTTATAAACAGAGCTTTTGTAAGCTAGAAATTACGAGAACCGTTTTTCTCTTAATTTCATATGTTAGCTTTCTAGCATATATGCTCCCAAAAGAATGGGATATTGAGTTCTCTTCAGGATGGTATACATAGATTTGTCTCTCCCCTTTGTGAGAGGTTCTCTCTTTGTTGAGAGCTTTCCCTACATCAAAATGATGTTTTCTTTCAGCTATTATTCTCCATGATCGTCACCCCCATTCTTCTCGATCATCCAATATCCTCATATTTGTGCTCTATCATTATTAGTTATTTCCATCTGCTTTCTATTTTAGTTATGTCTCTTTGGAATTGTTTCGTTGCATTAGTTTTCCTATCACTACACACTGCCCCTATCAACTGTTAGATGACATTTCTGAGTTTATTCTCTGCTAATATATTTCTTTTTTCTCATTACAGGATGCCTGCAGAGGTTTCCTTAACATCGCATGTATCTCTGGTAGACAATCTTCTGGGGGATCATTTGTTTTTGCAGCAACTTGATGATGAGGAAGCTGAGATGGTTTAAGTTGGAAGGATTTTGTCGGAGAAGTGCTTGAGTCAAACTGCATAGCTAGTGTTTGAAGGAAAACCTGGGCTGGTATGGGTGAGATTACCACAACCCTTAAAAATGAGAAGATGTATTTGTTCCGGTTTCACGATTGGCACCAAGCAAGGAGAGTGCTGAGTTCTGGCCCTTGGTCGATTAGGGGAAAACGCATAAACCTGCAGAAATGGGATGCTCAGAGGAGACCAGAGGACCTCTGTTTTCATGAACTGCAGGTGTGGCTGCAAATACATGGATTGGCCTTTGACCAAATTAAAGAGAACAATGCGAAACCTATTGCTTGTTGGGGGGGCAAACTGGGGAAAGTTGAGTCAATGCACAACAGATCCTGGGGTCGTTGTGGATTCCTTTGTGCTAAACGTTGCAGATGCTATACATGTACTGTGGAGTAAGGCACTAGCTTTGTTACTTAGACTGAGTATAAAACTTTCCTAGTGGCTGGCGAGTGAGATTGAGATTGAAATAGAGAAAGCCAGTACTAATCATTCACCGACGAAGAAAAATTCAAAATGATGCATTGAAATCTTTCTTTCGATGGCGTGAGATAATCCTTTTAATACTAGGACTTACTAGGATCAACACATCTCCGGTCAAATTTTGTCGTGAATGGTTACTGAACTAGACTGCTACTTCTTGGCTTTTAGTATGAATTTCTTTGTTTCAGTTGAATACCCGAAATGGTGCAGGCGGTAGGCTTGTGCCAAATTATGAAACAGGATTCATGGGGCTCAAATTAGCTAATATATTCGGCTTGAAGGATTTAATATTCTGATCATATTCAATTCCATATTCTACGCTGTTCGAATGATTTTTTTCATCATCTCGATTCTAAATTTCTAATCCTTAAAAGAAAACATTATAAAAAACAAAATTTCATTAATGACCACAACGTCTATGCGAATAAAAGTCTGGAGACTTTCACAAACAGATCTTCTATTGGCTAGAAATTACAACAACCGTTTTTCTCTTCAGGAAGGTATGCATAGATATGAATCTCTCCCTCTTGTGAGAGCTTCTCTCTCTTTGTCGAGAGCTTTCCCTACATCGCAATGATGTTTCCTTTCAGCTGCCTTCCTCCATGATGTCATCCCCCATTCTTTTCAGATCATCCGTAATCCTCATCCAAGTTCTCTTTATCATTAGTTATTTTCGTCTGCTTTCTATTTCTGTTAACAAGTCTCTTTGGCATTGTTTCCTCGCACTAGTTTTCGTATCACTACACTCTGCCCCTATCAACTGTTCAAAGATATTTATGAGTTGATTCTCTGCTAATTCCAGGATGGCTGCAGATGTTCTCTTAACATCCCAAGCATGTCTGGTGGACGATATTCTGGGGGATCATTTGGCTGTGGAGAAAGTTGATGATGAGGAAGCTGAGATGGTTTTGATTGGAAGGATTTTGTCGGACAAGTGCTCGAGTCAAGCTGCATAGCTAATGTTTTAAGGAAAGCCTGGGCTGGTGTGTGTGAGATTAATCTATAAGCCCTCAGAAGGAGATGTATGTGTTCACGTTTCATATTTGAAACCAAGCAGAGAGTCCTCATTTCTGGCCCTCGGTCGATTATTGGAAATTACATAAACCTGCAGAGATGGGATGCTCAGAGGAGAGTGGAGGACCTCTGTTTTGATGAACCGGAGGTGTGGCTGCAAATACATGGATTGGCCTTCGACCAAATGACAGAGAACAATGCGAAAGCTATTGCTCCTTTGGCAGGCAAAGTGGTGAAAGTTGGCTCACTTTGCACCAAATCTCCGGGTCGTCGCGGATTCCTTTGGGTTAAAGTGACGCGGAGGAAGATAGACTTGGAAAAGAATTCTAAAAGATAACGTTTATTCTGAATATTGAAATGTGAATTGCAATATCTTAGGTGCCTATTTATAGGGAGGTCGCCTTTCGGGGAACAACGAATTATTTAAAATCAAAGAACATAATTAAAGAAAACAATATTGATAAAGGGAAAAGTCTTCAAAACGCATAACGAGATCTGCAAATCACGTCCGAAATCTTTGAAGGAATTATTGATAAAAAGGAAAGTTTTCAAAACGCATTCCGAAATATGTAAATCATGTCTGAAATCTTCGAAGGCCTGGAAATCAAGGATTATCTTTGAATAATCGGAAATCAAGGATTTTGATTTGATGTGCTATTTCCATCTGCTTTCAATTTTAGTTACGTCTTTTTGACATTGTTTCGTCGCGTTAGTTTTCTTATCACTACACATTGCCCCTATCAACTGTTCGACGACATCTCTGAGTTTATTCTCCGCTAATCTATTTCTTTTTTCTCGTTACAAGATGCCTGCAGAGGTTCCCTTAACATCGCAAGCATCTCTGGTAAATGCCATATTTCCCTAATTATTTATACCAAATTGTCAGGTGAGCAGGCGTCCGGCTGCGGGCACCGATGGTTGGATGCATGGATCATTTCCTCGGACGCTCAGTCCGAGCCACAGCAACGTGGAGCACTCCCACATGCGGACTCACACTTCAAGAACTGCACGAGCCCAACGATCACGTGAGTTGCTCGGTTTGTAAATGACTAGAATCCAAGCCAAACGACATGACACCCCCCATCGTTCTTAATTATTAGTTAATTACAATGATTGTGTCGTAGCTACTGAGTACCCTCGTTTCGTTCATGCACCATGGGACATCTCGTTTATTTTTACTAGAGAGAGAGAGAGAGCAATCCTAGGTATTTGGGAAAGCTAGCTAGGAGATCTATGAAACCACCATTAGAAGTGGAGCTAGTGTCACGTGAAGGAGACTAAGTGGAGATCAGTGCAAGGGCGTCTGGAATGAAGTGATTCATTCTTACTGACTTTAATTATTGGAGTAACCTAGGTTGAATACCCGATTTGCAATTTGTTTGTGCATGCAGATTGATTAATGTAACACGCTTTCTCAAGGTTGGGATTAATTTGCCCATCAACATATGTTTGAGAGATGCATCAACACACCGACAAAGTAATGGTTTAGCTGGTCTAAACTTCACCTATTCGCTCAAAAGAAGCTGCATTAACTCGACTCAATGCTAGTACATGCCGGGACATTGAAAGAAAATTTAAAGTGATGGTAACGTGGGAGGTGATAGAGGGATTTGAACTTTTGAATATCTGATTTGATATCACATGAAAAATCGAACGTCCCGATCGATCTCCTCTCTTTGGTCGCCTTGCCTCCAAGTTATACTCATTTAGTCTAAGATGTTTCACATCTTATTGATTTTCTTTCTGTATCTAATCGGGTCCATCACATTCCCAAGATTACGAATTCTCCAACTTGTAATAAATCAACTTTCCCACATTGCAGCTGCTTCAGGAGACTAAGGTCAGAAGTCATGACATTGAAGTCACGATTTTGATCTTGGCGTTTACTCTCTCTATTCATATGGTCGTACGACAAAATCTAGATCTATCAAAATGGGTCATAGACCCATTTTTTAACCCGTATTTGATAGGTTGGATTATTATATAGATTAGCTATATTCAATAAATGGGGTCATAAATGGATTTAGAATGGTAAGGCCAAAAATAATATGAGTGTTAAATATGGTCACAACTTACTTAGATCCAACCCAGATCTATTACTCTCTTCACTCTTTCTCGCCTTCACTAGATCGTGCTCGCTCACTCCGTGCTCTCACCTTAGCTTGGATATGAGTTTTCCTATATTGGGATAAAGATAGAAGTGTTTTTAGCAATATGAGTCTGGGCGGGTACGTACTGGATATATTTGTATTACATGGAAATTAGTCAATTTGGTTCGGATAATTTTCAACTCGACTCGATCCACTTGTTTAACGGGTCTAATAAAATCCATAGAAAAATTTATTTAAATTTAAACTTTGGTAAAACAAAAGAGGGATAAAGAAAAAAAAAAAGCAGCCGCTACGTGGTCCCTTGACTTCTGCTTAATTACCGAACTGCCCAAAATTAATATGGAGACAAGTAAAAGACGAAACAAACCACACGCAGGATTGACGCGAAAGAACCGCTTCCCACTTGCGCCCACGAACAACCCGCGGTTTTCTTCGTCCTCACTCCCACCCCCACCAGGCCCACCACACCACTCTGTTCTGCCGCCACACGACCCCCGTCCTTATCCGTCCGACCTATAAATAATATCCTCCAACCTCCTCCCTCTTCTCCACCTTCATCCTCATCGCCATTCCCTCTCTTCACTCTTTCCACAGTCTTCCACAGACCACACCAAGACTACGAGTTGATCGCTCTCCCTGTCAAAATGTTGTTCAATCACAAGCTCAGATCACCATCCTCCCCGTGCCTCCTCTTCTGCTGCTTCCACGGCGGTCATGCTGCCGCCTACCACGAGGCTGCCTCCTCAGACTGCGACAATGACCGCAACCGCCGCAAGGCAGCTCGATTGCCCTGCTCATGGCTCCGCTCCACGGTTCAGGAGCTCCCCCTGCCAGAGATCCAGCACTAGTGCTGCAGCCTCGTCGCTCAGATCAGGAGGTGCCGGTGGAGGCACGGGCATGTCACAGCGGCCTCAGAGTTCGGGTACAATCCGACGAGCTACGCGCTCAACTTCGAGGACGATCGGAGCCGGGAGTCGGATGAGGAGTTCCCGGTAAGGAACTTCTCAGTGAGGCTGCCGGTGTCTCCGGATCGCCTGCTGCCGGCGAAGATGCCGAGGGAAGTCATTTTCTCTAAAGATCCTTCTAATTTTGATCGACAAGTTGGGCTATATCACAGTCCTTGGAGCGATCTGCAGTGCTTGTACGTACTGTAGATTTCGAGATCTGAAATTCATGGAAAATCTGCATCGATCATCGTCTCCGTTTTGCTTGCACTTTTTGTCCACGTGATTGAGCATTGTTGCTGATCAGTGTTATGAAATAGGAATCGTAAGAAGTCAATTTTGTCTTGGATGAATGAACTTACTTTATGGATAACGTGGATTTACTTTATGGATAACGGGGATCCAACTTGATTTGAGTCGAACTCGAGTATCGCTATTTTTCTGGACGAATTGAACTCAAGCATAAATTTTAATACTTAATTAAGCTCGAGTCAAGTTGTAAATGTTGTGCATACAGATCGAGTCTAACCTAGCTCGAGGGCACTGTATATGACCAGACTCGACTTGAATACACCCCTAGAGACAAATGCCACATATCCCTATTATTTATACCAAATTATCTTGGGAGGGGGAATTACTAAAAAAGTCATAAATCTATTGCAATTGTGTCAATTTAATTTGAAACTTTTTAATTGTGCTAATTGAGTTATAAACATTTTCACGTTTTGTCAATTAAGTCCATCCGACTGCCTTACGTGGCATAGCTGACGTGACATGAGAGAGAGAGAGAGAGAGAGAGAGAGAGAGAGAGAGAGAGCAAATTCTAGGTATGTGCAAAACCAGCTTGGAGTCTATGAAACCACCATTAGAAGTGGAGCTAGTGTTCACATGAATGAGAATTAAGTGGAGATTAGTGCAAGGGCATGTAGGGAACAGAATGATTCATTCTTACCAACTTTAATTTCGGGAGTAACCCAAGTTGAACTCCCGATTCACAATTTATTTGTGTATGCAGATTGATTTATATGACACGCTTTCTCAAGCTTGGGATTGATTTGCACATCAACATGTGTATAAGAGATGCGTCAACACACCAACAAGGTATTGGTTTAGCTAGCCTAAACATCACCTATATGCTTCAAAAAGAAAATGCATTAACTTGGCTCGAAGCTAGTATTTGGCTAGAAATTTAAAAAAATAAGGTGAAAAGTTATAGTAATGGGAAGTGATAGAGTGATTCAAATCTTAGGGTTTTTTATTCGATATCATGTGAAAAATCAAACGTTCTGATCAATCCCCTCTATTTTGTCGTCTTGCCTCCAAGTTATACTGGTTTAGTCTTTGATGTTTCAAATCTTATTGATTTTCTTTTTGGATCTAAACCCAGGATTACGGATTCTCCAACTTCAAATAAATCATCTTTCCCACATTGTAGCTACTTTCGGAGACTAAGGTTGAAAGTCATGACATTGAAGTCACAATTTACTCTCTCTATTCATATGGCCGCACGATGAAACCTATACCTGTCAAAATGGGATATAAATCTATATCTTAACCCATATGTGTTAGGCTGGGTTGTTATATGTGTTAGTTATATATTCAGTAAATAGGTCATAGATGGTAAGGCTGCGCATGACAACTTGCCAAATAGTATTTGATTCTATTTTTTTGTTCCCAGAATCAGTTTGGGAATAGAAATCCGTTTGTTTAATTTTTTGATTCTGGGCACAAATTTTTGCAAATTTGTGCCCAGAATCAATTTTGGAGCAAAATCAAGAATAAAAAAAAAAAGTAACTTCTTGATTCTGGGAACAAAAATGAGAATCAGTTTTTTTTTCTTCTTCTTTTTCTTGGTTTTTAATATAGCTTCTAATGTCCTACGCGAGGGCCACCCTCGCCGTATTTGACGAGATTAAAATATTTTAATATAAAAATTTTATTAATAAAAAAATTTTACCGGCCATGACCAGTGATCAGGCCATGGTGAAAAATATAAAAAATATTATTAATAAAAAAAATTTACCGGCCATGGCCAGCGACCAGGCCATGACGAAAAAAATTAAAAAAATATTATTAATAAAAAAAATTTTACCGACCATGGCCAGCAACCAGGCCATGGTGAAAAAAAATTTAAAAAATATTTTCAATAAAAATATTTTTTATTAAAATATTATTAATAAAAAATAATTTATAAAAAAATATTTTACCAGCTATGGCCAGCGACCAGGCCATGGCAAAAAAAATAAAAAAATAATTTCAATAAAAACATTTTTTATTAAAATATTATTAATAAAAAAATATTTATAAAAAAATATTTTACCGGCCATAGCCAACGACGAGGCCATGGAAAAAAAAATAAAAAATATTTTCAATAAAAATATTTTTTAGTAAAATATTTTTTTAAAAATTATTAATAAAAAAAATATTTATAAGAAAATTTTTTACCGGCCATGGCCAAAAAAAATAAAAAAATAATTTTAAATAAAATTGTTATTAATTAAAAAATATTTTACTGGCCATGGCCAAGAAGGAGAAGAAAAAAAGAAAAGAAAGAAATATTAAAATATTTAAAATGTTATTAAAATATTATTAATGAAAAGAAATTTTATGTTGTTACCAAATGCATTTATGTTCTTTTACTATTTCAGGAATAGAAATTTTGGGCCGTTACCAAACGCTTTCAAATGCTCAGAATCAATTCCCAAGCACAGAATAAAAAAGAATTATTTCTGACTAGTTTCTATTCTCGGGCATAGAATGATTGCCATGCACAGCCCAAGGCTCAAAATAATATGAATATTAAATGGATTTACAACTTACCTAGACTCAACCCACCTCTATTACTCCCTCTTCACTCTCTCTCATCTTCACTCGATCGCTCTCACTGACAATGTGCTTTTACCTTAGTTTGGGTAAGAGTTTTCCTAGATTGGGTTAAATATAGAAATATTTTACTAATATGAGTCTAGTTGCCTCCACGACGGCAGCAATGCCGCCGCCGCCTCCTCAGGCTGCGACGAGGACAGCCGCCGCAGGGCGGCTCGATCACACTGCGCGTGGCTCTGCTCGACGGCCCGGGAGATCCGGGACAAGTGGCGGAGCCACATCGCTCGGATAGAGAGCCGTCGGAGGCGGCAGAGCCAGGTTGCCACCGCGGCCGCCGCCTCAGAGTTCGGGTACGACCCGACAAGCTACGCGTTGAACTTCGAGGACGATCGGAGCCGGGAGTGGGACAGGGAGTTCCGGGCAAGGAACTTCTCGGAGAGGCTGCCGGCGTCTCCGGATCGGTCACTGCCGGGGAAGATGCCAGGGGAGGAAGTCATGGTAGTGCGCAGCTCAATTTTTTCGTCTCTGGAAAGATCCATCTTGATTTTGTTAGACATGTTTGTTATCAGGGTCCACAGTGCCCGTACAAATTGTAGATTCTTGAGATCTCAAATTCATGGAGAATCCATGGAGCTTCTTCTTCCAAATTTGGTTGTCGTCTCCGTTTTGCTTTCGGTTTCTGTCTGGAGTGTCTTGCGTTTGAGCAACTTTTTGGCTGATCAGTGTTGAGTCAAGGAAACGCGAATCGACAAGAAGTGTAAATATATGTCGCCTTTGGATGAATGGGATTTACTTTATAAATATGATGACGCAGATGCAACTTTCTTTTCTTGTCGATAGGGATCGGCAGTGGGCTGTGCACGGCTAGGCACGGCCATGGATGAGGTGGGCGGATCGCATCCTGCTTTGTGCCCGGCCCTGGGTTGGGCCCATGGGCCCTAATGGGCCGACCTAGGTCGGACATTTTTTTTGGATTCGGCCTTTGGGGTCGAGTCTGGTGGCTGGGCCCATGCCCATGCATGGCCCGTTAGGTGACTTGCCGCATCGCTTTTTTTTTCCTAGGCCTGGTCAAGCCCATGGGCCATAATGGGCCTACCTAGGTCCAACGATTTTCTTTTGGGGGGTTTGGCCGTGGAGGTTGAGTCCGTTGGTTGGGCCCCATGTGATTGGAAGGGATTGCAAGGCGAATGTCAAAAGTGATGGGCGGGAAATTTCTTGTTCGCTTTTGTTGATTATGTAGACACATAAAGATGAAGGCTTTATTAGATTAGAAAATATAAATGCTTGTATGGAGACCTTAGTTATCACACTATGATAAAATGCAGACTTAACGTGAATATGGACCTAAATAAAAGTTATCAAGTTGGGTCAGATAATATTTCTTGTATCTAAGGGAGAGAGAGAGAGAACCCTATGGAGAAAGGAATGGGGACAATGGCTATCTCCAAAGCGATCACTATCTCGATTTGATGATGGCAAGCGACTAAATAGTCATGATCCTTGCCATTGTTTGAGACCGGCCATTGGCAAAAAGGAAAAGAGAAAAAGGAAAAAAAGAAAAAAATCATTATTTAAAAAAAATTATCTATGCCAATGCCGTTTATGCCACATAGGACGGATAATATTGACTGGACCATCAGGTCAATGATTTTTTTATTAAAATTGATCGAAATGACTATATTGACAAATCATCACAATATTTTGGAATAAATTGGCACAATTGAAAAGTTTGTGACTAAATTGGGCGTAGTATAATAGGTTTAGGACTTTTTTGGTAATTTTCTCCATATTTGGCGGTTAAGGAATATATTTGTGTGTCGATTAGACGCACAACATAAGTTCATTGAATGTAAATAATTTCATATTCTAAAAAAAATTATTGTTTCGTTTAATTTATTAGATCGAGATTTTTAAATTATCTAGTAGTTATCTTTTTTTTAATCTCTTATCTATTAGTTAGTTTGACAGACGTTAGAATTCAAAAGTTATTTAAGCGGGCTTTTATTTAGGCATCCAGTAATCACTTAAGAGGAATTTGCCACATCAACTTTTTAAGCAAAAATTTTTTTGGCCGAATCTTATTAAGCAAATTTAGCTGGCGAAGCATGTTTAGCATTTAACAGTAAAAAGAATAAGAAAAGTCTTTGGTCCCAATTTCTTCACTTCTGTTATTGATTTATTAGATGATCCAAAGAGTTATAATGATGCTAAGTCTAGACCGGATGCACATATGTGGAAAATGGCAATGGATGTTGAGGTAAAGTCTATTAAGCAAAATAATACATGGTCATTGGCTAATCTTATTCCTAACACTAGAAGTATAGGTTCTAAATGGGTGGTGACGAAAAAAATTAAAATTGCACGGTACCAAAGATAAATCAAAAAAGTCCAAATAAGGACTCGATGGAAATGTGCTTTCCGAAAAGAGGGCCCATAGTTAATGTTGTTTTAAATAAGGGCTAAAAGTGGCTATTTAATTTCAAATCATGGCATGAAGTGGCCATTTGGTGTTAACAAGGGTATGAACTCACCGGTCGATGAGCACATGCTTATTCCGGTAGCATGAGCATGGACATTTTTGCGCAGTGACTTTTTTTTTTGTTTCCTTTTCTTTCCCTATCTTTTCAATGTTCATCTTCTTCATACTTGGAGGGAAGTTGCAGGTCTCAAGCTCACCTCCAGATTTGGCTGTCTTCCAAGGCCATTGGCATCACATTCAAGCATCGGCTTGGTCCGCTCTTCAAATCTAGCAGTCCATTGCCGCCGACACTGAACAAGCCGTCATCTCTCTCTACAATAAAAAACATATATTTAACTTGTTCCCAAAGCCAGTTTATGATAAAATCACCTCTCATTTCTCTCTCAACACCTTGATTTTTACCCTAAAAGACCTCCTGAGAGCCATGGGTTAGCTCCGAAAAGAAAACCCTCAACTGCTAGTTCGGCGATTGCAAGCAGAACGGCTTCGACAAGAAAAGAAGAAGTTTGAGCCGGTGGTGGCATCGCCCTCGCACTTTGACTAGAAGCAGCAGAAGCAGAAAAGGTTGTGGGTCGCTGCAGGGCCCAACCATCACATCGTTGACTAAGTGCAAGCTCCGATTGCTGAAGCGAGAGTGGATCAAGGACTACCTGCTCTTGGAGGAGTTCATGACAAAAGAAGATCAGCAAGCCATGGCCATGAGCGATGATGGCTCGTTCGTAGCCGATGGCCATGGATGGCCATATCCGAAGAGCCAGCCAAGAAGACGCTTAAACGCTTGCCGACAGCCATGGAAGATGGCCAGATCTGGAGAGAAACGTGGGTGAAGGAGGAAGAAGAGAAAAAAAGTGAAAAGATAAAAAAAGAAAAAATAAATGTCTTTGGACAATTATGTCCTTGGTTGTGCCGTTGGAATAAGCATGTGCTTGCTAGCTTGTGTAGATTTGACCGGCCGACAAGTTTAGGCCCTTGTTTGAGACTAAATAGCCACTTTAGATTCGTATTTAAGACAATATTCATTCCGGGCCCCCCTCTTTTGAGAAAACTCATTCACTTTGGGTCATTATTTGAAATTTTCCCTAGATAATTGTAAGACAAGATTAGTGGCAAAAAGGTATAGTAAAAAAGGGCTTGATTACTTCGATGTTTGTTCTCCAGTAACAAGGCTTACAATGATTAGAGTAATGATGATTTTAGCTTCTATACATGATCTGGTAATTCGTCAAATAGACGTTAAAATTGCCTTTTTAAATGAGAATTTAGATAAAAGGAAATCCATGCATCAACCTCACAATTAGCTCTTTGGGCATGACTAGGATGGATAAATGGTTAACGGAAGTGCCAAGTTCAAGCTGGGACTCACCATCGGGAGAGCTCGCTACCGAAGTACTGTGGATGATCTGGAAAGCGAGAAATGCCTAGATCTTTGAAGGCCGGATACTTGACCCACCAACGATTGTGCAGAAAGCCATTACCCAGCACAAGAGTTAGATGAGATGGAACCCACGCTCAGGAAAATAGAGCAAAGCTTGAGCGACCGTACCTAAAAGATGGAAACCGCCGGCCAGAGGAAAGCTTAAATTCAACATCAACGGTTCGTGGGTGGAAGGCGCTTCGACGGGATTGGTGGCTGGCATGTATTGCGACTCCACTGGAGCTCTGGTAGCTGGCTTTGCCGAATCCGTTCAGGCTGACTTTGATGCAATAGAAGGCACTAAAGCGAATAGAGAAAGAGAGACTCAGAGTAAAATGCTTCACTTCTTGTATTAATTATTCATCTGACAACAGATCTTTAACTAGGCCACTTGTACCAACATGATAACTACAAGATAGCAACAAAAGAAACCAACTCCTATAATCTAGGACACTAACAATATAATCCTAACAAACTAAACAACTTTGACTGATTCTAAAGAAAACTACATTGATTGATTCTAGCCAACATTCCTTCCCTTAAATTAATGTTATAGATACTCAGTTTAAAAAAAATAAACAATTGATACCCCCCTCAAAATGGATTATCCATCAAGCAAACACCAAGCAATCTTCTTAGCTTCAGAAAACGTAGGCAACTTGAGGAGTTTAGTATACATGTTCACAACTTGGTCTTCACTTCTGTAAAAAATAAGATCAATTACTTCATCCTTCATAAGATATTAAACAAGTGATATTGTCTACCATGTAAAACATGATTTTTGGATAGTTTAATGGTTGAACTGTTCTCACAATAAATTGAAGTTGCTCCTTGTTGCTTCAATTGAAGTTCGTTAAGAATCTTCTTTAGCCAAATAGCTTGACAGGCATATGGAGTTGCAGCTATAACTCAGCTTCGATTCTTGATAAAGTAACAATTGGTTGCTACTTTGAGGACCATGAGATAGCTCCTGAACCAAGCATAAAAACATATCCTAAAGTGCTTCTTTTGTTATCTAGATCTCCAGGATGATCACTGTCTATAAAAGCCAAATAGATATGACTTCTCTTCCTTCTTATAAAATAGCCCACAAGCAGCAGCACCTTGCAAGTAACAAAAAATTCTTTTTGCAGCATTAAGATACATCTCTTTGGGCATTCCATGTACCTACTAATGAGTAGCATGCATTATATCAGGTCGTGCTGGAGTCAAGTACATCAAGCTTCCCACAATTTGCTTGTAGAGAGTGCTGTCCACCTTTCTTCCTTTGGAATCTTTCAGAAGCTTGAAACCAACTTTAGTTGGTGAACTTATAGAATTGCAATTCTTCATCTGAAACTTGTCTAAAATTTCTTGAATATATTTCTTTTGAGAAATAAAAATCCTTGCAGCTGATTGAGTCACTTCAATACCCATAAAGTAATGCATCATCCTTAGATCAATCATATCAAATTCAACCATCATAAACTTCTTAAACTTGTTAAACATGGCATGATCATTTCCAGTAACTATATGATCATCCACATATAAGCACACAATAAGCAGCTTTCCTCCATCACCTATTTTAATAAAAAGTGTATGCTCATATGGACATTTTTTAAAACCTTCTTTAAAAAAATAAGCATCAATGCGACTATACCAAACCCGTTGAGCTTGTTTTAGCCCATGTAATTACATGAGCAAGATGAACATTCAGAATATCAACAATTACTTTGTGATGAATATGGATGCATTTAGGGGTGTGCAACCAAACTGGGTTTACTCGGAAACCGGATCGACCCATCTGAAAAACAGATCTGGGAACCGGTTCACGTTTGAACCGGTCCGAGAACCGGTTCCATTTTTTGGGAACCAGTCAAAACCGGTCTGGTTCCCGGTTCCAAGTGAAGACCCACCCGGAAACTGGACCAACTAGACTCGTTTTGGGAACTGATTTTGGGACTAGGGGTGAGCTATTCCCGGTTCGGTTTGGTCTAACCCAAAAACTAGAAATCGGACCGGCAGGACCAGTTCCCAGTTTCTAGGATAGGGGACCAGATCGATTAGTCTTGGGACCGTGGACCTGTTTCAATGAGACCAATCACTTATTGGTAAAGGCAAGAGGGAATTTGAAAAATTAGATTAGACTTTTAATTTTTTAAATTTTTTAAAAAAGTAAATATATATATATGAAAAAATTAGAAAAATGTTTATTTATCGGTCCAGTTCCCACCCCTAGAACCAAGAACCGGACCGCCCGGAAATTGATTCCACTTTTAGGAACCTGACTAATATTCCCGAGAACCGGACCAAACCGATCAGTCCGGTCCAGTCCTGATTTGGGCAATTTATCTTGCTCATCCCTATTTGGAACCGGTTTTTAGCTAGGGTTAAAAGAAAAACCTAGCTCAACAGCTACTCCCAATCGCCTCTCTCTATCTCTGTGTCTGTCTCTCTTCGCCATTCAATCAACCATCATCGTCTTCGAACTCTTTCCTCTTACTCGCACGGGGCCACAGGAACCGGCCCATCATCGTCACCCGTCAGTCTCTGTCTTAGACTCTCCCTCTTCCTTGCACACCCACAGTTTTAGACTCTTCCCCTTCCTTGCACGGCGCCATAGAAACTCGTCGCCACCGGCCCACCATCATCGCTAGTCATTCTCTTCGATTCTCTCTTACATTTTTATCAAGTGCTGTTAGAAATCAGCGGTCATCTCCAGACTTCTAGGTAAGTTAATTTTTACTATCCCTTGCTCTATAAAGATTAGATCCAACTTTAATTGAACATTGGGTCACGTTTGATGGGTCAATTTCTTGCTTTGGGATTCTGGGTGCTTGATTTCTTGTGAGTGAGTGTAACATCCTGAATTTTGACCCGTTATCGGGACCAATAAAGTGTATATTGATTCTCGTGTAATTTTAGTAAGTCTCGCCCGGAATTGATCAATCACGGGATACTAACCAAATGGGAAAGGCTAAATAGGATCATGTACGTGGACCGAGAACCCGATCATGATGGAGTGCCGATTTCAATGAGCGTCGAGGAAATATTTTGAACCAATATAGGCCGATCTTAGGAAAATGACAGGTTGATATTGTCAGCGATGCACGATCGGATCGCGAGTGATTTCGCATGACCGAAAGTGCGCCTGGCAAAGGAAACCCGATTTTAATCCAAACGATCGTGACCTCAGGTGCTAGTGATAATTCCTCTCGTTCTCTCGATATTGAGACCCTCACGATTCGGACAATCTTAGGTCGATACGCGTAACGCCTAAACAGCCGCCTGTTAGTGAGAGACCCTAAAACGACAAATCGAGTAAATTAGATCGCGATATTGGACCCGGACTTGATATCAAAATTTCAAGGATAATTACGACTATTTTGCAAGACGGACGTCATTTTGAAATAGCCAATTATGGTTGGGCTGAATGCGGCTGGAAACTGAAGATTTGACAGAAATTGAGAAAAGGACAATTTTGCCCCTGTGAACACCGAGGCCGAATTCGGGGGCCGTTTGAAGTTATTTTTCGCGGCCAAGGTCATTTTGGGGTAGCCACGCTCATTTGGAATGATTTTGGACAAAAAGTGGAATTTCGACAAAAATTGGAAAATAATATTATTTTATTCCCGAAAACTTCGCAGACGATTTTCAAGGGCTTAGAAAGTGAATTTCGCGATTCCGACTCTGGATTAGGTCTCCTATGAATATTTAGGATCGGTATGAGCGAAAATTGGAATTTCGGTTCGGGATGGAAAAATGACGGAAATGCCCCTATGCCATTTTTGATTTATTCCGAATTTTGGGGCAATTTTGGGATTTAATCAAGGTTGGTTAAGGTTAACTAGGCTTGGTTAACCATGGTTAAGGGCAAATGACCTTTTTACCCTTGCATTATTGGATTAGAAGCAATTTTAGCCCTTGGATGAGGGGCATTTTGGTCCAAAGCCCTTAGATCTTGACATGTGGACTCCACCATGGATTGTGTTGACTACCCCTTGACTCTCTCTCTCTCCTCAGACCTGTCTCTCTCTCTCCCCACGCCTGATTCTCTCTCTTCTCTCCCGATTCCCCCTTCGGCAGCTGCTTCGTTCCCGTCGTTCAGCCACGCCGGTTGCTGGTCACGCCGGAAAGCAGTCCTCGCCGGAGCTGCTGGCCGCCAGCCACCGTGTCCCATCCCCAGGCGTCTCCCTTAGCCCCGTCGACCAGCTTTCCCCCGCTCCCGTCGCTCGTGGCCGCCGTTCCAGCCGGGACGTAGAGGACGCCACGTCCGCCGGGCTGCCTCGCCGGTGTTGGCCGCCGTCCTCCGTCGTCCACCGTCCCCCACCGACCAGCCTAGCCTTCGCCGTCCCTTTTCCGTCACCCTCAGCCAGCCGTCCAGCCTCCCCTGTTTTGGCCGAGTGGCCTAGAGCCTCGCCGGAGCCGCCGTGAGCCGCCGGCTTGCCGTGGAGCGCCGCCGTCGATTGTACCGCTCGCCGGTCATCGGCCGCTCGCTTCCGTCGTCTCGCGTCGTTAATAGGCGAGTAAAACACCTAATCCTTGAATTAGTCTAATTTGTGCAATTAAGGGTTTAATTGAGGTAATTAGGCTAGATTATGGCCTAATTGTATATATTTGTGCTTGGAATGATTAGGGGACCTAATTGGGACTATTTGTGATGGTTTAATGGTGAATTGGAGAGCAAATAGTGGCTGTTTTGGTATGGTCCTCACTAGAACCGAATTTGCACTAAATTGCCTAATGTGGCTATTAAATGGATAAATGAGGATTAGCTTGAAATTAGACATTTTGGAGATCAATTGGGACTAATTGGGACATTTTGTGGAATAATGCCATGTTCAAGGTTGATGGTTGAGGTTAATTGGTAGTGACAAGACCCAAGCGGACCCGAACTTTTGAAATATTAAATTGTGTATTAAGCATCGGGTACAAATTGGGCTAAGTGAAACGAATTAAACGTGCCGATAGTACGTTGACTGAGTGAGAATTTGTGATTCAATGTGCTTGGTACGTCGGGACATGGCGATTGGTGTGAGTCCTTTGATATGTGAATTTCCATGTGGGTCTTGAAATGATTGAGAATGATTTATGACCATTGGGTCATGGCCTTCGGGTCGATTTATATGTGATGACCATTGGGTCATGGCCTTCGGGTCGATTTAATTGTGATGACCATTGGGTCATGGCCTTCGGGTCGGTTTATACAATTGTGGGCCTTCGGGTCGGGCCTTCGAGTCGAATGATTTATGACCATTGGGTCATGGCCTTCGGGTCGATTTAATTGTGATGACCTCTGCGTCATGGCCTTCGGGTCGATTAAACTGTTGATGACCTCTGCGTCATGGCCTTCGGGTCGATTGAATTATTGATGACCTCTACGTCATGGCCTTCGGGTCGATATCTTGTTTATGGATTATATTGATACTGAAAGCCTAACCTGCAGGGCTGGAGAAGTGAAATTAGGGTTGAGGGCCCGAATTATGTTAATATGAATTATTTGCTGGTTCAATGATTTATGCCCTTTTAATTATCTCTGGAGGTGCACGTTAGCCTAGTTTAGGAATAGGACTGAGTTTATCTCACGGTTGTGGTAAAACCGATTTTCAGACCCCCGTCCATAAAATGCCGAGGAAAGCCCCTCTTTTTGGATTTCCGCAGCGGATTCAGCGAGATGTTAGTGTGCATCCCTGTGGAGACGGGTCAGCATACGTTAGATATCTTTCTGTTGTGCATGTAAATGTGGGAGAGGCTTACAGCGACACTCAGAAGTACGTAGCCTGGTGTTATAGGGGAGCTGATGGCGTAACTGGACCTCCGCTCAGAACTTTTGATGTTCCGATAGACGTAAATGGCGTTATGATCCCCCAGATGGTGAGTGGTGAAATCTCTGATCCTCCAGCCTCCCTTAGTGTGAGCAGTGTAGGTGATACCGTGGATGGACCGATAGCCATGGACGAGGAACAAGGAGAACAGCAAGTGATAGCCGTCGATGCTAACCCGGAGGAAGACGAAGAGTTAAATATGGAAGTAATAGGTGAGAATGTTGAGGCAGACGGAGAAGTGACAGAAGTTGGATCGGATGAGGAGATGAGATCGGAGGAAGACTCTTCTGAGGAATCTGTAGCACCATCCGATCCAAACTGGGAGCCTTAGAGTAGATCAGAGTGATAAGAGTCTAGACTAACCCTCTTTTTGAAATGTAACTCTCTCCCAGATAGTTAGCTGATACCCCTAGGCCACCGATCCCTTTTTGTTTCGTGGCCCCTTTGGTGTATTCTTTTTGTTGTAAATAAATAGTGTGTATAAGTTTGTAAAAAGTGTATATATGTTAGTATTATCTATAGCATGTTGATGTCTATTGCTGCTCGTGGTTAAGTTATGTATTTATGTCTGGGTGTATGTATATATATATATATATATATATATATATATATGTACGTCGTTTCCGTATGTGTTGCACTTTCTCTGATTTGGGTTTTCGGGTCGGTGACGTAAAATCCTGGGAGCGTCACACCTCAAGTCGACCTTCGCGCGGATGTTCAGCCTTCGTGGGGTACGGGGCGTGACAGTGAGTCCCGTCCCTTTAGTGGGACTTTGTTGGAGGGATGTGCAACTGGACCGAAAAACGGAGGCTATAAACGCTCCATTGAGAAACAACTTGGGACGAGATGGAGAGAGAGATACAGATCGATCAGATGAGAGATTGAGGGAGAAGAAGAGCGGAGGCATTAATACTGTAATGCTCTAGGGATCTACCGGTGTAGGGACACAACAGGGGAAAGTGGGTCGTTATACTTATAAAAATGCCGGATTTTAATCGACACTGAGAGTGATTTTACAATAGTGATTTTGCGTGGGGGAAACCAGACTTGGTGAGCAACACAGGCCCTCCTATGAGGTCAGTTGTTCTTGTGGATAGTCCAATTAATGGTGGAATTGAAGATTGGATTACTCTAAACCGAGATGAGAGGCCGTACTTTCTAGTTACTTCTTTTCGTTGTCATTCTATCATGTTCTGCTTATTTTCTGAATTTTGAATACTTCTGAGTTTGCATAAAAATTTGAAAGATGATCTTTCTTTGTTACTGTAACATGTCCTATTCTGTCAGCATAAATTTATGATTTGTAAGTTTTCGATATGTATTCTGAAACTTCAATTTTATGGTGAGTAAATAGACTCAATCAATCGGCACTTTTGCATTTGTCTCTAGAGCATGTTTTCTTGTTGATTTTTCTTTATGTATGAATTTCAGGTCTTTGTTAGAGATTTTGTACCAAGTGGATTGGCTCGCCTAATTTCACTCTTGGTGGAGGAGTTATGCCTGCAACAAAGATTTAATGACCATTTTAGATAATTGAACAGCTTCCTGAATTAACTTAGTCATACTTGCCAATTCAGTCCATCCTCTAGCTGTCGGAATGGGATTGATATTGGATCCATGTTTCTTGCAGTAGTTTCAGTTCATTTGTGGTGCAGTTCGATTCAAGTGATTTGATTCTTGTTTAAGGTTATAAATGTAGCCTCTGCACACTTTAGTATTTTAGGAAACGAAAGAGTAGTTTGCTCCCTCCAAGTCTATGGACCTTTATCTTTTTGAGCATGTTGTAAAATGATTGATTGCCTAGGCACTTATTGATTACATGTGCTTAATGTTTCAATATAGATTAGGAGGAGTACGTACTTGTGAATTCACGTGTTTATGTAAAATCCGAAGCCGTATAGGATATCGGGTGGGTTGCTTCCTGCTCGGGGCATTTATGAAACCAGAAAAAGGAAAAAAAAAAAAAAGCAAGTTCTCATGTAGATCCTGGAACTAGACCGAAAAAACAAGGTAGGTTCCAAAACAGGGTCCAGAGCAAATAGGGTAGTTTTCAGATTTCAAAATTAGGAACTGGTCATAACAAAGTTGGTTTTAGGTTTGTCGCGGCCTAAAATTTCCTCTCAGGCTAATGGATTATTAAGACTAAGCTTAACTTGGGCCCTCCCAAGCCCTACCAATTCGCAACTTAGGATTTAAGTTCTTAACGTGCAAATGTTTTCATGCTTGGAGTCGCCACTAATCTATTTATGGTAGGTCGATTAGAAACCTAAATAAAACATAGGGAGATATGTTTTATTTCTACGAACCAGAGATTCTAAGCTCGGGGACTTGGTTACGCTAGATCTAGTCTAATGCCCTTTCGATACCTTTTCTTTTCAAAAAAAATGTTTTGCATGCAGTCTGGATCCATTTTATAGTCTAATCACTAACATGTGAGGTGTTCATGCGGGTGCGCAAACCACCAAAGTAACACCCAATAAAGCAATAAATAAATTGCAAGGATGGATAGAAAATACTTACCTTAGAGCAACGTAAGCATCTGCATGGTTAGCTAGAAAATCATATCAACAATCTTAATACGATTTCTAATTAACAAGCAGTTCACTCAATGTTTTTTTTTTGGATTTTCACTTATTTAAATGAAAGCTAACCTATATGTAATGACATGCAAAAATTAACATGCAATTAATGCAGCCTAACATACAAACTATATGTCATGCGACGACGTGACCTAATTCTAATGACGGACAAATGATTTATTTTTGATATTTTTAAATGAAATTCGGAATTAAAAAATGCCTAAATTAACATGCAATCTATTCTAAAAAAAAGATAATTTAATCTATCCTAAAGTGACCTTTTTTTGGGATTTTTTTAAAATTCGGAATTATTAAATAACCTAAATAATCTATTAGGATTAGAATAACACCTAATTTAAACTAGGAAATAAATTATCTCTAGTCCTAATTTAAATTAAATAATTATCCTATCCTTTAGATACATTTAAGGTTTCCTAAACATGCAAAAACTTCTAATTTAAATTTAACCAACAAATTTTTGGATTTTTCTTTATTTAAAAGGAAAGCAATCAAATAAAGATAATAACCACATTCAAACCATCCACGCAATCCGCAAGATTTATTCAAATTCGGATAAGGCAAAGAAATCAAACTAACAATCATATCTATAGGGTTATAGATATTGACGGAAAGTTGATTGGTCAAATTTGGAAAGCAAATAAAATCTATTATCGTATCCAAGTGATTATGGACAAGATAACGATTTTCCGTATCGCCGCGTATCGTACCTTAGGGATAAGGTCGGATAGTCGTCCAGATACGTTGCTAAATTAGGCAAAATTCCTAATTTTAAGTGTTTCAAATATTGCGGATATAGCGCACAAAATTATCCTAAGATATTTAGTAAACCAACAAAGAATATCCACGAAATATCTAGATTATCCGAAAACTAGGAAATTAAATCTTTAAAAGAAATATTCGGGTAATCTTACCTAACTTGCGGATAACTTCCAAATTTCAAACTTAACGGAATCGAGATCGCGGATCGGAACGGGGTATCGATGGCAGGTAGCCGACAATGTCGGCGAACGACAACGGCGGTGGGGTAGGTCGGATAGGCTCCGAACTCGCAGGTACCACGGTGGTAACGAGCTGCTGGACACTCGCTGAACCTGCAATGAAAAAAACCGAAACAAAAGCGAAAACTGGCTGGCTAGCAGTCACGGGCACGTCAGGAAGTGCTAAGTTGACCCCACCGCTTGGACTCCTTGTGCACCGTCCTTTTTCCCCTGATGTCTCTCTTTGTCTCGACCGTGCGCCAAGGTGTGGGCGTGCTTGAGTGCTTACCGGATTGTCCAGCTGCTCCGCTTCAGTTTCACTTTGACCAAAGGGTCAAATCTGCTCCCTTCGGTCTCCTCATCAATTCCCAAGCTTTGACTTGCTAAAGTCAATGATCATATTCTTCACTTGGCTCCGTGTTGTATATTGATGCCCAAAACTTGCGTTCTCAATTGAAGGAGCAGCGGCAAATCAGCAGTGGGGCAACGCCAAGGAGCAGCAGTGACACATTAGGAATGATGGTGGCGTTCTGGGATGCAACGGCTAGACGTTGCCGGAAAACCTTCTAACACAGACTAAAAAAGAAGTGTTATTCGCTGTTGCGAGTGGCTGTGAGCGCTAGTTCGCTGGTGCAGGTGTTTGGACCCAAGGTGGCTGGTCACGGTGAAAACTAGGAGATGGCGATTGTGGTGGTTCGCTGGATGAGCACCAGAAAACCTGCAAAGACAGAGTATATCCAAGGAAGAACAGAGCAGGTGTTGTTGTGGCAGTGGAGGGACTCGGCCGCACACTCTCCCCTCTATTCTCAATTCTCTCTCCTTCTTCCTCTCACTCACACCTGTGCTCTCTGAAAATTATGATCTCTGAAATTATGAGAGCCCCCTTTGATTATGATGCATAATGACGTATTTATATCGCAATCCTAGGTCAATTAACTGGGCTTCCTAGTCCTAATGGGTTTTGGCTTAGGCTTTATCCTTTAATTTTTATTTAATTCCAAATTGGCTGAATTAACTTGGGTTTTTCTTTAGTTAAGCTTAATGGGCTGATTTAAGCTCAAATTGAGACAACCAAGGCCTTTTAGACCTGTGATTTTCGGCCCTTGTCTTCCGAGTGAGCCGAGTTTCGTTCAGTGGTCGAGCTCGGTTTGCGCGATGGATTTTCAGTTCACTTGCCACCGCCGGTTCGATGTGAAATACAACTAACCTACATGAACTTAGACTATATGCTATGCAATTTTAATATTTTTGTTTAGGGGTTAAAATTTAATCCCTAATTTTTCTATGCAATATTTACCTAACGGGATCACCAAAATTTAGGTGTCAACAGCTGCCCCTCTTTGAAGGTTAGCTCGAAGAGGTTGCATTCAAAGACTAAATGATGCCTAAATTTTGACCATGAAAATGCAATGAATGTTATTTTTGTCGGGATTATGAGTCCCATTTTAAAATGCAATAAGAAATGATGCATGCTGACGTGAATAAAAACATACCTGGAATTACTCACCTAACTTGAGTAGAGAAGTAATTTGAGGCATTGCCATGATTCTTGAGATTGTTTGGCAAATGTTTGGACTCTATCCCAAAGGTATTGCCTGATGAACGCTGATGAACTTCGGTGACCTGCAATTCAGTTAAGACACGCGAAGAAAGCTCGATGTATCCCGTTATCATCTGGGATTCTCGAGAGAAAAATTTATCAAAACGGAAAATGTTCCGACCTTTACAAACTACCTATACATCGCCATAGGTATTCGTAAAGGTTTGGCCGTTGCGCCTATACCTTTCCTCATAGGCGTGTCACGGGGGAACTTTCGGAGATCAGGAGGATATTCCGACCCTTACGAGATACCTATACATCACCATAGGTATTCATAAAGATTTGGCCACTTCACCTATACCTTCCTCATAGGTGAGTCGCGGGGGAACATCTGGGATTGAGAGAACAATCCGACCTTTACGAGGTACCTATACATCGCCATAGGCACTTGTAAAGATTTGGACGCTGCGCCTATACCTTTCCTCATAGGCGTGTCACGCGGGAATTCTCTGAGATTAGAAGTTCCGATCTTCATGAAATACATATACCTTCCTCATACGTACTCATAAAGATTTGGCCGCTACGCCTATACCTTTCCTCATAGACGTGTCACGGGAGAATCTTCTGAGATTGGAAAAATATTCCAACCTTTATGAGATACCTGGATATCGTCGCAGGTACTTGGGTGAGATATCCGGATTTCTCCTCGGATACTCGGATGAGATACCTGGATTTCTCCTCAGGCACTCGGATGAGAAATATGGTGAGATATCCGGATTTCTCCTCGGATACTCGAATGAGATACCTGGATTTCTCCTCAGGCACTCGGATAAGAAATATATAGACGTCTGGACATTGTCGAAGACGCCGAGTGACTGCAACAAAACTGATTAGATATGAAGCCTGTCGATTGCTCGAACAGGTGAATGAATACCTGGATAAACACAGGCACCTGAAGGGGTAGAGACATACTTACCTGTTGATATCTCTGACTCTTGAGTGCATGTCTCCTGCTAGACACGGTTATAGACAACAAGTAATATGCATTCATGGGCAATCAAGAACACATATACTCATGCACTATAAATTCAACTGGTTTTCATGCATGACGATTTTGTCAAATCAGCATTACTAAATTTCACTGGGGAAAATCATGGTAAGACAATCCAGATTCACAAGTGGATATCTTAAAAATGTTGAATGAGGGACTTTCGATTCGAAAGGACTTTCTCTCATCCTCATCGAAAAGCGGCTAATTTATGAAAATCACTCTACCTCACCATCTTCATGTCGACAAGGATCCGAGTATTCTCGCAAGCGGTACAACCTTACCAATCCGAGAGGTCTTTGCTAGGACCGTAACATAGGCTTGGTCAATGGCTTAGCAAAAGGGGACTCTTCGAGTCGAGGCTATTGAAAGAAAATACTCCACAATTGTCTCCGGGTTTACAAGTCAAGAACCCTGCAAAATGAGATAGAAATGGACTTGCTCGCACTTCTTCGAGCTAAGCTTATAAACATCCGAATCCTACATTAGTTCAAGTGCCATAATCTAAAGAGACTTTGTAAGGGACGTAACGTAGGCTAGGCTCATGGGTTGAGAAATGAAAGGATCATTAGGCTCAAAATGTGTATAAATAGGGTGAATAAGTTGGTGATCATCTCGGCATTGTCACCAGTCTTCCTTTTCGCTAGGGATTATCTTCTCGGTAGACGTTCCATTGGGCTTGAATTCTCCACTTGATTCCTTTGAGACTTGTAAGACCACTGCTCCATTGGGATTTATGACTTTGACATGTCGTATTTTTTCTCTAAAGTTCTCCCCCTTTTTTTTCGACTTTTTTTTTATTCGGGCATTGGCCTTGCTTTTACTAGGCACACTGCTTTTTCATGCCCCATAGTTTTTTTCTTTTTTTTTTTTTTCATTTTTGACTTTTGACATACACTGTCTACAATGCATACACTGCCCAGCCACATTTTAGCTTGTTTTGACTGAATGACTAACATTTGGACTCTCAGGGTCTTCGTCTTCTATCGGCGCTCCGGATATGCTGCGTGGACAGTGATGGCTCTTACCTTGCCCCAATGTGAGGGATGATCACCAACTGGGTACAAGAAATGAATTTGTAGGCTCAATTGGGCTTAGCAAAGGATAAAGTATGTATAGGATAGAGAAAGAAATGCTCTTCGTCATCCTAAGGCACTTGAACTTCGTGTGAATTCATCTGAAAAAGCAACACTCGAAGATTGATGCAAGTGAGAGCAAGACAATCTTTATTCATTTTTCACCTTAATGCTGACTTTCCTCCAGTTTGCCCCGATGTGGGGTGGTTCTTGACAGGGGTAATTTGAAAGGATTTCTCCAAACATTTAGGCTCAAAGTGGCGAAACAATGGATAACCTGTAGTGTTTGGGATAGAGAAATGAACTGCCTTTCGTCACTTCAGTTGCCGTACCTTTTGCGAGATAACCCTTTACCTTGCAGACATGAAATTTTTCCGCTCAACTCACTGGGGATTAGTGCAAGGGACAGTGTATAGGATAGGGCTTGCCTTTCATCATCCCGATGTACCTCATTCAACACATTCAATTCATTCCACATGAGTTATCAGATTGTCCAAATAGATTCCCCTTTTGAAATCGATGATGCAGACCGACAAAATAACCATGCAAAATTTAAAGCCAAAGCACACATCTTAACTTGAAATTGATTGAAACCATTTATTCATCAGTGAAATGTTTGCAATTCAGAATATAAAACCAAGCACTTGAAAACTTTGCTGCAAAATGTTAGATTTTATCAGGGATAATATATCTTCACAGCATCAGAATTAACGGGAGTGGAGAACTCACGACCATCCATTTCTGCGAGAATCAGAGTACCTCCGGGAAAGCACCTTTTTAACCACATATGGACCGATGTAGTTTGGGGCAAATTTACCCCCAGGAATAGGAAAGACCGGGAGTACCTTCTTCAGGACTAGATCATTTACCTTGAAGTGTCTTTGACGCACTTTTTGGTTGAAAGACTTACCTACTCATGTGGCAACCGGATCAAGCGTTTCATCTCACCTTCGGGAAGGGTTGCCTGTATCTTCACCTCTTTGGGTTCTCCGGAATCACTCAGGTTGACGGTGATAGTTTGGTCTACCGTCAGGACTTTGGGTCTTTCATGATGCTCTAGATCACACTGAAGGTCCGAGAAATCTTCGAGTTCGTTGGTGTCATCAAGATCGGGCTTGGCGGCATATAATTCATCAGATTGGGCCATCTTCATACCCTCACCTGTCACAAGATTGTCACTGAAACATAAAGTAGGGGGTTCAGAAGGACAAACAGGGCTAAACAGTGTATTTTTATTTCTTTTGATTTTTCTGAAATTCTTTTCAAAAAGGTTTTAACACGAGGGAACATGAAGAAGCTCAGGCCTCAGAATTCTCCTTGGACTATATTTTTCTTTTATCGGTTGGATATCATCACCGGGCTGGTTTGATGTACCTCAACATGCCCTCAAAAATGAAAATAATTTGTAATTTCATTGATTATCGTCAAATGAATTACATTTATTAGAATGGAAATTGCAACAATCAAGTCCTAGAAATGAAAAGTACTAAAAAGCAGCTCCCGAGACGGGGCAAGTCCTAAAAAGCAGTAAAAATTCCCACGTAGGGGAGTGTGCGAAAAAGTAAAGGTGTTACTCTTGCGGGCCAGTGCCCATTCCCTCCAACGGTCCTTCCTCAATAGCTCCAATGAAGAAATCATCGAACAGGGCAGTGATTTCCTCCATTGCATCATCAGGATCTTCTGTCATTGAAGATGTTGGATCATCCATACCTCCCCATCCATCTGGGACAATGTCACAGGGATCGACATAGAAGCTCGGAGGCGCCGAGTATCTCACATAATAATCGAACTTGCCGCTCGGTTGCCCCAAAGTGTCGATCACCTCTTTTCCTTCATCAGCTTTAGGCGTGCTCTCTATGATCTCTTCATCATCGGACACGTCTTCGAGCGGAGGCATGTCTTCAGGCAGAGGGTCACTCTTGTCCTTCCCGGTGTTCAATGTAGCAAACTCCTCCTCCCAATTAATAACTACTTCGGAGATAGTGGAAACGATGCCAGTGTGATTAGCATAGACGATCATTCCTGCTTCCACCATTTTGGAGATTCTTTCCCTCATGACAGTTAGGGGAGGCACTTCATCATTCGGGTAATAACCTGCTCTCACTAACCCATCGTAGACATCAGTGGTATACACCTTGACATTCTTGATTCGACTAGCATCGACACTAAATATGGCATTCACATTGCTCGCGTGATCAGGGAGCGGGTTGCTCTGAACATTCGGCTTAGTGGGTTGAAAGGAAAATGCCTTCGTGTCCAGAAGGTTTTGGATTCGGTGCTTGAGGGTAAAACAATCGTCGGTTGAGTGCCCCACCTCACCCATATGATAATCGCATTTCTTAGATGGATCGTAGTTATAGAACTGCTCAGGATTGGGCCGCTTTGGCTCAGTGGTAAGCAAGCCTTTCTTTCGGAGGACCGCCAATACTTGAGACAACGATCCGGGGAGGGGAGTGAATTGCCTCTTGTTATTTTTCTTCTGAAAGGGTTGACGACCCGTGCTTTGTTGTTGAGCTTCTACTACCTGGATTGCTGGGATAGGATTAGCATTCCGTCGGCCTGGTTGGGTATAAATCACATTCACTCCAGCTGCCGACTCTTTCTCCTTTCTTGCACCAAATCTTTTGGTCGAGGAAAATGGCTCCACAAACCACCCATCTTTCAGCCCTATCTCAATCTGTTCGCCTATAGGGATGAGTTGATTGAAGTTGTCAGCCGGAGTGGCTACCATCCGATTACGGTATTCGAACGGAAGAGTTTTAATGAACATCCTCTTCAATTCACTGTCTATGGGTTCTGGGATAATCTGTGCGGCTATGTTTCTCCATCTGATAGCATAATCCTTGAATGACTCATTCTTCTTCATCTGAGCACGCTCGAGGTCATCGCGGGTGGGAGTGATGTCCGTTATGAACCTGTACTGCTTTAGAAATGCTTCACTAACTTCCTTCCAGGTTTTGAGGCCATTTATCTTCTTCATGAGATACCAGTTCAGGGCAGGACCCGTCAAACTTGCCTGAAATGCATGAATCATCAGGAGTTCATTATCAACGTACGGTGTCATTTGTACGTGATATAGCTGCAGGTGAGCTTTCGGGCAGGAGGTGCCGTTGTACTTGTCAAAGTCTGGCATCTTGAACTTCTTCGGGATTTTGATCTGTGAGTAAAGAGACAAGTCGATTGAGGGCGAATCATGCGAGCCTTCTAACTGCTTCACTCTTTCTTCAAGTTTGTTGACTCGTTCATCAGGTTTTTCCTTGTTGACAATAATCTGGACGGGGTCATCTTCTAAATCGGGAAGATCCTCATCTTCCTCACTATCGGCATTCTTCCTTCCTTTATGCTTTGGGGCTGATGCCTCAGGGGACGCAGGAATAGGAGTCAGTCGAAGGGTTTTGATCTCAGCGGACATCTGTTGCATTGCGGCGAGGAGTTGCTTCATTTGGTCCTCAATGCCAACGACACGATCTCGTAAGTCAGTTTGATCGGCCATTCTAGTTCTCGACCGCGTGCGAATAGGCGATCGTGATCGGTCCGTAACTACCTAATGTAAAGAAAATGAACCAAATAAGCACATGGTCAAGACAAGGTTGGTCCATGACACGCTTTTAGTCTTTTTTTTGTTTATTCATGAAAATATTCGTATATGGTTGAGACTTTATGAAAAGTGATCTAGGCAAAGAAATGTAAATAACGCCCTAGACACAACCTAGGAAATAAAAGCACCAAAATCCCTAATCATAAAACTATGAAAAACAAAAATTGAGACTCCCTATGAATTATGACCTGAAAACAAATTCTCTAAAGCCCTTTTTTTTTTTTTTTGTAAAAGAAAGACAACGGCAAACTTCTTAGGAAAATAATTACCTATGACACATCTAGGAAAATAAAGACATAAATTGAAAATAATTCTCCAAAAGAGCTTTCTTTTTCTTTTTTTTTTTTTAAAAGACTCAATGATTATTACTTTCAAATTTAAAACCAACCTAGACCTATCATGGACCGACCCGAAAAATGCAATAACTAAATTAATTGCAAAAAGGAGAGTTCAGAAGACTTACTTCACCTAGTAGGACCATGACAACCACATAGACATGCGCATGAAACGTGAGGTTCGATTTCTATCTAGACTCTGGCTTGCAAAGTGGAGACGCGAGGATTACCGGGCTAAACCAGTCATGGTTGTGGTTAGGCCGAGGTTCCCCTGACTCCGGCTTAGTCAAGGAGCCGACCCGGGTTGCAAAGGGTGCAACCGTGGTGGGAACTCAATGACACCATAAAAAAACTTTCGGGACCAAGGAGGGCGACCCATACCACGCGGGTGTGGTCGGGGTGTCCGCTATCTTAGTACCATCCTAAACCTGTGCCGCCCAGGTCCGGCAGCGGGTAGTGTGTGCGGTGTAGTGTAAATGCAAGGCATGCACAGCAAGTTATATCATACAGCGCTTCGTGCATAAAATAAATCATACATCCAAACACCTCCCTGCAAAACAAGAGTTAACAATCACGCCTCCCCTTATACCTCCCATTCTGCAAAAACATTTAACACCTAAAATGTTAGGGACGTACCTGGGATCCTCGCTGCCAAACAAAAATATTTTTTGAAAAGAAAAACTGGCCTAAGTCCACTAAGAGTTTTAACTCAAGTCCCCAGCGGAGTCGCCAAGCTGTCGCGGCCTAAAATTTCCTCTCAGGCTAATGGATTATTAAGACTAAGCTTAACTCGAGCCCTCCCAAGCCCTACCAATTCGCAACTTAGGATTTAAGTTCTTAACGTGCAAATGTTTTCATGCTTGGAGTCGCCACTAATCTATTTATGGTAGGTCGATTAGAAACCTAAATAAAACATAGGGAGATATGTTTTATTTCTACGAACCAGAGATTCTAAGCTCGGGGACTTGGTTACGCTAGATCTAGTCTAATGCCCTTTCGGTACCTTTTCTTTTCAAAAAAAATGTTTTGCATGCAGTCTGGATCCATTTTATAGTCTAATCACTAACATGTGAGGTGTTCATGCGGGTGCGCAAACCACCAAAGTAACACCCAATAAAGCAATAAATAAATTGCAAGGATGGATAGAAAATACTTACCTTAGAGCAACGTAAGCATCTGCATGGTTAGCTAGAAAATCATATCAACAATCTTAATACGATTTCTAATTAACAAGCAGTTCACTCAATGTTTTTTTTTGGATTTTCACTTATTTAAATGAAAGCTAACCTATATGTAATGACATGCAAAAATTAACATGCAATTAATGCAGCCTAACATACAAACTATATGTCATGCGACGACGTGACCTAATTCTAATGACGGACAAATGATTTATTTTTGGTATTTTTAAATGAAATTCGGAATTAAAAAATGCCTAAATTAACATGCAATCTATTCTAAAAAAAAGATAATTTAATCTATCCTAAAGTGACCTTTTTTTGGGATTTTTTTAAAATTCGGAATTATTAAATAACCTAAATAATCTATTAGGATTAGAATAACACCTAATTTAAACTAGGAAATAAATTATCTCTAGTCCTAATTTAAATTAAATAATTATCCTATCCTTTAGATACATTTAAGGTTTCCTAAACATGCAAAAACTTCTAATTTAAATTTAACCAACAAATTTTTGGATTTTTCTTTATTTAAAAGGAAAGCAATCAAATAAAGATAATAACCACATTCAAACCATCCACGCAATCCGCAAGATTTATTCAAATTCGGATAAGGCAAAGAAATCAAACTAACAATCATATCTATAGGGTTATAGATATTGACGGAAAGTTGATTGGTCAAATTTGGAAAGCAAATAAAATCTATTATCGTATCCAAGTGATTATGGACAAGATAACGATTTTCCGTATCGCCGCGTATCGTTCCTTAGGGATAAGGTCGGATAGTCGTCCAGATACGTTGCTAAATTAGGCAAAATTCCTAATTTTAAGTGTTTCAAATATTGCGGATATAGCGCACAAAATTATCCTAAGATATTTAGTAAACCAACAAAGAATATCCACGAAATATCTAGATTATCCGAAAACTAGGAAATTAAATCTTTAAAAGAAATATTCGGGTAATCTTACCTAACTTGCGGATAACTTCCAAATTTCAAACTTAACGGAATCGAGATCGCGGATCGGAACGGGGTATCGATGGCAGGTAGCCGACAATGTCGGCGAACGACAACGGCGGTGGGGTAGGTCGGATAGGCTCCGAACTCGCAGGTACCACGGTGGTAACGAGCTGCTGGACACTCGCTGAACCTGCAATGAAAAAAACCGAAACAAAAGCGAAAACTGGCTGGCTAGCAGTCACGGGCACGTCAGGAAGTGCTAAGTTGACCCCACCGCTTGGACTCCTTGTGCACCGTCCTTTTTCCCCTGATGTCTCTCTTTGTCTCGACCGTGCGCCAAGGTGTGGGCGTGCTTGAGTGCTTACCGGATTGTCCAGCTGCTCCGCTTCAGTTTCACTTTGACCAAAGGGTCAAATCTGCTCCCTTCGGTCTCCTCATCAATTCCCAAGCTTTGACTTGCTAAAGTCAATGATCATATTCTTCACTTGGCTCCGTGTTGTATATTGATGCCCAAAACTTGCGTTCTCAATTGAAGGAGCAGCGGCAAATCAGCAGTGGGGCAACGCCAAGGAGCAGCAGTGACACATTAGGAATGATGGTGGCGTTCTGGGATGCAACGGCTAGACGTTGCCGGAAAACCTTCTAACACAGACTAAAAAAGAAGTGTTATTCGCTGTTGCGAGTGGCTGTGAGCGCTAGTTCGCTGGTGCAGGTGTTTGGACCCAAGGTGGCTGGTCACGGTGAAAACTAGGAGATGGCGATTGTGGTGGTTCGCTGGATGAGCACCAGAAAACCTGCAAAGACAGAGTATATCCAAGGAAGAACAGAGCAGGTGTTGTTGTGGCAGTGGAGGGACTCGGCCGCACACTCTCCCCTCTATTCTCAATTCTCTCTCCTTCTTCCTCTCACTCACACCTGTGCTCTCTGAAAATTATGATCTCTGAAATTATGAGAGCCCCCTTTGATTATGATGCATAATGACGTATTTATATCGCAATCCTAGGTCAATTAACTGGGCTTCCTAGTCCTAATGGATTTTGGCTTAGGCTTTATCCTTTAATTTTTATTTAATTCCAAATTGGCTAAATTAACTTGGGTTTTTCTTTAGTTAAGCTTAATGGGCTGATTTAAGCTCAAATTGAGACAACCAAGGCCTTTTAGACCTGTGATTTTCGGCCCTTGTCTTCCGAGTGAGCCGAGTTTCGTTCAGTGGTCGAGCTCGGTTTGCGCGATGGATTTTCAGTTCACTTGCCACCGCCGGTTCGATGTGAAATACAACTAACCTACATGAACTTAGACTATATGCTATGCAATTTTAATATTTTTGTTTAGGGGTTAAAATTTAATCCCTAATTTTTCTATGCAATATTTACCTAACGGGATCACCAAAATTTAGGTGTCAACAAGGTTCTAGGTTTGAAACCGATCCATCTTGAAACCGATCACCCTTAGATGCATTAGCCCACAGAAAAATAATTGGCAGAGAGAGGATCAAGATATGGCAAACAAAAGTGATAAGATGGTATTGCATCAACTCAAAGAGAATCCGTATCGCAGTGGCCACACCCAGGACACCACCGGAGACTTTCTAGTCCCTCCAAAGGAAAATATCAGCAGTTGCATTAAAGGAAGCCCATCAATAGAAACTAATTTAGCCATGAAGAGAGACGAGATATTTTCAGCATTTCCCCGTATGGGAGGATTACTTAAGAAATTCATCACGGCAGTAGTCTAAGGGTCTGCTTGTTTCGGCTTATGTGCAAATAATCGCAAAATATAATATTAGTCAAATTCCAAATAAATAAAGAAATACTATTCGTAAATTTACATATCAACATGTGCATCTTGCAAAAGTTTTAAGTGTTTCAAATGTAAAAGAATCGAAGTGCATGTGTCACAAGATTTTTATTAAGTGAAAAGTAGAAAGTAAAAGTTAATCCAAAAAGACCCTAAAACTTCTAACTTGCATGAATCCAACTTAACTTGGCCTGGGAAGTAATATGTAACTTTGAGAGATAAGGCCGCCTTCTTTTCGTTCCTCTTTTTTTAATGGGAGAAAGGGTGGGGCATAAAAGGGGGCCGACGATTTTTTCTCTTCATGGATTATATAACCCATATCGGGGAACCACGACATGCATCGATACTTTGTCGAGGCGATCCTTACTCCACTGATAAAGCAAGGGAAACTCTCGAGGAAATACACCTTACTAATGGAAAACATATACTCTTCGAGAAAAAATCGACACAGAGTTAAAAACCAATCAATCACACATCCAAAAGACAATGCAGATCACCTGTAACCCAAATGTAATAACTAACCCCGCCCCAATGTTGCATGCCATAATTTGTTGCTGACTAAACAACATTCAACTTTTGAGTGGCATCTATAATATATTACATGGAATCTGTCATTCCCGTATTCTAACTGCATATGGTCAATATGCTCAATCGACAAGCCACGAAACGGTAATATATACGAGGAAACACTGCGATCTACAGCCATTTGATCCGCTCACCCCTCCTCGACCATACACTACTGAATAAACAATGTCATACTGCAGTTATTAAAGCAAACCTAAAACACTCATCTCAGGCCTCAAACATCTCTAATCTTTTCCTCCGCAGGCACAACATCATCCAGATGCAAGAAACGAATCCATCGATGCTTACAAACTCCAACGTCAACAATCTCATTGCACTCATCATTTCCCCATCTAGTTTACCCGACCTAGCCCTTCTAATATCTGCAGTGAAAATTTGACGTTCTGTAGCTTAATTATCTTATTATGCTCTAATGCAGTGGATACATGTCTCCGGAGTAGGGTTTGAGTGGAGTTTTCTCGGTCAAGTCCGATGTTTATAGCTTTGGTGTTGTCGTATTGGAGATTGTTAGCGGGAAATGTTACACGGGCCCTTATCAGTCCCAAGAATTACCGAGCCTTCTCGCTTATGTGAATGTAGTCCTTTTGGTCTCCCTTTCTTTTATTTTATCCATTTCCAGCGGCCCTTTTCTCTGAACGTACTGAAACTTCAATTGTGCAGGCATGGGAAACCATGGAATGACAACAAAGCGTTGGACTTGATGGATCAAGCGCTGTACGCAACGCACAATAGGGATGAAATTTTGAGGTGTATAAAAGTGGGACTTTTATGTGGGCAAGAAGATCCGAGTGATCGTCCCACAATGTCAAAGGCAGTTTGGATGCTCCATGGCGAATTTTCGACTCTTCCGGTTCCCAAAAGACCAACTTTTACAGTTCGAAGAGGCCCGGCTCTTTCTTTACTGGAGTCGAGCACGCGGCCGTGGCTCGTTCCTGGCGAAACTGTTGATATTTCATGTCTTGAATCCCAAGAATCTCAAGTCCGTCCGCCTTTCGTCTCCTTCCCAAGTAAGCCTTCCGTTAGAGCTCTAGTTTGGCATTCGATGATCAATATCCGCTGTGTTGAATGTGATTCTCGATCGATTTCATTGTTTCCTATTTGAGAATCGATTGATCACTTCAGAGGTTAGGGATGCATGCAGTTCTTCAGCGTCAAATCATGGGAAGGCTATTCGGTCGTGTGTGGGGCACTGTAATATGCCGTTCGATATCTGAAATGACCCTTTCATTCTATGGGAAGTATGGCGATTTCCGACTGCAGATGAACGTTGGATACAACCATTACGTTAGCCTTTCGGAGTTCACGTACCTGAATCGAGGAATAAGAAAGTTCCATGCAATCAAGACAGAAACTGCAGATGAACATCGCTCGCTCACCTCTGCGGACTCCACACTCCCTCTTGCTTGCTCCGAAGAGCCCCCGCCGGTCGCAGCAGCTGTGATGGCGGCAGAGGCAGAGGGTGAACTGCAATTTGTCAGAGGAGAACAGTCAAACAAATGCCTGATGGCTAAAGCTTTTCGCAATTAAGATGTGGAATCAAGAGTCCAGGTAGATCCAGTGTTACCCATGGTCCCGACGAGTATATGACCCCGTGCTCAACTCCAGTAAAGAAAGAGCCGGGCCTTTCTGAACAGTAAATTCGCTCGTTTGGGAACCGGAAGAGTCGCAAATCCATCATGGAGCATCAAAACTACATCTGACATTGTGGGACGATCACTCGGTCGTCTTGCACACATAAAAGCCCCACTTTTATACACTTCAAAACTTCATCTCTATTGTAAGTTGCATGCAGCGCTTGATCCATCAAGTCCAACGCTTTATCATCATTCCATAATTCCCGTGCCTGCACAATTGAAGTTTTAGTACCAGAGAAAAGGGCCGCTGGAAGGATAAAATAAAAGAAAGGGAGACCAAATGGACTATACTCACATAAGCGAGAAGGCTCGGTATTTCTTGGGACTAATAAGGGCCCGTGTTACGTTTCCCGCTAACAATCTCCAGTACGACAACACCAAAGCCATAAACATCGGACTTGACCAAGAAAACTCCGCTCAAACCATACTTAGGAGACGTGTATCCGCTACATTAGAGCATAACAAGATAATTAAGCTACAGTCAGAATGTCAAATTTTCATCGCAAATATTAGAAGGCGATAATATGGTCATCCAACAAATTCTTTATTCGGACAAATTCAAAGTAAGGTTACCCATTTTTGTTGTAGTAGCTAAATGGAGAGTAAAGGGGATCGCCACATCTCCCATCCGTGCTTAAAGGGTAGGGCAATAAATTAGTGCCACAAGTTCCACAGTTCCTGCTTATAGATCCTGTGATACCAAACACTATACAAATATCAACATCAATGCATATGCACATTCATTGAACTCTAATTATACATAATATTTGTAGCTAAAATTGGGATAGTATCATTTGTTTGCCATACGCTGGTGGACTGGAAGACATGGTTTGGATATTCTTGCAATCAAGATAACATGTAATGCACGAGATATGAGCAGAGTCTCTAAACTCAATCAAATAAGGCAAACCAGAAGTCACCAAAAAGAATGAAAACAATGAAGTCACAGCACAAGTCTAAAGGTCACAAACGCAAATGATCTCGAAAAGGAAAAAAGGTCAGGCCTAAAAGGAAATTAACCTGTGTCTGAAAGCCGCACTCAGACATAGAGGTTGTGACCATCTTGGGCAACTCGTTCCTGCTCCATTTCATGTTGGCCTTCTCGTCTCCGCCGCGCTTCTGTCCTCGCTCGTAGAGGGCTGTGTGCGTGTGGCGAGAGAGAAAAGAGGTGGACAGAAGAAGCAGGGGCATGCGGAAGGGAATTATTGTAATGCACAACGACTAACAAATTTTCATATACGATGAAGCAGGATCTCTTCTTTATAGCCTGCAGTATTTCCATGATGCACAACGAGCTCCACCAGCAAATATTTATAGCCTCTTCTTTTTTTTTTTGATTGGAATTTATAGTCTCTTCTTACTTAGTAGTGATTGTGACGTTTACCAAACAAATCAAATTATAGTAATGCATTTACTATGAACATGTGATGTTTACAGATCCTATAATGGGAAATCACATAACAGAGCCAAACTTTTGTATCTATCGAGAGTGCGGAAGGGAATTGTAGTAATGCACAACAAGCATTACCTACTAGTTTTCATGACCCCACGATGATGCAGGATCTCTGCTTTTTGAAGGCAGGATAGATCATGTAGATTTTCCATGATGCACAACGAGCTCCACCTACAAATATTTATAGCCTCTTTACTCAGTAGTGATTGTGACATTTACCAAACCAATCAAATTGTAGTAATGCATTTACTATGGACATGTGATGTTTGCAGATCCTATAACGGGAAATCACGGAAGAAAGCCAAACTTTTGTTATCTATCGACCTACTTTTGGTAGGGTACCTTCTATATGAGTTTCGTTTTTGTGGTCACATCACATGTTGTAGCCATAGCTAAGAAGGGAATTTGGCAAGCATATCTACCAGAAAAGATTGCGCTCGTGATCAAGATTCATGTCATAAGTCTATAACAAGAATTCTCCATTGGGTAGAGAAAGTTGGGTAGGTTGCAGATCAGCTGTTCATTAACGAAGGATTCAAGACAAGACGGTTGTCGTCCACAAGCCAGTGACGAATGCTCAGGTTTCATTGAGTACTAAATATAGATACCACATTGTAGCTTTTGCTTTTCTCGAGTCTTCTCATCTTTGTAATTTTTATCTTATTTTTTTGGTTTTTTCTTTTTGGTCTGATTTTTTTTTGGTTCCCTGATTAGATAAACCGTGCGGGTTGGGAACAAGAAAACATGGAATGAGCTGGGTCCTGTTGGGCATTGACAAAATGCAATTTGTACTCTCCATCTCATCTTAATTGAAAATATTTTATTGCGAAATGTGTTGCAATAAAAAAATTTATGTAAAAAATGGTAAGATTGTAAACACGTCAGTTTAAAAAAAGTGAATAGGAAAATAATCAATTCATAAATCTTCAAGAGGCAAGATAGCATTTTTACTTTTCAAATCATCTTCATAAAATATATATATATACGCTTCTGATAAATGGCAAAATAGTGGAATTCGGTTCGGTAAAAAGTAAAAGTAATAGGTTGACAAAAAAAGAGTTATAAACATTGAAAATTTATCCACTATGCCACATCACCCATTCATTGTTCACAATATATTCATCTATGGAACATGTACGCTAGTTCCTGGGGTCGTCAAGGCTCCATTTGCTGTATTCCCATCTATTATTTAAGAAACTTTGGCCTAGCTCTCCAACAAATATCCTCATAAGACATTGACAAGAATGCCCGCGAGCAAGCGTGCAAAGAAGATACAAAAGCAGTCTGATTTAGAACATGTCCACATATATAACTAGTCAATGCATGTTAGGATGCAGCACTATTGAATATATAAGATTCACAGAGGCAAACAGGGCCAGACGCGGGCCAAGAAAACCTTCCGTTTTCTTGACTAATCCTTTTCTTGTCTTTCAAAGGTCGTCTTGGGATTTTACTCAAGACCTTCCCATCAAGGACTGCATACTGCTTCTTGATCTCGGCCATTGCCTTGTCCGCGAACGAATCCACCTGATCTTCGTATTTTTCATAAAACACCGGTATGGTATGTAGCAAAACAAAAGCTGTTGTTCATGAATAAATAAAAAAAGGAAGAAACTGTCAGTAGCCGTAGAAGAGTAGTTTCGCAATGAAAAAGTTTTGAGGCAGTGATAGCTTACTTATGTAAATCAAGGTGACGAAGTTGAACCAACTCCCGACCATAGAGACAACCCACAATCCCGCAATGAACTGATAAATAACACAGTATTAGTATTTGGTTTATAAGCCCTTCAAGGGCCAAACACGTCTTGGGAACTGCAACGTGTCCAACAAACTCTAATTTTAAGTCATAAACCATTAGTTGGATATTGAAAGGCCTAATGATCACCTGCCCTAGGCTTCACATATCCAGTAGGCTGATCAACAATACCTATTCTTGCAGGTCACCATGCAAAAATGCTGATTTCACGTCCAATTAGAAGATAGGCCATGAATTTTGAGCTACCAATGCAATCATCAATCTGATTATATCATGCCGTGCAACAGGTGCAAAAACTTCTTTATAATCTATGCCAAACTCTTGCTTATACCCTTTAGATACTAAGCATGCCTTGTACTTGCCAACTTCACCATTTGCTTTCAACTTTGTCTTGTACACCCACTTGACACCAATTGTTTTGTGTCATCTAGGAAGATCTGTCAACTCACAAGTATTGTTTCTTTCAATGGCTACAATTTCTTCATCCATCGCATTCTGCCAACTTGATTGTTTTACAACGACGTCAAAAGTTGTAGGATCACATTCGGAAAATAGAGCAAAATGTGTAAGTGGGTCGTTAGATATCAGTTACCTAATAATTAGTCATCCATGTGGGCCTCCTTCTAACACGTTGTGGCCATTGTTCAGCTACAAGTGGACTTTGAGCATCTTTTGGGAAAGTTTGAGTGATTGCTATTTGCTGCATATGCTCCATAGGTTGCTGTCTTTCCTCATCATTATCGAAGTTTGCTGGAATATGGTCTCCAACGCTATTCTCGCTCCATGGCCAGGTTCAATCTTAATCAAAGACTACATCACGACTGATAATGATTTTCTTGGTGATAGGATCATAAACCTTATAAGCCTTTTATTGATCACTAATGCCAAGAAAGATGCATTTTTCTACCCTGTCATCTAGCTTTTTCCTCTTCTAGTTTGGAACATAGGCATAAGCAACACACCCAAAAGTTTTGAAATGGTTTACTACTGGTCTTCAGCCGCTCCATGCTTCCTCTGGTGTCATATTTTGAACATCAAGAGTGGGACTTCTATTCAAAATATGAATGCTCCAATTGAATGCTTCGGGCCAAAAGCTTTTCCGAATGCCACTTATTGTCAAAAGGCATTGTACCATATTCAAAATAGTGCAATTCTTCCTTTCACAAATACCATTTTGTTGTGGCATATAGACTGCTGGAAGTTGCCTCTTGATTCCATGCATCTCACAAAAATTTACAAATTCATGTGAGTTGTATTCTCCATCACGATTAGCGCGAAAAACTTCTATTGGGTTGCCATTTTTTTTTAGCAAGTGCTTTATAGCTTTTAAAGGCTACAAAAGCTTCAGATTTTTTCCTGCAAAAAATAAATCCAAATTTTTCGGCTATAGTCATCAATGAAGGTAATTATGTATCTTTTACCTCCATTAGAAGATAGATTTATTGGCCTGCAAATGTTCGAATGAACGAGCTCTAATGTCCTTCTTGCTCTCCATTAGGGGTGTCAAAAAAACCTGCTCAAACATGAACCGACCCGACCCGACCCAACCCGAGCACGAAATTTTCGTATTGGGTCGGGTTGGGTCTTAGCTTGTTTGGGAAACAATAAAAGGAATTGGGTATTGTTTGGATCTATTGGGCTTGGGTACCTAAGCACAACCTAAACAATAACCCAAAGAATGAAACCCTAAAAGATCCCTCTTCCACTCTCTCTCGTTCTGTTATTTTTGTCCTCCATCTAGTCCAAGTGCTTCCGCAGCGTTGTCGAGGGCGAGACCGTCGAGTTCCTGATCAAGTCCAACGGCAATCGCACCAAGACCGTCGACATGATTGGTCTTGGCAGCGCCGCGATGCAGGGGAGCAACCACAGTAGCGGGGGAACACAGGCAGGGCTTACGGTGGCAGGGGAGGGGGCGGGGCTATGGTGGCAGGTCCTCTTCGTCGGAGGAGCCGAGGAACAGCACCTAGAAGCAGCAGCCCCGCTTGGTGAAGGCGACGTCAGCGTTGGGTTCGTGGTGCCGCGAGGGGAGAAACGGAAACAGATCCTCTTCCAAACGATGCAGACGCCGCGGAAGCTCAAGGAGTGGAACTTCAGCAATGATACCCAGAGAGAGATTAGAGAGAGAGAAGTGGGTGGCCCTGGTTCAATGGGAACTTCACAGTCGGCGACCGTGGCAAATCAACAAGGGCACGCCATGAACGAGATGAGGATAGTGGTGTGTGGGAGAAAGCCCTAGCCTTTCTGCGAGGAAGATGATGAATTTGGGATCCGCAACAATGGCATCTCTCTCTCTCTCTCTATCTCTGAATTCATTATTTAAAACACGAAATTGGGCCCGACCCGACCTAACCGAGCCTGATCGTATGGCTTTATCTTGTTTGGGTCTTGTCTCGGATCGGGTTGAACACATATGTACAATATTCGAGTCGGGTCGGGTATCATGAAAATCCGACCCGACCCATTGATACCCCTACTTTCCATGACTTTCCTTGTGGAACTACGGTGTTGTTTACTAACAACACATTCTTCACAAATTTGAGAAGGAGCTGTAATTTGAGTAAGACACGTCATCATGTTCTTTTGATGTAGTGTTCTTAACCCACCAAAATTGAGATATCCATAACGAAGATGTCATAACCAAGCCACATCTTTTATATCATAGAGAAGCATGAATAGGTAGTATTGTGGACATATAGTGGAAACATTCGTTTCTCCGTCATACGGTCTTGGGCAATTAAGCCCAATTTTTCATCTTGTATTATGCAAATGCCACCTTTAATAGAGATTTCATATCCCTTCTCTTGTAGTTGGCCAGCACTCAGCAAATTGGTTTTTAACTCAAGGACATAAAAAACATTTGACATGGTCTGCATAGAATTTCCCTTCATGCGAATTGTTACCTTCCCTTTTCCTATAACAAAAATAGTGGAATTATCTCCAAACTTCACAGTGTTGTGGAAAGATTCATCCAAATTAGAGACACCTTTTTTATCTCAATTCATGTGGTTACTACAGCCATTATCTAAATACCACATGTTTGGTTGAGTTTCTTCCTTCACGTGACACACCATCAACAGAGACACTTCTTCTTTTTCTGCAAAGTTAGTTCTTTCTCCACCTTGTCTATTCAAATTAGTTCGAAATTCTGATCTGTAATGGCCATACCTATGACATTTGAAACACCCTACATTAGATTTGTCTGCTAACTTTGGTCCCTAACCAGTTGAATGCCAACCTCCACGGCCTCTTCCTTTCCCTTGAGGATTATGAAACCGATTATTGTCAGATTTTTTATTCGAGCTACAGCAATCATTGTTTCTTTTGCCTTTGCCTCTTCCATGCTCACCCACCATCTATCTTTATTTGCTTTAGCTGATGATGAAAAGTGGTTCTCAGTTGAAGCCGCTTGCTCCTTCATCTCTTGCTATTGAAATTTTTATTCATGAACTAATAAGGATCCCTGCAATTCATCAATTGAAAGTTCTTCGATATCCTTGGCGTCCTTTATGCAACAGACAACATAGTTGAATTTTGGTATCAAGGATCGAAGAATTTTCTCAATTATGGTGCTGTCATCCGTCTTGTCGCCGTGAATCCACATCTTGTTGACAATTGCCATTGTTTGGGAAAAATAGTCCGTGACCGACCCTCTCGATTTCATTCGTAGGATTTCGAACTACAAACGAAGTGTTTGAAGCTGCTGCCTCTTTAATCTTGTTTTTTTTTTTGGGTCTAAATCTTTGCTCTTGTTGATCCTTGATATTTCTTCTTCATGGAGTCCCAAATTTGCTTGGAGGTATCCTTGCAAAGAATTGTTTCCAAGATTGATCTCTCAATGGCTTGGAAATATCATTTTGGGCCTTGAGATCTTTCAGCTTGAATGCATCCAGATATGCTATTTGGGTTACCGACAACATAGCTCCTTCCTCTGGTTCTGCAAGTCCAAAGGTAACTACTTGCCAATACTCCTTGGATCTGAGGAAACTTTCCATCAACATGCTCCAATGGTCATAATGACCATCAAAACGCAGGATAGCTGGTTGCACAAATGTCTCCAAGGCCTTCGATTTCAACTGCTACTGCAAGAGTAAAAATGGAATAGAGCTACTGCTCTATTCTCACAAACTCTCTTTCTTTTTTGCTCTCAACCTTTTGTGGCTCACATTTTCTCACATGTTTGAACTCTCAACACTCTCAACCAAAATAGGCTCTGATACCACTGATGCAATAAGAGGCACTAAAGCGAATAAAGAAGGAGACACTCAGAGGAAAGTGCTTTAGTGCTTGCATTAATCTGATACAAACGGGATAACTACAAGAAAGCAACAAAAGAAACCAAGTCCTATAATCTAAGACCGTAACAATAAAATTCTAACAAACTATACAACTTTGGCTGATTCTAAAGAAAACTACATTGACTGATTCTAGCCAACAGACTCTGCCTTGACCACGGAAACCCTAGCCCCCCACCGAGCTCTGCTGTACTTGATGGAAAAAGTTGATCTCCTCCGGCTGATAGATATGGAGGTTCTGCTAGAGACAAACTGCAGATGTGTTGCAGATTTTTTCTTGGGCAAAGAAGAAAATCCATGGGCCTTGTCTCCAATCGTGGACGATTGCAAGCTGATGTGGGCCAAGTTGAGATCCGTTAAAGTCCCTCATTGCTCTCGTGAAGCCAATTCTACGGCCCATTGGGTTGCTAAAGCCTTCCGTCGAAATGCTCTATCTCCAGACCGGATGACTAAACCCCCTGGGTTTTTGTGGAATAGTTAATGTTCCGAAGCTGCTATATTTGATTCCGGGTTTTTTCGTAAATTATTGAAAGGCTTTATTTCGACAAAAAATTGGCGATTTAGATGAAGAAACTTATATTTCAACAGGAAGGCTACATATAGAAATTGGTCAAGAAGATAAAGTTTGTAAATTGAATTACTCTTTGTAATAGAAATCTCCCGTGTGTCGTTTCCTTTATCTATATATCCAAAGGCATCTTCCAGAAAAAACACAAACTAAAAGATCACCATTAACATTACTCTATGCTTTGTTCCTTCTTCTCCTCTTCGTCTCTTTCATGCTTTCTGTGTATTGGCTAGCACTTCTAAGCTTGAATCGGGTTCATTTTTGCTATCTACATAGACTAAGTGAGGAAGATTAGGGTCTGGGCATTGTATTAAGGGACAAGATATCCATTGGAGCCGACTCTATCAGATCTCGAATCCTATCGAGAAAATCACTGTCTTTGAAGACAGTATTATTGATAAACCTAGTTCTATATTTTCATTTAATTTTTTTGAATCCCCATGACACATATTTGGTTCGTCTATTTGGGCACTAGTTGGCAGCTTAGGTTGGCTTATCTATATTAAGTGGGCTTTCTCATCATAAAAATACTTAACCAGATACCTCTTACAATGTCATTTGCTCAAAAGAATATGATTGAAATTCTAAGCAACATTCTAAATTGCACGATTTTGAATTTGTAAGTTTTATTGTGAAAGTACAATGAATTGCGTATGAAATTTGCTTTTTTTTTTTTTATCACTTTGTGTTGATTCGGTAGACACAAAAATAAAGGCTTTCTTAGGTGGCAGCGGGGGTCGTTGCTGTCGTTGATGACACAAATTTGACACAACCAACTGAACAGTTAAGATTCCATCACATAAACTTTACCCATGAGAACGTCTATTATTTTTTAGGAAAAGAAGAACAAAAGGACAAATTGCTGAGACGTGAAAATTGAAATTTAAAAAATATTGCTGATTCAGAAACCATCTAGCGGCAAAAAGAAAAAAAAGGCATGTGAATGCAAGAATATGTCATCTGAACCCACAGCCATGGAGGTCGAGGCCTCTTGCGACTGCTGATCTCCATCGGAGGGAATTGATAGAGGTCGCAACGTCCATGGCCGCGTATCTCTTTCTCTCTCTGCGAATATCAATGCATGCGATGGAGACGAGCCCCATCACCGCGACCACGGAGGTTGCAGCCCTCGTGTGACCGCAAATGAAAGGCATAAATTTATAAATTATCATTCCTGAAAAATAATTTTCATGGAAACTTTTTCAAGCGAACATAATTTCCTTGAAAATAACTAGAGTCAAGTTTACTTACGGCTCATTTGGTTCGGAAAACATTTTCAGTTCATTGAAAACGGAAATTGATTTAGTTTACATTTTCTATTTTTCACCGAAAAACGTTTGGTATGAAAATTTTCTGTAGAAATTGGAACTAACAATACACGTTTGGTTTAATTTTTCATAATATATCCCATTCCCAATATATCATATTTCTATATTGTGGGGCTTAAGTCTCTTTATATACTATTTGTGTTTGTTAATATGAGTAATGGAAAAATTATCTCACTAATAAAAATGAATCTTTTAAGGGTTAATATCATGAAAAACCTCAAACTGGTACACCTGTGATAAATTCACCCCAAACTAGTATACCTATGATAATTTTACTCTCTGTTAGTTTCCGTTAAATTTACTATCAAATTTCTGAGTTCGAGGACACATGGTAATTAACAGGTGTATCAGTTTGGGATTTTATCCTTTGTTTGTCACAAATGTACCAGTTTGCGGTTTTTCGTGATATTAATCCAAGTAAACGGTGGGTAAATTTGTCACAAATGAACAAGTTTGGGGTTTTTGGCGGTCAAAAGATTAGCTTAAGATAAATTTGTCACAAGTATACTAGTTTGAGGTTTTTGGTGATCAAAAAATTAGTTTGGAGTAAATTTGTCACATGTGCATCAATTTGGGTTTTTCATGGTATTAATCTATCTTTTAAGACAATCCTTCCTGGATGATCATCTTAGCAAGTGGGAAATTACTGAAGTCATATGACAATATGCTTTTTTCCTTGGCTAATTAAAGGGAATTCCTATACCCATCATTATTATTCAATAGCATTAGAATATCTTAACTAACTTGTCTTACAATGAAAAAAAAAGTTGGAACAGGAAATTTCTTTGAAGCTTCCTGAAGCTACAGATTGAAAAGAATAATCCCTTTAGCTTAAAAAAAGCTTCAACCTTCAAAAAAATCACGGAAATGCTTCAATTATTGATAAATTTGTGGGCCTAATTCAAAAAAAAAAGCACCAACTTTACCTTGAGTCACAATTTTGACCCGAACATTTTTTTGTCTCATAAAAAATCACCAATTTTCACTTAAATCCCACATCTAACCCGAACAATCTGAAAATTTTACATCACGGGGGCCATATTTGGGACTCGAGTAAAAGTTGATGCTTTTTATTGTGACAAAAAAAGTTTAGGCAATAATTGTCAAATATTTTGGAGCTCTGAAGAATTAACTGGGTACTGAGAGAGAGAGAGAGAGAGAGAGAGAGAGAGAGAGAGAGACTTCAGCTGCTCAGTTAAATGATAGTGAGAACGAAAATTTGAAGAATTTTCTCAAACCAATTTTAGTTTCAGTGTCTGCAAGAGCAAACTTACGATAACTCATACGCACCGGCATATAAGCTGGCTATTTGAAAGCATATGAAATATCTTGCTAAACTTATAAACCGGTCAAGTTCAAACCTTTGGACTGTGCGCAAGTGGCTTTGACTTAGAGTCATTTTGATGAGATTTGGACATCTAACTCTAGTTTATAAGATGAAAATTTCTGATTTGCTAACCAACTGCGCTAATCATGAGAGGTTGAACCTACAATCTTTGTACACATAATTAGCATGAGACCCAAAATACATTTAACTTTCGTGTCACATTCTATATTATTTGACAAATCATATATCTTTTTTAATAATTATTTCTTATTTTGGGTCACAAAGAGAAATTTTTTATTAGAGAGATGAACAAATATATTTAGTTTCTTTTAGATTCCAATTTCCAACCCACTCAGGAAAACAATCAATTGGAGGTCCACAAGAAGTGTAAATGCTCTCACTTTATTGTTTCTTTTTTCCCTGTTGATAAAAAAGCAGGATTAAGGCAAATTTTTTGTCATCAAAGTGGGTGAGTAAGAAAAGCGAGTCACTAGGCGACGGATACCACAGGTCCCATGTCTTAGTCAGCTCATATTTTTCCTGCGAAACTTCCATCTGTGTTGATTCCGTTCATCTTTTGAAAATCTTTAGTTACACACTTCTGTTTCACACCACTTTTGCACTTGATTACATCATAGAATATGCTCTTATGATGTTCTTGTACTTAATTACTCTGATGTGTTGTAATGTTGTAACATTACAATAGGTATACCATAAAAGTTTTCCTCGTCTTTCGGTCTTTGCTGCGATCTAGTGGCCTTGAACATGGCAATTTTACCATGCTCAATCTGATGGTTCACACTGGCAAAGTTTTGATTGCACAGCTCAACTCGAATTAAATGGATAGATGACATTCAAATACTTGCATCGAATGGCTGACAGACATGGCAAAATTGTTATGCATAAAAGCGCCGGACCAGAAGCAGCCCCATCTTTCTCATATTTTTGAGAGGCCATTGAATCAATCTTTCTTTCTTTTTTCCTTTCTTTCACTCTGAGTTGTTGTTCATGTACACTGCGATTCTCACAAGATAGAAAAGAAGAGTAATCAAATGCACGACTTTGGTTGCACGCTATTCTTGATGATTTTTTTGGCAAAACAAAAATGTTAGTTTATCTCAACCATTGAAAAATGTGGGGACCTTATATGATTCACATAATTGAATTATTTGAAAAGCATACTCAAAAAATACTTGTCAATCTTTCACTTGCGAGAGAGAGAGAGAGAGAGAGAGAGAGAGAGAGATAGATACAATAGGAGTTTCCTATGAAAGTGGCATAGCATCACTTTAATAGAGGGGTTGGAACTCTCCAAGAAAGACATTGAAAAATTTTGCCCATTAAAAAGGTTTCTTCACATTAATGGCCCAATATTTGTTAAGCTGGGATACATCTACAAATATATCTCTATATATACGCACACGTATATCATGCAACTTGATCGTGAAGAAATTGAATTGAATAGACAAATTAGCTAAACATTTTTAAATTGCACAACTTTGAATTTGTGAGTTTTACCCTGAAAGTACAATGAATTGCATGTGATGTTTCCTCTCTTTTTTTTTTTATCACTTTGTGTTGATTCCTTCCTTAGACACAAATATAAAGGCTTTTTTAAGTGGCAGCGAGGGTCGTTGATGAGAAAAAAAAAAGGTTCATTGATGTCGTGGACAGTTAAGATTCCATTACATGAACTTTCCCCACGACATCAACTTACCTTTTTTTAGGAAAAAAAGAAGGAAAGAACAAATTGCTGAGACGAGAAAAATGACTTTATTGCTGATTCAGAAACCGTCTAATGGTCAAAGTAAAAATAGGGCATATGAGTGCAAGGATACTTTATTTGAACCCGCGGAAGTCGTGGCCTCCACTGTAGATCTCCATCGGAAAGTGTCGACAGAGGCCGTGACCTCCATGGCCACGTCTATCTCTCTGTGAAAATCAATCCCCACGGTCGAGATGAGCCCCATCACCGCGACCATGGAGATTGTAGCCCTCGCGTGACGATAGATGAAAGGCATGATTTTGTAAATTATCATTACTGGAATGTGGCATATCATTTCTCTGATCAAGAGGTTGGAATTCTGTAAGAAGGCCATCGAAAAATTCACCGATTAAAAAAGTTTCTTCACAGTAATGATCCACTATTTGTTAAGCTGTGACACATGTACAAATATATCTCTCTATACACACAAACATATATTATGCAACTTAATTGTGAAGAAATTGAATTGAATAGACAAATCAGCATAACATTTTACAAAATGACTAGATGCTAAAAAGAGTGTGTAAGATACTCTTGTTAACGTCTTCCTCCTAAAAGTTGCCACCATCTCTTTTCTCTAGACATTGCTAAAACAAATCAACAGCAACTGCTTCAATTTAACCACAGAAAAGGGCAAACGAAATGAAGCCGGTGTCACCCTTCAGCAGTCGAGAAATTAGACAGAAACTTTGTTTACGCTAATCCCAATTGAATGAGCTATAAAGAAGGGCACTTTTCTTTATATTATTCTAATGCCAATTTGCCATCCTATCTAACACAGTTCTCTAATCACTTATAAGTATTGTATTGTTGGTGCGTTTTCTTTTATATTTTCTATTAATAAAAAAAGCAAGTCATGTCAAGAAGAACCTGCGTAGTTTCCACGCACCCTCCGCATAATGCTGCGGAAATTGCTCTCTAATTATTTTAATAGCAGAGTGTTTTTGCGTCAGTAATAAAATGTCAAAGACCGAGAACGATGGAGATCACAACAATATAATTGGTCAGAGTCGTGATATTGTAAGTGATGATCTTGGCTTAAAAGCTAAGCAAAAGAAGAATGTCCACATGAAATAAAAAAGTTCAATAACAAACGAAATAAAAAAGTGAAAATGTATTACTAAATAAATATTTGATCATGGAGAATTCGTTAGCAGACACTGAAAGAATAAATTTTATGTAAAACGTCAAAAATTATTAATTTAAGGACCGAGACAAAAGTGATTTGGGTGAGGGATTGATGATGACTAGATTATCTTTAGGCTTGAGGTGACGTGGAGAAATATAGTTTGAGAAATTGTTCTTGGAGAGATTTATTTTGTGAGTTACCTTTTCAAAGGAATCTCTTTTGAAAAAAAAAATCTGATTATAAATTGAAAATAACAACTTTCCTTATTTAAATATGAGATAATGACACAAACAGTCCTTGAACTTTGACTCAATGTGCAATTTGATCCTTGAATTTTTAATTTATTCAATGTAGTCCTTGAACTTTAAACTAATGTTCAATTTGGTCCCTGAACTTTTAATTTGTTCAATATGGTCCCTGAACTTTTAATATGTGTTTAATTTAGTCCCTGAACTATATAAAAATGTTCAATATAGTCCCTGCACTTGAATTAATGGAAGGACTGCATTAAACATTTTTAAATAGTTCAGGGACTAAATTGAACACATATTAAAAGTTCATGGACCACATTGAACAAATCAAAAGTTCAGGGACCAAATTGAACATTAGGTTAAAGTTTAAGGACTACATTAAACAAATTAAAAGTTCAGGGATCAAATTACACATTGAGTCAAAGTTCAGAGATTGTTTGTGTCATTTTCCCTTTAAATATTAAGTGTCGTACAGACATTTTTTTTATAACAAAATCTGATTTAATCCGACAACTGATGTGTTTTTGTCGTTGACTCATCGACGTTAGCACCAGGAGCATGTGACTGTACCTTGTTAGCTTTCTTTTTTTATTTTTATTGTTAACAGAAAAGGCAAGTCAAGTCAAGTCTTTCCATGCACCTTCCAAGGAGTGTCGCGGAAATTACACCTGCAATAATTGACCTTTTCGTGCAACATGCATCGTAGCGGTTCAATTGGCATGAAGAGTCTTGGATCGTTGGATGGCCAGAACTCAGCATTGTTCAAGCACGCACAATAAAGAGCGGTGCGTGTGGGTAATCCAAGATCGAAGACTGAGAATCGGTGGAGATCATAGCAGTGCCTGGATTGTGTTGTTTGAGCACTCCTCAGGTAATCGGTGACTACTTGCTCTTCTCCTCTTCTCTCTGTCCTGCTTTGATCGCTCCATTTTCTTCTGATGAGTTGGACGAGAGCTGTTGTTTTTGTTTGGATGTAGCTCTGAATTGAGCTCTGAGAGACATTTTTGCGCATCCCAGATCTGGGATTTCCATATTCCTCTTCTTTTGAGGCTCTGCTCCATCAATCTCGAGATGACAAGAAAAGAATATACTCATTCAGAAGATCTGCCATACGGAGTGTCTTCCTCATCGACCTCTCCACATGTAGGTGATCACGAAGACGGAGCCAAAAAGCCGAAACGAAATGATTACGAAGTGTTCTTGAGCTTTAAAGGAAAAGACACTCGCAAAGGCTTCACCGATTATCTCTATACTAGTCTTGTTGATGCAGGAATTCATGTATTCAGAGACGACAATGAGCTCCCTGTTGGTGAGGAGATTGGTCGGGAGCTTCTTGGTAGTATTACACAATCTATGATCTCGATCCCCATTATCTCGGAGGACTACGGTTCTAGCAAATGGTGCCTTCATGAGCTGGTTCAGATGTTGAAGTGCAAGAGAAGTAAAGGGCAAATAGTGTTACCCATATTTTACAAAGTGGAACCCTCGAACGTGCGACATCTTACAGGGATATTTGGAGATGCTATCAATGCACATAAAAAAAATTCGGACCAAATGGTTGTGAAAGAATGGGAAGATGCACTCAAAGAAGTCAGTTACTTAAAAGGATGGGAATCCGATAAAATTGATAACGGGTACATTTTTCTCCATCGAAACATTGTTTAGTTTTTTATAAATAGATCTTACTTGAAAAAGCATATAAATATTGCCATCATATATTGAAATTTTATGTTGTTATTTGACAGGCATGAAGCGGTATTAGTCAAAACGGTAGTAAGAAGAGTTATGAGTGAGTTAAAAAAACTTTTTCAGCTAAATGTTCTCGAACAGTTAGTGGGATCCAATGATCGTGTGGAACAAATTATGAGTAAGATAGATGCTAAATTCAATGGTACATGGATTATTGGAATTTATGGAATGGGCGGCATTGGTAAGACAACTCTTGCAAAGGTGTTATACAACAAACTGTCTAGTCATTTTGAGGATCGTAGCTTTCTAGCTAATATTCGAGAAACATCTCAGCGCGAGGGTATTAAATGCCTACAAAAGCAGCTCATTTCTGACATAACAGGAAGTTCATGTGAGGTGTCTAATGTCGATGAAGGAATCAGTGTCCTCAAATCTCGATTTACAAGTAAGAAAATTCTCACTCTTCTTGATGATATGGATGATAATACTCAGTTGAATGCTTTGGTGGGAGATGGTAGTTGGTTTAAAGCAGGAAGTATAGTCATAATCACAACTAGAAACAAGAGTATTCTTGACAAGGCTATGGCTAGCCACATGTATGAACTCAACGAGTTGCCTTTGGATCAATCATTGATTTTATTTAGTAGACATGCGTTTCGAAAGGATTTTCCTCCTAGTGATTATGAGAATATCTCTTATGAGGTTGTATCTACTACTGGGGGGCTTCCTTTAGCTCTTGAAGTTATAGGTTCATTCTTATGTGGAAAGACAAAGGAAGCATGGAAAGATACATCAAAGAAATTAAAGAAAGTGCCTGATAAGAAGGTGCAAGAGACGTTGGGGATAAGTTACAAAGCATTAGATTATGAGGAGCAACAGATTTTTTTGGATATTGCATGTTTTTTTATTGGAGCATCTAAACAAAATCCGACTTATATGTGGGATGCTTGTGATTTTTTCCCTGGGAAGGGGATTGAAGTATTGAGTCTTATGTCCCTCATTAAAGTTGATGAATACGGCACACTGATGATGCATGATCAACTGAGAGATCTTGGAAGGGAAATTGTTCGTTTAGAAAATCAAAAGAAGCCTCAAAAGCGTAGCAGATTATGGATTTGTGAGGAAGCCACGGATGTGCTCGAGAGTAACAAGGTAAGAGTTTTCTCTACTTGTCTTAATTAGTGAATGTGAGCCCATCTTCTCTTTCTTGTTTGAATTAAAATTGTTGCCAGTCCTAAGTCCCCAAAACTTGCTGCTTCTACCAGCAAAAGAGCTCTTTCGATTAATTGTTGTTCTTGCCTGGTTTTAGGACATAATTGAGGAGCAATATCTTGGTTATTGATAAATGATATATCTCTTTACCCAGTAGTATTGTGATGAGGACACTCTCCTTTTGGTAACTTCAACGCAACAACAAAACTACAAAAACATAATGATTAACAGAGCACTTTTAGAGAAAAGCTCGCATAAATTGTTGAGGCCATGCTTTTCTCTCATATCATTTTGACGTGCATGTTTGATGTTTGGATTCTTATTTTGATTTCTTGCTAGGTCTGGTTCTTTCTTTTTTCTTCTACTCATTATTGACTTCTTATGAGTTGTTTGTTATGATAATGAGACCTCTATTCGTTTGTCACAATTGGCTATCAAGGTTCCTGTAATTTTTAAGTTGGGCTAAGTACAGATTTAGTACCCCCTAAGTATTATTGTTTGTGTGATTTAGTCTTTTATCTATTTTTTTTGCTCAATGTAGTCCTTTATCTTTCCAAGTTTGTGCAATTGAGTCCTTTTGTGTCAATCGTTAGTTAACACCGTTGATTTGCTAATGTCACTTTCATATTTATTTATAATATATATGCAACTGTGTAGTATAATGCTCAATTATATATTATTTCGTTCTATTGACTTTTCATAATAGTGGATATATACTTTTATTCCGTGAATTTGCTAATACTTTTTTAGTTCTGTGACATTGGATTAATTTTTCTGTTAATCCCCCGATAATATTCATTTGTCAAATATAGGCTTTCATGTTGTAATAATTATGACTGCATCGTTCAACTCCAAGTGAGCATTGTATTTAGCAAAGATTTAGTTAATCTTTATATCGTCATTTGTTAAATATGGGCTATCCATGTTATATAACTTTTTTGTCGATTTTTTATTTCTCAAGTATTAGCTACCATGTTATAATAGATATTTCTACATCTTCATAATGAGCGTTTTATAGCACATAATTAGTACATTTACATAATTTATTTGTTAAATATGAGCTATCATGTTACATAATTTTTTTATATAATCTTCTTGTGAAATAGAACAAAATTTTTTTCTCATAATGAGTATCCATAGAACTTTTTAATCATAATAGCCATCACTAATTATGCATTTTGTTATACTTATTGTAGAAATATATATATAACCACGTAAAAAGATCTGTCTAAACATATGTTCTTTTTCCTTCTATGATGGACAAATTTATTACATTCATTTGTTTGTAAAGCATGCTAAACAATGATGATGGATATTTCTTAGTCACAATGGTTATCCATACACGTTTTCAATCATAACAGTTGTTGCTACATTGCGTCATACTTATTGTTGAAATATATGCATCCATGTAATAGATTCCTCTAAACATATACATTTTTTCTTCCATGATGGGTAATTTGATTATATTAATTTATTCCTAAAGCATGTAATATAAGTTTTCTTGTGATGATGGATATCTTTTTTTATTGATTTTAATATTATGTATTTGTCAAATATGAGTCCAATATGATATTGATCTGTAATTTGACAAGTATGCTTTTAATATTATTTACTTGTCAAATATGAGGCCGTCGCACATAATAAAAGATAAATTCATAAATTGTTCCCATTGCTACAAAATATATATGCTATGTTGTTCGGTAAGATCTATGGATTAAAATAAGACATTAGAAGAAAAAAGTTAAATTTTTACAATAAACGGAACAATAGAGCCATAAATATTTTATTTAGATTTTTAACACTAAAAATACTGTTAACTTCTGCTATGCACTTTAGTCTCAGGATCTTGATCTTCCCTATTCTACTCAAATTCAATGAATATACAAAACTAGAGGTGGTCAACAAATTACACTAACAACCCGTATGGTTACTGTAATGGAATAACGCTACAATATAATCACTATTACACTGTAATGTAATAAAGCTGTAGTAGCTATATGTTGATTGGTTTAAATTATGTAATAGTTATTACATGGTTTTGTTTCATGAACAACATGTGTAATATGTAGAAATGTGTCTATTCAAACTAACGTTTTCCAAACCAAGTGTCTGTTAATGCAAAAATATTATGTATGTACCATAAAAAAAAAGTCGTCTAGAAGCTACGCCACTCAAAATGCAAAGAGAAATTCCGGTCCAGACGTATTACTTCCTAGAGAGGTGGTCAGAGCAATGGCTCATTCCAATACTTGTGATGTAAATAATTATGGTTTTGAATTTTGTGTCTTGATTAATTTTCATTATTAGCATGAAAGTTAAAAGGTATGCAACTAAAAGCAATTACAACATATGGATGATTTGTGCAAGCATCAGACAAGCATGTGCAAATGTCATGAGTATCTTTAATTGAAAAAACACTAAATATAATGAAGTAACGAGATTTGTAAAAGCTTTCTACCGATGCATTTCAGCGAACACATTTTTGTTCAAATGAAAATGTAATCAACTATATATAACATTGCTTAGAACTGAAAAAAAAGGGTATCTATGAAGTTATTAATGAAAATACGATAATATACCAAAAAAAAATTGAAGGAAAAATAAGTAGTGTCACATCCGAAAGGATAAAAGTTTGAAGGAAATATTCAAACCACCAAACAAATCCGTCTTATAACTCTCATGATTTGTGCTCACTGTGCAATTCATCACCTAAGACAAAATAAATTTGAGGTCCCTAAATATTTGGTTACAACGAAAGAAAAATGGAAAAGACTTGAATTCCCTTAGTATCCAATTTAATCAATCCTCATGTACAATCTTTCTGGAAGCAAGATCTCATTAATTTATGCTATTTCACTCTAACAAAATAAACAAGATAATGAAAATGTTGCATCAAACATCTGTACCAATAAAAAGAGGAGTAAAGATCATCTATATAACGTTCATATATAATCGATTTTTCTTCCATGTATAATTAAAAAACACTCATTAAAGAAACACGGGATATGAAAGGAATGTAAAACACGAGCATACTTTTTGAGATGACATTCTCGATTTCATTTTGCTAGTGAGAATTGCAAACAAGGTACACCAGAATAATAGGGGCTATTCTACAATTCAAATTCTCTAATTGTGAAACATGTTTTGATGACAAGTTTGACGAATGTACTTGAACTGTAAGAGTTATGCTCTTTCACATATAAAGGATATGAGTTAGGGTTGTCATATAAAGGGCATGAATTTTGATAGATATATTTGAAGTAGTTTGTACATAAAGAGAGGCCTTCTATTGTAATTTTGAAAGGATGCAATTTTTTGTAATTCAAAAGGTGCGAATTTGTGAAAGGCATAAATGGAAGAGTAAAAGTTCGAAAACACCTTCGTGAGCTTCACATTTTTACATGAATTAGATAAATCATATGCAATAACAAATTGTCATTTCACTAAGTTGAAAGTAAGAAGCCTACACCATAATAGTATGATATCAAATTGAAATTAGTCCATCTTTTCTTATTACAGTCAATTTCGTCAATTTTACAGTCCACAAAGTTTTATAATTGCAGGGCACTAGTAAGATTGAGGCCCTTGATCTTGGTTATTATGGCAAGAAAAGCTACCAAGGTGAACAGTTTAGCAAACTCACCAACTTGAGGTTCCTTCGAGCGTACGGTGTGAATTTCACCGGAAATTTCCAAAACTTACTTCCTCAATTAAGATGGCTTCAGTGGGAGAATTGTCCCTCGGATTTCAAAGTGGCCAACTTTCATCCGAAAAAATTAGTCGTGCTCAATCTATCAAGAAGTCCGATTTCAGAAAAGTGGGGAGGATGGGATCCACTTAAGGTAAGATATTGAGAAGATATATTTCTTGTGAATAATTATGTGATACCGAAGGTCTAATCACACCAAGTTCTCCTTTCTTTCTTATAGAAAGGTTTAATATCATTCCTCGAATTTAGGATTTTCATCTAAATATAAGTGGCATTTATAGGCACCTATGTATTCAGAAGCTTCTGCCCCTTAATTTCTTTAATTGATAAAACTCTACAACCCGTCATGCTTAACCTTAGACAATACTAAAAAAGAAATTAACTATATTAGTTAACATCTATTAAAAACATAATTACATAGTTGTGCATATTTTGATTTTCGTTAATCTAGCTGGTTCGTGGCTTCTAAGATAATTTCTCCCCATGCAAAAGTAGTTCTTTTGAGTGATTCTTGTTATATCTCTATATCAGTCTTCTTTCTTGGAGAAACAAAAACTCCCAGGCAGTGACTTGTGTTGTACGTACATACTAAAATTCTAAATTAATTTTAATCTTAGAGTAATGCATATAATTTATGATTTGCTCTGATTTGTTGCACGAAATATTTATTCATTATAATTGTTGATTATGGAAGTCATCACTGTATAACACAAATATAAATTATTAATGTTACGAGAGTAATAAAATTATCCTTCCAATGGCATCAAATTTTTTTGGAGTACAACATCCTTTATATCTTGTACATATAACCTTAAAAAATTGCTTTTCATAATTAAACTACCCGTTTCTCTTTAATTTCATACTGTTGAAGTGTCATTTGCTTATGTCTAATCAACGGCATCGCCATAGCTCTTAAAAATTAAATATATTTTCTCTTTGAAATTTTATTCGAAAATAAACACAAATCTTTTTGCAATGGATATGCTTAAAAAAAATCAATATGGTGGTGTAGCCTAATACTATTAAAGAACATTTAAAATCAAATAAAACAACAGTGAAAGAGTAGTGGAGCATAGGTATTTTTCAGGAATCTTATAGATTCTTATAAAAAAAGCAAGGAATAGTGGAAAATCACACATTGTAGCTGTCCAATTTCACTGAGGTTTTCCTTTGTTTCTTTCAGATGGCAACCGAGCTGAAAGTTCTCGACCTCTCGTATTGTGGACATTTGAGAAGAACTCCCGACTTGTAACAGTCTGAATTTTCGATCCTTTTTCCGGGATTTAAGAAATGAAATTGATCAATGCACTATAGTGAGATCTCACCCGAGACCCGCGCATTCTCGGGATGCTAACCTTAGGGGTAAGGCCAGTACGGGATTGAGTTCGCACGATCAAAGAACTTGACCTTGGTTCGATCTTCGACCATATCGATTGACGAGGGAATGTTTTGAGCCAACCGAGACCGATCTATTTGATTGATCGTGTTCAAAGGGCACTAGTGACAGACCCTCGCAATTATATGACAATCGAGGTCGCCTTGGTTTGAGCAAACTTAAACGTGATTTGACTTAGTGTCGGTCACGGGTCGAGAGCGCGTAATCCCAATGAGCCACCCGTTAGCAAGAGATAAGCTAAAGTCGCGATTGTTCGATTTTAGTCATTTCTTGGAATTCGGGCTCGGGAATCGAGAATTTTGAAAGTGACAATTTTGGGCGGCCGATGACGTTTTTGGCTTGGCCAATCTTGGGGCCACCCATTTCTACAAAAAATGGATTTCGGTTCAGGACCGGGAAGATTACGGTTTTGCCCCTGTGGGCACCGAGGCTGGATTCGGAGGCCGTTTGAGGTTATTTTTCGCGGCCAATGTCATTTTGGGGTGGCTACGCACATTTAGAGTGGTTTTGGACAAAAACGGGAATTTCGACAAAAATTGGGAAAATAATATTATTTTATTCCCGGAACTTTGCAGTCGATTTCCGAGGGCTTAAAAAGTGAATTTCGCGATTCCGACATCATATTATGTTGGCCACGCACATATGGAACCCGTATGTGCGAAAATTGGAATTTCGCCCCGGGACCTGAAAATTACCATTTTGCCCCTGGACCCTATACTGGAAATTCCGAATTTTGGACAATTTTGGGCAATAATTGAGGACTAAAATAAGTGAAAAAGAAATTGGAATTATTGAATTACCATATTGCCCTTGAATTATTGGATAATGATTAATATGGGCCAAGTGTTCAAGGGTATTTTGGGCATTTGAAAAGTTTATTCCAACTTAGTCAAACCTCTCTCTCTCCTCCCTCTTCTGGCCAGAACCCCCCCTTCCACGATCACTCTTCCTCTCTCTCTCTCTCTCTCTCTCTCTCTCTTTCATTCTCTTCATTTTTGTTTCCTCTCTTCACCGTCGGAGCTGCTGCTGCTGCTGCTGTTGCTGCTGCTGTTCCGCCCATTTCAGCCCGTTTTTCTCGCCTTTCTTAGGTAAGTGACCTCCCCAAATGTCGCATAGGACCTCGGGTATTGTTAGGCTCGTTTAGGGCTCGGTTTAGGGTGAATTTCGTGGCTGGATGTGCTCGGTGGTGTGTGTTGGCTGAGTTCCAGTTAGGTTGCTGCTGCGTCGCTGGTTTTTGTTATTTTTACTGTGACTTATGTGGCCCGAATTTGAGGAATTGTTCTTCATGAAAGTTGTTCCTAAATTCTTGAAGTATAACATATTTTAATTTGGGAATTTTTGGAAGTCATTTGATTCCATTCGGAAGTCCCTCTTTGGACCGAAATAAAACTGCCCGATTTACTGTTCACCCGACCTTCGGGTCTGTTTGAATTTTTATAAATTTTTCCAGGCCTATTTTAAAAATACTTCCGTCACAAAAGTTGTTTGGGACATTCGTGGCTATAACATATAAAAATTTCAAAGCTTTCAAGGTGATTTGTGTGTTGAAATAAATGTATTTTGAGGACACAACGGTCTGTTTGAGCAAACTGATTTTTGTCTGACTTCGAGGGACAAAAAGTCATGGTTGCAGATTGAAACAGATTTCGTGTTCTTCATAAGAAATGTTGATCAAGATGTTTTTTATGACATATCCAAAATTTAGAATTTTTGGAGTTCGTTTACTATTTATTTTCTTTGGATTTCGGTCACTGTGTAAACTGCCCAGTTTAGCCCGATTTTACATATTCTCGGTTTTTCTCTCTCGAAAATTATTCGGTGTTATCGTGGCATTTTGACGGGTATTTTGATGCTTGAATGAGCTCGTATGTGTGATTGTGTGGCTGTGAGGTGTGGTAGTGTGATTTTGTAATGAGCGCGTGTGCTGGAAATCGCGGTGGGCTGATTATGCGTGACTGTGTGTACTATGTGAGTGGCTGTGAATTGTGGTGGGGTGTCTTGTGTATGTGGCCGTGCAGTGTGGTGGTGTGGTAGTGTGATTGTGCATTGAGTTCGCGTGCTAAGCATGGGTGTTCGTGTGGTGTTTGTGTGACGAGGTTGTGTAAATGGGAAATGTGTGTGAAGTGTGTATGTTTGGCAGTGTGTTTGTGTGTTGACATGGTACGTGTGGAGAGTGCGGAACGAAGGTTCGTGTGTGTAAGATTGGTTGGAAAGGATCCGTCCTGAGGCGTGTACGTTTACGCGGGACGATGCCGTCCCTGATGAGGTGACGATGCCCGGCCTGACGAGGTGTCGATGCCTGACGTGGTCAGAAGACCGTTGGCCTGATGCGTTTTACGCGGGCACGGTAGAAGGAAAGTGTGTGTAGGATTCCGTCCTGAGGCGTGTACGTTTACGCGGGACGATGCCGTCCCTGACGAGGTGACGATGCCCGGCCCGACGGGGTGACGATGCTTGACGAGGTCAGAAGACCGTTGGCCTGATGCGTTTTACGCGGGCGCGGTAGTGGTGGAAAGGTTGAGAATGAGCAAAAATTGGCGGGAAGAGTGAAATTAAGAAAGTGACGTGTGGTGTGAGTTGGGGTGCGAGTGTGTTTGTATCGTGCGGTGTGATCCTCGATTATAGGATAAAAACTGCTAGGCATGGTATGGGACATGCCCAAGTGGATTTTGCTCTATAATCGAGGCACGCGCGAGGCTGTGATGTATTTCTGTGGCATACTGGCTGTGTGGTTGACTAACGTACAGGGACGTGTATGTTGGATTCCAGGTAGGGTCGTGTGTGGTTGTTAGTTTAATTGATGGTCGTGTGTTACGCGTGTTTTCGTCTGGCGGTACGTGAGTGCCTACGTGGGGTTTGGGGTTGTACACTTATTGAGATTCGTCTCACGGTTGTATAACCGCCACTTTCAGACCCCCAGTCGTAAACCCGGGAAGTGCGCCTTTCTTTTGGAAGTTCGAGGAAACGCTTTTGGTGCCCGGTGAAACTGCAGGCGAGTGTCCAAATATCCAAGCCAGGGAAACAGGAGCGGATTGGATAGGAGGCGACCAGTAGGCTTTCCCTAGGGTATTTTAGGGGTTGTTTGTTTTGGGTTATCCGATAGTGAAGTTAAGATAACCAAACCCCTGAACTCTTGTTAAAACGGTGACGGAGAATGTTCGTCTGTATTTATGTCTGTAATACGATGTTTGTATATATTTGTTGCTGTGTGATTGTTGTGGTGTTCTACCCCGTTGTCGTCATCTTTCTGTCCGGGGTTTTTATATTCGCTTCCGCATGTGGCTCTGATGTTTGGGTTGGGTCGGCGATGTTCCTGGGACGTCGCATTATTTCGACCGGAGCAGGGGATGTCGCGAGCTCGATGGGGGTTCGGGGCGTGACACGACTTGTCTGCTTTCAAAAGCTTGGAGATTTTGATTCTTATAAACTGTCGGAGTCTGAAAGCAATTCATCATTCTATTTGGCATATCAAGACCCTCGTCTCCTTGAATGTCAAGTGTTGTAGGAGACTGAAGGAGATACCAACAAGAGTAGGGAGAATGGAACAATCGAGGGAGCTTCTCATAAATGACATCGCTATAAAAGAGAACCCTATTTTGAGATGTTGTCTGATGAAGCCAAAGACTTTAGATGACCTAAGTTGTGATAAATTTGCTCAACTTTCAGAATCCATGGGCTCCCTTATGTCGTTAACTCAGCTGAACTTACGTGAGACAGGGATTAAAGAATTACCTGAATCCGTTGGTTCTATGGAGGCGCTGGAGGCTCTTGATGCCTCTTGGTGTGAATCATTAGCTCGCATACCTAGCTCCATAGGCAATCTAGCATCTCTGTCTCGCCTTGACCTAAGGTGTTGTCGATTGTTGAGAGAGATCCCCGACTCGATTGGAAAGTTGGCATCATTGACCGAGTTGGGATTAGCAGGGACATCAATTACAAAATTACCTGAAAGCATTGGGAATCTACAAAATTTGAGGATCTTGAACATTAATTGGACTCCCATGACGGAATTGCCTAGTGCCATCGGAATGCTGGCGAAACTCAAAAAGTTGAGTGCAGTATGTTGCCAAAATCTAAAAGGACTGCCTAATAGTATAGGCGAATTGGTTTCGCTAAACGAGCTTTATTTAGCTGGATCGGGCATTTTGGACTTGCCAGAAAGCATTTCTAAGCTCTCTTCTCTCCAACATCTCAGCCTTCGATTTTGCGAAAACCTTCGAGGAATACCGGAACCGCCCTCCAGCTTAACAGCTCTGCACATCGATTTCCCAAGTCCATCGTTACCATTTCTTTCCAAACTAACCCTTCTCGAGGAACTCAGTCTTTTCGATTGCCGTCCACTTGAATGTCTCCCCGACCTTCCCGTCCGACTATCCAAGGTTCGGCTTCCATCTGTTAATCGGGAGGTTAATTTGTCCCGCGAGGCGCGCTTACGCGAATTGATCCGCGACAAGTCCTTTGGGCTAAGAAAAGCCACCGGTCGCGAGGTTGGTTCATGGATGCTCTACGACATTGAATAGGCTCTGTTTCCGTCGCCTCGGGCCTCGGCTCCAATTGGCGGCTTCCGCGGCCTCCAGACCTTCTTCCCCCTCTCCCCGATCTTAATGTGTTCCCTCGAGAAATGATGAGGACTAGGCAGAACTGTTAAGGTTTCGATCACGGTAACTGAACACGATTTAGCTTATAGTCTTATTTGTCAGCAAAACAGATGAACAAGGAAAAATGCTCTTGAATTTGTTCCATTTAAGGTTAATGGACTGTAGGAAGGCGTTATTTGTGATGAAAGCTTCTTGAGATTCAATGAAATCGAGAGTGAAAGGTGGTCGAGAATTTAACTCATGGACAATTGAATATAATAAGCGGCACATTTCAAAGATGAGCTATCCTTCGCGAGGAAACACGTAGTGTATATAAAGTGACTGATCTGGCTTTGCCAGCACTCGGTAAGATAAATCTATTATCTACAGTTGCGGCTCATGTCAAATCCTTGATGGGTTAGCTCCCCTCTAGAGCCAAAGTTCCTGGTTTTTCAGCATTTGTCTGCCATTGCTCACCAATGTCTGATTGATTGTCACTAGCTGGTGCTCCTGATGAACCACAGTACTGTAGAATGTACAGAGTGACAAGTTTTGGATCTATATGGCACTAGCGAGGATGGGTGGCATTCAAATGTGACCGCATTCAGATTGTGTCGTGCTTACTGACTAGGAGGAAAATTTTGTTGAGGGTTGTCTTTCCATCCTGAAGACAGTTGCTTAGATTAGTCTCTGTATCGATAGGTTTTATTTGTTATCACATCCTTATTGCAGTTGCTACCAACTAAATGAAAGGGGAAAAGAGGTGAAATTATGGTTTCTGAGTTTCATTTTGTTTCATATGAATAATTTACAGCATGTGATGAACAAGTGTGAAATGTTGTATCAGATATTATCAATTCATTTTTAAGTAAGCTTCATAGGCATTGTGGTGGTAGTTCACGCAGTTTTGCAAAGGCATGTTGAACCATGACTGTGATTGAACTTTCTTACAGAACTTCATCACCTTTGAAACACGCTTCATTCAGGTCTATTGTTTGAAAACAATTTGCGGAAATTTCGTGTTTTTTTTAAGAGCACTGATGGCTGCGCCGACCCTTCTATTACCTCTTCTTGTTTTTATAAATTATCCAATAATCTTAAATTTTCTTGTTATTTTCTCTATGTGCATATTCAACTATTAAAGATTAGTTTTGCCGCTTAGCCCGTTATTATCCTTTTGATTTTGCTCCTCTTACGATTTTGTGGATGTAACCTATGTTCAGGTCATGTTAATCAGTCCATGTTCTGGAATAATCTTGCTCCAATTCAGGTAAATGCATGTTTGACAAATTTTGATCCATGCTGTTTCTCTATGTCTCTCTGACCTCATATGTTGGGTAATGCAGGGAGGAGGTGGTGAGCCACCAAAAGGTTCCCTCGGTTGGGCCATTGACAATCATTTTTGCTCTTTAGACGCACTTGTGCAGAAAATGAATGCAGAAGGTTTACAACTTCGAAACAAACGCTGCTAGTTGCAAGAATCTGGTTGCAATTCAGGGGACCTTTCGAGTTCAAAACATCTAAGGCTATCATGTGTTGCAAACTGCAAGAGTCTGGTAAGTTTGGATTTCTCTGTTTGCGTGTCCATTCAATCACTTGGCCTTTCAAGTTTAAAGAATCTAAAAGAATCAGATGCTGCCAGCTGCGAGAATTTAGTTGAAGTTTGAGGCTTTGACCCATATAGAATATCTGGAAACGTTCTGTATTTCTGGATGCACATCCATTGAAAGAGTCCATGCTGCAATTGCCGAAAGCTAGTTGAAATTCATGGTCTTTACAGTTTGGATTTACTGGCAAGATTGAATATCTCTGGGTGCTCTTCTATTAAAAGATTACCAGACTTTTCCAGTTTAAAGACTTTGAATTTCATGCTGCAAATTGCAAGAATCTAATTGAAGTTCGAGGCCTTGATTGATTAATAAGAATCTATTGGGTAGGTTTAATGTCTTTAAATGCATGTCCATTAAAAGATTACCAGACCTTTCAATCCATTAAAAGTTAAACAGACCTTTCAAGTTAAAAATTTCTAAAGGGATTCTATGCTGCACATCACGGGAATCTAGTTGAAACTCATGGCCTTGAGAGGTTGATTATCGGTCAGATTGGATATCTTTAATTGCACATCCATGGAAAGATAACCAGACCTTTCTAGTTTAAATAATTTGAGGGCTTTGATGTTGCAAGCTGCAAGAGTCTAATTGAAACGCGGTCTTGACGGGCTGGATATTTTGGTAATATTGGATATCTGTGGTTGCACTTCCCTTGGAAGATTATTGGATCTATCGTGCTTGAAAACCCTGAAAAGGTTGAAACATCAGCCACCGTGAGAAGCTAAATGACACTGAAAGCCTAGAGATATTTTCATCCTGCAAAAGTTTCTAAAATTCCCAGATGCGTTGAAATTTGAAGATTTAAGGAACTTGATAGTGATAACTTGTTGTGAACTATCAGACATCCCAGGGCTCAAAGGATCGAGATACCTATAAAGTATAGAGATTTCATGATGCTCATCAATTGTCGCACGAGACTGCGACAAACTAATTGAGCCTCAAGGGCTTGGAGACTTGGAGCTTCCACAAGCTTTAGTCATTTCCCAATGCAAGTGGCTAAAGCCAATATCTGAATTGTCATGAGCTTTCCTCATAGAATATGAGCAGTTGTTACATTGGGTATTCATGAGATCACATTCTGGTGATAGTTCGAGACGATCCCTGTCCCCTAATAAGACAAAAACCTTAGACTTGATAAAATCATGAATGAAGCTGGCAGTCCCGGTGAATCGTCTGTGAAACACTTTTTTGTGCATTACTGAGTGATTCATGCCTCTTAGTTGGAATGAGATCTTTCTCTCGATCGTGGTAGGAATGTAGCTGGCAGCCCTTGTTGGAGGACTAGATCATAAGAGTGCCTTTTGAGAAAATAATTCGTCATTTGTCATCCCCTGTGATTCTTCAATCTCAACATGATACCAGGAACCGAACTTTTAGATTAATAATCTTTTTTCAAGTTTTGCATTTGAAGGTTGTTTTGCTCGCTTGCAGGTCATCTATAAGGTGTTTGTTTTGTTTATATGGCGAGTTAAACTTTTGTGCTGTTGATTAATGGCAGGCATACTAGTTTAACTTTATACGCAATGTTGATACTGTAGAAATTACAAAACGTAGAAAGAACAAGTAGCTCTTTACGAAAATCCCTTTGACCATAGTCATCTCAGTTTCTTAAGGTGGACAACTGAAATCCCACACTCAGGAATGACGTGAATTTGCTTGCTTTTCCTGATTGCTTGAATTGGTTTTTTATTGTTCTGGGATATTGAAACTGTAATTTTCCCTTTTGTCTGTTCTCACTGATTGCTCGAAGTAATCCAGTGATTGACATGTGGATTATTAAGGAAGCTTCTGGAGGCAAAGTATAAAAATACACAGGCAAAGGAAAGTGGTCATGCTTCTGGACTTGTGGCACTCTGGATCCCCAAAATTTGTCGGGTTCTTTCAAGCTAATCATCAGGTGTGAATTTGATATGCTGCAAGGCTGCAAGAGTTAGTTCGTAGTTTCATTGTCATTTTAAGTTCTCAATCAACCGATTATGTGTTGAGTTTGATCCTAACAAGATTCACACCATTTTTCCTGTCTCCAAGTGATTTACTGTTTTGCTAATTTATCATTCCAATGATGGGGTTTTTCTCGCTACACCAATGAGGATTTGCTCTAGTGATGCTCTATTTTGACTTGCCAGTATATGCAAGTTTTTGTCTCCTGCCGCATTCTAATTTTTCTAATAATCTTGGTCTTCATGATTTTGGAACTACTAATGGAGCCGAACTTAAGAATTTGGGAGGAGAATCATGTGTTTTCCAAAGAGATTTATGAACTATTACAAATTTGAGCAATGTTATCTATATGAATCATGTTGGAATTATGAGAAGAAACATTTTAATGAGTATATTCACTTTGTGATGAGGAGCAACATCTCACAATCTATCAATAGTCCATCTTTATCTAGTGGAAACAATGATCCTCATGTATAATGAACTCATATAATGAGCTTATGACAATAGACATGAACAGGACCAGCAGTTTCACACAGAGATATGAAGCATCACTTCCAGGTGGTGGCAGAGATGTGGTGGTCCCAGTGGTTGGCGCTGGTAGTTACGGGGATCCAGCTGGACTGGAGGTCGGGGAGGCAGAAGTTTCACTAACGGTGACAGCTAATTTTTGGCCCCGAGAGCAACAGTCACTGTTAGCAAAGGTGTAGACTAAGTAATACTTGCAGGCGTTGTTGAGGGGAAAGGTGGCCAGTCTGTTGGTTAGTTTATGAACATAGAAGCACTGTTGCAGTTATTGTTAGCACCATTTGACATGTTCACGACATCATGTGACCCTGCATTGCAGTAGCACACTGTAAAAATAATGGAAGATCATTGGCATTTAAGAGTGAAGTTCCAGACTGATTTTTCGGCCACTGAAGCTCAAGATTGATTGCACGTAAGTACATCTATGCAATTTAAATCAGGAGATTTTACAAACAGAGCTTCTGTAAGCTAGAAATTACGAGAACTGTTTTTCTTGTCTTCATATGTTAGCTTTCTAGCATTTATGCTCCAATAAGAATGGGATATTGAGTTCTCTTCGGGAAGGTATACATAGATTTGTTTCTTTCCCCTCTGTGAGTGCTTTTCTCTCTTTGTCAAGAGCTTTCCCTACATCACAATGATGTTTTCTTTCAGCTACCTTCCTCCATGATCGTCACCCCCCATTCTTCTCGATCATCCATAATCCTCATATTCGCTTTCTATCATCATTAGTTATTTCCATCTGCTTTCTATTTTAGTTAAGTCTCTTTGGCATTGTTTTTTTTGGTAAGAAAGTCTCTTTGGCATTGTTTCGTCGCATTAGTTTTCCTATTACTGCACACTGCCTCTATCAACTGTTCAACAACATTTCTGAGTTTATTCTCTGCTGATCTATTCTTTTTTCTCATTACAGGATGCCTGCAGCGGTTCCCTTGACATTGCAAGCATCTCTGGTAGACTATCTTATGGGGGATCATTTGGTTTTGGAGCAAGTTGATGATGAGGAAGCTGAGATGGTTTTGATTGGAAGGATTTTGTTGGAGAAGTGCTTGAGTCGAGCTGCGTAGCTAATGTTTGAAGGAAAGCCTGGGCTGGGATGGGTGAGATTACTATAACCCCTCAAAATGAGAAGATGTATTTGTTCAGGTTTCACGATTGGCACCAAGCAGGGATAGTCTTAAGTTCTGGCCCTTGGTGGATTGCATAAACTGCAGGGATGGGATGCTCAGAGGAGACAGGAGAACCGCTGCTTTCATGAACTGGAGGTGTGGCTGCAAAATACATGGATTGGCCTTAGACCAAATGAAAGAGAACAATGCGAAACCTATTGCTTGTTGGGCGGGCAAACTGGTGAAAGTTGAGTCAATTCATACCAAATCTCGGGGACATTGTGGATTCCTTTCTGCTAAAATTTCCAGACGCTATATATGTACTGTGGAGTAAGGCACTAGCTTTGTTACTTCGACTGAGTATAAAACTTTCCGAGTGGTTGGTGAGTGAGATTGAGATTGAAATAGAGAAAGCCAATACTAATCATTTACTGATGAAGAAAAAGTCCAAAATGTTGCATTTACATGTCTTTCGATGGCGGGAAAGGTCAGTTCAATGATTTTGGCCAAATGGATTGCGGGATAGGGTGGGAATGAATGTGACATTGCTCAAACCTTTGTAATGGGATTGAGGAGGAAGATTTGATAATGGACTGCGATCCCACAAATTCTTTACTCTCTATTATATTCAATTTGTAGATCATTCCAGCGACCAACTGTAATATTTGACTAATCGATATTCACTTGATCAGATCAAACATATATGATGAAGCGCCCAAAAGTTCAGATCATGTTACGCTAGTCTACATCTAGATTTGCAAGCTTCTATGTCACGATGTTGTATCTGTTACTTCATACTCTACAATAACTTTGCAGGATAACTGAATTAGCACATATCACAACTCAATCGCTTGTTTGTATCAAGTGTCTTTCCAAAGAAAGGAGAACCGGGACTCAGAAGAGCATTTTTGGTCGATGTAATTCAGGAATCAGCTGAATTTGTTTGTATCAAGTGTCTAAACCTTAAAAACTAAAAGACTGTTTCAGTCTGTAGTCTCAGCATCTATACATAAAAACTGACTCGGAGAGGAGATCAGTACTGCATCACATCAATCCTCTGTATGCTCTTCGCGAATTCCATGGATAACTCGCATAAATGCTTGTGAAAAATGCCATTTTGGAGGCCGAAAATAGTAACAACAGAATTTTTGATCAAGAGAAAGCGTCAAACAATGCAGAGTCCTAGAAGTAGGAAATGTTCTGGAGTCCAGAGATCATACAAATCATTGATCAATTAGCATCCCAAAAACTCCCAAACCTGCCATTGATTTGACAGAAATTGGAAAGTGACAATGACATATTCAGTCATCCATTAAGTGTGAAGATTCAAGCATTTGACAAATTAAACCACAAGCAATGCACCAGGACTGGTGAATCTTTTGAAAAACTGAATAAAGAGGCCAACCAAATCCAGCCGTATTTCATGACGTGAACAATGAAAAGAACAATATTTAGTAAAAGATAACTCCAAAATGTTTAAATTCAAATATCGTAACAAGGAATGTGAAGGTGTTAGGAAGCAATTATGTTTTGACCAGGAAATGCAATAATAAAATCTGTCAATTGATCGTTGTCAATTAGAAAGCGATCGTTGTATTAACACATAAAACTGTATGAAGAGCCTGCAAGGTTTGCTACCTATTCGGAACCTAAAGAGATAATCCTTCAATCCTCGGACTTATGATTGCCAATTTTATGATAGAAGTTTCCGATGATCGTCTCTATCTGGATCTATATTTAAGAAGTGGATGAGGTGTCTTAAACCATCAATGTGTACCTAGGGATGAGTCCGATGCAGTTTGATGCGGTTTCAACGTCAAGGTCTCCGCACACAAAAATTCATAGATTACGAAAATGAACATCAAACCTACTTCATAATAAAAAAAAAACAAAAAAAAACCTTACTTCATGTATAAATGGTAAAAGTAATTATGAACCTCATAGGTTATATAATATGGATTCGTGGTTCGGTCAGTTTCAAAATAATTGAAGCCAAATTTGTTTGATTTGTGATCCATTTATTTAAGAAAGTAGTCTTGTCAGAGGTTCAATTGAACATAAAGATATGAACAGTTTTTTGCTTACCCTACATCTACTGAGATTTTTAATCATACAATTAATCGACAATCAAGCATTTCTGAATAAAGAGAAAACCAGAAAACATAGAGCCAAATAATCATCGACACTTAGATCTTAGCCAGAAGGCCAAGAAAGGTACAAATAATAATTACAATCGTACTAAAACTTCCGGGTCGCTATCTAATCTTTGGGTCATCATTTCTAGGGAGCCTCGCGTTGGACAAATTAAGAAAACGGGCTTCTTGTTGATGTTTAAGCCCAAATTGATGTTAGGCTTTTGCCCTCTGACTAATATAACGGGTTTAGTCTACCTTAGGAATTAAAATTTTTTGTTTCTTTTTTTTTGGTTGAAACATTAAGATTTTTTGTTCACTATCTTCGAATTTTCTTCATTAATGAACCTGCCCAAAAAACAGAAGGAAAAATTCATTAATGAAAATCTAGAACATCAAATTTTAAAATCAACTCTTTATGGCCAGTGATTTCAAGATTCCACACTTTTCACTCTAAATTTTAGTGAAGATTAAGTCCACACGTTGTAATTTCGAGTTGCGGCCGAGTTAAGTATCATCTAGTTGGAAAATAGACTTGAGAAGGGGTAGATTCTACTCAAACTCAGTAAATTAAGAGTCCATACTGCAATTGGTTATGATGCAATATCATATATCAATATAATTGGTCAAAGTCATGACATTAGTTGGATAAAGGACATCAGTTGGTTCCTTATATGCGACTGATTTTGATATATCCCATGTAAGACCCGCATGATTTAGCGATGGTAAGGCATTGACCTCACATAAAGCCAATGCCTCTCGCACTTTTTTGAACCCATTCCAATTAAATAAGTTAAATTAATTAAGGTATCTATGCCATACCATCAAAATAAAGAAAAAAACTCCGAATTTTCATGAGATAGCCACTTTGCCGGTAAAGTGAATAATAGTTGCTTGTACAACTACACATATGTTTGCAAAAGATGTATGTGCTAACATATATCGTGCAAATAATTTGGATCATTTATTTAGTTTTCAGAGCGACGCATCATAATTTGAACGGCCAAAGTGATGTATCATAATTTTGAAAACATCAAGGCATTTAGTGTCTAGTGGGGATGAGAAGAAAATAGCCCATCTTAGTCAAAACAAAACCGCCGATACAGTATAGAAATCCAGTTTGTTTTGTTTACATGGCAAGTTAAATTTTTATGCTGTTGATTAATGGCAGGTATACTGGTTTATTCGCAATGTTGATGCTGTGGAAATTACAAAACATTGAAAGAATAAGCAACTCTTTAAGAAAATCCCTTTGACCATAGTCATCTCAGTTTCTTAAGTTGGACGACAGAAATCCCACACTAAGGAATGACGTGAATTTGCTTGCTTTTCCTGATTGCTTGAATTGATTTTTATTGTTCTGCGATATTGCAACTGTAATTTTCTCTCGTCTGTTCTCATGTGATTCCTAGAAGTAACTTAATGATTGACGAGTGGATTATTAAGGAAGCTTCGGGAGGCAAAGTACAAGAACACATAGGCAAAGAGAGCGATCATGCTGTTGGACTTGTGGCATTCTGAGTCCCCAAAATTCGTCGGGTTCTTTCAAGCTAATAATCATCAGGTGTGAATTTGATATGCTGCAAGGCTACAAGAATGAGTTCATAGTTTCATTGTCATTTTTAGTTCCCAATCGATTGTTTGTGATGAGTTTAATCGTAAGAAGATTCACACCGTTCTTCCTGTCACCATGTGATTTACTGTTATGCTCATTTGTCATTCCAATGGTGAGGTTTTTTCGCTTCACCAATGAGGATTTGTTCTAGTGATGCTCCATTTCGACTTTTCAGTATGCAAGTTTTTGTCTCTTGCCGTGTTCTAATTTTTCTAATAATCTCGGTCTTCATGATATTGGAACCACGAATAGAGCCGAAATTCAGAATTTGCGAGGAGAACCATGTATTTATTCTGCAGAAACTTACAAACCATTACAAGTTTGAGCAATGTTATGTATATAAATCATGCTGGAATTATGAGAAGAAGCATTTTAATGAGTTTATTCACTTTATGACGAGGAGCAACATCTCACGATCTATCAATAGTCCCCCATATCTACCTACTAGAAATAATGATCCTCATGTATAATGAACTCACATGATAAGCTTATGGTAATGGACATGAATAGGACTAGTAGTGTCGCACAGAAGTAGGAAGCATCACTTCCGGATGGTGGCGGAGATGTGGTGGTCCCAATTGGTTGGGGCCGGCAGTTACGGGGATCCAGCTGGACTGGAGTTCAAGGCGGTGGAGGTTTCACTGATGGTGGTGACAGCTAATTTTTGGCCTTTAGAGCAATGGTCTCTTTTAGAAAAGGTGTAGACGAAGTAATACTCGCAGGCGTTGTTGAGGGAAAAGGTGGCTGGTCCATTGGTTAGCGTATGAACTTAGAAGTGCTGTTGTAGTTAATTTTATCACCATTTGACATGTTCACAACGTCGTATGACCCTGTGTTGAAGTCGAACACTGCAAAAATAATGGAAGATCATTGGCATTAAAGAGTGAAGCTCAAGGTTGATTTTTCGGCCACAGAAGCTTAAGGTTGATTGCTCTGTACGCTAGAAATTACGACAACCATTTTTCTCGTCTTCATATGTTAGCTTTCTAGCCTTTATGCTCCAAAAAGAATGGGATATTTCCATCTGCTTTCAATTTTAGTTACGTCTTTTTGGCATTGTTTCGTCGCGTTAGTTTTCTTATCACTACACATTGCCCCTATCAACTGTTCGACGACATCTCTGAGTTTATTCTCTGCTAATCTATTTCTTTTTTCTCATTACAAGATGCCTGCAGAGGTTCCCTTAACATCGCAAGCATCTCTGGTAGACAATCTTATGGGGGATCATTTGGTTCTGGAGCAAGTTGATGATGAGGAAGCTGAGATGGTTTTGATGGGAAGGATCTTGTCGGAGAAGTGCTTGACTCGAGCTGCATAGCCAATGTTTGAAGGAAAGCCTGGGCCGATATGGGCGAGATTACTATAACCCCTCAAAATGAGAAAATGTACTTGTTCAGGTTTCACGATTGGCACCGAGCAGAGTCCTAAGTTACTGGACCTTGGTCGATTAGGGGAAATTGCATAAACCTGCAGAGATGGGATGCTCAGAGGAGACTGGAGGACCTCTGTTTTGATGAACTGGAGATGTGGCTGCAAATACATACATTGGCCTTCAACCGAATGACATAAAAACATGACGAAATCTATCGCTCCTTTGGCGGGCAAAGTGGTGAAAGTTGGGTCAATTCGCACCAAATCTCTGGGTCTCGTGGATTCCTTCGCGCTAAAGTTGCAGTGGATGTTAACAAACCCCTCTTACCTGGAAAGTGGAGTGTCAGGGATAATGGTGAAAGGCATTGGGTAGAGATCCGATACGAGCGGATGCCATCCTTTTGTTACTCGTGGTTGAAACTGAGGTCGGGGAGTCATGACTTCCAAGTCACGATTCCGTTCTTGGCCTTTTCCCTCTGCAATTTATATTGCCATACGATAACCCATAAATAAAATTATTTAATATTTCAACTTTTCGTAGACGCGAAAAAGGAAAAGGCAGCTGCTACGGGGTCCCTCGACTTTTGCTTAATTACCAAACTGCCCAAAAATGGAAGTTAAGAAAAACAAAATCGGTGAAACCCTCGCGGGATCAACGCAAAAAACCACTTCTCCACTTGCCACGAACTTGCCACGGTTTTCTTCATCACTCGCACGGCCTCTGCTCCGCTGTTGGCGCCGCCGCATGCCGCCGTCCTTATACTATGAATAATACCCACCAACCTCATCTCTCTTCTCCATCTTCTTCCTCATCGCCATTCACTCTCTTCGCAGACTTGCACAGACCAGACCAAGACTTCGAGTCCCATCGCGCTATCTCTCTCTCTCTCTCTCTCTATCTCACACCCAAAATGTTGTTCCATCACAAGCTCCCATCATCCTCTCCCCGCCTACTCTTCTGCTGCTTCCACGACGGCCATGCTGCCGTCTGCCATGAGGCCGCCTCGGATTGTGACAACGGCAACCACTACAAGGTGGCTCAATCGCCCCGCTCGTGGCTGCTTTCGACGGCTCAGGAGCTCCCGTTGCCGGAGATCTGGTGGAAGTGCTAGAGAATCATCGCGCGGATCGGGAGGTGCAGGAGGCAGGGCCACGTCGCGGCCTCGGAGTTCGGTTACGATCCCATGAGCTACGCGCTCAACTTCAAGGGCGATCGGAGCCGGGAGTCGGACGAGGAGTTCCCAGCAAGGCTGCCGGTATCTCCGGATCGGCTGCTGCCGCCGGTGAAGTTGCCGAGGGAAGTCGTAGCGTGTAGTTGAAATCTTTTTCTCTCAAGATCCTCTTGATTTTGATCGACAAGTTGGCAACTGTCCTTGGAGGGATCCACGCTGCCTGTACATATTGTAGATTTCAAGATCTCAAATTCACGGAAAATGTGCTTGGAAGTTGAAAAATTGTGATAATAGAAAAATGTAAATTTCTGGTCGTTCACGAATGAAGAGTACACAAGACTTTACAAGATCAATTAATAGAAATACAACATATATATATATATATATATATATATATTTCTAACATCCCTAAGTTCGGAGAAAAGATCTCAGAAACGTGCAAGTGGATGTGTCTTAATGAAGATATCATCAGTTTGTTCAGCGGATGAATAGAGATAAGTCGAACAACGCCGTAAAAAACATAATATCGAATGAAATTGTAACATCCTGAATTTTGACCCGTTATCGGGACCAATAAAGTGTATATGGATTCTCGTGTAATTTTAGTAAGTCTCGCCCGGAATTGATCAATCACGGGATACTAACCAAATGGGAAATGCTAAATAGGATCAGGTACGTGGACCGAGAACCCGATCATGATGGAGTGCCGATTTCAATGAGCGTCGAGGAAATATTTTGAACCAATATAGGCCGATCTTAGGAAAATGACAAGTTGATATTGTCAGTGATGCACGATCGGATCGCGAGTGATTTCGCATGACCGAAAGTACGCCTGACAAAGGAAAACCGATTTTAATCCAAAAGATCGTGACCTCAGGTGCTAGTGATAATTCCTCTCGTTCTTTCGAAATTGAGACTATCATGACTCGGACAATCTTAGGTCGATACGCGTAACACCTAAACAGCCGCCTGTTAGTGAGAGACCCTAAAACGACAAATCAAGTAAATTAGATCGCGATATTGGACCCGAACTTCGATGTCAAAATTTCAAGGATAATTACGACTATTTTGCAAGACGAACGTCATTCTGGAGTAGCCATTTATGGTTGGGATGAATGCGGTTGGAAACTGAAGATTTGACAGGAATTGAGAAAAGGACAATTTTGCCCCTGTGGATACCGAGGCCGGATTCGGAGGCCGTTTCAGGTTATTTTTTGCGGCCAAGGTCATTTTGGGGTAGCCACGCTCATTTGGAGTGATTTTGGACAAAAAGTGGAATTTCGACAAAAATTGGAAAATAATATTATTTTATTCCCGGAAACTTCGCAGACGATTTTCGAGGGCTTAGAAAGTGAATTTCGCGATTCCGACTCTGGATTAGGTCTCCCATGAATATTTAGGACTGGTATGAGCAAAAATTGAAATTTCGGTTCGGGATGGAAAAATGACGGAAATGCCCCTAGGCCATTTTTGATTTATTCCGAATTTTGGGGCAATTTTGAGATTTAATCAAGGTTGGTTAGGGTTAACTAGGCTTGGTTAACCATGGTTAAGGAATTTTGACCATTTTGCCCTTGCATGATTGGATAAGGAACATTTTTAGCCCTTGGATGAGGGGCAATTTGGTCCAAAACCCTTAGATTTTGACATGTGGACCCCACTAGGATAATGTTGACTACCCCTTGACCAGCTCTCTCTCTCCTCAGTCTCTCTCTCCCCGCGTCTGTCTCTCTCTCCTCTCTCCCGATCGTCTTCAGCCGCTTCTCCCCCTGCCGATCAGCTTCGCCGGCTGCTGGTCACGCCGGAAAGCAGTCCTCGCCGAAGCTGCTGGCCGCCAGCTACCGTGTGCCGTCCCCAGGGGCCACCCCCGGCCTCGTCGATCAACTTTCCCCCGCTCCCGTCGCCCGTGGCCGCCGTTCCAGCCGAGACGTAGAGGACGCCGCGTCCGCCGGGCTTGCCTCGCCGGTGTTGCGCCGCCGTCCTCCGTCGTCCACCGTCCCCCACCGACCAGCCTAGCCTTCGCCGTCTCTTTTCCGTCACCCTCAGCCAGCCGTCCAGCCTCCCCTGTTTTTGGCCGAGTGGCCTTGAGTCTCGCCGGAGCCGCCGGCTTGCCGTTGGAGCGCCGCCGTCGATTGTACCGCTCGCCGGTAATCGGCCGCTCGCTTCCGTCGTCTCGCGTCGATAATAGGCGAGTAAAACACCTAATCCTTGAATTAGTCTAAATTGTGCAATTAAGGGTTTAATTGAGGTAATTAGGCTAGATTAGGGCCTAATTGAGTGTATTTATGCATGGAATGATTAGGGGACCTAATTGGGACTATTTGTGATGGTTTAATGGTGATTTGGAGAGTAAATGATGGCTGTTTTGGCATGGTCTTCATTAGAACCGAATTTGCATTTATTGGTCTAATGTGGTCATTAGGTGGATTAATGACTATTGGCTTGAAATTAGACATTTTGGAGGTTAATTGGGACTTGTTGGGACATTGTGGAATAATGCCATGTTCAAGGTTGATGGTTGAGATTAATTGGTAGTGACAAGACCCAAGCGGACCCGGATTCTGAAATATTAAATTGTGTATTAAGTGCCGGGTATAAATTGGGCTAAGTGAAACGAATTAAATGTGCCGATACTACGTTGATTGAGTGAGAAATTGTGATTCAATGTGCTTGGTACGTCGGGACATGGCGATTGGTGTGAGTCCCTTGATATGTGAATTTCCATGTTGGTTTTGAAATGATTGAGAACGATTTATGACCATTGGGTCATGGCCTTCGGGTCGATTTATACAATTGTGGGCCTTCGGGTCGGGCCTTCGGGTCGAGTTAATTGTGATGACCATTGGGTCATGGCCTTCGGGTCGAGTTAATTGTGATGACCATTGGGTCATGGCCTTCGGGTCGAGTTAATTGTGATGACCATTGAGTCATGGCCTTCGGGTCGAGTTAATTGTGATGACCATTGGGTCATGGCCTTCGGGTCGAGTTAATTGTGATGACCATTGGGTCATGGCCTTCGGGTCGATTCAACTGCTTACGAATTATAATGATATTGAAAGCCTAACCTGCAGGGCTGGAGTAGCAAAAGAATTAGGGCTGAGGGCCCGAATGATTTTAATATGATTTATTTACTGGTTCAGTGATTTATGCATTTTATTTACCTCTGGAGGTGCACGTTAGCCTAGTTTAGGAATAGGAATTTTACTTGTTGAGTTTATCTCACGGTTGTGGTAAAAACCGAAATCTTCAGATCCCCGCCCGTAGAATGCCGAGGAACGGTCCTCTTTTTGGATACCCGTATTGAATTCAGAGGTCGTCTAGTGTGCATCCTTGCGGGGACGGATCAGCATACATTAGCTACCATTCAGTGGTGCTTATAGACGTGGGAGAGGAGTACAACCAAACCCAAGAGTATGTAGCTTGGTATTTGAGGGGAGCGGATGGCGTAACTGGACCCCCGATCAGGACTTTTGACGTTCCGATAGACGTGAACGGAGTAATGATCCCACAGATGGTGAGTGGTGAAATATCGGATCCTCCAGCCTCCCTTAGCGTGAGTAGTGTAGGCGATACAGTGGATGGACCTATAGCCATGAACGAGGAGCAAGAAGAACAGCAAGTGATAGCCGTCGATCCAAACCCGGAGGAAGATGAAGAATTGAATATAGAAGCGATAGGTGAGAATGCTGAGGCAGCCGGAGAAGTGGAGGAAGTTGGATCGGACGAGGAAGTGAGATCTGAGGAGGACTCTTCTGAGGAGTCAGGAGTGCCATCCAATCCAGCCGGGGAGCCCTAGACTAGGTCCTCACGTGAACAGTAGAGGCTAACCCCTTTTTGACGATAGCCTTGCCTCTCCCAAATAGATAGTTGTTACCCTAGGCCACCGATCCCTTTTTGTGTCGTGGCCCTTGATGTATTTTGTTTTGTAAAGGGACAGTGTAAATATATAAGTTGTAAAGAAAGTTTATATTTGGTCCAGTCTATCGTAAAATATATTCTCTTGCTGCTCATGGTTATGTTTTCATGTCTGGGTGTATGTATATATATATATATATATATATATATATATGTACGTCGTTTCCGCATGTGGCGTGTATTTTCTCTGATTTGGGTTTTTGGGTCGGTAACGCAAATCCTGGGAGCGTCGCACCTCAAGTCGACCTACACGCGGATGTTCGGCCTTCGTGGGGTACGGGGCGTGACATCCTCGTTAGAATTGGTATCAGAGCAAGGACAGCTCTGTTTGATCTAGTTGAGCCTTGGAGTGATAAGGAGAAATGACTATGGGTAGCTATAGGGTGACTTAGTGCGCTAAGTGTACCTCCAGAATGTTTGTGTTTGACTGTTGTGGTGATTAATTGAACCAGTATTATGCAGGTGCGGCAGGACCCAAGGTTAGTGTGCGAGTTCTTGGGTGAAAATTGTGTGCTGTTGTGTTAGCCGCATGCTGAGTGCTTAATTGCTTTTGTGTTTATACCTGCCTAGGACTTAGACCGGTTAGTTGGTTTAGGTCTCTAATTCCTGGATGGAATTATATCAGGTAGTTGAGCTCTCAGAGTGAAAAGATGAGCAATAAAAGAGGAAGAGTGGGAAGAGTCCCAAGGAGGGGCGCAGGAAGAGGAACTCGAGGTGGAGGTCGTGCTAGAGCGAGAGCGATAGAAAACATCGGTGTGGGTGCTAGAGAGGGAGAGAACCCTAGAGTGGGTGTTGGGGCTGCAGCAGACCCCAGAGCTGATGTTAGACATGCGGAAGACCCGCGCATGGAAGGAGTTCTCAGAGCGTTAGACAGAATTGGTAATGTGATGGATAGGCAAGCACAGGAAAGAGAGAACGCGACCGCTCAGGCTGCTGAGGCTGCAGCAGTTGCTGCTGTCCATGAGAATCAAGCCCAAGCACAGCCAGTGCAAGCTCAACCAATGGTGGCACCGAGACCAATGCACCAGTTGGTGGAGCAGTTCCTTAAGCTGAAACCGCCCAAGTTCACGGGCAGAGGTGACCTAGAAACCGCCCCGCGTTGGGTGGAGGAGTTAGAAAAAGCGTTTGACCTGTTGGAGTGTACTGAGAGAGAGAAGATTTCTTTGGCATCGTATCAACTGCAGGATAATGCCCACGATTGGTGGAAGGCGGTTAAGGATAGAGTGTTTCCGGAGTTTATGGAGCAGACCTGGGCGATATTTGTTGAGCATTTCTATGGGCAGTTTTTCTCACAAAGTGCCCAAGAGAAGAAGATGGCGGAGTTCATGAGACTTCGCCAGGGGTCGATGACAGTGGTACAGTACGAGGCAGAGTTTGCCAGATTATCCAGATTTGCCCCGAGGATGGTTGAAAATCCCTTGGATAAGGCTCGAAGATTCCGGGATGGACTGAAACCGGAACTTCGCACTCAGATGCTTTTGTTGAATATCAGAGATTATCGAGAACTGTATGAGCGAGCCCAAACTATGGAGCGAGATCAGATAGAAAGGACAACAGCATCGGGTTCGAGGTTTATTCCGAATCGGGACAATCGTCGCTTTGGAAAGAGACCAATGGCCAGCAATAGACGGTTTGTTCCGCCCCCGAGAAGGATTATCGGGAAACCCAGTCAGATGCCAAATAGAATCGGAGCTTGCTTTCGTTGCGGGAGTTTGGGACACCAGATAAAGAATTGTCCCCAGCAACGACTTTCGGGACCCCCAGGACAACAGCAGCAACCCCGAGCGGGAAATCAGGTCGGGAATCCCCCACCGGCTGTTCAGGGCAGACCACCTGCGCAAGGACGAGTATACGCTATGGCGCGAAAGGATGCCGAGGACGCGCCGGGCATGGTCACAGGTACCGTTTCTCTCTGCGATCATGCGGCTTATGCGTTATTTGATCCTGGGGCAACCCATTCGTTTATTTCCGAACAGTTTGTTAGATTGGTTGGTCTGGAGCCTGTTTTACTTGAAATCATGTTATGTGTGACGACCCCACTACATGATACGGTGTTAGTATCATTGGGATGCTTGGACTGTAAAATTGTGATCGGGAATGTTGAGGAAAGGATTGACTTAGCTGTGTTAGCCATGTATGACTTTGATGTGATCATTGGTATGGACTGGCTGACTAAACAGAAAGCCGTTATGGATTGCGGCAGTAGGACGATCCAATTTAATCCGATTGGACGTCCTAGGTTTGAATTTCAGGGAAATCGAGGAGGAACCTCGATCCCTTGGGTTTCCTCAGTAGAGGCAACGGAGATGCTCGAGGAAGGTTGCGAAGGATATTTGGCTAATGTTAAGGATCCGACATTGGTGGAGCCTCAGTTGGAAGAAATCCCTGTAGTGTGCAAATTCCCCGAGGTTTTTCCTCAAGAGTTACCGGGCTTACCGCCAGAACGGGAAGTGGAATTCGTAATAGAATTGGCCCCAGGTACAGAGCCAATTTCTAAGGCCCCGTATCGGATGTCTTTGTCGGAACTGAAAGAGTTGAAAGTCCAGATGCAGGAGTTGTTAGACAAAGGATTTATTCGTCCTAGTGCGTCTCCATGGGGAGCGCCAGTCCTGTTTGTGAGGAAAAAGGACGGGACGTTGAGATTATGTATAGACTACCGGCAGTTGAATCAGGTGACTATAAAGAATAAGTATCCGCTGCCAAGGATCGACGACTTGTTCGATCAATTGCAAGGAGCGTCCGTGTTTTCCAAGATTGATCTACGGACAGGGTATCATTAGTTAAGAATTCGGAAAGAAGATATACCCAAGACTGCATTTAGGACGAGGTACGGGCATTATGAGTTTACAGTCATGCCCTTCGGTTTAACGAATGCCCCTGCAGCTTTCATGGATCTGATGAACAGAGTTTTTAAGGAATTTTTGGATCAGTTCGTCATCGTGTTCATTGATGATATTCTGGTTTATTCGAAGAGTCAGGAAGAACACGAAGTGCATTTGACTGAAGTTCTACGGACGTTAAGGGAACATGCGCTTTATGCGAAGTTTAGTAAATGTGAGTTCTGGCTTAGCAAGGTAGCCTTCCTTGGACATATCGTGTCGGGAGAAGGGATATCTGTGGATCCGACTAAGATTGAAGCAGTGCTTAAGTGGCCCAGGCCGACATCAGTGACGGAAATCAGAAGTTTCTTAGGATTGGCTGGCTATTATCGACGTTTCGTGGAAGGATTCTCGTCGATAGCCACGCCCTTGACACGATTACTGAAAAAGGAGATTAAGTTTGAATGGGACGACAAGTGCGAACGAAGTTTTCAGGAGCTTAAGCATAGATTGACAACAGCTCCAGTTTTGACTATTCCATCTGGACCTGGTGGATTTGAGGTTTACAGCGATGCTTCGTTCAAAGGACTGGGTTGTGTGTTAATGCAACATGGAAAGGTAGTTGCATATGCGTCACGTCAGTTGAGGCCTCACGAGGTGAACTATCCGATGCATGACTTAGAGTTGGCTGCCATTGTGTTTGCACTCAAAATCTGGAGACATTATTTACGTGGGGAAAAGTTTCAGATTTATACGGATCATCAGAGCCTCAAATACTTGTTCTCGCAGAAAGAGTTGAATATGAGGCAGCGTAGATGGATGGAGCTTTTAAAAGATTATGACTGCGACATCTTGTACCACCCCGGGAAAGCAAATCGAGTCGCAGATGCGTTGAGTCGCAAATCGAGTATGGCACACTTGATGATCAAGGAATGGACGTTATTGGAAAAGCTACGAGATTCAGAATTTAGATTGGAATTGAGTCATGTGTCGAATCTGCTGGCTACTTTAAGAATCGAGCCGGAGATTCAAACCAAGATTAAGGCGCTGCAATCCACGGATCAAGAAATTCAGAAGATGGTGAGAATGGATGCCTCGGTAAGGAAGCCAGATTTCCAGGTATCGGAAGATGGAGTCCTGAAGTATAGAGGACGATGGTGTGTGCCTGATGATACTGAACTTAAGGAAGAAATATTAAGAGAAGCTCATCGCAGCAATTACAGTATCCACCCTGGCAGTACGAAAATGTATCAGAATTTACGGCAACATTATTGGTGGAACGGAATGAAAACGGATGTGGCCAGGTATGTGGCTAAGTGTTTGACGTGTCAACAAGTAAAGGCACAACACTGTAAACCTGGAGGACTGCTGCGACCATTGGAAATCCCCGAGTGGAAATGGGAACACATCACCATGGATTTTGTGACCGGATTACCGAGAAGTCAGAGAGGGCATGATTCAATCTGGGTGATAGTGGATAGACTGACTAAGTCAGCACATTTTCTGGTAGTGCGCAAGGATTTTGAGTTAGAAAGGTATGCAGAGTTGTACGTAAGGCAGATTGTTAGACTGCATGGAGTGCCGGTGACGATTACATCAGATCGTGACTCGAGGTTTACAGCGAATTTCTGGAAAAGTCTGCAGACGGCTTTGGGGACAAAGGTGCAGTTTAGTACAGCTTACCATCCGCAGACTGACGGTCAATCAGAAAGGACAATTCAGACTCTTGAAGATATGTTGAGGGCTTGTGTAGTGGATTTTCAGGGTAAATGGGAAGAACAACTGCATCTGGTAGAGTTTGCATATAATAACAGTTATCAGCAGAGTATCCAGATGGCCCCATTTGAAGCTTTGTATGGTAGAGCGTGTAGGACTCCCGTATGTTGGGATGAAGTGGGAGAACGGAGCATTACGGGCCCAGAGCTGGTACAGCAAACAGTGGAAGCTGTTGAAATTATCCGAGAAAGGTTAAAGACAGCACAGAGTCGACAGAAAAGTTATGCCGATCGGAGACGGCGACGTTTGGAATTTCAAGTTGGAGATCATGTGTTTCTCAAGGTGTCGCCTATGAAAGGGTTATCCCGATTTGGCAAGAAAGGAAAGCTGAGTCCGAGGTTTGTTGGGCCGTTTGAGATTTTGGAAAAGATTGGCGATATGGCGTACAAGCTGGCCCTGCCACCAAATTTGTCCCCGATACATAATGTCTTCCACGTGTCGATGTTGAGAAAGTATGAACCAGATCCGACACACGTTCTAAGATACGAAGAAACAGACGTGGACGACAGGGTGTCGTACGTGGAGAGACCGGTCAGAATCGAAGATAGGAAGGATCGAGTGCTTAGGAATAAGACAATCCCGATGGTTAAGGTAGTTTGGGAGCACCACGGGACAAAGGGCGCTACTTGGGAAAGCGAGGAAGCTATGCGACGTCAACACCCCCAGTTATTCGAAGAGCAGGTTTGAAGTGCAAATTTCGAGGACGAAATTTTTGTAAGGGGGGAAGAGTTGTAACATCCTGAATTTTGACCCGTTATCGGGACCAATAAAGTGTATATGGATTCTCGTGTAATTTTAGTAAGTCTCGCCCGGAATTGATCAATCACGGGATACTAACCAAATGGGAAAGGCTAAATAGGATCAGGTACGTGGACCGAGAACCCGATCATGATGGAGTGCCGATTTCAATGAGCGTCGAGGAAATATTTTGAACCAATATAGGCCGATCTTAGGAAAATGACAAGTTGATATTGTCAGTGATGCACGATCGGATCGCGAGTGATTTCGCATGACCGAAAGTACGCCTGACAAAGGAAAACCGATTTTAATCCAAAAGATCGTGACCTCATGTGCTAGTGATAATTCCTCTCGTTCTTTCGAAATTGAGACTATCATGACTCGGACAATCTTAGGTCGATACGCGTAACACCTAAACAGCCGCCTGTTAGTGAGAGACCCTAAAACGACAAATCAAGTAAATTAGATCGCGATATTGGACCCGAACTTCGATGTCAAAATTTCAAGGATAATTACGACTATTTTGCAAGACGGACGTCATTCTGGAGTAGCCATTTATGGTTGGGATGAATGCGGTTGGAAACTGAAGATTTGACAGGAATTGAGAAAAGGACAATTTTGCCCCTGTGGATACCGAGGCCGGATTCGGAGGCCGTTTCAGGTTATTTTTCGTGGCCAAGGTCATTTTGGGGTAGCCACGCTCATTTGGAGTGATTTTGGACAAAAAGTGGAATTTCGACAAAAATTGGAAAATAATATTATTTTATTCCCGGAAACTTCGCAGACGATTTTCGAGGGCTTAGAAAGTGAATTTCGCGATTCCGACTCTTGATTAGGTCTCCCATGAATATTTAGGACTGGTATGAGCAAAAATTGGAATTTCGGTTCGGGATGGAAAAATGACGGAAATGCCCCTAGGCCATTTTTGATTTATTCCGAATTTTGGGGCAATTTTGAGATTTAATCAAGGTTGGTTAGGGTTAACTAGGCTTGGTTAACCATGGTTAAGGAATTTTGACCATTTTGCCCTTGCATGATTGGATAAGGAACATTTTTAGCCCTTGGATGAGGGGCAATTTGGTCCAAAACCCTTAGATTTTGACATGTGGACCCCACTAGGATAATGTTGACTACCCCTTGACCAGCTCTCTCTCTCCTCAGTCTCTCTCTCCCCGCGTCTGTCTCTCTCTCCTCTCTCCCGATCGTCTTCAGCCGCTTCTCCCCCTGCCGATCAGCTTCGCCGGCTGCTGGTCACGCCGGAAAGCAGTCCTCGCCGAAGCTGCTGGCCGCCAGCTGCCGTGTGCCGTCCCCAGGCGCCACCCCCAGCCTCGTCGATCAACTTTGCCCCGCTCCCGTCGCCCGTGGCCGCCGTTCCAGTCGAGACGTAGAGGACGCCGCGTCCGCCGGGCTTGCCTCGCCGGTGTTGCGCCGCCGTCCTCCGTCGTCCACCGTCCCCCACCGACCAGCCTAGCCTTCGCCGTCTCTTTTCCGTCACCCTCAGCCAGCCGTCCAGCCTCCCCTGTTTTTGGCCGAGTGGCCTTGAGTCTCGCCGGAGCCGCCGTGAGCCGCCGGCTTGCCGTTGGAGCGCCGCCGTCGATTGTACCGCTCGCCGGTAATCGGCCGCTCGCTTCCGTCGTCTCGCGTCGATAATAGGCGAGTAAAACACCTAATCCTTGAATTAGTCTAAATTGTGCAATTAAGGGTTTAATTGAGGTAATTAGGATAGATTAGGGCCTAATTGAGTGTATTTATGCATGGAATGATTAGGGGACCTAATTGGGACTATTTGTGATGGTTTAATGGTGATTTGGAGAGTAAATGGTGGCTGTTTTGGCATGGTCTTCATTAGAACCGAATTTGCATTTATTGGTCTAATGTGGTCATTAGGTGGATTAATGACTATTAGCTTGAAATTAGACATTTTGGAGGTCAATTGGGACTTGTTGGGACATTGTGGAATAATGCCATGTTCAAGGTTGATGGTTGAGGTTAATTGGTAGTGACAAGACCCAAGCGGACCCGGATTCTGAAATATTAAATTGTGTATTAAGTGCCGGGTATAAATTGGGCTAAGTGAAACGAATTAAATGTGCCGATAGTACGTTGATTGAGTGAGAAATTGTGATTCAATGTGCTTGGTACGTCGGGACATGGCGATTGGTGTGAGTCCCTTGATATGTGAATTTCCATGTTGGTTTTGAAATGATTGAGAACGATTTATGACCATTGGGTCATGGCCTTCGGGTCGATTTATACAATTGTGGGCCTTCGGGTCGGGCCTTCGGGTCGAGTTAATTGTGATGACCATTGGGTCATGGCCTTCGGGTCGAGTTAATTGTGATGACTATTGGGTCATGGCCTTCGGGTCGAGTTAATTGTGATGACCATTGAGTCATGGCCTTCGGGTCGAGTTAATTGTGATGACCATTGGGTCATGGCCTTCGGGTCGAGTTAATTGTGATGACCATTGGATCATGGCCTTCGGGTCGATTCAACTGCTTACGAATTATAATGATATTGAAAGCCTAACCTGCAGTGCTGGAGTAGCAAAAGAATTAGGGCTGAGGGCCCGAATGATTTTAATATGATTTATTTACTGGTTTAGTGATTTATGCATTTTATTTACCTCTGGAGGTGCACGTTAGCCTAGTTTAGGAATAGGAATTTTACTTGCTGAGTTTATCTCACGGTTGTGGTAAAAACCGAAATCTTCAAATCCCCGCCCGTAGAATGCCGAGGAACGGTCCTCTTTTTGGATACCCGCATCGAATTCAGAGGTCGTCTAGTGTGCATCCTTGCGGGGACGGATCAGCATACATTAGCTACCATTCAGTGGTGCTTATAGACGTGGGAGAGGAGTATAACCAAACCCAAGAGTATGTAGCTTGGTATTTGAGGGGAGCGGATGGCGTAACTGGACCCCCGATTAGGACTTTTGACGTTCCGATAGACGTGAACGGAGTGATGATCCAACAGATGGTGAGTGGTGAAATATCGGATCCTCCAGCCTCCCTTAGCGTGAGTAGTGTAGGCGATACAATGGATGGACCTATAGCCATGAACGAGGAGCAAGAAGAACAGCAAGTGATAGCCGTCGATCCAAACCCGGAGGAAGATGAAGAATTGAATATAGAAGCGATAGGTGAGAATGCTGAGGCAGCCGGAGAAGTGGAGGAAGTTGGATCGGACGAGGAAGTGAGATCTGAGGAGGACTCTTCTGAGGAGTCAGGAGTGCCATCCAATCCAGTCAGGGAGCCCTAGACTAGGTCCTCACATGAACAGTAGACGCTAACCCCTTTTTGACGATAGCCTTGCCTCTCCCAAATAGATAGTTGTTACCCTAGGCCACCGATCCCTTTTTGTGTCGTGGCCCTTGATGTATTTTGTTTTGTAAAGGGACAATGTAAATATATAAGTTGTAAAGAAAGTTTATATTTGGTCCAGTCTATCGTAAAATATATTCTCTTGCTGCTCATGGTTATGTTTTCATGTCTGGGCGTATGTGTGTATATATATATATATATATATGTACGTCGTTTCCGCATGTGGCGTGTATTTTCTCTGATTTGGGTTTTTGGGTCGGTGACGCAAATCCTGGGAGCGTCGCATCTCAAGTCGACCTACGCGCGGATGTTCGGCCTTCGTGGGGTACGGGGCGTGACAGAAATGATAGTCTATTTCAACGTGTTTGATTTGTTCATGGAAAACATCATTATGTGTTATTTGAATAACACTTCGATTATTGTAATAAATGATAGCACTCCCATGTTTTCAAACAGCGCCATCGTAACCATAGTAACTATGATCTTGTATTAGCAAGAGCTCGATTTTCGGATCCTTTATTAGAGCGATCTACTGTGGTTTGATTCCTGCTATAACATGAGAGAAGTGAGATGCCCAAAAAGAAGCAGTAACTCATAGTGGAGCGTACCCTTGATGTAGCAATGAATTCGAAGGACTTGACTAACAATATGGATAGCATAGGCTACCAAGTTGAGTAACAGCGATATATATAATACTGCCAACTAGTTATCGATAGAGTGTAGGATTCAAAAGAGGAGTCCCATCTTTGGCATCAAATTTGGCATTTGTCTCAAGAGGAGTTGTAACTCGAGAAATAAGATTAGTGGCATACTTGGCTTGGGAAAGATTATAACCAGAGAATCTGAATGAACCTCCAAGTCTAAATGTTTAGTTGCCCAAGATCTAATTTCAAACCGTTAATTGAGATATTACTTGAGTTTTGAAATACCAATCAGAATTAATCAGAATCAATCAAGAGAAATACACAAAATTCCTAAATATATCTATATCTCCAACATTCGATATGTCATCATCATCTTCGTTTTGCTTTCGCTTCTGACCGGAGTATTCCATGTTCAAGCACTTTTGCTGATCAGTGTTGCGTCAATGAAATGAGAACCGACAAGCAGTAAATTTTGTCTTGGATGAATGAATTTTCTTTATGAATAACGTGGATGCAACTTCATTCGAGTCGAGCTCAAGTATCTCGATTTTCTAATCAATTGAACTCGAGCACAAATTTTAATACTCGATTAAGTTCACGTCGACTTTTAAATGTTGTGTATATGGATCAAGTCGAACCGACCGTGAGGGCACCGTATCGACCATACTCGACTCGAATACACCCATAGAGACAAATGCCATATTTCCCTAATTATTTATACCAAATTGTCGGGTGAGCAGGCGTCCGGCGGCGGGCACCGATGGTTGGATGCATGGATCATTTCCTCGGACGCTCAGTCCGAGCCACACCAACGTGGAGCACTCCCACATGCGGACTCACACTTCAAGAACTACACGAGCCCAACGATCAAGTGAGTCGCTCGGTTTGTAAATGACTAGAATCCAAGCCAAACGACATGACACCCCCCATCGTTCTTAATTATTAGTTAATTACAATGATTGTGTCGTAGCTACTGTGTACCCTCGTTTCGTTCATGCACCATGGGACATCTCGTTTATTTTTACTAGAGAGAGAGAGAGAGCAATCCTAGGTATTTGGGAAAGCCAGCTAGGAGATCTATGAAACCACCATTAGAAGTGGAGCTAGTGTCACGTGAAGGAGACTAAGTGGAGATCAGTGCAAGGGCGTCTGGAATGAAGTGATTCATTCTTACTGACTTTAATTATTGGAGTAACCTAGGTTGAATACCCGATTTGCAATTTGTCTGTGCATGCAGATTGATTAATGTAACACGCTTTCTCAAGCCTGGGATCAATTTGCGCATCAACATATGTTTGAGAGATGCATCAACACGCCGACAAAGTAATGGTTTAGCTGGTCTAAACTTCACCTATTCGCTCAAAAGAAGCTGCATTAACTCGACTCAATGCTAGTACATGCCGGGACGTTGAAAGAAAATTTAAAGTGATGGTAATGTGGGAGGTGATAGAGGGATTCGAACTTTTGAATATCTGATTTGATATCACATGAAAAATCGAACGTCCCGATCGATCTCCTCTCTTTGGTTGCCTTGCCTCCAAGTTATACTCATTTAGTCTAAGATGTTTCGCATCTTATTGATTTTCTTTCTGTATCTAATCGGGTCCATCACATTCCCAAGATTACAAATTCTCCAACTTGAAATAAATCAACTTTCCCACACTGCAGCTGCTTCAGGAGACTAAGGTCAGAAGTCATTACATTGAAGTCACGATTTTGGTCTTGGTGTTCACTCTCTCTATTGCTGTGGTCGTACGACAAAATCTAGATCTATCAAAATGAGTCATAGACCCATTTTTTAACCCGTATTTGATAGGTTGGATTGTTATATGGATTAGCTATATTCAATAAATGGGGTCATAAATGGATTTAGAATGGTAAGGCTAAAAATAATATGAGTGTTAAATATGGTCACAATTTACTTAGATCCAACCCAGATCTATTACTCTCTTCACTCTTTCTCGCCTTCACTAGATCGTGCTCGCTCACTCCGTGCTCTCACCTTAGCTTGGATATGAGTTTTCCTATATTGGGATAAAGATAGAAGTGTTTTTAGCAATATGGTCTGGGCGGGTACGTACTGGATATATTTGTATTACATGGAAATTAGTCAATTTGGATCGGATAATTTTCAACTCGACTCGATCCACTTGTTTAACGGGTCTAATAAAATCCATAGAAAAATTTATTTAAATTTTAACTTTGGTAAAACAAAAGAGAGATAAAGAAGAAAAAAAAAAGCAGCCGCTACGTGGTCCCTTGACTTCTGCTTAATTACCGAACTGCCCAAAATTAACATGGAGACAAGTAAAAGATGAAACAAACCACACGCGGGATTGATCGTCCTCACTACCACTCCCACCGGGCCCACCACACCACTCTGTTCTGCCGCCACACAACCCCCGTCCTTATCCGTCCGACCTATAAATAATACCCTCCAACCTCCTCCCTCTTCTCCACCTTCGTCCTCATCGCCATTCCCTCTCTTCACTCTTTCCACAGTCTTCCACAGACCACACCAAGACCACGAGTTCATCGCTTTCCCTGTCGAAATGTTGTTCGATCACAAGCTCAGATCACCATCCTCCCCGTGCCTCCTCTTCTGCTGCTTCCACGGCGGTCATGCCGCCGCCGCCTACCACGAGGCCGCCTCCTCGGACTGCGACAATGACCGCAACCGCCGCAAGGCGGCTCGATCGCCCTGCTCGTGGCTCCGCTCCACAGCTCAGGAGCTCCCCCTGCCGGAGATCCGGCACTGGTGCTGCAGCCTCGTCACTCAGATCAGGAGGTGCCGGTGGAGGCACGGGCACGTCACAGCGGCCTCGGAGTTCGGGTACGATCCGATGAGCTACGCGCTCAACTTCGAGGACGATCGGAGCCGGGAGTCGGATGAGGAGTTCCCGGTAAGGAACTTCTCAGCGAGGCTGCCGGTGTCTCCGGATCGCCTGCTGCCGGCGAAGATGCCGAGGGAAGTCGTAGCGTGTAGCTGAAGTCATTTTCTCTAAAGATCCTTCTAATTTTGATCGACAAGTTGGGCTACATCACAGTCCTTGGAGCGATCCGCAGTGCTTGTACATACTGTAGATTTCGAGATCTGAAATTCATGGAAAATCTGCTTCGATCATCGTCTCCGTTTTGCTTGCGCTTTTTGTCCGCGTGATTGAGCATTGCTGCTGATCAGTGTAATGAAATAGGAATCTTAAGAAGTCAATTTTGCCTTGGATAAATGAACTTACTTTATGGATAACGTGGATTTACTTTATGGATAACGGGATCCAACTTTATTTGAGTTGAGCTCGAGTATCGCGGTTTTTCTGGACGAATTGAACTCAAGCATAAATTTTAATACTTGATTAAGCTCGAGTCAAGTTGTAAATGTCGTGCATACAGATCAAGTCTTGTCACGCCCCGTACCCCACGAAGGCTGAACATCCGCACATTGGTCGACTTGAAGTGCGACGCTCCCAGGATTGCGTCACCGACCCAAAACCCAAATCAGAGCACATACACATCACATGCGGAAACACGTATATATATATATATATATATATACACCCAGACATGTAAACATAACCATGGATAGTCAAAAACATTAATATGCTAATAAACACTAACATATATATATATATCCTTTTTCTTAACTTATACAATCTATTTATTTACAACCAAAAAGAATACATAAAAAGGCCACTAAACAAAAAGGATCGGTGGCCTAGGGTGTCAGCTAACTACCTAGGGAGAGTTACATCAAAAAGAGGGGTTAATCTAAACTCCTACTCTTGGGATCTGCCCTACGGCTCCTCGCCAGGATTGGATGGCGCTGCTGACTCCTCAGACGAGTCCTCCTCCGATAGTATCTCCTCGTCTGATCCCACTTCTGCCACTTCTCCAGCTGGCTCGCCATTCTCTCCCACTACTTCCAGATTCAGTTCTTCCTCTTCCTCCTCAATTATATCGTCAGCTATAACTTGCTCACCACCTTGGACCTCATCCATCGGTATCGGTCCATCCACCGTATCGCCCACGCTGCTTACACTAAGGGAGGCTGGAGGATCAGAGACTTCACCACTCACCATTTGGGGAATCATGACGCCATTAACATTTACTGGAACATCAAATGTCCTCATCGGAGGTCCAGTGACACCATTAGCTCCCCTATAACACCAGGCTACGTACTCCTGAGTTTCGTTGTAATCCTCTCCCACATCTATCAGTATGACCGATTTATATCTAACGTAAGCTGACCCATCTCCACATGGATGAACACTAACATCTCGCTGAATCCGATGTGGATATCCAAAAAGAGGGGCCCTCCTCGGCATCCTATGGACGGGGGTCTGAAAATCGGTTTTACCACAACCGTGAGATAAACTCAGCAAGTAAAATCTCTAATCCTAAACTAGGCTAACGTGCACCTCCAGAAATAAATAAAACACATAATTCACTGAACCAGTAAATAAATCATTATAATTTCACATGGGCTCACAGCCCAATCTCAATACTCCAGCCCTGCAGGTTAGGCTTTCGATATCAATATAACTCATAGACAATTAAATCGACCCGAAGGCCATGACCCAATGGTCATCACAGTTTAACTCGACCCGAAGGCCATGACCCAATGGTCATCAATCGTTCGACCCGAAGGCCCGACCCGTCAGTCACAGTTATAAATCGACCCGAAGGCCTGACCCGTCGGTCACAATTACACTCGACCCGTAGGCCTGACCCGTCGGTCACAGTTATAAATCGACCCGAAGGCCTGACCCGTCGGTCACAATTACACTCGACCCGTAGGCCTGACCCGTCGGTCACAGTTATACTCATAATTCATATCACAACCAATGTGGACATTTACAATCAAAGGCCCAATTAAATCTCAATGGGCTTCAACAATTTCCATTTAATTCACATCAAGGCCCATTCAACTTTCTAATTGGGCTCCAACAATTTAAATTTTATTTCCAACAATCAAGGCCCATTTAAAATTCTCTAATTTGGGCCCATTTAAAATTCTCTAATTTGGGCCCATTTAAAATTCTTCAATTTGGGCCCATTTAAAATTCTCTAATTTGGGCCCATTTAAAATTCTTCAATTTGGGCCCATTTAAAATTCTCCAATTTGGGCCCAATTAAAACAAAATTCGGAGCCCATTCAGCCCACACCAATTCAGCCCACAAATCCTTTCTAAATTACCACTAAACCACTATAATTAGCCCTAATTAAGTCCACTAATCAATCCTTGCATAAAACACACTTAATTAGGCCCTAATTATCATAATTTAATCCCTAATCAAGCACAATTAGACTAATTTAGTGATTAGTAGTTTTACTCGCCTAATGACGACGCGAGACGACGGGAGCGAGCGGCCGATGACCGGCGAGCGGTACGATCGACGGCGGCGCCCCAAAGCAAGCCGGCGGCCTACGGTGGTCCGGCAAAGCCCACGGCCAAGTCTCGGCCAAAACAGGGGAGGAGTCGGTGAGGTTGGGCTGAGGCTGACTGAAAAGAAGACGGTGAGGCGAGGCTGGACGGCTGGAGGGGTGCACGGCGGCGCGGCCAGGCGGACGAGCCCAGCGACGGCGACGGCGTCCTTGTCGCGCCTCGGCTGGAGCGGCTGCAACGGGCGGTCACGGGCGGCGGGAGAGGGGGATTGGGTTGCGACTGGGCTAGGGACGGCGCCAGAGGTCGGCACGTGGTGGTTGGCGGCCAGCAGCTCCGGCGAGGACCCCTATTCCGGCATGAACAGTGGCCGGCGTGCTGGAATGGCTGGAACGGAAGCGGTCGAGAGAGAGATTCGGGAGGAGAGAGAGACGCGGGAAGAGAGAGAGTGAGCTGAGGAGAGAGAGTGGGTCAAGGATGGTCAAAGATAGTCAAGAGAGAGAGTGAGTGGAGGACACTTGTCAAAATCTTAGCCAAAATGCCCAAAATACCCCTCATCCAAGGGCTATAATTGCTTCTAGACCAATAATGCAAGGGTAAAATGGTCATTTGCCCCTAACCATGGTTAACCAACCCTAGTTAACTTTAACCAACCTTGGTTAATCTCCAAATTTAATCCAAAATTCGAAATAAATCAAAAATGGCCTAGGGGCAATTCCGTCATTTTTCCGTCCCGAACCGAAATTCCGATTTTCGCTCATTCCGGTCCTAAATATTCATGTGATACCTAATCCAGAGTCGGAATCGCGAAATTCGCTTTCTAAGCCCTCGAAAATCCTCTGCGAAGTTTCCGGGAATAAAATAATATTATTTTCCAATTTTTGTCGAAAATCCACTTTTTGTCCAGAATCACTCCAAACACACTTGATTACCCCAAAATGACGTTGGCTGCGAAAAATAACCTCAAACGGCCTCTGAATTTGGCCTCGGCGTTTCTAGGGGCAAAATGGTCCTTTTTCTTAAATTCTGCCAGAACTTCAGTTTTTAACCATTTTAATCCCAAATATGAATGGTCATTCCAAATTGACGTCCGTCTTGCAAAATAGTCGCAATTATCCTTGAGATTTTGATATCGAAACTCGGGTCCAATATTGTAATCTCAATATGCTCGTTTTGCAGTTTTAGGGTCTCTTACTAACGAGTGGCTGTTTAGGTGTTACGCGTATTGACCTAAGATTGTCCGAATCGTGATGGTCTAAATTTCGACAGAAAGAGAGGAATTATCACTAGTACCAGGGTCGCGATCGTTTGGATTACAATCAGGTTTCATTCGCCAGGTGTACTTTCGGTTGTGCGAAATCACTCGCGATCCGATCGTACGTTACTGACAAAATCAACCAGTCATTTTCCTAAGATCGGCCTATATTGGCTCAAAATATTTTCTCAACGTTCTTCGAAATCAGCGTTCAGTCGCGATCGAGTTCTCGGTCCACGTACTTGTTCCTATTTAGCCTTTCTCATATGGTTAGTGTCCCGAGACTGATCAGGTTCAGGCGAGACTCACTAAAATTACACGAGAATGAATATACACTTTATTTGTCCCGATAACGTGTCAAAATTCAGGATGTTACAACTCTTCCCCCCTTACAAAAATTTCGTCCTCGAAATTTGCACTTCAACCCTGCTCTTCGAACAACTGGGGGTGTTGACGTCGCATAGTTTCCTCGCTTTCCCAAGTAGCGCCCTCTGTCCCGTGATGCTCCCAAACTACCTTCACCATCGGGATTGTCTTATTCCGAAGTACTCGATCCTTTCTGTCTTCGATTCTGACTGGTCTCTCCACGTACGACATCCTGTCGTCCACGTCTATTTCTTCGCAAACAGGACTGGCGCTCCCCATGGAGACGCACTAGGACGAATAAATCCCTTATCTAGTAACTCTTGCATCTGAACTTTCAACTCTTTCAGTTCTGACAACGACATCCGATACGGGGCCTTAGAAATTGGCTCAGTTCCTGGGGCCAATTCTATTACAAATTCCACTTCCCGTTCTGGCGGCAAACCCGGTAACTCTTGAGGAAAAACCTCGGGGAAATTACATACTACGGAGATTTCTTCCAACTTAGGCTCCACCAATGTCGGATCCTTAACGTTAACCAAATACCCCTCACAACCTTCCTCAAGCATCTCTGTTGCTTCCACTGAGGAAATCCAAGGGATCGAGGTTCCTCCTCGGTTTCCCTGAAACTCAAACTTAGGACGACCAATTGGATTAAATTGGATCGTCCTGCTGCCGCAATCCATAACGGCTTTCTGTTTAGTCAGCCAATCCATACCAATGATCACATCAAAGTCATACATGGCTAGCACAGCTAAATCAATCCTTTCCTCAACATTTCCAATCACAATTTTACAGTCCAAACACCCCAATGACACTAACACTCTATCATGCAATGGGGTCGTCACACATAACATGATTTCAAGTAAAACAGGCTCCAAACCAACCAGTCTAACAAACTGATCTGAAATAAACGAATGAGTTGCTCCGGGATCAAATAACGCATAAGCAGCATGATCACAAAGAGAAACTGTACCTGTGACCACGCCCGGCACATCCTCAGCATCCTTTCGCGCTATCGCATAAACTCGTCCTTGCGCCGGTGGTCTACCCTGAATAGCCGGTGGGGGATTTCCGGCCTGATTCCCAATTCTAAGCGGCTGCTGCGGTTGTCCTGGGGGTCCTGAAAGTCGTTGCTGGGGGCAATTCTTGATCTGGTGTCCCATACTCCCACAGCGAAAGCAAGCTCCAATCCTATGTTGCGTCTGACTGGGCTTCCCGATGATCCTTCTCGGGGGCGGAACAAACCGTCTATTACTGGCCATTGGTCTCCTTACAAAGCGACGATTGTCCCGGTTAGGAATAAACCTCGAACCCGATGCTGATGCCCTTTCAATCTGATCCCGTTCCATAGTTTGGGCTCGCTCATATAACTCTCGATAATCCCTGATATTCAATAAAAGCATTTGAGTGCGAAGTTCCGGTTTCAGTCCATCCCGGAACCTTCGAGCCTTGTCCAAGGGATTCTCAACCATTCTTGGGGCAAATTTAGACAATCTGATAAACTCTGCCTCATACTGTACCACAGTCATCGATCCCTGACGAAGCCTCATAAACTCTGCCATTTTCTTCTCCTGGGCACTCTCAGAGAAAAACTGCCCATAAAAATGCTCAACGAAAATTGCCCAGGTCGGTTCCATAAATTCTGGAAACACTCTATCCTTAACCGCCTTCCACCAATCGTGGGCATTATCCTGCATTTGATACGATGCCAATAAGATTTTCTCCCTCTCAGTACACTCTAACAGCTCAAATGCATTCTCCAATTCCTCTACCCAACGCGGGGCGGCTTCAGGATCACTTCTACCCGTGAACTTAGGCGGTTTCAACTTAAGAAAATGCTCCACCAACTGGTGCATTAGTCTCGGTGCCACCATTGGTTGAGCTTGCACTGGCTGAGCTTGAGCTTGATTCTCATGGACGGCAGCAATTGCTGCGGCCTCAGCAGCCTGAGCGGTCGCATTTTCTCTTTCCTGCGCCTGCCTATCCATCACATTTCCGATTCGATCTAACGCTCGGAGAACTCCTTCCATACGCGGATCTTCCGCCTGTCTAACATCAGCTCTGGGGTCCACTGCAGCCCCAACACCAACTCTAGGGTTCTCTTCCTCTCTAGCACCCGCAACAATGTTCTCTATCGCTCTTGCTCTAGCGCGACCTCTACCACGAGCTTCTCTGCCTGCGCCCCTCCTTGGGGCTCCTCTCACTCTTCCTCTTTCACTGCTCATCTTATCGCTCCGAGTGCTCAACTACCTGCTATAATTCCATCCGGGAATTAGAGACCTAAACCAACTAACCGGTCTAAGTCCTAGGCAGGTATAAACACAAAAATAATTAGGCACTCAGCATGCGGCTAACACAACAGCACATGATTTTCACCCAAGGACTTGCAAGCTTACCTTGGGTCCTGCCGCACCTGCACAATACTGGTTCAATCAATCACCACAACAGTCAAGCACAAACATTCTGGAGGTACACTTAGCACACTAAGTCACCCTATAACTACCCATGGTCATTTCTCCTTATCACTCCAAGGCTCAACTAGGTCAAACAGAGCTGTCCTTGCTCTGATACCAATTCGAACGGGGATGTCACGCCCCGTACCCCACGAAGGCTGAACATCCGCACATTGGTCGACTTGAAGTGCGACGCTCCCAGGATTGCGTCACCGACCCAAAACCCAAATCAGAGCACATACACATCACATGCGGAAACACGTATATATATATATATATATATACACCCAGACATGTAAACATAACCATGGATAGTCAAAAACATTAATATGCTAATAAACACTAACATATATATATATCCTTTTTCTTAACTTATACAATCTATTTATTTACAACCAAAAAGAATACATAAAAAGGCCACTAAACAAAAAGGATCGGTGGCCTAGGGTGTCAGCTAACTACCTAGGGAGAGTTACATCAAAAAGAGGGGTTAATCTAAACTCCTACTCTTGGGATCTGTCCTACGGCTCCTCGCCAGGATTGGATGGCGCTGCTGACTCCTCAGACGAGTCCTCCTCCGATAGTATCTCCTCGTCTGATCCCACTTCTGCCACTTCTCCAGCTGGCTCGCCATTCTCTCCCACTACTTCCAGATTCAGTTCTTCCTCTTCCTCCTCAATTATATCGTCAGCTATAACTTGCTCACCACCTTGGACCTCATCCATCGGTATCGGTCCATCCACCGTATTGCCCACGCTGCTTACACTAAGGGAGGCTGGAGGATCAGAGACTTCACCACTCACCATTTGGGGAATCATGACGCCATTAACATCTACTGGAACATCAAATGTCCTCATCGGAGGTCCAGTGACACCATTAGCTCCCCTATAACACCAGGCTACGTACTCCTGAGTTTCGTTGTAATCCTCTCCCACATCTATCAGTATGACCGATTTATATCTAACGTAAGCTGACCCATCTCCACATGGATGAACACTAACATCTCGCTGAATCCGATGTGGATATCCAAAAAGAGGGGCCCTCCTCGGCATCCTATGGACGGGGGTCTGAAAATCGGTTTTACCACAACCGTGAGATAAACTCAGCAAGTAAAATCTCTAATCCTAAACTAGGCTAACGTGCACCTCCAGAAATAAATAAAACACATAATTCACTGAACCAGTAAATAAATCATTATAATTTCACATGGGCTCACAGCCCAATCTCAATACTCCAGCCCTGCAGGTTAGGCTTTCGATATCAATATAACTCATAGACAATTAAATCGACCCGAAGGCCATGACCCAATGGTCATCACAGTTTAACTCGACCCGAAGGCCATGACCCAATGGTCATCAATCGTTCGACCCGAAGGCCCGACCCGTCGGTCACAGTTATAAATCGACCCGAAGGCCTGACCCGTCGGTCACAATTACACTCGACCCGTAGGCCTGACCCGTCGGTCACAGTTATAAATCGACCCGAAGGCCTGACCCGTCGGTCACAATTACACTCGACCCGTAGGCCTGACCCGTCGGTCACAGTTATACTCATAATTCATATCACAACCAATGTGGACATTTACAATCAAAGGCCCAATTAAATCTCAATGGGCTTCAACAATTTCCATTTAATTCACATCAAGGCCCATTCAACTTTCTAATTGGGCTCCAACAATTTAAATTTTATTTCCAACAATCAAGGCCCATTTAAAATTCTCTAATTTGGGCCCATTTAAAATTCTCTAATTTGGGCCCATTTAAAATTCTTCAATTTGGGCCCATTTAAAATTCTCTAATTTGGGCCCATTTAAAATTCTTCAATTTGGGCCCATTTAAAATTCTCCAATTTGGGCCCAATTAAAACAAAATTCGGAGCCCATTCAGCCCACACCAATTCAGCCCACAAATCCTTTCTAAATTACCACTAAACCACTATAATTAGCCCTAATTAAGTCCACTAATCAATCCTTGCATAAAACACACTTAATTAGACCCTAATTATCATAATTTAATCCCTAATCAAGCACAATTAGACTAATTTAGTGATTAGTAGTTTTACTCGCCTAATGATGACGCGAGACGACGGGAGCGAGCGACCGATGACCGGCGAGCGGTACGATCGACGGCGGCGCCCCAAAGCAAGCCGGCGGCCTACGGTGGTCCGGCAAAGCCCACGGCCAAGTCTCGGCCAAAACAGGGGAGGAGTCGGTGAGGTTGGGCTGAGGCTAACTGAAAAGAAGACGGTGAGGCGAGGCTGGACGGCTGGAGGGGTGCACGGCGGCGCGGCCAGGCGGACGAGCCCAGCGACGGCGACGGCGTCCTTGTCGCGCCTCGGCTGGAGCGGCTGCAACGGGCGGTCACGGGCGGCGGGAGAGGGGGATTGGGTTGCGACTGGGCTAGGGACGGCGCCAGAGGTCGGCACGTGGTGGTTGGCGGCCAGCAGCTCCGGCGAGGACCCCTATTCCGGCATGAACAGTGGCCGGCGTGCTGGAATGGCTGGAACGGAAGCGGCCGAGAGAGAGATTCGGGAGGAGAGAGAGACGCGGGAAGAGAGAGAGTGAGCTGAGGAGAGAGAGTGGGTCAAGGGTGGTCAAAGATAGTCAAGAGAGAGAGTGAGTGGAGGACACTTGTCAAAATCTTAGCCAAAATGCCCAAAATACCCCTCATCCAAGGGCTATAATTGCTTCTAGACCAATAATGCAAGGGTAAAATGGTCATTTGCCCCTAACCATGGTTAACCAACCCTAGTTAACTTTAACCAACCTTGGTTAATCTCCAAATTTAATCCAAAATTCGAAATAAATCAAAAATGGCCTAGGGGCAATTCCGTCATTTTTCCGTCCCGAACCGAAATTTCGATTTTCGCTCATACCGGTCCTAAATATTCATGTGATACCTAATCCAGAGTCGGAATCGCGAAATTCGCTTTCTAAGCCCTCGAAAATCCTCTGCGAAGTTTCCGGGAATAAAATAATATTATTTTCCAATTTTTGTCGAAAATCCACTTTTTGTCCAGAATCACTCCAAACACACTTGATTACCCCAAAATGACGTTGGCTGCGAAAAATAACCTCAAACGGCCTCTGAATTTGGCCTCGGCGTTTCTAGGGGCAAAATGGTCCTTTTTCTTAAATTCTGCCAGAACTTCAGTTTTTAACCATTTTAATCCCAAATATGAATGGTCATTCCAAATTGACGTCCGTCTTGTAAAATAGTCGCAATTACCCTTGAGATTTTGATATCGAAACTCGGGTCCAATATTGTAATCTCAATATGCTCGTTTTGCAGTTTTAGGGTCTCTTACTAACGAGTGGCTGTTTAGGTGTTACGCGTATCGACCTAAGATTGTCCGAATCGTGATGGTCTAAATTTCGACAGAAAGAGAGGAATTATCACTAGTACCAGGGTCGCGATCGTTTGGATTACAATCAGGTTTCATTCGCCAGGTGTACTTTCGGTTGTGCGAAATCACTCGCGATCCGATCGTACGTTACTGACAAAATCAACCAGTCATTTTCCTAAGATCGGCCTATATTGGCTCAAAATATTTCCTCAACGTTCTTCGAAATCAGCGTTCAGTCGCGATCGGGTTCTCGGTCCACGTACTTGTTCCTATTTAGCCTTTCTCATATGGTTAGTGTCCCGAGACTGATCAGGTTCAGGCGAGACTCACTAAAATTACACGAGAATGAATATACACTTTATTGGTCCCGATAACGTGTCAAAATTCAGGATGTTACAAGTCTAACCTAGCTCGAGGGCACTGTATATGACCAGACTCGACTTGAATACACCCCTAGAGACAAATGCCACATTTCCCTATTATTTATACCAAATTATCTTGGGAGGGGGAATTACTAAAAAAGTCATAAATCTATTGCAATTGTGTCAATTTAATCTGAAACTTTTTAATTGTGCTAATTGAGTTATAAACATTTTTATGTTTTGTCAATTAAGTCCATCCGACTGTCTTATGTGGCATAGCTGACGTGACATGAACAGTTTTAATAATTTTTTTTAAAATTTCTGAATTTTTTTTGAATTTTTTTCTTTTCTTTCTCACTTTTCCTTTTTTTTGTGACTTTCGTCCATTGGCCGGCAAGGGTTAGCCAGCGGCCCTTGCCGGGCTTGTAAGGAAAAAACGAAAAGAAAGAAAGAAAAGAAAAGAAGAAGAAACAAATAAAAAACATCAATATTGGTCATCCTACGTGGCAATACCGACGTCCACGGCAGCAATTTTCGACGAAATATAAAAATATTTATGACATAATTGGTACATAATTAGTACAACTGAAAAGTTTAAAACTAAATCGATACAAATACAATAAATTTAATATTTTTTCATAATTTTCCCGGGTAGGCAAGCGTCCGGCATTGGGTGCATGAACCATTCCCTTGAGCGCTCACTCCAATCCACACTAACGTGGAGCCCTCTCATATGCGGGCTCGAACTTCGAGAACCACACGACCCCTACCATCACGCTAGTTGCTCGGCTCGTAAATGACTAGAAGTAGAATCCTAACCAAACACGACTTGCTCTCGTTTCGTTCATGCACCATGGGACATCTCGTTTATTATAATAACTAGAGAGAGAGAGAGAGAGAGAGAGAGAGAGAGAGAGAGAGAGAGAGAGAGAGAGAGAGAATTCTAGGTATGTGCAAAACCAGCTTGGAGTCTATGAAACCACCATTAGAAGTGGAGCTAGTGTTCACATGAATGAGATTTAAGTGGAGATTAGTGCAAGGGCATGTAGGGAACAGAATGATTCATTCTTACCAACTTTAATTTCGGGAGTAACCCAAGTTGAACTCCCGATTCACAATTTATTTGTGTATGCAGATTGATTTATATAACACGCTTTCTCAAGCTTGGGATTGATTTGCGCATCAACATGTGTATAAGAGATGCGTCAACACACCAACAAGGTATTGGTTTAGCTAGCCTAAACATCACCTATATGCTTCAAAAAGAAAATGCATTAACTTGGCTCGAAGCTAGTATTTGGCTAGAAATTTAAAAAAATAAGGTGAAAAGTTATAGTAATGTGGGAGGTGATAGAGTGATTCGAATCTTAGGGTTTTTTATTCGATATCATGTGAAAAATCGAACGTTCTGATCAATCCCCTCTATTTTGTTGTCTTGCCTCCAAGTTATACTTGTTTAGTCTTTGATGTTTCAAATCTTATTGATTTTCTTTTTGGATCTAAACCCAGGATTACGGATTCTCCAACTTCAAATAAATCATCTTTCCCACATTGTAGCTACTTTCGGAGACTGAGGTTGAAAGTCATGACATTGAAGTCACAATTTACTCTCTCTATTCATATGGCCGCACGATGAAACCTATACCTGTTAAAATGGGATATAAATCTATATCTTAACCCATATGTGTTAGGCCGGGTTATTATATGTGTTAGTTATATATTCAGTAAATAGGTCATAGATGGTAAGGTTGCGCATGGCAACTTGTCAAATAGTATTTTATTCTATTCTTTTGTTCCCAGAATCAGTTTGGGAATAGAAATCCGTTTGTTTAATTTTTTGATTCTGGGCACAATTTTTTTCAAATTTGTGCCCAGAATCAATTTTGGAGCAAAATCAAGAATAAAAAAAAAGTAGCTTCTTGATTCTGAGAACAAAAATGAGAATCAGTTTTTTTTTTCTTCTTCTTTTTCTTGGTTTTTAATATAGCTTCTAATGTCCTGCGCAAGGGCCACTCTCGTCGTATCTGGCGAGATTAAAATATTTTAATAAAAAAATTTTATTAATAAAAAAATTTTACCGGCCATGGCTAGCGATCAAGCCATGGTGAAAAAAATAAAAAATATATTATTAATAAAAAAAATTTACCGGCCATGGCCAGCGACCAGGCCATGACAAAAAAAAATTTAAAAAATATTATTAATAAAAAATTTTTTACCGACCATGGCTAGCAACTAGGCCATGGTGAAAAAAAATTAAAAGAATATTTTCAATAAAAATATTATTAATAAAAAATATTTATAAAAAAATATTTTACCGGCCATGGCCAACGACGAGGCCATGGAAAAAAAATAAAAATATTTTCAATAAAAATATTTTTTAGTAAAATATTTTTTAAAAAATTATTAATAAAAAAATTATTTATAAGAAAATTTTTTACCGGCCATGGCAAAAAAAATAAATAAATTATTTTTAATAAAATTGTTATTAATTAAAAAATATTTTACTAGCCATGGCCAAGAAGGAGAAGAAAAAAAGAAAAGAAAGAAATATTAAAATATTTAAAATGTTATTAAAATATTATTAATGAAAAGAAATTTTATGCTGTTACCAAATGCATTTATGTTCTTTTACTATTTCAGGAATAGAAATTTTGGGCCGTTACCAAACGCTTTCAAATGCTCAGAATCAATTCCCAAACACAGAATAAAAAAGAATTATTTCTGACTAGATTCTATTCTCGGGCATAGAATGATTGCCATGCACAGCCCAAGGCTCAAAATAATATGAATATTAAATGGATTTACGACTTACCTAGACTCAACCCACCTCTATTACTCCCTCTTCACTCTCTCTCATCTTCACTCGATCGCTCTCACTCACAACGTGCTTTTACCTTAGTTTGGGTAGGAGTTTTCCTAGATTGAGTTAAATATAGAAATATTTTACTAATATGAGTCTAGTTGGGTATGTGTTGGGTACGATTCTTTACATTTGTATTGTATGGAAATTAGTCAATTCGGCTTGAACCATTTTCGATTATACCCGACTCACCTACTCACCTATTTGATAGGTCTAATAAAATCCATAAAATTTTTATTTAAATTCCAACTTTGGTAAAACAAAAAAGAGATAAAAAAAAAGCAGCGGCCATGTGGTCCCTCGACTTTTGCTTAATTGCCAAACTGCCCCAAACCTCACGCGGGATCAAGGCAAAAAACCGCTTCCCGCTTGCCCCAACGAACAACCCTCGGTTTTCTTCATCCTCACTCCCACTCCCGTCCTTATCCGGTCCACCCTATAAATAATACCCACCAGCCTCATCCCTCTTCAGCCTTCCACCGACCACACCAAGACTACGAGTTCGTCGCTCTCTCTGTCCAAATGTCGTTCAATCACAAGCTCCGATCATCATCCCCGTGCCCCCTCTTCTACGGCTTCCACAATGGCCACGCTGCCGCCGCCTCCCACGAGGCTGCCTCCTCGGACGACTACGATGATGGCAACCGCCGCAAGGCAGCTCGATCGCTCCGCTCGATACGTTACAAGTGCCGGAGCCTCGTTGCTTGGATCGGGAGGTGCAGGAGGCAGGGATTTGATGATAATATGCATGACAAAAGCGAAAATTTATAAATAAATGGTTGTGCTAAAAAAATTGTCTACGTTAATTTAATTCTAGATTCTATTTGATAATTTATTCATAAATTTGATCGACGGCGTAGAAAAGAACTAGATGTTTTCTTCAGAAATCTCTCTTTTCATCAAAACTAATTTTTTTGGAAATAAAATCTAACAATTAAGAAAACGCATTACCTTTTACTATATATGGAAATTTAGTCTTTTTGGTAACTAAAATCCTACATAAAAATAGAAAAAAAATAAAAGAAAAGGAAAGTAAAATCATTAGGGATCGAATAATTGAGGGTAATTTTTTCTTTTTAATGAAAATCGGGTGAATTTAATCGTACAGGAGTGGAACTAGCGCTGCCCAAAAATTATTTAAATTCAATCTTGGCAAACACGGAAAAGGAAAGGATGGCAGCAGCTTATCCCTTATCTGGTCCCTCGACTTTTGCTTAATTACGAAGCTGCCCCAAAAATGAAGGTTGTGGGAGAAAAACCGAAGCGAAACGTAACGTCACGCGGGATAAACTCGAAGAACCGCGTCCCCACTTGCCCACGATACATCATCCCCATGGTTTTCTTCATCATTCGCACTGCCTCCGCTCCGCCGCCTCCGCCGCCGCGTGCCACCGTCCTTATCCCGTCCGCCCAATAAATTACCCCTCCGACCTCATCCTCGCACACCCAAAATGCAGTTCATCCACAAGCTCAGATCATCCTCCCCGCGCCTCCTCTTCTGCCACCTCCACGACGGCGGCAATGCTGACGCCGCCGCCGCCGCCTCCTTGGGTTGCGACGACGGACAGCCGCCGCAGGGCGGCTCGATCGCACTGCGCGTGGCTCTGCTCGACGGCCCGAGAGATCCGGGACAAGTGGCGGAGCCTCATCGCTCGGATCGAGAGCCGTCGGAGGCGGCAGGGCCAGGTTGCCACCGCGGCCGCCGCCTCAGAGTTCGGGTACGACCCGACAAGCTACGCGTTGAACTTCGAGGACGATCGGAGCCGGGAGTGGGACAGGGAGTTCCGGGCAAGGAACTTCTCGGAGAGGCTGCCGGCGTCTCCGGATCGGTCACCGCCAGGGAAGATGCCAGGGGAGGAAGTCGTGGTAGTGCGCAGCTGAATTTTTTCGTCTCTGGAAAGATTCATCTTGATTTTGCTCGACATGTTTGTTATCAGGGTCCACAGTGCCCGTACAAATTGTAGATTCTTGAGATCTCAAATTCATGGAGAATCCATGGAACTTCTGCTTCGAAATGTTATTGTCGTCTCTGTTTTGCTTTCGCTTTCTGTCTGGAGTGTTCTGTGTTTGAGCAACCTTTTGGCTGATCAGTGTTGAGTCAAGGAAACGTGAACCGACAAGAAGTGTAAATTATGTGCCTTTGGATGAATGGGATTTACTTTATAAATATGATGACGCGAATGCAACTTTCTTTTCTTGTCGATAGGGATCGGCAGTGGGCTGTGCACGGCCAGGCACGGCCATGGATGAGGTGGGCGGGCTGCATTGCTTTGTGCCCGGCCCTGGGTTGGGCCCATGGTGTCACGCCCCGTACCCCACGAAGCATGATCATCCGCGTTGGTCGAAATAAAATGTGACGCTCCCAGGATTGCATCACCGACCCAAAACCCAAATCAGAGAAAAACAAACGTCACATGCGGAAACCACGTATATATATATATATATATATATATACACCCAGACATGCAATTATAACCATGAATAGCAATAAACATTAATATACTAAAGAAATACTCACATATAAGCACCCTTTTAAAAACTTTATACAAACTATTTATTTACAACCAAAAAGAATACATAACAAGGCCACTAAACAAAAAGGATCGGTGGCCTAGGGTGTCAGCTAACTACCCAGGGAGAGTTACATCAAAAAGAGGGGTTAATCTAAACTCCTACTCTTAGGATCTACCCTACGGCTCCTCGCCAGGATTGGATGGCGCTGCTGACTCTTCAGACGAGTCCTCCTCCGACAGAACTTCCTCGTCTGACCCCACTTCTGCCACTTCTCCAGCTGGCTCACCGTTCTCTCCCACTACTTCCAGATTCAGTTCTTCATTTTCCTCCTCAATTATATCGTCAGCTATAACTTGCTCACCACCTTGCACTTCGTCCATTGGTATCGGTCCATCCACCGTATCGCCCACGCTACTTACACTAAGGGAGGCGGGAGGATCAGAGACTTCTCCACTCACCATTTGGGGAATCATGACGCCGTTAACATCTACTGGAACATCAAAAGTCCTCATCGGAGGTCCAGTGACACCATTAGCTCCCCTATAACACCAGGCTACGTACTCCTGAGTCTCGTTGTGATCTTCTCCCACATCTATCAGTACAACCGATTGATATCTGACATATGCTGATCCATCTCCACAAGGATGAACACTAACACCTCGTTGAATTCTATGTGGATATCCAAAAAGAGGGGCCCTCCTCGGCATCCTATGGACGGGGGTCTGAAAATCGGTTTTACCACAACCGTGAGATAAACTCAGCAAGTAAAATCTCTAATCCTAAACTAGGCTAACGTGCACCTCCAGAAATAAATAAAACACACAATTCACTGAACCAGTAATTAAATCAATATAAGTTCACATGGGCTCACAGCCCGATTCCAATATTCCAGCCCTGCAGGTTAGGCTTTCGATATCAATATAATTCATAGACAATTAAATCGACCCGAAGGCCATGACCCAATGGTCATTAATCACTCGACCCGAAGGCCCGACCCGTCGGTCACAGTTATATATCGACCCGAAGGCCTGACCCGTCGGTCACAATCACACTCGACCCGTAGGCCTGACCCGTCGGTCACAGTTATATATCGACCCGAAGGCCTGACCCGTCGGTCACAATCACACTCGACCCGTAGGCCTGACCCGTCGGTCACAGTTATATATCGACCCGAAGGCCTGACCCGTCGGTCACAATCACACTCGACCCGTAGGCCTGACCCGTCGGTCACAGTTATATATCGACCCGAAGGCCTGACCCGTCGGTCACAATCACACTCTTAAATCATATCACAATCAATGTGGAATTTCACAATCAAGCTCCATTTGATTCCCATCGGGCTTAAGACAATTTCAATTTATCTCATATCAAGGCCCGTTCAAATTCCAATTGGGCTCAATCTAGTCCAAGCCAATCCACATTCAAAGGCCCAATTTAATATTCTAATGGGCTCAATCAATTCAAGACAATTTACATTCAAGGCCCATTTAAATTCTCATTGGGCTCATTTAATTCCAATTGGGCTTCAACAATTTCAATTCAATTCACACTCTAGGCCCATTTCAAAATTCTCCTGCTTGGGCCCATTTAAAATTATCCAACTTGGGCCCATTTAAATTATCCAACTTGGGCCCATTTAAAATTCTCCAATTTGGGCCCAAATAACACAAAATTCGGAGCCCATGAGGCCCACTCCATTTCAGCCCACAAATCCTCTCCTAATTACCACTAAACCAATGTAATTAGTCCTAATTAAGTCCACTAACCATCCATTACACAAAACACACTTAATTAGGCTCTAATTACCACAATTAAGCCCCCTAATCTAGCACAATTAGGACTAATTTAAGGATTAGTAAATTTACTCGCCTAATGACGACGCGAGACGACGGGAACGAGCGGCCGATCACCGACAAGCGGCGTGATCGACGGCGGCGCTCCAAAGCAAGCCGGCGGCCTCCGGCGGTCCGGCGAAGCTCACGGCCTCCTCACGGCCAGAACAGGGAAAGCTTCGGTGGGGGTTGGCTGAGGATGCAGGAGAGAGAGAGGGTGAGGGTGAGGCCGGTCAGTGGGGCGGTGCACGGCGGCGCGGCCAGGCGGACGAGCCCAGCGACGGCGACGGCGTCCTTGTCGCGCCTCGGCTGGAGCGGCTGCAACGGGCGGTCACGGGCGGCGGGAGAGGGAGGTAGGGTTGCGACTGGGCTGGGGACGGCACCAGGGGTCGGCACTCGGCGGTCGGCGGCCAGCAGCTCCGGCGAAACCTGCTGTTCCGGCGTGAACAGTGGACTGGCGGTGCTGATCGGTGGAGGAGGGAGCGGCCGAGAGGATTTCGGGAGAGGAGAGAGAGAATTGCGGGGAGAGAGAAAGCTGAGGAGAGAGAGAGAGAGTCAAAGATGGTCAAGGGAGGGGGTGAGTGGATGCCACATGTCAAAATCTAGCCCATTATGCCCAAAATGCCCTTGATCCAAGGGTTCATATCCATTCTCATCCAATAATGCAAGGGTATTATGGTCATTTGCCCCTAACCATGGTTAATCAACTCTAGTTAACCTTACCCAACCTTGGTTAACCTCCAAAAATTTAATTCAAAATTCGAAATAATCCAAAATTGGCCTAGGGGCATTTTCGTCCTTTTTCCGTCCCGGACCAAAATTCCAATTTTTGCACATACTGGTCCTATATATTCATGTGATACCTAATCCAGAGTCGGAATCGCGAAATTCGCTTTCTAAGCCCTCGAAAATCCTCTGCGAAGTTTCCGGGAATAAAATAATATTATTTTCCAATTTTTGCCGAAATTCCACTTTCTGTCCAGAATCATTCCAAACACACTCGGATACCCCAAAATGACGTTGGCCGCGAAAAATAACCTCAAACGGCATCCGAAATCGGCCTCGGCGTCCTCAGGGGCAAAATGGTCTTTTTCTCACTTTCTGTCAAATCTTCCGTTTTCAACTGTTTTAATCCCAAACACGAATGGCCATTACCAATTGACGTCCGTCTTGCAAAATAGTCATAATTACCCTTGAGATTTTGATAACGAAACTCGGGTCCAATATTGTAATCTCAATATGCTCGTTTCGCAGTTTTAGGGTCTCTCACTAACGAGCGGCAGTTTAGGCGTTACGCGTATCGACCTAAGATTGTCCGAATCGTGATGGTCTAAATTTCGAGAGAACGAGAGGAATTATCACTAGTACCAGGGTCGCGATCGTTTGGATTACAATCAGGTTTCATTCGTCAGATGTACTTTCGGTCGTGCGAAATCACTCGCGATCCGATCGTACGTTACTGACAAAATCAACCAGTCATTTTCCTAAGACCGGCCTATATTGGCTCAAAATATTTCCTCAACGTTCTTCAAAATCAGCGTTCAGTCGCGATTGGGTTCTCGGTCCACGTACCTGTTCCTATTTAGCCTTTCTCATATGGTTAGTATCCCGAGACTGATCAGGTCCAGGCGAGACTTACTAAAATTACATGAGAATAAATATACACTTTATTGGTCCCGATAACGGGTCAAAATTCAGGATGTTACAACTCTTCCCCCCTTACAAAAATTTCGTCCTCGAAATTTAAATTTCAATCCTGTTCTTCGAACAACTGGGGGTGTTGACGTCGCATAACTTCTTCGCTTTCCCAAGTAGCGCCCTCTGTTCCGTGGTGCTCCCAAACTACTTTCACCATCGGGATTGTCTTGTTCCGAAGTACTCGATCCTTCCTATCTTCGATTCTGACCGGTCTCTCCACGTACGACACCCTATCGTCCACATCTATTTCTTCGTACCTTAGAACGTGTGTCGGATCCGGTTCATACTTTCTCAACATCGACACGTGGAAGACATTATGTATCTGGGACAAATTCGGTGGCAGGGCCAGTCTGTACGCCATGTCGCCAATCTTTTCCAAAATCTCAAACGGCCCAACAAATCTCGGACTCAACTTTCCTTTCTTGCCAAATCGGGATAATCCCTTCATAGGTGACACCTTGAGAAACACATGATCCCCAACTTGAAATTCCAGATGTCGTCGTCTCCGATCGGCATAACTTTTCTGTCGACTCTGCGCTGTTTTTAACCTCTCTCGAATGATCTCAACAGCTTCCACTGTTTGCTGTACCAACTCTGGGCCTGTAATGCTCCGTTCTCCCACTTCATCCCAGCATACGGGAGTCCTACATGCTCTGCCATACAAAGCTTCGAACGGGGCCATCTGGATACTCTGCTGATAACTGTTATTGTATGCAAACTCCACCAGATGTAACTGTTCTTCCCATTTACCCTGAAAATCCACTACACAAGCCCTCAACATATCCTCAAGGGTCTGGATTGTTCTTTCTGATTGCCCATCAGTCTGCGGATGATAAGCTGTACTGAACTGCACCTTTGTCCCCAAAGCTGTCTGCAGACTTTTCCAGAAGTTCGCCGTAAACCTCGGATCACGATCTGAAGTAATCGTCACTGGCACTCCGTGCAGTCTCACAATCTGTCTTACATACAGCTCTGCATACTTTTCTAACTCCAGATCCTTGCGCACTGCCAGAAAATGCGCTGACTTAGTCAGTCTATCCACTATCACCCAAATGGAATCGTGCCCTCTCTGACTCCTTGGTAGTCCCGTTACAAAGTCCATGGTAATATGTTCCCATTTCCACTCGGGAATTTCTAATGGTCGCAGCAATCCTCCAGGTTTACAGTGCTGTGCCTTTACCTGTTGACACGTCAAACACTTAGCCACATGCTTGGCTACATCCGCTTTCAATCCATTCCACCAATAATGTTGCCTTAAATTCTGATACATTTTCGTACTGCCAGGGTGGATACTGTAATTGCTGCGATGAGCTTCTCTCAATATTTCTTCCTTAAGTTCCATATCATCCGGCACACACCATCGTCCCCTATACTTTAGGACTCCATCCTCTGATACCTGAAAATCTGGCTTTCTTGCCGAGGCATCCATTCCCACAATTTTCTGGATTTCCTGATCCGTGGGTTGTAGAGCCTTAATCTTAGTTTGAATCTCCGGCTCGATCCTCAAAGTAGCCAGTAGATTCGACACATGGCTTAATTCCAATCTAAATTCTGAGTCTCGGATCTTTTCCAATAACGCCCACTCCTTGATCATCATGTGTGCCATGCTAGACTTGCGACTCAATGCATCTGCAACTCGATTTGCCTTCCCAGGATGATACATGATGTCGCAGTCATAATCCTTTAGAAGCTCCATCCACCTACGCTGTCTCATATTCAGCTCTTTTTGTGAGAACAGGTATTTGAGACTCTGATGATCCGTATAAATCTGAAACTTTTCCCCACACAGATAATGCCTCCAAATCTCTTAAGTGCAAAGACGATGGCAGCCAACTCTAAGTCATGCGTCGGATAATTCACTTCATGAGGTCTCAACTGACGCGACGCATACGCAACTACTTTTCCATGTTGCATTAACACACAACCCAGTCCTTTGAACGAAGCATCGCTATAAACCTCAAATCCACCAGGTCCAGAGGGAATAGTCAAAACTGGAGCTGTCGTCAATCTATGCTTAAGTTCCTGAAAACTTCGTTCGCACTTATCGTCCCATTCAAACTTACTTTCCTTTTTCAGTAATCGCGTCAATGGCATGGCTATCGACGAGAATCCTTCCACGAAGCGTCGATAATAGCCAGCCAATCCTAAGAAACTTCTGATCTCTGTCACTGACGTCGGCCTGGGCCACTTAAGTACCGCTTCAATCTTAGTCGGATCCACTGATATTCCTTCTTCCGACACGATATGTCCAAGAAAGGCTACCTTACTAAGCCAGAATTCACATTTGCTGAACTTCGCATAAAGCGCATGTTCCCTCAACGTCCGTAGAACTTCCGTCAAATGCACTTCATGCTCCTCTGAATTCTTCGAATACACTAAAATATCGTCAATGAACACTATGACGAACTGATCCAGGAATTCCTTAAAAACTCTATTCATTAGATCCATAAAAGCTGCAGGGGCATTCGTTAAACCAAAGGGCATGACTGTAAACTCATAATGCCCGTACCTCGTCCTGAATGCAGTCTTGGGTATATCCTCTTTCCGAATTCTCAACTGATGATACCCTGTCCGTAGATCAATCTTGGAAAATACTGACGCCCCTTGCAACTGATCGAACAAGTCGTCGATCCTTGGCAGTGGATACTTATTCTTTACAGTCACCTGATTCAACTGCCGGTAGTCTATACATAATCTCAACGTCCCGTCCTTTTTCTTCACAAACAGGACTGGCGCTCCCCATGGAGACGCACTAGGACGTATAAATCCCTTATCTAGTAACTCTTGCATCTGAACTTTCAACTCTTTCAGTTCTGACAACGACATCCGATACGGGGCCTTAGAAATTGGCTCAGTTCCTGGGGCCAACTCTATTACAAATTCCACTTCTCGTTCTGGTGGCAAACCCGGCAACTCTTGAGGAAAAACCTCGGGGAAATTACACACTACAGAGATTTCTTCCAACTTAGGTTCCACCAATGTCGGATCCTTAACATTCACCAAGTACCCCTCACAACCTTCCTCAAGCATCTCTGTTGCTTCCACTGAGGAAATCCAAGGGATCGAGGTTCCTCCTCGGTTTCCCTGAAACTCAAACTTAGGACGACCAATCGGATTAAATTGGATCGTCCTGCTGCCGCAATCCATAACGGCTTTCTGTTTAGTCAGCCAATCCATACCAATAATCACATCAAAGTCATACATGGCCAACACAGCTAAATCAATCCTTTCCTCAACATTTCCAATCACAATTTTACAATCCAAACACCCCAATGATACTAACACCCTATCATGCAGTGGGGTCGTCACACACAACATAATCTCAAGTAGAATAGGCTCCAGACCAACCAATCTAACAAACTGCTCAGAAATAAATGAATGGGTTGCCCCGGGATCAAATAACGCATATGCCGAATGATTGCAAAGAGATACGGTACCTGTGACCACACCCGGCGCGTCCTCAGCATCCTTTCGTGCCAACGCGTATACTCGTCCTTGCGCAGGCGGTCTGCCCTGAATAGCCGGTGGGGGATTTCCGGCCTGATTTCCAATTCTGAGCGGCTGCTGCGGTTGTCCTGTGGTTCCCAAAAGTCGTTGCTGGGGGCAATTCTTTATCTGGTGCCCCATACTCCCACAACGAAAGCAAGGTCCGATCCTATGTGGCGTCTGACCGGGCTTCCCGATAATCCTTCTCGGGGGCGGAACAAACCGTCTATTACTAGCCATTGGTCTCCTTACAAAGCGACGATTGTCCCGGTTAGGAATAAATCTCGAACCCGATGCTGATGCCCTTTCAATCTGATCTCGCTCCATAGTCTGGGCTCGCTCATATAACTCTCTATAATCTCGAATATTCAACAAAAGCATCTGAGTACGAAGTTCCGGTTTCAGTCCATCCCGGAACCTTCGAGCCTTGTCCAGTGGATTCTCAACCATTCTTGGGGCAAACTTGGACAATCTGATAAACTCTGCCTCATACTGCACTACCGTCATCGACCCCTGACGAAGTCTCATAAACTCTGCCATCTTCTTTTCCTGGGCACTCTCAGAGAAGAACTGTCCATAGAAGTGCTCAACGAAAATTGTCCAGGTCGGTTCCATAAACTCTGGAAACACTCTATCCTTAACCGCCTTCCACCAGTCATGGGCATTGTCCTGCAGTTGATACGATGCCAATAAGATCTTCTCCCTCTCAGTACATTCTAACAGCTCAAATGCCTTTTCCAATTCCTCCACCCAACGCGGGGCGGCTTCAGGGTCACCTCTACCCGTGAACTTAGGCGGTTTCAGCTTAAGGAAATGCTCTACCAACTGGTGCATTGGTCTCGGTGCCACCATTGGTTGAGCCTGTACTGGCTGAGCTTGAGCTTGATTCTCATGGACGGCAGCAACGGCTGCGGCCTCAGCAGCCTGAGCGGTCGCATTCTCTCTTTCCTGCGCCTGCCTATCCATCACATTACCAATTCGGTCTAACGCTCGGAGAACTCCTTCCATGCGCGGATCCTCCGCCTGTCTAACATCAGCTCTGGGGTCCACTGCAGCCCCAACACCAACTCTAGGGTTTCCTTCCTCTCTAGCACCCGCAACTATATTCTCTATCGCTCTTGCTCTAGCGCGACCTCTACCACGAGCTTCTCTGCCTGCGCCCCTCCTTGGGGCTCCTCTCACTCTTCCCCTTTCACTGCTCATCTAGACTCTGAGTGCTCAACTACCTGACATAATTCCATCTAGGAATTAGAGACCTAAACCAACTAACCGGTCTAAGTCCTAGGCAGGTATAAACACAAAAGTAATTAAGCACTCAGCATGCGGCTAACACAACAGCACATGAATTTCACCCAAGGACTTACAAATTTACCTTGGTTCCTGCCGCACCTGCACAATACTGGTTCAATCAATCACCACAACAGTCAAACACAAACATTCTGGAGGTACACTTAGCACACTAAGTCACCCTATAGCTACCCATGGTCATTTCTCCTTATCACTCCAAGGCTCCACTAAATCAAACAGAGCTGTCCTTGCTCTGATACCAATTCGAACGGGGATGTCACGCCCCGTACCCCACGAAGCATGATCATCCGCGTTGGTCGAAATAAAATGTGACGCTCCCAGGATTGCATCACCGACCCAAAACCCAAATCAGAGAAAAACAAACGTCACATGCGGAAACCACGTATATATATATATATATACACCCAGACATGCAATTATAACCATGAATAGCAATAAACATTAATATACTAAAGAAATACTCACATATAAGCACCCTTTTAAAAACTTTATACAAACTATTTATTTACAACAAAAAAGAATACATAACAAGGCCACTAAACAAAAAGGATCGGTGGCCTAGGGTGTCAGCTAACTACCCAGGGAGAGTTACATCAAAAAGAGAGGTTAATCTAAACTCCTACTCTTAGGATCTACCCTACGGCTCCTCGCCAGGATTGGATGGCGCTGCTGACTCTTCAGACGAGTCCTCCTCCGACAGAACTTCCTCGTCTGACCCCACTTCTGCCACTTCTCCAGCTGGCTCACCGTTCTCTCCCACTACTTCCAGATTCAGTTCTTCATTTTCCTCCTCAATTATATCGTCAGCTATAACTTGCTCACCACCTTGCACTTCGTCCATTGGTATCGGTCCATCCACCGTATCGCCCACGCTACTTACACTAAGGGAGGCGGGAGGATCAGAGACTTCTCCACTCACCATTTGGGGAATCATGACGCCGTTAACATCTACTGGAACATCAAAAGTCCTCATCGGAGGTCCAGTGACACCATTAGCTCCCCTATAACACCAGGCTACGTACTCCTGAGTCTCGTTGTGATCTTCTCCCACATCTATCAGTACAACCGATTGATATCTGACATATGCTGATCCATCTCCACAAGGATGAACACTAACACCTCGTTGAATTTTATGTGGATATCCAAAAAGAGGGGCCCTCCTCGGCATCCTATGGACGGGGGTCTGAAAATCGGTTTTACCACAACCGTGAGATAAACTCAGCAAGTAAAATCTCTAATCCTAAACTAGGCTAACGTGCACCTCCAGAAATAAATAAAACACACAATTCACTGAACCAGTAATTAAATCAATATAAGTTCACATGGGCTCACAGCCCGATTCCAATATTCTAGCCCTGCAGGTTAGGCTTTCGATATCAATATAATTCATAGACAATTAAATCGACCCGAAGGCCATGACCCAATGGTCATTAATCACTCGACCCGAAGGCCCGACCCGTCGGTCACAGTTATATATCGACCCGAAGGCCTGACCCGTCGGTCACAATCACACTCGACCCGTAGGCCTGACCCGTCGGTCACAGTTATATATCGACCCGAAGGCCTGACCCGTCGGTCACAATCACACTCGACCCGTAGGCCTGACCCGTCGGTCACAGTTATATATCGACCCGAAGGCCTGACCCGTCGGTCACAATCACACTCGACCCGTAGGCCTGACCCGTCGATCACAGTTATATATCGACCCGAAGGCCTGACCCGTCGGTCACAATCACACTCTTAAATCATATCACAATCAATGTGGAATTTCACAATCAAGCTCCATTTGATTCCCATCGGGCTTAAGACAATTTCAATTTATCTCATATCAAGGCCCGTTCAAATTCCAATTGGGCTCAATCTAGTCCAAGCCAATCCACATTCAAAGGCCCAATTTAATATTCTAATGGGCTCAATCAATTCAAGACAATTTACATTCAAGGCCCATTTAAATTCTCATTGGGCTCATTTAATTCCAATTGGGCTTCAACAATTTCAATTCAATTCACACTCTAGGCCCATTTCAAAATTCTCCTGCTTGGGCCCATTTAAAATTATCCAACTTGGGCCCATTTAAATTATCCAACTTGGGCCCATTTAAAATTCTCCAATTTGGGCCCAAATAACACAAAATTCGGAGCCCATGAGGCCCACTCCATTTCAGCCCACAAATCCTCTCCTAATTACCACTAAACCAATGTAATTAGTCCTAATTAAGTCCACTAACCATCCATTACACAAAACACACTTAATTAGGCTCTAATTACCACAATTAAGCCCCCTAATCTAGCACAATTAGGACTAATTTAAGGATTAGTAAATTTACTCGCCTAATGACGACGCGAGACGACGGGAACGAGCGGCCGATCACCGACAAGCGGCGTGATCGACGGCGGCGCTCCAAAGCAAGCCGGCGGCCTCCGGCGGTCCGGCGAAGCTCACGGCCTCCTCACGGCCAGAACAGGGAAAGCTTCGGTGGGGGTTGGCTGAGGATGCAGGAGAGAGAGAGGGTGAGGGTGAGGCCGGTCAGTGGGGCGGTGCACGGCGGCGCGGCCAGGCGGACGAGCCCAGCGACGGCGACGGCGTCCTTGTCGCGCCTCGGCTGGAGCGGCTGCAACGGGCGGTCACGGGCGGCGGGAGAGGGAGGTAGGGTTGCGACTGGGCTGGGGACGGCACCAGGGGTCGGCACTCGGCGGTCGGCGGCCAGCAGCTCCGGCGAAACCTGCTGTTCCGGCGTGAACAGTGGACTGGCGGTGCTGATCGGTGGAGGAGGGAGCGGCCGAGAGGATTTCGGGAGAGGAGAGAGAGAATTGCGGGGAGAGAGAAAGCTGAGGAGAGAGAGAGAGAGTCAAAGATGGTCAAGGGAGGGGGTGAGTGGATGCCACATGTCAAAATCTAGCCCATTATGCCCAAAATGCCCTTGATCCAAGGGTTCATATCCATTCTCATCCAATAATGCAAGGGTATTATGGTCATTTGCCCCTAACCATGGTTAATCAACTCTAGTTAACCTTACCCAACCTTGGTTAACCTCCAAAAATTTAATTCAAAATTCGAAATAATCCAAAATTGGCCTAGGGGCATTTTCGTCCTTTTTCCGTCCCGGACCAAAATTCTAATTTTTGCACATACTGGTCCTATATATTCATGTGATACCTAATCCAGAGTCGGAATCGCGAAATTCGCTTTCTAAGCCCTCGAAAATCCTCTGCGAAGTTTCCGGGAATAAAATAATATTATTTTTCAATTTTTGCCGAAATTCCACTTTCTGTCCAGAATCATTCCAAACACACTCGGATACCCCAAAATGACGTTGGCCGCGAAAAATAACCTCAAACGGCATCCGAAATCGGCCTCGGCGTCCTCAGGGGCAAAATGGTCTTTTTCTCACTTTCTGTCAAATCTTCCGTTTTCAACTGTTTTAATCCCAAACACGAATGGCCATTACCAATTGACGTCCGTCTTGCAAAATAGTCATAATTACCCTTGAGATTTTGATAACGAAACTCGGGTCCAATATTGTAATCTCAATATGCTCGTTTCGCAGTTTTAGGGTCTCTCACTAACGAGCGGCAGTTTAGGCGTTACGCGTATCGACCTAAGATTGTCCGAATCGTGATGGTCTAAATTTCGAGAGAACGAGAGGAATTATCACTAGTACCAGGGTCGCGATCGTTTGGATTACAATCAGGTTTCATTCGTCAGATGTACTTTCGGTCGTGCGAAATCACTCGCGATCCGATCGTACGTTACTGACAAAATCAACCAGTCATTTTCCTAAGACCGGCCTATATTGGCTCAAAATATTTCCTCAACGTTCTTCAAAATCAGCGTTCAGTCGCGATTGGGTTCTCGGTCCACGTACCTGTTCCTATTTAGCCTTTCTCATATGGTTAGTATCCCGAGACTGATCAGGTCCAGGCGAGACTTACTAAAATTACATGAGAATAAATATACACTTTATTGGTCCCGATAACGGGTCAAAATTCAGGATGTTACACATGGGCCCTAATGGGCCGACCTAGGTCGGACATTTTTTTTGGATTCGGCCTTTGGGGTCGAGTCTGGTGGTTGGGCCCATGCCCAAGCATGGCCCGTTAGGTGACTTGCCGCATCGCTTTTTTTTTCCTAGGCCTGGTCAAGCCCATGGGCCATAATGGGCCTACCTAGGTCCAACGATTTTCTTTTGGGGGGTTTGGCCGTGGAGGTTGAGTCCTTTGGTTGGGCCCCATGCGATTGGAAGAGATTGCAAGGCGAATGTCGAAAGTGATGGGCGGGAAATTTCTTGTTCGCTTTTGTTGATTATGTAGACACATAAAGATGAAGGCTTTATTAGATTAGAAAATATAAATGCTTGTATGGAGACCTTAGTTATCACACTATGATAAAATGCAGACTTAACGTGAATATGGACCTAAATAAAAGTTATCAAGTTGGGTCAGATAGTATTTCTCGTATCTAAGAGAGAGAAAGAGAGAGAGAACCCTATGGAGAAGGAATGGGGACAATGGCTATCTCCAAAGCGATCACTATCTCGATTTGATGATGGCAAGCGACTAAATAGTCATGATCCTTGCCATTGTTTGAGACCGGCCATTGGCAAAAAGGAAAAGAGAAAAAGGAAAAAAAGAAAAAAATCATTATTTAAAAAAAATTATCTATGCCAATACTGTTTATGCCACATAGGACGGATAATGTTGACTGGACCATCAGGTCAATGATTTTTTTATCAAAATTGATCGAAATGACTATATTGACAAATCATCACAATATTTTGGAATAAATTGGCACAATTGAAAAGTTTGTGACTGAATTTGGCATAGTATAATAGGTTTAAGACTTTTTTGGTAATTTTCTCCATATTTGGCAGTTAAGGAATATATTTGTGTGTTGATTAGACACACAACATAAGTTCATTGAATGTAAATAATTTCATATTCTAAAAAAAATTATTGTTTCGTTTAATTTATTAGATCGAGATTTTTAAATTATCTAGTAGTTATCTTTTTTTTAATCTCTTATCTATTAGTTAGTTTGACAGACGTTAGAATTCAAAAGTTATTTAAGCGGGCTTTTATTTAAGCATCCAGTAATCACTTAAGAGGAATTTGCCACATCAACTTTTTAGGCAAAAATTTTTTTGGCCGAATCTTATTAAGCAAATTTAGCTGGCGAAGCATGTTTAGCATTTAACAGTAAAAAGAATAAGAAAAGTCTTTGGTCCCAATTTCTTCACTTCTGTTATTGATTTGGTCGATGATCCAAAGAGTTATAAAGATGCTAAGTCTAGACCGGATGCACATATGTGTAAAATGGCAATGGATGTTGAGGTAAAGTCTATTAAGCAAAATAATACATGGTCATTGGCTAATCTTATTACTAACACTAGAAGTATAGGTTCTAAATGGGTGTTGACGAAAAAAATTAAAATCGCACGGTACCAAAGATAAATCGGAAAAGTCCAAATAAGGACTCAATGTAAATGTGTTTTCTAAAAAGAGGGCTCATAGTGAATGTTGTTTTAAATAAAGGCTAAAGTGGCTATTTAATTTCAAATTATGGCCTGAAGTGCCCATTTGGTCTTAACAAGGGCATGAACTCACCGATCAGTGAGCATATGCTTATTTCGGCAGCACGAGCATGGACATTTTTGTGTGGAGACATTTTTTCTTTTGTTTCCCTATCTTTTCACTGTTCATCTTCTTCATACCTGGAGGGAAGTTGCAAGTCTCAAGCTCACCTCCAGATCTTGCCGTCTTCCAAGGCTATTGGCATCACATTCAAGCATCACCTTGGTCGGCTCTTCAAATTTGGCAGTCCATAGCCGTCGACACGGAACGAGCCGTCGTCTCTCTCTACACTTAAAAGCATATATTTAACTTGTTCCCAAAGCTAGTTTCTGATAAAATCACTTCTGATTTCTCTCTCAACACCTTGATTTTTACCCTAAAAGACCTCCTAAGAGCCATGGGTTAGCTCCGAAAAGAAAACCCTCAACTGCTAGTTCGGCGATTGCAAGCAGAACGGCTTCGACAAGAAAAGAAGAAGTTTGAGCCAATGGTGGCATCGCCCTCGCACTTTGACCAGAAGCAGCAGAAGTAGAAAGGGCTGTGGGCCGCTGCAAGGCCCAACCATCACATCGTTGACCAAGTGCAAGCTCCGATTGCTGAAGCGAGAGTGGATCAAGGACTACCGGCTCATGGAGGAGTTCGTGACAAAAGAAGATCAGCAAGCCATGGCCATGAGCGGCGATGGCTTGTTCGAAGCCGATGGCCATGGATGGCCATATCCGAAGAGCCAGCCAAGAAGACGCTTAGGGTGCGAATGGTAACCATTCTGCTCTAAAAATCAAATTCTTGCCAGAAATTGATTTCTGGAATTCTTGCCAGAAATTGATTTCTAGAGGAGAAATATGTTTGGTAAAACATGACCAATTCTACTCCAGAAATTGATTTCTGGAACAGAAATCTATTTTTATTTTTTTATTTTTTTGGACACCTCAAAAAAAATAAATTTCACTCAAAGTGGGTGCCCAAAGGTATTCTAAGCCATTTTGTGAAGTTTTGAAATTTTTTATTTTTTGATTTTTTTGGGCATATCAAAAAAATTAAATTTCACTCAAAGTGAGTGCCCAAAGGTATTCTAAGCCATTTTGTGAAGTTTTGAAATTTTTGATTTTTTTGGGCACCTCAAAAAAATTAAATTTCACTTAAAGTGGATGGCTAAAGGTATTCTAAGCCATTTTATAAAGTTTTGAAATTTTTAATTTTTTTGATTGTTTTGGGCACCTCAAAAAAATTAAATTTCACTCAAAGTGGGTGGCCAAAGGTATTCTAAGCCATTTTGTGAAGTTTTGAAATTTTTTATTTTTTTTTATTTTTTTGAGCATCTCAAAAAAATTAAATTTCACTCAAAGTGGGTGCCCAAAGGTATTCAAAGTCATTTTGTAAAGTTTTAAAATTTTTAATTTTTTTTGGGCACCTCAACAAAATTAAATTTCATTCAAAGTAGGTACCCAAAGGTATTCTAAGCCATTCTATGAAATTTTGAAATTTTTGATTTATATATATATATTTTTTTAAAAAAATTCACCAAATTTCCTATTTTCCCAAAATCTTGACTTTTTTTTTTATTTTCTGGAAATTTTTATGAATTTTTCTTGAATTTTTCAATTTTTATGCATTTTCTGAAAAAACAAATTAGTAAGAAAAAGAGAGAAAATAGGGAGAATGCATTCTAGAAGAGAGAAGCTATAAAAAGTAGCTTCTCTTTTTCTTGCTCAAAACTCATTCTGGAATCAAAAATGCATTCTGAAATCAAGTATTTTTAACAAACGCATTTTTATTTCAGAATGTGAAAATCACTCTAGAATGCATTCCGGAAATTTTTTAACAAACGCATTTCTATTCCGAAATCCATTCTGGAACAGAATTTCTATTCCATAATGGATTCCATGCGCGCCCTTAAACGCTTGCCGACGGCCATGGAAGATGGCCAGATCTGGAGAGAAACGTGGGTGAAGGAGGAAGAAGAGAAAAAATTGAAAAGATGAAAAAAGAAAAAATGAATGTCTTTGGACGATTATGTCCTTGGTTGTGCCGTTGGAATAAGCATGTGCTTGCTAGCTTGTGTAGATTTGAGGCCGACAAGTTTAGGCCCTTGTTTGAGACTAAATAGCCACTTTAGATTCGTATTTCAGACAATATTCATTCCGGGCCCTCTTTTGAGAAAACTCATTCACTTTGGGTCATTATTTGAAATTTTCCCTAGATAATTGTAAGACAAGATTAGTGGCAAAAAGGTATAGTAAAAAAGGGCTTGATTACTTTGATGTTTGTTCTCAAGTAACAAGGCTTACAATGATTAGAGTAATGATGATTTTAGCTTCTATACATGATCTGGTAATTCGTCAAATAGACGTTAAAATTGCCTTTTTAAATGGCAATTTAGATAAAAGGAAATCCATGCATCAACCTCACAATTAGCTCTTTGGGCATGACTAGGATGGATAAATGGTTGACGGAAGTGCCAAGTTCAAGCTGGGACTCACCATCGGGAGAGCTTGCTACCGAAGTACTGTGGATGATCTGGAAAGCGAGAAATGCCTAGATCTTTGAAGGCTGGATACTTGACCCACCAACGATTGTGCTGAGAGCCATTACCCAGCACAAGAGTTATATGAGATGGAACCCACGCTCAGGAAAACAGAGCAAAGCTTGAGCGACCGTACCTAAAAGATGGAAACCGCCGGCCAGAGGAAAGCTTAAATTCAACATCAACGGTTCGTGGGTGGAAGGCGCTTCGACGGGATTGGTGGCTGGCGTGTACTGCGACTCCACTGGAGCTCTGGTAGCTGGCTTTGCCGAATCCGTTCAGGCTGACTTTGATGCAATAGAAGGCACTAAAGCGAATAGAGAAAGAGAGACTCAGAGTAAAATGCTTCACTTCTTGCATTAATTATTCATCTGACAACAGATCTTTAACTAGGCCACTTGTACCAACATGATAACTACAAGATAGCAACAAAAGAAACCAACTCCTATAATCTAGCTGTCGCGACCTTCCCGAACCGAACGAGTGATCGAGTTTAGGCCAAGAGGTATTTGCCGATGGATGTGAACGACGATTGATTTGTTCGAAAGACAAACCAAATGGTTCATTGATCCAAAGACCGAGGTTCTCCCAAACCCCATACCTCGTGCGACGAGAATTTTCTAAATTACGCATTTGAATGGAGTCGCCACTAGCTATGATCAAGGGTTGGCTAGAAACCCTGATCGAGACGCGGGAGTATCGTCTCGATACGTGCGAAAATCAGAGATTCCAAAAATTCGGGGACTTGATTACACTAGCAGTTTAACTAGTGCCCTTTCGGTACCTAAACTTGAATGTTCGCAAACTAACGTACTGGGCAGTCTATCGAAAAAGCTAATTTTCCACCTAACCATTCTAAAGAATAGAAAATAACAATCAATAAATTAAAGATGCGCAACCAAATAATCACGAAGAAAATAAATAACCAGCGACCTAGCATCGTCTCTAAAAAGAAAATGCAATTAAAAGCCCTAAGGTAAAGCCTTAATGGCTTATCTGATTTTTTTTGGATTTTTTAGAGGGTTTTTTTTAACCTAAAATCTAGTGAAATTAAGCCCGAAACTAATTTCTAAACATTTCCTAATTTTCTGATTTTTTTTTTGAGTTTTTCCGAATTTTTCTGAATTTTCTGAATTTTTAAATATTTTTTGAATTTTCTGAATTTTTAATATTTTTTGAATTTTATGAATTTTTTAATATTTTTTGAATTTTATGAAATTTTTTAAAATATTTTTTGAATTTTCTGAATTTTTTGATATTTTTTTGAATTTTCTGAATTTTTTTAATATTTTTTGAATTTTTCTGAATTTTTTTAATATTTTTATTTAATTAATGTTTTTTTGGAATTTTTAAACATTTTCGAGTTTTTTGGAATTTTTTTTAAAATTTTTTAATTTTTTAAATATTTTAATGTTTTTTTTTTAATTTTTAAATTTTTGAAAATTTTTATTAATAAAATAAAGATTCCGGACCGGGTCCCCGACCCGACTACCCGACCTGGGTTTTTGACCTGCCCGAACTCTTTTATACACTTTTTTTTTGTTTTTCTTTCTCTCTTTTCCTTTTCTTTTCTCTTTTTTGTTTGTTTCTTTTTCTTTTTCTTTTTTTTTGTTTCTTCTTCATCCCCTACGTGCTTTTCCAGAATTTCTCACTGTTTCTTCATGCTGGACCTTCACCGAGCCTTCAACCGAGAGCTTGCTTTATCCAAAATTTCACCTCCGGCCATCGACCGTCACCTTTAGACGCCGACACCCGCCACCGACCGTCGGCTCGAGCCGCCAGCGCCAACTGCGGATGCCGGCCTACGCCGTCACCGCCAGGCGACGCTCCGGTGACCACATCGACCACTTAAAGAAGAACCACACCTCCCAGTCGGCGACCTAAAACTCAAACTCATTTTCCAGTTGGAACAACTTTCATCGGCTAAAATCTTTCGAGCAATATAATGGACATACATACACACAACAAAAATGGGGCAATGAGAGAGAGAGACTGAACAAGGCGGCCTCTAACCGCAGGCGTCGATCCAACGACGGGAATGGCATCTTCCGCGAAGGTTTCCTCCATGGCTCACTCGGATACACGACAAAGATGCCACAACAAAGAACATATCAACACAACATCAGTCACCAAACATCAACCTCAGGACGAACAAAAGAGAATCTAAGATTTCTTTTATGGGTCGACGCGGTGACTTCTGTTTCGGCTTTCATTCGGGCATTTCATCGAACAAGTGGAATGCGCCTTAAACTAAGGATTGCTAAGTGGATTTCAGCGGGATTCGAAGGTTTTCCTTGATAGAAATCGTTCAAGAACACATCCTAGAGGTGAAAAGAAGCATTTTCCTCGTCATGTGGTGCCGGGCGAGCACCGAATGAGCTCGGTGAGCCCGGCACCCGAGAGGCAGGACACGGGGATGGAAAACAGAGCACCAAAAGACCCACCTGGTTCGAGTCTGTTCGAGGCTAAGAGCGGTGATTGGCGGCTAGACAAGACCGGCGACGACTTGAACGGACCACCGGTGAGCAAGCAAGAGCCCCCTTCTCCTCCGAATCTCTTCCTCAAATGCTTCTCTCTCGGACGCTCTCTGTTCTTCTCTCCTTTTTTGTTCCTTCGTTCCTGACTGGCCAAGGCGGAACGCGACGACCGGAAATGATGGATGTCTGACGACGGTGGCTGGCCCGTGGGGAGGGGGGAAGAGATTTTCCGGCGATCCTCACTGAGAGAGGAACCGAAACGCTCTCTTCTTAGACCCCCTTCCCTGCTTTTTTCTCTCGGTCTCTCGCCTGTTCTCTTCTTCTTCAGTCCATCCTCCCCCTTTCTCTTTGCCTTCTTGCCTCTTTATCCCCGAATCGGGGGCTTTGCTTGGGACCACTGTACGTGCCTGACACTGGGCGCCGCTCGACGATGGACGCTGCTGCTGCGTGCGACGTTCCCTCTGCAACGCAACGTTTCGCTCTCTCCTCTGTACCTCCCGTACAGACCTCCCCCCTCCTTCTATTTTGTCCCTTCTGTCTTGTACCAGCGTGCGTGAGGGAGAGAGTGAGGGGTTGAGCGGCTGGGCTGGGCTGAAGAAGATGAAATGATGGAATGTTGGGCTGAAAATAAAAAAGGAGGGGAAAGGATCCTAAGGTGGGCTGAAGAGAGAGGAAAAATGAGGGGCCGAGCGAGCATTAAAAGATCAGAACTAGGGCTGATGGGTCGGGCCAGATTGGTCCGATATATATACTTTATTTATTTTAATTTTAGTTTTATCTCTCTTTTACACTAATCTTGGCCCATTTACTAATTAAGCCTTGATTAATCACGACGGGGCGAAATTAGGTGTCAACAGCTACCCCTCTTCGAAAGGAATTTCAACGAAGTTTCGTTCGAAGACAAAAGTGGCACCTACATTTTGCCCGCAAAGGATACAAGATGGCATCTCAGCCCAAAGTGTTAAGAGTTTTTTTTTTAGAAAGAAAGAAAGAAGATAATAATTAAAATAAAATGAAATAAAAAGACGCCTAGGGACTACAACCCTATGAACGTCAACGGTTCCGCATTGGGACTAAAGTCCTATGAAGCGAAGGGGATAAAATCCTGAAAGTATGACTAAGGGCTAAAACCCTATGAATGGCAAAGGGAATAAAACCCTAAAAGTGCGTCTAGGGGTTAAAACCCTATGAACGGCAAAGGGGATAAAACCCTGAACAGTTAAGATCCCGCCTAGGGGCTAAAACCCTATGAACGGCAATAAAAATAAAACCTTAAAGGAACGCCTAAGGTCTCTCGCACAAGGCTTGATGGGCCTAAAGCTTTTCACTTGAGGCTTGATGTTGTATAAAGCATGGTTTAAGGATAAACCCGTGAACCTTTTGAAATCAAGGTTTCCTGTGAGGAGACCTGTCATGCAAGAATAGTCTCTGGCCGCTAATGCTCACCATGTCAGCCAAATTTTTGGGGACCTTTCGAGGAGGCACCTGCACATCTAACACAACATGTTATAACAAGTGCCTTGGTAGCAAAAGCGTACCAGGTAAAATCATGGATAACATCATTACCGGGAAAGTGTTGATTGCAATGAGCAAATCAAACTAACTTCGATTGATTGGAAAACACTTGGCATTATTGAACATCACACAATTGCCATCGGTTTGAAAAATATCATCAATTCTTAGATTCCCTTGGAAGACAAATTTTTGTCAAAATGATCTTGACTCATGAAAAGGGCTAGTTAATTATGCCAAACAAGAGCTCATCAGTCGGAAGGGACTTCTTACACACTCTCGAGAAGGCAGTTTGATCCCATCCATTAATGTGGGAAGTAAGCATGATCTCTCTGTATACCTCACACTGCCAGTGTCGAAGGCTTTGAGAATCATTTGCGACAAGTGCACATCAACCAATCTAAGAGGTCTTTTAAGGGACTGTAATGTAGGTATGGTTATGGTCTCAACAATGGATGAGCATTATCGGCTAAGGAATGAAATAATTGTCGATCAGTATTTTCGTCAGGTTTACAAGTCAAGAAACCTTAAGACGAGATAAGATAAGCTTGCCCTCATTTCTTCAAGCGGTAGCTTCTTCGGACATCCAAATTTCTGTTTGAACCATCCCAATCAAAAGAGACTTTGGAGAAGGTTGTAATATTGGTCTGGGTAAAGGCTTGAAAGGCTAAGAAATTCCCAAAAGGGGTTGAAGAGGTGGTGATTATCATGGCCTCATTACCATACCATCCAATCTTTTCGAATGTACTTGACTTTAAAATGTAGTTTGTCTCGAAAGTCCATTGACTAATCCTTTCAACACAAGAGCTTTGCTCTTTTATCTAGTGGCGTTTGCGCTTGCCATGATCTTTCTTTTCTTCATGCAAGCATTTCACCCTCCCTTTTTTTCTTCGCAATGGTTGTTGATCTTGCCTTTACTAGGCACATCCCTTTTTTTTTTTATAATGGGTGCTGGTCTTGCTTTTATCAAGCACACTGTTTTTTTTTTTAACGCCCTTTAGTTTTCACTTGACTTTCGCTTTGGACTTTCAAGACATTCTTTACATTGTCACATAGGCACTATTTTCTTGGGTGAATCATGTGCCTTGCCCCAGTGTAGGGAGATGGTCACCACTCGGGTTTTTGAAACAAATATTCAGGCTCAATTTGTCTGAACAAGGGATATAAGTATTTAGGTATAGGAATGAATGCTCTTCTTCATTTCGGGATGTTTCAAGTTTCTATAAAGACGCACATGAGGTTACCACAAAAAGATTGATACAAGTGAGAGTAAAGAAATTTTTCTCATCTTTTTCACCAAATAGTGTCAATCAAAACCTCCAAATTTGCCCCGTTGTGGAGTGGTTCTTGACAGGGGTATTTTGCAGAAATTCTCCATATGTAAAGGCTCAAAGGGGCTTGACTATGGTCACCTGTAGTGTGTAGGATATATAAAAAAAATGCCTCTTTTCATTTCGATCTGTGCACTATTCGCGAATGGATCTCTCGTCCTTAAACAACACGAGCTTTTTTTTTTATTCGCTCCTCTCAAAGTGTTTACATGACGTGTTTGGGAACGGCTTGCCCTTCCTCATCCTAAATGTTTCTCACTTGGCATGATCAACATTTCCCTTTCGTTTCGTTGAGATCATCATGAATTGATCAATCTCCATAGGGAATTTTGATTCAAAATGAACGATTCATCAAGCATAAAGGCAATTTTTGGATGAAACGATATTCCAGACATTTGCGCAAATTCTGCTCTTTCAATTTCCACTTCAACACTTGTTGCTTCTCAAAAACCTCAAAGACTTTTTCTTTGCGATGAAAATTCTCCATTTGACTCCCCTTTGATTTTAGGAAGAAGGGTACTTACCTGCAGTAGGGTGACTTGGTAACCCCTTCCTTTGCATTCGATTTTCTGAATACTTGTCAAAACCTTTCCGTCAATCGCGGGTCAATTCACGGATCATCTGGAACCTGCAAAACAAATTTGTGTGCATGGATGCATGATATGCATGATATGCGCAATGTGAATAACCTACAATGACTCGAATCAGAAATGGCTCTCAAGCTTTGGATTTCATTCAACGAAAATACTTCTTCACCAAATCGGCATTTACAAGCTTTGGCAATTCTTGGTCATCCATTTTTACAAGAACTAGGGCTCCCCCAGGTAGCGCTTTTTTAACTACATACGGACCCTCATAGTTCGGGGCAAACTTCCCACCCGGTGCTGGCATGGCAGACAGCACTTTCTTTAGCACGAGATCTCCAGCTTCAAAATGTCGAGGTCGGACTTTGCGGTTGAAGGATTTTGCAACTCGCTTTTGGTAGCATTGACCGTAGCACAGAGCCTTAAGTCTTTTCTCCTCAATCATGTTCAACTGATCGTGTCTCTATTGAGTCCATTCTTCCTCAGAGAGGCTAGCTTGTGAGAGGATCCTTAATGAAGGAATTTCAACTTCTATAGGCAAGACGGCCTCCATACCATAGACAAGCGAAAAAGGAGTTGCCCCTGTTAAAGTACAAATTGAGGTTCGATATGCCATCAATGCATAAGGCAACCGTTCATGCCAATCTCGATAATTGTCAGCAGTTTTTGACAGGATCTTCTTTATGTTCTTATTAGCTGCCTCCACAGCTCCATTCATTTGTGGGCGATAAGGCGAGGAATTCAGGTGGCGAATGTGAAATTCGTTGAGCAAGTCATCCACGACCTTATTGTTCAGATTTAAGCCATTATCAGTAATGATCGCCTCTGGGACTCCATAGCGAGCGATGATGTCACGGCGGATAAACTTGGCCACATTCTTGGCAGTGACATTGGCATATGAATTTGCTTCAATCCACTTAGTGAAATAATCAATCGCCACCAAGATAAAACGATGTCCATTAGAGGCCTTAGGATTAATTGGCCCAATTATGTCGATCCCCCAAATTGAGAAAGGCCATGACTCAGACATTTGATGCAATTCGTTGGGCTGTACGTTGACTTTATTCGCATAAATCTGGCACTGATGACAATAACGAACATGTCGGATATAGTCAGTCTCCATAGCCATCCAAAAATATCCCAGTCTCATGATTTTTCTAGCTAGAAGATGACCATTCATGTGCGGACCGCATTCCCCCTCATGTATTTCTCTCATCAACTGATTAGCTTCTTTAGCATCAACGCATTTCAATAAAATTGAGTCGAAAGACCTCTTATAAAGAGCCTTGCCACTTACGAAGAATTTGGCAGCTAGCTTCCTAATGTTTTTCTGATCAGTCAGTTCACTCCAGGGAGGATATTCACCCTTTTGAAGGTAGTTCATAATATCATAATACCAAGGCTTCCCATCAGGTTCATCGACAATCACCATACAGTAAGCTGGACGTCTTAGAATTTCAATTTTAAAAGGCTCGATGTCCAATCCTCCCGTAACTTGCAGCATCGATGACAACGTGGCCAAGGCATCGGCGAACTGATTCTGCGATCGAGGCAAATATTCAAAGACAACCTAATCAAATTCCTTTATTAACTCCTCCAAAAATTCGTGGTAAGGGATTAATTTGGGGTCACGGGTCCGCCATTGACCCTCTGTTTACAGAATGATGAGGGCAGAATCGCCATAGACTTGTAGCTTTCTAACTTTCATGTCGATGGCCAACTGCAGCCCGAGTACGCAAGCTTCGTACTCTAAGATGTTGTTAGTACAAGGAAAGACCAACTTGGCGGCCACAGGATAATGTTGACCCGTCGGGGAAATAAGAACTGCTCCAGTCCCAGAACCAGTCAAATTAATAGCACCATCGAAGTACATAGTCCAATTATCACTCACTACCTCTGAAATGCGTTCCTCTATAGGATCCGATTGATCCTGGTCCTCCGACCTTTCGAAGATTTCTGCCAACATGTCAGCTATGGCTCTTCCCTTGATGGATTTCTGGGTCATGCTGTGAACATCGAATTCAGACACTAGAATTTGCCACTTCGCTAATTTTTCGACCAACGCGGGTTTTTCCAGTAAAAATTTGATGGGATCATTCTCAGTTACAAGTAGAATTCGATGATGGAGCGTGTATTGGCGTAAACGGTGTAACACCCACACCAAGGCCACACATGTTTTCTCAACTCCGGGGTAATTCATTTTGGAGGAAGTGAACTTCTTACTGAGATAGTATATCGCACATTCTTTACCATCACCCGGCCTTTTCTGGGCTAGCAAGGCTCCCAATGATTCGTCATGAATAATCAGATACAGTATTAATGGCACCTTCGGAACCGGTGGGACCAGAACTGGCGGATGAGAAAGATATTGTTTTATTTCCTCAAAGGCCTTTTGACAGTCGACATCCCACTCAACTTTGGTGTTCTTCTTCAAGAGCTTGAAAAATGGTTTAGCAGTCTCAGACAATTGGGATATGAATCTCGCCACATAATTCAGTCTTCCTAACAAACTCCGAACTTCTTTGACAGTTGAAGGAGGTTTCAGCTCACAAATGGCTTTAACTTTCGATGGGTCAATTTCAATGCCTCGACTACTAACCGTAAACCCTAATAGCTTCCCAGACTTTGCCCCAAACACACATTTGTCGGGATTAAGCCTCAGCTTGAATTTTCGGAGTCGATCAAACAATTTCTGCAACACCTTGATGTGGTCCTCTCCATGTTTGGATTTAGCAATCATGTCGTCCACGTAGACCTCCACTTCCTTATGCATCATATCATGAAATAGGGTGACCATTGCTCTTTGGTACGTTGCCCCAGCATTCTTCAAGCCAAAAGGCATTACCTTGTAACAAAAGGTCCCCCATGGAGTAACGAAGGAGGTCTTACTTTTATCTCCTTCTTTCATCCGAATTTGATTATAACCAAAAAATCCATCCATGAAGGAAAACAGTTCGAATCCCGCGGTACTATCGACCAACACATCAATGTGAGGCAACGGGAAGTCATCTTTCGGACTTGCTCGATTCAAATCGCGGTAGTCGATACATACCCTAACTCGACCATCTTTCTTCATGACAGGGACAACATTAGCGATCCAATCAGAGTAGTGCGACACCTCTATGAAGCCCACTTTCAATAACTTCATGACTTATTCTTCGATTTTCTTGGATAATTCGGGTCTTGTTCTCCTAAGCCTTTATTTCTTAGGCGGGATATTCGGATCAGTCGGGAGAGCATGCTCTACGATTTCCTTATCTAATCCCGGCATATCCGCATACGACCATGCGAACACATCTTGGTATTCCTTTAGCAGCCCGATCATCCTTTTAGCCTTAATCTCAGAAAGGCCGGCTCCAATTTTAACTTCTCTAACATTCTGCGAATCACCCAGGTTTATTGTGACCGTAGGCTCTGCAGTCAATGGTTTAGCTTTTTCATGGCAAATCCAGTCTCGTTCGACACTCCTCTGATCACAGTCCTCCTTATCATCATCGGACCCGGAGGAATTTCCGTCAAGCAAATCCGAGTTACAAATGCAACTATCATGATTATGTGGAATGATATGCCTGAGATGCCATGAAGAAGATTGGTAATTGGATTGGCAAGCGTTATTGCAATTGATGGCATGCATCTATTTTGAAATCAATTTGAAAGAGTTTTCAACATAAAAAAAAATGAGAGATCCGTCCTCATATCCTCGAACGTCTCTATCCACAAAGAATTTTGAAAACTAGGAATCGTGTGGAAGTCCAGGCCTCAAAGCATCATCATCAGACTGGTTTAGGTACTCCCACACGTCCTTAATAAAACAGATTCATGATTCTATTAACAGGATAAGGCCGTTTACATGACTCGAAGTCTTGGACCGACGGCTCGCAGTCCAAGATTTTGATTACAAAAGAAAGCAGCAGCTAGACCTAAATAGACTTCCCATGCAAGGGATAGACATAGACTCAAACTAAACGAAACGGGAAAGAAAAACAGCATTCCTACTCAGAAGGATTGGTGGCAGCAGTACAGGGCTTCGTCCCCTCACTTCCCATGATAACACAAGCAAACTTCTCCTCGAACAACTCGACTAGGCCAAGGATGGCCTCCTCTTCCTCCAGCAGCTTGGGTGGACCCGGGAAGATCTCTTTCAACTCCGGAAGGAGTAAGCCTTTCTGACTCTCCTTTAATCCAAATAGACTTCCACGACCTCCGTTACCTCCATGATTAGCTAGGCCTTTATGGTTACCACGACCTTCATTGACTCCACGACCCCCGTAGCTAGTATAGCCTCCACGGCCACCGCGACCTCCATGATCACCCCGACCTCCGAAATCGCCTCGTCCTTCATGACTATCTCGGCCACTAGAATTGCTACCATGATGACCTAGGCCTGTCGTTTTATGCCACTTGGAAGCCTGAATAGGTTCTTTGATGCCTTGTCCATACAGTCCTAGGCCAGTTCCAAGAACATGACCATTTTCAAGCAACACTATACTCGACATCATCGAAGGCTTGGCCACTTCTGGGTTGCGCATAATAGTTCCCACAGGCACATGGACCACCGACACTAACTCCAAAGTCTGGTAGCTTGATTCAACCTTATCCTCGGGCTCTATGTACGGAATTGCAGTGTCGTGGAAGACTTTAAAATCAGTCTCTCCGTGAACAGTTATCAACTTTCCACCCACAATGAATTTAACCTTGTGGTGCAAACTCGAGGGCACAGCTCCGGCAATGTGTATCCAAGGTCGCCCTAGTAGAAAATTGAATGCACTAGGAATGTCCAGGACCTGGAAGTTGACCAAAAAAAGAACTGGACCAATCAGTAGTTCAAGCTCGACCTCGCCAACGACTTCCTTCTTCATACCGTCGAAAGCACGAACGGTAGATTTAGATGACAGAATTTTCTCTTCACTCACTCCCAGACGATGAAGGGTGGCGAGTGGGCAGATGTTTAATGCAGACCCGTTGTCAATTAGAACTCTCGCTATCATTCTATCACGACACTTAACTGAAATAAGTAGCGCCTTAGTATGATTGCGACCTTCTGGAGGGAAATCTTCATCGGCAAAAGAAATCTGATCTTTCAGCAAGATAGACCCAACAAACTCCTCTAATTGGGTGTCATTGATAGTTTCGGGAATGTGCACTTCATTTAGAACCTTGAGTAGTGCATTTTTGTGTTTCTCGGAGGATTTGAAAAGATTCAGAAGTGATATCTGGGCCGGCATCTTTCTTAGCTGATTGACAACATCAAACTCACTAGTCTTAACAACTGCTAAAAACTGCTCGGCCTCTTCATTTGAAACAGCCTTTTTCTCAACCACCTTGATGGGATCATAGCATCGACCAGAGCGAGTAACAGCATCGATTTCATCCACCTTGTAGCTCCAAGGGACTGCCTTAGTATCGTAATTAGGGGTCATCTCTATTGCCATGTCTTCCCTGCCCTCGAGCAGGAGTTCAATCACCGTCGGTTCCATGGCATAATCCTCGATTTCTACAGTAGCAAACTCTTCGGACGTGAGGTCAATGATTACATGCTCAACATCTCGTTCATCGGGGTCTGATAGGCTTTCTTCAACTGACAGGTCAATAACAACGGGGGTGATCATGTTGACCATCTCCTCCTCGGGCTCAAGCAGGTCGTCCATACCTCCTCATCCATCAGGAACAACATCCTTGGAATCGATGAAGAAGCTTGGTGGGGGTGAATACTTTACAAAATAGTCGAATTTACCACTAGGTTGACCTAGGGTGTCAACCACTTCCCCATTTTCACGAGCATTCTTCATGAATTCATGATTCCAATCAATATTTCTAGCTTGAGGCTCATAATCATCACATGAACTGTCTCCTTCACTGTCGATCACAATTAAATTCTTCGACGTTCTATCATTGGTTGGTTCGGTAGTCTCCGTTAGTTCAACATGTGCCTCCTCCAATCCCTTCTTGATTTCGCAAAATGAGTCTATAACGGCTACCCGGGGCATTGTAACATCCTCCTTCACGATATAGATTATGCCCATGTCTACCATCTGAGTGATATATCTCAGCTTCTCTTCCATTGGGATATCCTCCCCCTCTTCAAAATGTCCCGCCGACACTAATAGCTCATATAGTTTAGGAACATTCACTCCAAAAGTTTGCTTACTCTCGTTGCCCTTTTCCGTGACCATGTTGACATTCTCAGCATGATTAGGCAATGGATTTTGTTGGATATTAGGGGGCGGATCCTTGAAGGATAAAAGGCCCTTGTCGAGTAAATTCTGAACTTTGTTCTTGAGAGTGAAGCAGTTATCTACATCATGACCCCTCTCGCCTCTATGGAACTCGCAGGACTTCGACAAGTCGAATCCGGGGAATTTTGGAGGATTATCCCGAGGTACTTCTTTGGCTATCATTCCCCTTCTCAGCAGCATGGGCAACTACTTGGACAGAGGCCTAGGCAGAGGAGTGAATTGCCTCGGTGCCTTCTTTTTGAATTCATAACTCTGATATGTCTTCTCTCGGAACACAGACGGTCCTTGGGAGGATGAGACAGGGGGCCTTGTCACAGCCGGTGCTTGTACATATGCGATCTCTACATTCTTTTCTTTTCTATTTGGGATCTTCCGGCTAATCCCTTCATTTAATCTACCATCATATATGGCTCCCTCCACCCTTTCTCCAACATCTACCAACTGAGAGAAGGTCATGCATCCAGAACCCACCAATTTCAAATAGAAATCATTAGGTAAGGCCTTAAGGAAGAGATCCAATAGCTCTTTTTCATCGAGCGGAGGACGGACTTGAGCAGCGAGAGTACGCCATCTTTGAGCAAAAGCTCTGAAGGACTTACTCCTTTTCTTTTCAGTTCGAGTCAACACTTCACGTGTGGGAGCTATGTCGGTGTTGTATTTGTACTGCAGGACGAACGCTTCGGCTAACTCTTCCCACTTCTCAAACTTCTCAGGCTCCGACAACACGTACCATTGCAAAGCAGGCCCCGTCAAACTCTCTTGAAAAGTCTGAATCATCAATGGGACATTCTGGGCATATCTCGCCATTCGGTTCAAATAGTACTTCAAGTGGATCTTTAGGTCTCCGGTCCCATCATACTTAGTAAAGTCGGGAATCTTGAACTTCTCGGGAAAGCTCATTTGTGCATATTGAGAAAGATCCTCGATCATATGCTCTTCGTATCCCCGTAGTGCACGAAGTTTCTCTTTTATCTTTGCAAACCTCTTATTGTGCTCCTCTTCCAAACGGGCCGTGACAACTTTCGAAACGGGATCAAGCTCTACCACTACAGGCACGGCATTCAACGTCTCCCTGACACCATTCCTTCGTACAGACCCCTCTTCGGGGATCGGAGGCAACTTGTGGCGCGGCTTGGTTAGCATTCGTCGTCGCCAGTGCGGTTCTAACTTCATTGGCGAACTGCGCGAGTTGAGCACTTAGCTCATTAATCTTGTTATCAAGTGCGGTGAAGCGGGCATTTTGCTGCTCGATGTTCATCCTTACTACTCTCGAGCGTGTGCGAATAGGTGATCGCCACGAAGCCGTAGTTTTGAGACCTGGTTCGTAAAATAAAACAAGAAGGTTGAAATTAGTACGGAATGAAGCGAGAGAACGGAAATTGCACGCCTTTTAATTTTATATTCTTATAATGAAACCGAGATAAGAAACTTTTTCGCACAAATCGCACCTCATGTAAACAGTTTCTTATAAGAATTTCATTGTAAGAAACTATACAATTAAAAGGGATTAACATATAATGATTGATTAAAATGCCCATTTCACGTTCTATTCAACCTACAAAAGAGGGAACTTCACTAATTACATCGAAATTTGTGAAAGGAAATCCCTATACACCCGCTAAATAATAAAAAGCATATCCAAACATTTGCTCTAAAAGTTCATATAAAGAAAAAGCCATATACATCAATTCCAAGATAATTAAAAGAACACCCTAAAAGAAACTAATAGAACATGACTAGTCTTAGATATAGGGCCTTTTCATAGCATGTTGCGGACACGCTTGTAAGCTTTCTGCCAATGTTCTGCCTCAGCCAGGGCTTCGTCTCTTTCCCTTGTGATCCGCCCTATTTGAGTTTCCTTGGGGGTCGCAATCACGCGAAATTTTGGGATGGTGACAGCGAGCTCGGGCTCGACACGTCGCGCTATGTATTCTTTCGATGCATGGTGCTCCTTCATGGGTCCTTCCAAGTCTGTGGCTCGCTCCACGTCTTTCGGTTGGCAACGGTAGAGTATGTCAATGATTCGTTTCACTCCGTTCTTCAACTCCTCCAGCCGGTCCCCATTGACAACCCCATTGCGAAAATCGAAACGAAATAAACCCGACTTTAGAGGAGGAGGGATTTCTTGAAGCACATAGAATTGACGGGCGACTCTTAAAGGATAATAAGAAGTCGATCCCGTCAAACCTAAGAGTGGAACTGGGTCACTATGGCCACTTGTAAGACATACTTTAGGAAAATGAACCCAAAGGGCTTGCCAAAGAATTTACTTAGGTGTAAGATTCTCGAGGAAGTCTACCCAACTACGAAATGTCCAAGGACGAAGGAATTTTTCTATCTCTCTAAATTGGGTAAGGGGATTTATGTCCTTACTAACATGAGGAATGGCTAAATTTCCAACGAATTGTTTCAAATGAGACACAAACCAGACTTGAAGAATACCTAAGGGGGCTCTAAGGGCCACATGCTTGTCTTTCTTGAAACGATTAAGAGAGATGAATATCTCGGCGATGATCATATTGGTAAACCCTTTGAGGACGAGAATCCCATCGATAACATGAATAACATTGGGGTCCATTATTTTTTGAGTGAATGGAAAGATGACAAACCCGAAAAAGGTTAATAGGAAGACCTTAGCGGATTCGGCTCTAGGACTCGAAAGAAAGGTATGGAATCGTTGTTCAATAAAAGCTAGTGGGAGACCCTTGGAGTTTCTATCGAGGAGTGTCCTAATTTCGGGCGGCGGAACCCCTAGGATTTGACTCAAACGAGGGACTGGATCCACACCTAAAGAAGGATCGATGACACTAAGGGAAGGGGCATCGCCTATGATGATTTGAATTTCCTCCAAAGTCGGGGTTAATTCGTGACGATCAAACACAAAGGTTGAGGTTTCAGGGTTCCAAAAGTGGGCCAAGGCCTTGATCAATGACACTTGGGGTTCTATATGTAAAAGAGAAAGGAGGTGGCCGATCTTCTTTTCCACGTAGTTCTTCTTGCTTAAGTCGAGAGCATCCCACATGTCCAACAACACTCGCTTTGGGATCGGGAGGATCCGAAGCTCGTCGAGGCCCATGATATCTAAGCCTAGGGGCATTTAAATCAATCACTATTTATTACGAAGTAAATTTAAGTTCGCTTGAAAAAAAGGATTGCGATTATAGAACGTGAAGGAAATACAAACCTTTACCCAAAAAGCGTGGATATGTCAAACACAAAAACAAGTTGCATGCAGACTCGTGAGCTCACTAAAGGTAGGAATTCTAAAGGTTCCCATCCCAAATAGATCAAAAGAGTTTTCCCTATTCCGCGCTTACGTCGGACAGTCCTCTTTATCACTATTTGAAAATGGGCGGAACCAAAAGGGGATAGCCATGGGTCCTTCCCCGCACGGTTTCCACACTTTTGGCACCTCCTATGGGTTTCCTAAGGCGATCGGGGTTTTAGATCGCAGGTTGTGTGTGCAAAGTGTAGTGCTAAAGCAAGCAAAAACATGCACGAGAATTGATATCCAAACAGCACTTCTATTTCAATCCACGTATACATACATCCTTACACCAACCTGCAAAACAAATTCGTCAACAATCACTCCACCCCTTATAACTCCCAACCTATAAAAATATTTAACACAACGTTAGTGGACTTACCTTAACCTTCACGAAGCGCTGCCACAAGATCACGTTAGTTAACAAATAATCAAGTTATATTAGGCCTAAGTCCTCAAGTCCCCAGCGGAGTCGCCAAGCTGTCGCGACCTTCCCGAACCGAACGAGTGATCGGGTTTAGGCCAAGAGGTATTTGCCGATGGATGTGAACGACGATTGATTTGTTCGAAAGACAAACCAAATGGTTCATTGATCCAAAGATCGAGGTTCTCCCAAACCCCATACCTCGTGCGACGAGAATTTTCTAAATTATGCATTTGAATGGAGTCACCACTAGCTATGATCAAGGGTTGGCTAGAAACCCTGATCGAGACGCGGGAGTATCGTCTCGATACGTGCGAAAATCAGAGATTCCAAAAATTCGGGGACTTGATTACACTAGCAGTTTAACTAGTGCCCTTTCGGTACCTAAACTTGAATGTTCGCAAACTAACGTACTGGGCAGTCTATCGAAAAAGCTAATTTTCCACCTAACCATTCTAAAGAATAGAAAATAACAATCAATAAATTAAAGATGCGCAACCAAATAATCACGAAGAAAATAAATAACCAGCAACCTAGCATCGTCTCTAAAAAGGAAATGCAATTAAAAGCCCTAAGGTAAAGCCCTAATGGCTTATCTGATTTTTTTTGGATTTTTTAGAGGGTTTTTTTTAACCTAAAATCTAGTGAAATTAAGCCCGAAACTAATTTCTAAACATTTCCTAATTTTCTGATTTTTTTTTTGGAGTTTTTCCGAATTTTTCCGAATTTTCCGAATTTTTAAATATTTTTTGAATTTTCTGAATTTTTAATATTTTTTGAATTTTATGAATTTTTTAATATTTTTTGAATTTTATGAAATTTTTTAAAATATTTTTTGAATTTTCTGAATTTTTTGATATTTTTTGAATTTTTCTGAATTTTTTAATATTTTTTGAATTTCTGAATTTTTAAATATTTTTTTAATTAATGTTTTTTTGGAATTTTTAAACATTTTCGAGTTTTTTGGAATTTTTTTAAATTTTTTAATTTTTTAAATATTTTAATGTTTTTTTTTTTGAATTTTAAATTTTTGAAAATTTTTATTAATAAAATAAAGATTCCGGACCGGGTCCTCGACCCGATCCAACTCCACTACCCGACCCGGATTTTTGACCCGCCCGAACTCTTTTATACACTTTTTTTTTGTTTTTCTTTCTCTCTTTTCCTTTTCTTTTCTCTTTTTTGTTTGTTTCTTTTTCTTTTTCCTTTTCTTTTTCTATTTTTTTTGTTTCTTCTTCATCCCCTACGTGCTTTTCCAGAATTTCTCACTGTTTCTTCATGCTGGACCTTCACTGAGCCTTCAACCGAGAGCTTGCTTTATCCAAAATTTCACCTCCTGCCATCGACCGTCACCTTTAGACGCCGACACCCGCCGCCGACCGTCGGCTCGAGCCGCCAGCACCAACTGCGGATGCCGGCCTACGCCGTCACCGCCAGGCGACGCTCCGGTGACCACATCGACCACTTAAAGAAGAGCCGCACCTCCCAGTCGGCGACCCAAAACTCAAACTCATTTTCCAGTTGGAACAACTTTCATCGGCTAAAATCTTTCGAGCAATATAACGGACACACATACACACAACAAAAATGGGGCAATGAGAGAGAGAGACTGAACAAGGCGGCCTCTAACCGCAGGCGTTGATCCAACGACGGGAATGGCATCTCCCGCGAAGGTTTCCTCCATGGCTCACTCGGATACACGACAAAGATGCCACAACAAAGAACATATCAACACAACATCAGTCACCAAACATCAACCTCAGGACGAACAAACGAGAATCTAAGATTTCTTTTACGGGTCGACGTGGTGACTTCTGTTTCGGCTTTCATTCGGGCATTTCATCGAACAAGTGGAATGCGCCTTAAACTAAGGATTGCTAAGTGGATTTCAGCGGGATTCGAAGGTTTTCCTTGATAGAAATCGTTCAAGAACACATCCTAGAGGTGAAAAGAAGCATTTTCCTCGTCATGTGGTGCCGGGCGAGCACCGAATGAGCTCGGTGAGCCCGGCACCCGAGAGGCAGGACACGGGGACGGAAAACAGAGCACCAAAAGACCCACCTGGTTCGAGTCTGTTCGAGGCTAAGAGCGGTGATTGGCGGCTAGACAAGACCGGCGACGACTTGAACGGACCACCGGTGAGCAAGCAAGAGCCCCCTTCTCCTCCGAATCTCTTCCTCAAATGCTTCTCTCTCGGACGCTCTCTGTTCTTCTCTCCTTTTTTGTTCCGTCGTTCCTGACTGGCCAAGGCGGAACGCGACGACCGGAAATGATGGATGTCTGGCGACGGTGGCTGGCCCGTGGGGAGGGGGGAAGAGATTTGCCGGCGATCCTCACTGAGAGAGGAACCGAAACGCTCTCTTCTTAGACCCCCTTCCCTGCTTTTTTCTCTCGGTCTCTCGCCTGTTCTCTTCTTCTTCAGTCCATCCTCCCCCTTTCTCTTTGCCTTCTTGCCTCTTTATCCCCGAATCGGGGGCTCTGCTTGGGACCACTGTACGTGCCTGACACTGGGCGCCGCTCGACGATGGACGCTGCTGCTGCGCGCGACGTTCCCTCTGCAGCGCAACGTTTCGCTCTCTCCTCTGTACCTCCCGTACAGACCTCCCCCCTCCTTCTATTTTGTCCCTTCTGTCTTGTTCCAGCGTGCGTGAGGGAGAGAGTGAGGGGTTGAGCGGCTGGGCTGGGCTGAAGAAGATGAAATGATGGAATGTTGGGCTGAAAATAAAAAAGGAAGGGAAAGGATCCTAAGGTGGGCTGAAGAGAGAGGAAAAATGAGGGGCCGAGCGAGCATTAAAAGATCGGAACTAGGGCTGATGGGTCGGGCTAGATTTGTCACGTCCCGTACCCCACGAAGCATGATCATCCGCGTAGGTCGAAATAAAATGTGACGCTCCTAGGATTGCATCAACGACCCAAAACCCAAATCAGAGAAAAACGCACGTCACATGCGGAAACTACGTATATATATATATATATACACCCAGACATGCAATTATAACCATGAATAGCAACAAACAGTAATAGGCTAAGGAAATACTAACATATATGCACCCTTTTTATAAACTTATACAAACTAGTTATTTACAGCCAAAAAGAATACAACCAAAAGGCCACTAAACAAAAAGGATCGGTGGCCTAGGGTATCAGCTAACTACCCAGGGAGAGTTACATCAAAAAGAGGGGTTAATCTAATCTCCTACTCTTGGGATCTGCCCTACGGCTCCTCGCCAGGATTGGATGGCGCTGCTGACTCCTCAGACGAGTCCTCCTCTGACAGAACTTCCTCGTCTGACCCCACTTCTGCCACTTCTCCAGCTGGCTCACCGTTCTCTCCCACTACTTCCAGATTCAGTTCTTCGTCTTCCTCCTCAATCATATCATCAGCTATGACTTGCTCACCACCTTGCACCTCGTCCATCGGTATCGGTCCATCCACCGTATCGCCCACGCTGCTTACACTAAGGGAGGCGGGAGGATCAGAGACTTCTCCACTCACCATTTGGGGAATCATGACGCCATTAACATCTACTGGAACATCAAAAGTCCTCATCGGAGGTCCAGTGACACCATTAGCTCCCCTATAACACCAGGCTACGTACTCCTGAGTCTCGTTGTAATCTTCTCCCACATCTATCAGTACCACCGATTGATATCTAACGTACGCTGATCCATCTCCACAAGGATGAACACTAACACCTCGTTGAATCCTATGTGGATATCCAAAAAGAGGGGCCCTCCTCGGCATCCTATGGACGGGGGTCTGAAAATCGGTTTTACCACAACCGTGAGATAAACTCAGCAAGTAAAATCTCTAATCCTAAACTAGGCTAACGTGCACCTCCAGAGATAAATAAAACACGTAATTCACTGCACCAGTAAATAAATCATTATAAGTTCACATGGGCTCACAGCCCGATCTCAATACTCCAGCCCTGCAGGTTAGGCTTTCGATATCAATATAACTCATAGACAATTAAATCGACCCGAAGGCCATGACCCAATGGTCATCACAGTTTAACTCGACCCGAAGGCCATGACCCAATGGTCATCAATCGTTCGACCCGAAGGCCCGACCCGTCGGCCACAGTTATATATCGACCCGAAGGCCTGACCCGTCGGTCACAATTACACTCGACCCGTAGGCCTGACCCGTCGGTCACAATTATATATCGACCCGAAGGCCTGACCCGTCGGTCACAATTACACTCGACCCGTAGGCCTGACCCGTCGGTCACAATTATATATCGACCCGAAGGCCTGACCCGTCGGTCACAATTACACTCGACCCGTAGGCCTGACCCGTCGGTCACAATTATATATCGACCCGAAGGCCTGACCCGTCGGTCACAATTACACTCGTAAATCATATCAAAACCAATGTGAATTTCACAATCAAAGGCCCATTTAATTTCCAATTGGGCTTCAAACAAATTCAATTCAATCTACAACAAAGGCCCAATTAATTCCCAAATGGACTTCCACAATTCAAGTCAACTCATTTCAAGGCCCATTCCATTTTCCAATTGGGCTTCAAACAATTTTAATTAAGTCCAACATCAAGGGCCCAATTAATTTCTAATTTCAAGGCCCATTTAATCTCTAATTCCAAGGCCCATTTAACTTTCTCCAATTTGGGCCCATTAACATAAAATTCGGAGCCCATGAGGCCCATTCCATTTCAGCCCACATTTCTTCACTAATTACCACTAAACCACCATAATTAGTCCTAATTAAGTCTACTAATCCACCCTTGCACAAAACACACTTAATTAGACCCTAATTAACATAATTAAACCTCTAATCTAGCACACTTAGGACTAATTTAGGGATTAGTGGATTTACTCGCCTAATGACGACGCGAGACGACGGGAGCGAGCGGCCGATGACCGGCGAGCGGTACGATCGACGGCGGCGCCCCAAAGCAAGCCGGCGGCTCACGGCGGTCCGGCAAGCCCACGGCCAAGTCTCGGCCAAAACAGGGGAGGGCCGGCTGAGTGGGGCTGAGGACGGAGGAGAGTGAGATGGGGAGGCGAAGCTGATCGGCCGGGGTGGCGCACGGCGGCGCGGCCAGGCAGACGAGCCCAGCGACGGCGACGGCGTCCTTGTCGCGCCTCGGCTGGAGCGGCTGCAACGGGCGGTCAAGGGCGGCGGGAGAGGGGGATTGGGTTGCGACTGGGCTAGGGACGGCGCCAGAGGTCGGCACGTGGTGGTTGGCGGCCAGCAGCTCCGGCGAGGCCTGCTGTTCCGGCGTGAACAGTGGTCGGCGGTGCTGGAATGGCTGGAACGAGCAGCTGCCGAGAGGATTTCGGGAGGAGAGAGAGATGCGGGAAGAGAGAGAGTGAACTGAGGTGAGAGAGAGAGAGAGTCAAAGATGGTCAAGAGAGAGGGTGAGTGGATGCCACATGTCAAAATCCTAGACCAAAAGACCAAAATACCCTTAATCCAAGGGTTGAAATTGCTTCTTATCCAATAATGCAAGGGTAAAATGGTCATTTGCCCCTAACCATGGTTAACCAACCCTAGTTAACTTTAACCAATCTTGGTTAATCTCCAAATTTAATCCAAAATTCGAAATAAATCAAAAATGGCCTAGGGGCAATTCCGTCATTTTTCCGTCCCGAACCGAAATTCCGATTTTCGCTCATACCGGTCCTAAATATTCATGTAAGACCTAATCCAGAGTCGGAATCGCGAAATTCGCTTTCTAAGCCCTCGAAAATCCTCTGCGAAGTTTCCGGGAATAAAATAATATTATTTTCCAATTTTTGTCGAAAATTCACTTTTTGTCCAGAATCACTCCAAACACACTTGGCTACCCCAAAATGACGTTGGTTGCGAAAAATAACCTCAAACGGCCTCTGAAATTGGCCTCGGCGTTTCCAGGGGCAAAATGGTCCTTTTTCTTAAATTCTGCCAGAACTTCAGTTTTTAACCATTTTAATCCCAAATATGAATGGTCATTCCAAATTGACGTCCGTCTTGCAAAATAGTCGTAATTACCCTTGAGATTTTGATATCGAAACTCGGGTCCAATATTGTAATCTCAATATGCTCGTTTTGCAGTTTTAGGGTCTCTTACTAACGAGTGGCTGTTTAGGTGTTACGCGTATCGACCTAAGATTGTCCGAATCGTGATGGTCTAATTTTCGAGAGAACGAGAGGAATTATCACTAGCACCAGGGTCGCGATCGTTTGGATTACAATTAGGTTTCATTCGTCAGGTGTACTTTCGGTCGTGCGAAATCACTCGCGATCCGATCGTACGTTACTGACAAAATCAACCAGTCATTTTCCTAAGATCGGCCTATATTGGCTCAAAATATTTCCTCAACGTTCTTCGAAATCAGCGTTCAGTCGCGATCGGGTTCTCGGTCCACGTACATGTTCCTATTTAGCCTTTCTCATATGGTCAGTGTCCCGAGACTGATCAGGTTCAGGCGAGACTCACTAAAATTACACGAGAATGAATATACACTTTATTGGTCCCGATAACGGGTCAAAATTCAGGATGTTACAAGATTGGTCCGATATATATATTTTATTTATTTTAATTTTAGTTTTATCTCTCTTTTAACTAATCTTGGCCCATTTACTAATTAAGCCTTGATTAATCACGGTGGGGCGAAATTAGGTGTCAACACTAGGACACTAACAATACAATCCTAACAAACTAAACAACTTTGACTTATTCTAAAGAAAACTGCATTGATTGATTCTAGCCAACATTCCTTCCCTTAAATTAATGTTATAGATACTCGGTTTAAAAAAAATAAACAATTGATACCCCCCTCAAATTGGATTATCCATCAAGCAAACACCAAGCAATCTTCTTAGCTTCAGAATACGTAGGCAACTTTAGGAGTTTAGTATACATGTTCACAACTTGGTCTTCACTTCTGCAAAAAATAAGATCAATTACTTCATCCTTCATAAGACATTAAACAAGTGATATTGTCTACCATGTAAAACATGATTTTTGGATAGTTTAATGGTTGAACTGTTCTCACAATAAATTGAAGTTGCTCCTTGTTGCTTCAATTGAAGTTCTTTAAGAATCTTTTTTAGCCAAATAGCTTGACAGGCATATGAAGTTGCAGCTATAACTCAGCTTCGATTGCTGATAAAGTAACAATTGGTTGCTACTTTGAGGACCATGAGATAGCTCCTGAACCGAGCATAAAAACATATCCTGAAGTGCTTCTTCTGTTATCTAGATCTCAAGCATGATCACTGTCTATAAAGCCAAATAGATATGACTTCTCTTCTTTCTTATAAAATAGCCCACAAGCAGCAGTACCTTGCAAGTAACAAAAAATTCTTTTTGCAGCATTAAGATACATCTCTTTGGGCATTCCATGTACCTACTAATGAGTAGCATGCATTATATCAGGTCGTGCTGGAGTCAAGTACATCAAGCTTCCCACAATTTGCTAGTAGAGAGTGCTGTCCACCTTTCTTCCTTTGGAATCTTTTAGAAGCTTGAAACCAACTTTAGTTGGTGAACTCATAGAATTGCAATTCTTCATCTGAAATTTGTCTAAAATTTCTTGAATATATTTCTCTTGAGAAATAAAAATCCTTGCAGCTGATTGAGTCACTTCAATACCCATAAAGTAATGCATCATTCTTAGATCAATCATATCAAATTCAACCATCATAAACTTCTTAAACTTGTTAAACATGGCATGATCATTTCCAGTAACTATATGATCATCCACATATAAGCACACAATAAGCAACTTTCCTCCATCACCTATTTTAATAAAAAGTGTATGCTCATATGGACATTTTTTAAAACCTTCTTTAAAAAAATAAGCATCAATGCGACTATACCAAACCCGTCGAGCTTGTTTTAGCCCATGTAATTACAGGAGCAAGATGAACATTCAGAATATCAACAATTACTTTGTGATGAATATTGATGCATTTAGGGGTGTGCAACCTGACCGGGTTTACTCAGAAACCGGATTGGCCCATTTGAAAAACAAATCCGAGAATTGGTTCATGTTTAAACCAATCCGAGAACCGGTTCCATTTTTTGGGAACCAGTTGAAACCGGTCTGGTTCTCGGTTCCAAGTGAAGACCCACCCGGAAATTGGACCAACCAGACTCGTTTTGGGAACCGACTTTGGGACTAGGGGTGAGCTGTTCCCCGTCCGGTTCGGTCCAACCCAAAAACCAGAAATCGGACCCGGAGGACTGGTTCCCAGTTTCTAGGATCGGGGACCGGATCCATTAGTCTTGGGACCGTGGACCTGTTTCAATGAGACCAATCACTTATTGGTAAAGGCAAGAGGGAATTTGAAAAATTAGATTAGACTTTTTATTTTTAAATTTTTTTTAAAAAAGTAAATAAATATATATATGGAAAAATTAGAAAAATATATATTTATCGGTCCAGTTCCCACCCCTAGAATCAAGAACCGGACCGCCCGGAAATCGATTCCACTTTTAGGAACCTGACTAATATTCCCGAGAACCAGACTAAACCGATCAGTTCGGTCCAGTCCTGATTTAGGCGATCCATCTTGCTCACCCCTATTTGAAACCGATTTTTAGCTAGGGTTAAAAGAAAAACCTAGCTCAGCAGCTACTCCCAATCGCCTCTCTCTATCTTTGTGTCTGTCTCTCTTCGCCGTTCAATCAACCATCATCGTCTTCGGACTCTTTCCTCTTCCTCGCACGAGGCCACAGGAACTGGCCCATCATTGTCACCTGTCAGTCTTTGTCTTAGACTCTCCCTCTTCCTCGCACACCCACAGTCTTAGACTCTTCCCCTTCCTTGCACGGCGCCATAGAAACTCGTCGCCACCGGCCCACCATCATCGCTGGTCATTCTCTTCGATTCTCTCTTACATTTTATCAAGTGCTGTTAGAAATCAGTGGTCATCTCCAGACTTCTAGGTAAATTAATTTGTACTATCCCTTGCTCTATAAAGATTAGATCCATCTTTAATTGAACATTGGGTCGCGTTTGATGGGTCAATTTCTTGCTTTGGGATTCTGGGTGTTTGATTTCTTGTGAGTGAGTCCCGTCCCTTTAGTGGGACTTTGTCGGAGGGGTGTGCAACTGGACCGAAAAACGGAGGCTATAAACGCTCCATTGAGAAACAACTTGGGACGAGATGGAGAGAGAGATATAGATCGATCAGATGAGAGATTGAGGGAGAAGAAAAGCGGAGGCATTAATACTGTAATGCTCTAGGGATCTACCGGTGTAGGGACACAACAGGGGAAAGAGGGTCGTTATACTTATAAAAATGCCGGATTTTAATCGACACTGAGAGTGATTTTACAATAGTGATTTTGGGTGGGGGAAACCAGACTTGGTGAGCAACACAAGCCCTCCTATGAGGTCAGTTGTTCTTGTGGATAGTCCAATTAATGGTGGAATTGAAGATTGGATTACTCTAAACCGAGATGAGAGGCTTGTACTTTCCAGCTACTTCTTTTCGTTGTCATTCTATCATGTTCTGCTTATTTTCTGAATTTTGAATACTTCTGAGTTTGCATAAAAATTTGAAAGATGATCTTTCTTTGTTACTGTAACATGTCCTATTATGATTTGTAAGTTTTCGATATGTATTCTGAAACTTCGATTTTATGGTGAGTAAATAGACTCAATCAATCGGCACTTTTGCATTTGTCTCTAGAGCATGTTTTCTTGTTGATTTTTCTTTACGTATGAATTTCAGGTCTTTGTTAGAGATTTTGTACCAAGTGGATTGGCTCGCCTAATTTCACTCTTAGTGGAGGAGTTATGCCTGCAACAAAGATTTAATGACCGTTTTAGATAATTGAACAGCTTCCTGAATTAACTTAGTCATACTTGCCAATTCAGTCCATCCTCTAGCTGTGGGATGGGACTGATATTGGATCCATGTTTCTTGCGGTAGTTTCAGTTCATTTGTGGTGCAGTTTGATTCAAGTGATTTGATTCTTGTTTAAGGTTATAAATGTAGCCTCTGCACACTTTAGTATTTTAGGAAACGAAAGAGTAGTTTGCTCCCTCCAAGTCTATGGACCTTTATCTTTTTGAGCATGTTGTAAAATGATTGATTGCCTGGGAGCTTATTGATTACATGTGCTTAATGTTTCAATATAGATTAGGAGGATTACGTACTTGTGAATTCACGTGTTTATGTAAAATCCGAAGCCATATAGGATATCGGGGTGGGTTGCTTCCTGCTCGGGGCGTTTATGAAACCAGAAAAAGGAAAAAAAAAAAAAAGCAAGTTCTCATGTAGATCCTGGAACTAGACCGAAAAAATAATGTAGGTTCCAAAACAGGGCCCAGAGCAAATATGGTAGGTTTCAGATTTCAAAATTAGGAACCGGTCATAACAAGGTCGGTTTTAGGTTCCAGGTTTGAAACCGATCCGTCCTGAAACCGATCACCCTTAGATGCATTAGCCCACAGAAAAATAATTGCCAGAGAGAGGATCAAGATATGGCAAACAAAAGTGATAAGATGGTATTGCATCAACTCAAAGAGAATCCATGTCGCAGTGGCCACACCCAGGACACCACCAGAGACTTTCTAGTCCCTCCAAAGGAAAATATCAGCAGTTGCATTAAAGGAAGCCCATCAATAGAAAATAATTTAGCCATGAAGAGATACGAGATATTTTCAGCTTTTCCCCGTATGGGAGGATTACTTAAGAAATTCATCACGGCAGTAGTCTAAGGGTCTGCTTGTTTCGGCTTATGTGCAAATAATCGCAAAATATAAATTAGTCAAATTCCAAATAAATAAAGAAATACTATACGTAAATTTACATATCAACATGTGCATCTTGCGAAAGTTTTAAATGTTTCAAATGTAAAAGAATCGAAGTGCATGTGTCACAAGATTTTTATTAAGTGAAAAGTAGAAAGTAAAAGTTAATCCAAAAAGACCCTAAAACTTCTAACTTGCATGAATCCAACTTAACTTGGCCTGGGAAGTAAAATGTAACTTTGAGAGATAAGGCCGCCTTCTTTTCGTTCCTCTTTTTTTAATGGGAGAAAGGGTGGGGCATAAAAGGGGGCCGACGATTTTTTCTCTTCATGGATTATAACCGATATCGGGGAACCACGACATGCATCGATACTTTGTCGAGGCGATCCTTACTCCAATGATAAAGCAAGGGAAACTCTCGAGGAAATACACCTTACTAATGGAAAACATATACTCTTCGAGAAAAAATCGACACAGAGTTAAAAACCAATCAATCACACATCCAAAAGACAATGCAGATCACCTGTAACCCAAATGTAATGACTAACCCCGCCCCAATGTTGCATGCCATAATTTGTTGCTGACTAAACAATATTCAACTTTTGAGTGGCATCTATAATATATTACATGGATTCTGTCATTCCCGTATTCTAACTGTATATGGTCAATATGCTCAATCGACAAGCCACGAAACGGTAATATATACGAGGAAACACTGCGATCTACAGCCATTTGATCCGCTCACCCCTCCTCGACCATATACTACCGAATAAACAATGTCATACTGCAGTTATTAAAGCAAACCTAAAACACTCATCTCAGGCCTCAAACATCTCTAATCTTTTCCTCCGCAGGCACAACATCATCCAGATGCAAGAAACGAATCCGTCGATGCTTACAACCTCCAACGTCAACAATCTCATTGCACTCATCATTTCCCCTTTTATCTAGTTTACCCGACCTAGCCCTTCTAATATCTGCAGTGAAAATTTGACGTTCTCACTGTAGCTTAATTATCTTATTATGCTCTAATGCAGTGGATACATGTCTCCGGAGAAGGGTTTGAGTGGAGTTTTCTCGGTCAAGTCCGATGTTTATTGCTTTGGTGTTGTCGTATTGGAGATTGTTAGCGGGAAATGTTACACGGGCCCTTATCAGTCCCAAGAATTACCGAGCCTTCTCGCTTATGTGAATATAGTCCTTTTGGTCTCCCTTTCTTTTATTTTATCCATTTCCAGCGGCCCTTTTCTCTGAACGTACTGAAACTTCAATTGTGCAGGCATGGGAAACCATGGAATGACAACAAAGCGTTGGACTTGATGGATCAAGCGCTGTACGCAACGCACAATAGGGATGAAATTTTGAGGTGTATAAAAGTGGGACTTTTATGTGTGCAAGACGATCCGAGTGATCGTCCCACAATGTCAAAGGCAGTTTGGATGTTCCATGGCGAATTTTCGGCTCTTCCAGTTCCCAAAAGACCAACTTTTACAGTTCGGAGAGGCCCAGCTCTTTCTTTACCGGAGTCGAGCACGTGCCCGTGGCTCGCTCCTGGCGAAACCGTTGATATTTCATGTCTTGAATCCCAAGAATCTCAAGTCCGTCCGCCTTTCTTCTCCTTCCCGAGTAAGCCCTCCGTTAGAGCTCTAGTTTGGCATTCGATGATCAATATCCGCAGTGTTGAATGTGATTCTCGATCGATTTCATTGTTTCCTATTTGAGAATCGATTGATCACTTCAGAGGTTAGGGATGCATGCAGTTCTTCAGCGTCAAATCATGGGAAGGGTATTCGGTCGTGTGTGGGGCACTGTAATATGCCGTTCGATATCTGAAATGACCCTTTCATTCTATGGGAAGTATGGCGATTTCCGACTGCAGATGAACGTTGGATACAACCATTACGTTAGCCTTTCGGAGTTCACGTACCTGAATCGAGGAATAAGAAAGTTGCATGCAATCAAGACAGAAACTGCAGATGAACATCGCTCGCTCACCTCTGCGGACTCCACACTCCCTCTTGCTTGCTCCGAAGAGCCCCCGCCGGTCGCAGCAGCTGTGATGGCGGCAGAGGCAGAGGGTGAACTGCAATTTGTCAGAGGAGAACAGTCAAACAAATGCCTGATGGTTAAAGCTTTTCGCAATTAAGATGTGGAATCAAGAGTCCAGGTAGATCCAGTGTTACCCATGGTCCCGACGAGTATATGACCCCGTGCTCAACTCCAGTAAAGAAAGAGCCGGGCCTCTCTGAACAGTAAAGTCGCTCGTTTGGGAACCGGAAGAGTCGCAAATCCATCATGGAGCATCAAAACTGCATCTGACATTGTGGGACGATCACTCGGGTCGTCTTGCACACATAAAAGCCCCACTTTTATACACTTCAAAACTTCATCTCTATTGTAAGTTGCATGCAGCGCTTGATCCATCAAGTCCAACGCTTTATCGTCATTCCATAATTCCCGTGCCTGCACAATTGAAGTTTTAGTACCAGAGAAAAGGGCCGCTGGAAGGATAAAATAAAAGAAAGGGAGACCAAATGGACTATACTCACATAAGCGAGAAGGCTCGGTATTTCTTGGGACTAATAAGGGCCCGTGTTACGTTTCCCGCTAACAATCTCCAGTACGACAACACCAAAGCCATAGACGTCGGACTTGACCAAGAAAACTCCGCTCAAACCATACTCAGGAGACGTGTATCTGCTACATTAGAGCATAACAATATAATTAAGCTATAGTCAGAATGTCAAATTTTCATCGCAAATATTAGAAGGCGATAATGTGGTCATCCAACAAATTCTTTATTCGGACAAATTCAAAGTAAGGTTTCCCATTTTTGTTGTAGTAGCTAAAGGGAGAGTAAAGGGGATCGCCACATCTCCCTCCCGTGCTTAAAGGGTAGGGCAATAAATTAGTGCCACAAGTTCCACAGTTCCTGCTTATAGATCCTGTGATACCAAACACTATACAAATATCAGCATCAATGCATATGCACATTCATTGAACTCTAATCATACATAATATTTGTAGCTAAAATTGGGATAGTATCATTTGTTTGCCATACGCAGGTGGACTGGAAGACATGGTTTGGATATTCTTGCAATCAAGATAACATGTAATGCACGACTCAATCAAATAAGGCAAACCAGAAGTCACCAAAAAGAATGAAAACAATGAAGTCACAGCACAAGTCTAAAGGTCACAAACGCAAATGATCTCGAAAACGAAAAAAGGTCAGGCCTAAAAGGAAATTAACCTGTGTCTGAAAGCCGCACTCAGACATAGAGGTTGTGACCATCTTGGGCAACTCGTTCCTACTTCATTTCATGTTGGCCTTCTCGTCTCTGCCGCGCTTCTGTCCTCGCTCGTAGAGGGCTGTGTGCGTGTGGCGAGAGAGAAAAGAGGTGGACAGAAGAAGCAGGGGCGTGCGGAAGGGAATTATCGTAATGCACAACGACTAACAAATTTTCATATACGATGAAGCAAGATCTCTTCTTTATAGCCCGCAGTATTTCCATGATGCACAACGAGCTCCACCGGCAAATATTTGTAGCCTCTTCTTTTTTTTTTTATTGGAATTTATAGTCTCTTCTTACTTAGTAGTGATTGTGATGTTTACCAAACAAATCAAATTATAGTAATGCATTTACTATGAACATGTGATGTTTACAGATCCTATAATGGGAAATCACATAACAGAGCCAAACTTTTGTATCTATCGAGAGTGCGGAAGGGAATTGTAGTAATGCACAGCGAGCATTACCTACTAGTTTTCATGATCCCACGATGATGCAGGATCTCTGCTTTTTGAAGGCAGGATAGATCATGTAGATTTTCCATGATGCACAACGAGCTCCACCTACAAATATTTATAGCCTCTTTACTCAGTAGTGATTGTGACATTTACCAAACCAATCAAATTGTAGTAATGCATTTACTACGGACATGTGATGTTTGCAGATCCTATAACAGGAAATCACGGAAGAAAGCCAAACTTTTGTTATCTATCGACCTACTTTTGGTAGGGTACTTTCTATATGAGTTTCGTTTGTGTGGTCACATCACATGTTGTAGCCATAGCTAAGAAGGGAATTTGGCGAGCATGTCTACCAGAAAAGATTGCACTCATGATCAAGAACCATGTCACAAGTCTATAACAAGAATTCTTCATTGGGTAGAGAAAGTAGGGTAGGTTGCAGATCAGCTGTTGATTAACAAAGGATTCAAGACTAGACGGTTGTCGTCCACAAGCCAGTGACGAATGCTCAGGTTTCATTGAGTACTAAATATAGATACCACATTGTAGCTTTTGCTTTTCTCGAGTCTTCTCATCTTTGTAATTTTTATCTTATTTTTTTGGTTTTTTCTTTTTGGTCTGATTATTTTTTTGGTTCCCTGATTAGATAAACCGTGCCGGTTGGGAACAAGAAAACATGGGATGAGCTGGGTCCTGTTGGACATTGACAAAATGCAATTTGTACTCTCCATCTCATCTTAATTGAAAATATTTTATTGCGAAATGTGTTGCAATAAAAAAATTATGTAAAAAATGGTAAGATTGTAAACACGTCAGTTTAAAAAAAGTGAATAGGAAAATAATCAATTCATAAATCTTCAAGAGGCAAGATAGCATTTTTACTTTTCAAATCATCTTCATAAAAAAAATATATATATATACGCTTTTGATAAATGGCAAAATAGTGGAATTCGGTTCGGTAAAAAGTAAAAGTAATAGGTTGACAAAAAAAGAGTTATAAACATTGAAAATTTATCCACTATGCCACATCACCCATTCATTGTTCACAATATATTCATCTATGGAACGTGTACGCTATTTCCTGGGGTCGTCAAGGCTCCATTTGCTGTATTCCCATCTATTATTTAAGAAACTTTGGCCTAGCTCTCCAACAAATATCCTCATAAGACATTGACAAGAACGCCCGCGAGCAAGCGTGCAAAGAAGATACAAAAGCAGTCTGATTTAGAACATGTCCACATATATAACTAGTCAATGCATGTTAAGATGCAGCACTATTGAATACATAAGATGTTGGAAATTTGGGACAAATTGATGGGTGAATGAATGAGAAATTGATGCTCAAAGAACACCCTTGAGTTGGAAGTGGGAAGTGAAAAGCACTAGTCCCACATGAAAAAGGAAGAAGGCTATGGAGTGGTTTATATACAGTTACACTTATTTGAAGTAGTAACTATTGTAGCACAAACTCTCTGCCTCGCGCGCAGGCGCAGGGGGGGTGCAAATCCGACGCCCAACAAGCTGAAACGGCGTGCACGATTGCAGGACCGAAAAGTGGGCCTCGCGACGAGCCCAATTTTGCTAGCCTTCTGATTTAATTTTCTTTTTTCAACTCAAGCGGTTACAGATTGTAACGTGCGATAAATTGTGCTGTTACGGAATTGATTTTGTAACGGCAGAATTAATCGGCCGTTATTCCAGACGCGAATCGATTTTGTAACGGCAGATTTAATCGGCCGTTATTCCTGACGCGTATTAATTTTGTAACGGCAGATTTAATTGGCCGTTATTATTCCCGAACAGCTCTCCCCTCAGTTCTATTTTATCGAAATCATTCTTTCAGTTCTCTGCTCTGCAGCTTCTGAAAAACGTTCCCTGCTTTCCTTCTGAAAAAACGGTTCGCTGCTTTCCTTCTGAAAAACAGTTCGCTGCTTTCTTCTTCTGGAAAATAGTTCTCTGCATTTTGCATTGTTTTCGATAGTGTTCATCTCCGAGAATTTGTTCAAGTTCGCTGAAGGCTTTGAAGTTCTGATTACTTCTTAGTCGTCTACCGTTGTATCCTGGGAGACAGACGTTCGCGAAACCTCAGACGCGTGCTGAAGGGAACGAATCTGTTTTAAGGAAACTGTGTTAAACACAGGCCTCGGTATTCGTTTGTATCGATTCCAACTTTGTTATTGCAATTTCGTTTCTTTGTAATTCTGTATTGTTTGTGATATTTATGCTAATGCCATTTTGAATTTAATCAACATAAGATTCACAGAGGCAAACAGGACCAGACGCGGGCCAAGAAAACCTTCCGTTTTCTTAACTAATCCTTTTCTTGTCTTTCAAAGGTCGTCTTGGGATTTTACTCAAGACCTTCCCATCTTGGACTGCATACTGCTTCTTGATCTCGGCCATTGCCTTGTCCGCGAACGAATCCACCTGATCTTCGTATTTTTCATAAAACACCGGTATGGTATATATGTAGCAAAACAAAAGCTGTTGTTCATGAGTAAATAAAAAAAAGAAGAAACTGTCAGTAGCCGTAGAAGAGTAGTTTCGCAATGAAAAAGTTTTGAGGCAGGGATAGCTTACTTATGTAAATCAAGGTGACGAAGTTGAACCAACTCCCGACCATAGAGACAACCCACAGTCCCGCAATGAACTGACAAATAACACAGTATTAGTATTTGGTTTATAAGCCCTTCAAGGGCCAAACACGTCTTGGGAACTGCAACGTGTCCAACAAACTCTAATTTTAAGTCATAAACCATTAGTTGGACATTGAAAGGCCTAATGATCACCTGCCCTAGGCTTCACATATCCAGTAGGCTGATCAACAATACCTATTCTTGCAGGTCACCATGCAAAAATGCTGATTTCACGTCCAATTAGAAGATAGGCCATGAATTTTGAGCTACCAATGCAATCATCAATCTGATTATATCATGCCGTGCAACAGGTGCAAAGACTTCTTTATAATCTACGCCAAACTCTTGCTTATACCCTTTAGATACTAAGCATGCGTTGTACTTGCCAACTTCACCATTTGCTTTCAACTTTGTCTTGTACACCGACTTGACACCAATTGTTTTGTGTCATCTAGGAAGATCTGTCAACTCACAAGTATTGTTTCTTTCAATGGCTACAATTTCTTCATCCATCGCATTCTGCCAACTTGATTGTTTTACAACGACGTCGAAAGTTGTAGGATCACATTCGGAAAATAGAGCAAAATGTGTAAGTGGGTCATTAGATATCAGTTACCTAATAATTAGTCATCCATGTGGGCCTCCTTCTAACATGTTGTGGCCGTTGTTCAGCTACAAGTGGACTTTGAGCATCTTTTGGGAAAGTTTGAGTGATTGCTATTTGCTGCATATGCTCCATAGGTTGCTGTCTTTCCTCATCATTATCGAAGTTTGTTGGAATATGGTCTCCAACGCTATTCTTGCTCCATGGCCAGGTTCAATCTTAATCAAAGACTACATCACGACTGATAATGATTTTCTTGGTGATAGGATCATAAACCTTATAAGCCTTTTATTGATCACTAATGCCAAGAAAGATTCATTTTTCTCCCCTGTCATCTAGCTTTTTCCTCTTCTAGTTTGGAACAGAGGCATAAGCAACACACCCAAAAGTTTTGAAATGGTTTACTACTGGTCTTCAGCCGCTCCATGCTTCCTCTGGTGTCATATTTTGAACATCAAGAGTGGGACTTCTATTCAAAATATGAATGCTCCAATTGAATGCTTCGGGCCAAAAGCTTTTCAGAATGCCACTTATTGTCAAAAGGCATTGTACCATATTCAAAATAGTGCAATTCTTCCTTTCACAAATACCATTTTGTTGTGGCATATAGATTGCTAGAAGTTGCCTCTTGATTCCATGCATCTCACAAAAATTTACAAATTCATGTGAGTTGTATTCTCCATCACGATTAGTGCGAAAAACTTCTATTGGGTTGCCAAATTTTTTTTTCAGCAAGTGCTTTATAGCTTTTAAAGGCTACAAAAGCTTCAGATTTTTTCCTGCAAAAAATAAATCCAAATTTTTCGGCTATAGTCATCAATGAAGGTAATTATGTATCTTTTACCTCCATTAGAAGATAGATTTATTGGCCTGCAAATGTTTGAATGAACGAGCTCTAATGTCCTTCTTGCTCTCCATTAGGAGTGTCAAAAAAACCTGCTCAAACATGAACCGACCCGACCTGACCCGACCCGAACACGAAATTTTCGTATTGGGTCGGGTTGGGTCTTAGCTTGTTAGGGAAACAATAAAAGGAATTGGGTATTGTTTGGATTTATTGGGCTTGGGTACCCAAGCACAACCCAAACAATAACCGAAAGAATGAAACCCTAAAAGATCCCTCTTCCACATCTCTCTCGTTCTGTTATTTTTGTCCTCCATCTAGTCCAAGCGCTTCCGCAGCCTTGTCGAGGGCGAGACCGTCGAGTTCCTGATAAAGTCCAACGGCAATCGCACCAAGACCGTCGACATGATTGGTCTTGGTAGCGCCGCGATATAGGGGAGCAACCACAGTAGCGGGGGAACACAGGCGGTGCTTACAGTGGCAGGGGAGGGGGCGGAGCTATGGTGGCAGGTCCTCTTCGTCGGAGGAGGAGGAGCCGAGGAACAGCACCCAGAAGCAGTAGCCCCGCTTGGTGAAGGCGTCGTCAGCGTTGGGTTCGTGGTGCCACGAGGGGAGAAACGGAAACAGACCCTCTTCCAAATGATGCAGACGCCGCGGAAGCTCAAGGAGTGGAACTTCAGCAATGATACCCAGAGAGAGATTAGAGAGAGAGAAGTGGGTGGCCCTGGTTCAATGGGAACTTCACAGTCGGCGACCGTGGCAAATCAACAAAGGCACGCCATGAACGAGATGAGGATAGTGGTGTGTGGGAGAAAGCCCTAGCCTTTCTGCGAGGAAGATGATGAATTCGAGGTCTGCAACAATGGCATCTCTCTCTCTCTATCTCTGAATTCATTATTTAAAACAAAACCTGGCCTGACCCGACTGAGTCTGATGGTATGGCTTTATCTTGTTTGGTTCTTGTCTCGGGTCGGGTTGAAGACATATGTACAATATTCGGGTCAGGTCGGGTCGGGTATCATGAAAATCCGACCCGACCCGATCCATTGACACCCCTACTTTCCTTGTGGAACTACGGTGTTGTTTACTAACAACACATTCTTCACAAATTTGAGAAGGAGCTGTAATTGGAGGAAGACACGTCATCATGTTCTTTTGATGTAGTGTTCTTAACCCACCAAAATTGAGATATCCATAAGGAAGATGTCATAACCAAGCCACATCTTTTGATCTCATAGAGAAGCATGAATAGGTAGTATTGTGGACATACAGCGGAAACATTCGTTTCTCCGTCATACGGACTTGGGCAATTAAGCCCAATTTTTCATCTTGTATTATGCAAATGCCACCTTTAATAGAGATTTCATATCCCTTCTCTTGTAGTTGGCCAGCACTCAGCAAATTGGTTTTTAACTCAAGGACATAAAAAACATTTGAGATGGTCTGCATAGAATTTCCCTTCATGCGAATTGTTACCTTCCCTTTTCCTATAACAAAAATAGTGGAATTATCTCCAAACTTCACAGTGTTGTGGAAAGATTCATCCAAATCAGAGAACACCTTTTTTTTTTATCTCCATTCATGTGGTTACTACAGCCATTGTCTAAATACCACATGTTTAGTTGAGTTTCTTCCTTCACGTGACACACCATCGACAGAGACACTTCTTCTTTTTCTGCAAAGTTAGTTCTTTCTCCACCTTGTCTATTCAAATTAGTTTGACATTCTGATCTGTAATGGCCATACCTATGACATTTGAAACACCCTACATTAGGTTTGTCTGCTAACTTTGGTCCCTAACCAGTTGAATGCCAACCTCCACGGCCTCTTCCTTTCCCTTGAGGATTATGAAACCGATTATTGTCAGATTTTTCATTCGAGCTACAGCAATCATTGTTTCTTTTGCCTTTGCCTCTTCCATGCTCACCCACCATCTTTCTTTATTTGCTTTAGCTGATGATGAAAAGTGGTTCTCAGTTGAAGCCGCTTGCTCCTTCATCTCTTGCTATTGAAATTTTTGTTCATGAACTAATAAGGATCCTTGCAATTCATCAATTGAAAGTTCTTCGATATCCTTGGCTTCCTTTATGCAACAGACAACAAAGTTGAATTTTGGTATCAAGGATCGAAGAATTTTCTCAATTATGGTGACGTCATCCGTCTTGTCGCCGTGAATCCGCATCTTGTTGACAATTGCCATTGTTTGGGAAAAATAGTCCGTGACCGACCCTCTCGATTTCATTCGTAGGATTTCGAACTACAAACGAAGTGTTTGAAGCTGCTGCCTCTTTAATCTTGTTTTTTTTTTTGGGTCTAAATCTTTGCTCTTGTTGATCCTTGATATTTCTTCTTCATGGAGTCCCAAATTTGCTTGGAGGTATCCTTGCAAAGAATTGTTTCCAAGATTGATCTCTCAATGGCTTGGAAATATCATTTTTGGCCTTGAGATCTTTCAGCTTGAATGCATCCAGATATGCTATTTGCGTTACCGACAACATAGCTCCTTCCTCTGGTTCTGCAAGTCCAAAGGTAACCACTTGCCAATACTCCTTGGATCTGAGGAAATTTTCCATCAACATGCTCCAATGTTCATAATGACCATCAAAACGCAGGATAGCTGGTTGCACAAATGTCTCCAAGGCCTTCGATTTCAACTGCTACTGCAAGAGTAAAAATGGAATAGAGCTACTGCTCTATTCTCACAAACTCTCTTTCTTTTTTGCTCTCAACCTTTTGTGGCTCACATTTTCTCACATGTTTGAACTCTCAACACTCTCAACCAAAATAGGCTCTGATACCACTGATGCAATAAGAGGCACTAAAGCGAATAAAGAAAGAGACACTCAGAGGAAAGTGCTTTAGTGCTTGCATTAATCTGATACAAACGGGATAACTACAAGAAAGCAACAAAAGAAACCAAGTCCTATAATCTGAGACCGTAACAATAAAATTCTAACAAACTATACAACTTTGGCTGATTCTAAAGAAAACTACATTGACTGATTCTAGCCAACAGACTCTGCCTTGACCACGGAAACCCTAGCCCCCCACCGAGCTCTGCTGTACTTGATGGAAAAAGTTGATCTCCTCCGGCTGATAGATATATAGGTTCTGCTAGAGACAAACTGCAGATGTGTTGCAGATTTTTTCTTGGGCAAAGAAGAAAATCCATGGGCCTTGTCTCCAATCGTGGACGATTGCAAGCTGTTGTGGGCCAAGTTGAGATCCGTTAAAGTCCCTCATTGCTCTCGTGAAGCCAATTCTACGGCCCATTGGGTTGCTAAAGCCTTCCGTCGAAATGCTCTATCTCCAGACCGGATGACTAAACCCCCTGGGTTTTTGTGGAATAGTTAATGTTCCGAAGCTGCTATATTTGATTCCGGGTTTTTTTGTAAATTATTGAAAGGCTTTATTTCGACAAAAAATTGGCGATTTAGATGAAGAAACTTATATTTCAACAGGAAGGCTACATATAGAAATTGGTCAAGAAGATAAAGTTTGTAAATTGAATTACTCTTTGTAATAGAAATCCCCCGTGTGTCGTTTCCTTTATCTATATATCCAAAGGCATCTTCTAGAAAAAACACAAACTAAAAGATCACCATTAACATTACTCTATGCTTTGTTCCTTCTTCTCCTCTTCGTCTCTTTCATGCTTTCTGTGTATTGGCTAGCACTTCTAAGCTTGAATCGGGTTCATTTTTGCTATCTACATAGACTAAGTGAGGAAGATTAGGGTCTGGGCATTGTATTAAGGGACAAGATATCCATTGGAGCCGACTCTATCAGATCTCGAATCCTATCGAGAAAATCACTGTCTTTGAAGACAGTATTATTGATAAACCTAGTTCTATATTTTCATTTAATTTTTTTGAATCCCCATAACACATATTTGGTTCGTCTATTTGGGCAATAGTTTGCAGCTTAGGTTGGCTTATCTATATTAAGTAGGCTTTCTCATCATAAAAATACCAAACCAGATACCTCTTACAATGTCATTTGCTCAAAAGAATATGATTGAAATTCGAAGCAACATTCTAAATTGCACGATTTTGAATTTGTAAGTTTTATTGTGAAAGTACAATGAATTGCATGTGAAATTTGCTTTTTTTTTTATCACTTTGTGTTGATTCGGTAGACACAAAAATAAAGGCTTTCTTAGGTGGCAGCGGGGGTCGTTGCTGTCGTTGATAACACAAATTTGACACTACCAACTGAACAGTCAAGATTCCATCACATAAACTTTACCCATGACAACGTCTCTTATTTTTTTAGGAAAAGAAGAACAAAAGGACAAATTGCTGAGACGTGAAAATTGAAATTTAAAAAATATTGCTGATTCAGAAACCATCTAGCGGCAAAAAGAAAAAAAAGGCATGTGAATGCAAGAATATTTCATCTGAACCAACAGCCATGGAGGTCGAGGCCTCTTGCGACTGCTGACCATCGGAGGGAATTGATACAGGTCGCAACCTCCATGGCCACGTATCTCTTTCTCTCTCTGCGAATATCAATGCATGCGATGGAGACGAGCCCCATCACCGCGACCACAGAGGTTGTAGCCCTCGTGTGACCGCAAATGAAAGGCATGATTTTATAAATTATCATTCCTGAATAATAATTTTCATGGAAACTTTTTCAAGCGAACATAATTTCCTTGAAAATAACTAGAGTCAAGTTTGCTTACGGCTCATTTGGTTCGGAAAAACATTTTCAGTTCATTGAAAACGGAAATTGTTTTGGTTTACATTTTCTATTTTTCACCGAAAAACGTTTGGTACGAAAATTTTCTGTAGAAATTGGAACTAACAATACACGTTTGGTTTAATTTTTCATAATATATCCCATTCCTAATATATCATATTTCTATATTGTGGGGCTTCAATCTCTTTATATACTATTTGTATTTGTTACTGTGAGTAATGGAAAAATTATCTCACTAATAAAAATGAATCTTTTAAGGGTTAATACCATGAAAATCCCAAACTGGTACACTTATGATAAATTCACCCCAAACTGGTATACCTATGATAATTTTACCCTCTGTTAGTTTCCATTAAATTTACTGTCAAATTTCTGAGTTCAAAAACATGTGGTAGTTGACGGGTATACCAGTTTGGGATTTTTATCCTTTGTTTGTCATAAATGTACAAGTTTGCGATTTTTCGTGGTATTAATCCAAGTAAACGGAGGGTAAATTTGTCACAAATGAACAAGTTTGGGGTTTTTGGGGGTCAAAAGATTAGCTTGGGATAAATTTATCATAGATGTACCGGTTTGGAGTTTTTGGTGATCAAAAAAATTAGTTTGGAACAAATTTATCACATGTGTACCAGTTTGGATTTTTCATGGTATTAATCTATCTTTTAAGACAATCCTTCCTGGATGATCATCTTAGCAAGTGGGAAATTACTGAAGTCATACGACAATATGCTTTTTCCTTGGCTAATTAAAGGGAATTCCTATACCCATCATTATTATTTAATAGCATTAGAATATCTTAACTAACTTGTCTTACAATGAAAAAAAATGTTGAACAGGAAATTTCTTTGAAGCTCACTGGAGCTACGAATTGAAAAGAATAATCCCTTTAGCTTAAAAAAAGTTTCAACCTTCAAAAAAATCACAGAAATGCTCCAATTATTGATAAATTTGCAAGCCTAATTCAAAAAAAAAAAGCACCAGCTTTACCTTGAGTGACAATTTTGACCCAAACTTTTTTTTGTCTTATAAAAAATCACTAATTTTCACTTAAGTCCCATATCTAATCCCAACAATCTGAAAATTTTACATCACGGGGGTCATATTTGGAACTTGAGTAAAAGTTGGTGCTTTTTATTGAAACAAAAAAAAGTTTAGGCAAGAATTGTCACTCAAGGTTAAGTTTGGGTTAATATTTTGGAGCTCTGAAGAATTAACTGGGTATTCACAGAGAGAGAGAGAGAGAGAGAGAGAGAGAGCGAGAGAGAGAGAGAGAGAGAGAGAGAGACTTCACCTGCTCAGTCAAATGATAGTGAGAATGAAAATTTGAAGAATTTTTTCAAACCAATTTTAGTTTCAATGTCTGCAAGAGCAAACTTACGATAACTCATACGCACCGGCATATAAGCTGGCTATTTGAAAGCACATGAAATAACTTGCTAAACTTATAAATTGGTTAAGTTCAGACCTTTAGACTGTACGCAGGTGGCTTTGACTTAGAGTCGTTTTGATGAGATTTGGACATCTGACTCTAGTTTATAAGATGAAAATTTCTGATTTGCTAACCAACTGCGCTAATCATGAGACCCAAAATACATTTAATTTTCGTGTCACATTCTATATTATTTGACAAATCATATATCTTTTTCAATAATTATTTCTTCTTTTGGGTCACAAAGAGCAATTTTTTATTAGGGAGATGAACAAATATATTTAGTTTTCTTTTAGATTCCAATTCCAACCCACTCAGGAACACAATCAATTGGAGGTCCACAAGAAGTGTAAATGCTCTCACTTTATTGTTTCTTTTTTCCCTGTTGATAAAAAAGCAGGATTGAGGCAAATTTTTTGCCATCAAAGCGGGTGAGTAAAGAAAAGCAAGTCACTAGGCGACGGATACCACAGGTCCCATGTCTTAGTCAGCTCATATTTTTCCTGCGAAACTTCCATCAGTGCTGATTCCATTCATCTTTTGAAAATCTTTAGTTACACACTTCTGTTTCACACCACTTTTGCACTTGATTACGTCGTAGAATATGCTCTTATGATGTTCTTGTACTTAATTACTCTGATTTGTTGTAATGTTGTAACATTATAATAGGTGTACCATAAAAGTTTTCCTCGTCTTTCGGTCTTTGCTGTGATCCAATGGCCTTGAACATGGCAATTTTACCATGCTCAATCTAATGGTTCACACTGGCAAAGTTTTGATTGCACAGCTTAATGCAAATTAAATGGACAGATGACATTCAAATACTTGCAACGAATGGCTAACAGACATGGCAAAATTATTATGCATAAAAGCGCCGGACCAGAAGCAGCCCCATCATCTCATATTTTTGAGAGGCCATTGAATCAATCTTTCTTTCTTTTTTCCTTTCTTTCATTCTGAGTTGTTGTTCATGTATACTGCAATTCTCACGAGATAGAAAAGAAGAGTAATCAAATGCATGACTTTGGTTGCACGTTATTCTTGATGATTTTTTTGGCAAAACAAAATTGTTAGTTTATCTCAACCATTGAAAAATGTGGGGACCTTATACGATTCACATAATTGAATTTTTTGAAAAGCATACTCAAAAAATACTTGTCAATCTTTCACTTGCTAGAGAGAGAGAGAGAGAGAGAGAGAGAGAGAGAGATATATATATATATATATATATATATATATATATATACACAATAGGAGTATCCTATGAAAGTGGCATAGCATCACTTTAATAGAGGGATTGGAACTCTCCAAGAAAGACATTGAAAAATTTTGCCCTTTAAAAAGGTTTCTTCACAATAATGGCCCAATATTTGTTAAGCTGGGATACATCTACAAATATATCTCTATATATACGCGCACGTATATCATGCAACTTGATCCTGAAGAAATTGAATTGAATAGACAAATTAGCTAAACATTTTTAAATTGCACAACTTTGAATTTGTAAGTTTTACCCTGAAAGTACAATGAATTGCATGTGATATTTCCTCTCTTTTTTTTTTTATCACTTTGTGTTGATTCCTTCCTTAGACACAAATATAAAGGCTTTTTTAAGTGGCAGTGATGGTCGTTGACGAGAAAAAAAGGTTCATTGATGTCATGAACAGTTAAGATTCCATTACATGAACTTTGGGAAAAGTGCCAAAAAAGTCCTAAACCTTTTGCATTAGTGCCAATTTAGTCCTAAACCTTTTTTTGGTGCCAATTCAGTCCTAAACCTTTTGCATTGGTGCCAATTTAGTCCTAAACCTTTTTTTGGTGCCAATTTAGTCCTAAACCTTTTAAATTGGTGCCAATTCAGTCCTAAACCTTTTGTTTTTGTGCCAATTTAGTCCTTCCGGTCAATTTTGACCGGAATTTGCTGACGTGGACGCCTGCCGGCCGGCGGCCGGTCACCGGCGCTGACGTGGCGCTGACGTGGACATCTTAAATAATATTTTAATAAATTTTGAATTTTTCTATTTTTTTCCTTTTTTTCTTTTTTTTCCTCTTTTTTTTTTTTTCTTTCTCCTCCTCTGGCCGGTCGCCGGTCCGGCGACCGGCCAGAGGCCAGTGGCCGGCGAGGTCGAGCTCGCCGGCCACTGGCGAGGGGAGGCTCGCCCTCGCCGGCCACCGACGAGGGCGGCCTCGCCCGGCGAGGGCGAGCCTCGCCCGGCGAGGTCAGGCCTCGCCCGGCGAGGTCAGGCCTCGCCCGGCGAGGTCGGGCCTCGCCCGACCATGGCGAGGCTCGCCCTCGCCGCGGCCTCAGGCGAGGGTTCGACCCTCGCCGGATCCGGCGAGGTCGGGCCTCGCCCGACCATGGCGAGGCTCGCCCTCGCCGCGGCCTCAGGCGAGGGTTCGAGCCTCGCCAGATCCGGCGAGGTCGGGCCTCGCCGGATCTGGCGAGGTCGAGCCTCGCCCGACCAGGGCGAGGTCGAGCCTCGCCCGACCAGGGCGAGGTCGGGCGAGGCTCGAACCCTCGCCTGAGGCCGCGGCGAGGGCGAGCCTCGCCATGGTCGGGCGAGGCCCGACCTCGCCGGATCTGGCGAGGTCGAGCCTCGCCCGACCAGGGCGAGGCTCGCCCTCGCCGGGCGAGGGCGAGCCTCCCCTCGCCAGTGGCCGGCGAGCTCGACCTCGCCGGCCAGAGGAGGAGAAAGAAAAAAAAACAAAAAAAAAGTGGAAAAAAAAAGAAAAAAGGAAAAAAAACAGAAAAATTCAAAATTTATTAAAATATTATTTAAGATGTCCACGCCAGTGCCACGTCAGCGCCGGTGACCGGCCGCCGGCCGGCAGGCGTCCACGTCAGCAAATTCCGGTCAAAATTGACCGGAAGGACTAAATTGGCACAAAAACAAAAGGTTTATGACTGAATTGGCACCAATTTAAAAGGTTTAGGACTAAATTGGCACCAATGCAAAAGGTTTAGGACTGAATTGGCACCAAAAAAAGGTTTAGGACTAAATTGACACTAATGCAAAAGGTTTAGGACTTTTTTGGCACTTTCCCCCATGAACTTTCCCCACGACATCAACTTACCTCTTTTTAGGAAAAAAGAAGAAAAGAACAAATTGCTGAGACGAGAAAAGTGACTTTATTGCTGATTCAGAAACCGTCTAATGGTCCAAGAAAAAATAGGACATATGAGCGCAAGGATATTTTATTTGAACCCGCAGCCATGGAAGTCGTGGCCTCCAGTGACTGCAGATCTCCATCGGAAAGAGTCGACAGAGGCCGTGACCTCCATGGCCACGTCTATCTCTCTGTGAAAATCAATCCCCGCGGTGGAGATGAGCCCCATCACCACGACCATGGAGATTGTAAGCCCTCACGTGATGATAGATGAAAGGCATGATTTTGTAAATTATCATTACCGGGAAATAATTTTCATGGAAACTTTTTTTAGTGAACATGATTTCGTTGAAAATAACTAGAGTCAAGCTTACTTACGGCCCATTTGGTTCGAGAAAACATTTCCAGTTCATTGAAAATGAAAACTGTTTAAGTTTACATTTTTCTATTGTTTTTCATAATATATCTCATTCCCAATATATCAGATTTCTATATAATGAGGCTTCAGTCTCTTTGTGTTTGTTAACAAGAGCAACGAAAAAAAATTATCTCACTAATCAAAATGAATCTTTTAAACAATCCTCTCTGGATGATCATCTTAGTGAGTGAGAAATTACTGAAGTCATATAACAATATGCTTTTCTTCTTGGCTAATTAAAGGGAATTCATATACCCATCATTACTTATTATTAGCATTAGAATTTCTTGACTAACTTGTCTTACCTCATAAAGGACAATGAAAAAAAATCTGGAACAGGAAACTTCTTTGAAGTTTCCTGGAGCTACGGATTAAAAAGAATAATCCCTTAAGCTTAAAAAAAGGTTCAACCTTCAAAAAGTGGGTGAGAAAAAAAAAAGCAAGTCAATAGGCAATGGACCCACTCATCTTTTGAAAATTTTTACGTGCACACTTCTGTTTCACACCATTTTTGCACTTGATTACGGTAATACATCATAACGTCACAGAAAAATTTTACTATGCTATTATGATGTTCTTGTACTTAATTACTTTAACGTGTCGTAATGTTGTACATCACAATAGGTGCACATTACTATGCTATTATGATGTAGTACTTGTTAATCTTTCACTTGTTAGGGAGAGAGAGAAAGAGACATGGCAAAACTTTCTTATGACTGTGGCCTAGCATTTCTCTGATCAAGAGGTTGGAATTTTGTAAGAAGGACATCAAAAAATTTCACCGATTAAAAAGGTTTCTTAACAGTAATGATCCACTATTTGTTAAGCTATGACACACGTACAAATATATCTCTCTATACACACAAACATATATCATGCAACTTAATTGTGAAGAAATTGAATTGAATAGACAAATTAGCATAACATTTTACAAAATGACTAGATGCTAAAAAGAGTGTGGAAGATACTCTTGTTAACGTTTTCCTCCTAAAAGTTGCCACCATATCTTTTCTCTAGACATTGCTAAAACAAATCAACAGCAGCTACTTCAATTTAACCACAGAAAAGGGCAAAAGAAATGAAGCTGGTGTCACCCTTTAGAAGCCGAGAAATTAGATAGAAACTTCGTTTACGCTAATCCCAATTGAATGAGCTATAAAGAAGGGGACTTTTCTTTATTATTATTCTAACGCCAATTTGCCATCCTATCTAACATAGTTCTCTAATAACTTATGAGTATTGTATTGTTGGTGCATTTTCTTTTGTATTTTCTATTAATAAAAAAAGTAAGTCATGTCAAGAAGCACCTACATAGTTTCCATGCACCCTACGCATAATGCTATGGAAATTGTGGAAATTGCTCTCTAATTTTTTTAATCGCAGAGAGTGTTTTTGCGTCAGTAATAAAATGTCAAAGACTGAGAACGGTGGAGATCACAACAATATAATTGGTCAGAGTCATGATATTGTAAGTGATGATCTTGGCTTAAAGGCTAAGCAAAAGAAGAATATCCACATGAAATAAAAAAGTTCAATAACAAACGAAATAAAAAAGTGAAAATGTATTACTAAATAAATATTTGATCATGGAGAATCCATTAGCCAACACTGAAAGAATAAATTTTATGTAAAATGTCAAAAATTATTAATTTAAGGATAGAGACAAAAGTGACTTAGGTGAGGGGTTGATGATGACTAGATTATCCTTAGGCTTGAGGTGACGTGGAGAAATATAGTTTGAGAAATTGTTCTTGGATAGATTTATTTTGTGAGTTACCTTTTCAAAGAAAATTCTTTTGAAAAAAAAAATCTGATTATAGATTGAAAATAACAACTTTCCTTATTTAAATATTAAGTGTCGTACAGACATTTTTTTTTAACAAAATCTGATTTAATCCGACAACTGATGTATTTTTGTCATTAACTCATCGACGTTAGCACCAGGAGCATGTGACTATACCTTGTTAGCTTTCTTTTTATTTTTATTGTTAACAGAAAACGCAAGTCAAGTCAAGTCTTTCCCTGCACCTTCCAAGCAGTGTTGCGGAAATTACGCCTGCAATAATTGACCTTTCCGTGCAACATGCATCGTAGCGGTTCAATTGGCATCAAGAGTCTTGGATCGTTAGATGGCCAGAACTCAGCATTGTTCAAGCACGCACAATAAAGAGCGGTAGGTGTGGGTAATCCAAGATAGAAGACTGAGAATCGGAGATCATAGCAGTGTGCGGATTGTGTTGTTTGAGCACTCCTCAGGTAATCGGTGACTACTTGCTCTTCTCCTCTTCTCTCTTTCCTGCTTTGATCGCTCCATTTTCTTCTGATGAGTTGGACGAGAGCTTTTGTTTTTGTTTGAATGTAGCTCTAAATTGAGTTCTGAGAGATATTTTTGCACATCCCAGATCTGGGATTTCCATATTCCCCCTCTTTTGAGGCTCTGCTCCATCAATCTTGAGATGAAAGGAAAAGAGTATACTCGTTCAGAAGATCTGCTATACGGAGTGTGTTCCTCATCGACCTCTCCACATGTAGGTGATTATGAAGATGGAGCCAAAAAGCCGAAACGAAATGATTACGAAGTGTTCTTGAGCTTTAGAGGAAAAGACACTCGCAAAGGCTTCACCGATTATCTCTATACTAGTCTTGTTGATGCAGGAATTCATGTATTCAGAGACGACAATGAGCTCCCTGTTGGTGAGGAGATTGGTCTGGAGCTTCTCTGTAGTATTACACAGTCTATGATCTCGATCCCCATTATCTCGGAGGACTACGCTTCTAGCAAATGGTGCCTTCATGAGCTAGTTCAAATGTTGAAGTGCAAGAGAAGTAAAAGGCAAATAGTGTTACCCATATTTTACAAAGTGGAACCCTCGCATGTGCGACATCTTGCAGGGAGATTTGGAGATGCTATCAATGCACATAAAAAGAATTCGGACCAAACGGTTGTGAAAGAATGGGAAGATGCACTCAAAGAAATCAGTTACTTAAAAGGATGGGAATCCGAGAAAATTGATAACGGGTACATTTTTCTCCATCGAAACATTGTTTAATTTTTTATAAATAAATCTTACTTGAAAAAGCATATAAACATTGCCATCATATATTGAAATTTTATAATGTTATTTGACAGGCATAAAGCGGTATTAGTCAAAACGGTCGTAAGAAGAGTTATGAGTGAGTTAAAAAGACTTTTTCGGCTAAATGTTCCCGAACAGTTGGTGGGAACCAATGATCATGTGGAACAAATTATGAGTAAGATAGATGCTAAATTCAATGGTACATGGATTATTGGAATTTATGGAATGGGCGGCATTGGTAAGACAACTCTTGCAAAGGTGTTATACAACAAACTGTCTAGTCATTTTGAGCATCGTAGCTTTCTAGCTAATATTCGAGAAACGTCTCAGCGCGAGGGTATTAAATGCCTACAAAAGCAGCTCATTTCTGACATAATAGGAATGTCATGTGAGGTGTCTAATGTCGATGAAGGAATCAGTGTCCTCAAATCTCGATTTACAAGTAAGAAAATTCTCACTCTTCTTGATGATATAGATGATAATACTCAGTTGAATGCTTTCGTTAGAGATGGTAGTTGGTTTGAAGCAGGAAGTATTGTCATAATCACAACTAGAAACAAGAGTATTCTTGATGAGGCTAGGGCTCGCCACATGTATGAACTCAACGAGTTGCCTTTGAATCAATCATTGATTTTATTTAGTAGACATGCGTTTCGAAAAGATTTCCCTCCTAGTGATTATAAGGATATCTCTTATGAGGTTGTATCTACTACTGGGGGGCTTCCTTTAGCTCTTGAAGTTATAGGTTCATTCTTATGTGGAAAGACAAAGGAAGCATGGAAAGATACATCAAAGAAATTACAGAAAGTGCCTGATAAGAAGGTGCAAGAGACGTTAGGGATAAGTTACAAAGCATTAGATTATGAGGAGCAACAGATTTTTTTGGATATTGCATGTTTTTTTATTGGAGCATCTAAACAAAATCCGACTTATATGTGGGATGCTTGTGATTTTTTCCCCGGGAGGGGGATTGAAGTATTGAGGCTTATGTCCCTCATTAAAGTTGATGAAAACGGCAAACTGATAATGCATGATCAACTGAGAGATCTTGGAAGGGAAATTGTTCGTCTAGAAAATCAAAAGAAGCCTCAAAAGTGTAGCAGATTATGGATTCATGAGGAAGCCACAGATGTGCTCGAGAGTAACAAGGTAAGAGTTTTCTCTACTTGTCTTAATTAGTGAATGTGAGTCCATCTTCTCTTTCTTGTTTGAATTAAAAATGTTGCCGGTCCTAAGTCCCCAAAACTTGCTGCTTCTACCAGCAAAAGAGCTCTTTCGATTAATTGTTGTTCTTGCCTGGTTTCAGGACATAATTGAGGAGCAATATCTTGGTTATTGATAAATGATATATCTCTTTACCCGGTAGTATTGTGATGAGGACACTCTCCTTTTGGTAACTTCAACGCAACAACAAAACTACAAAAACATAATGATTAACAGAGCACTTTTAGATAAAAGCTCGCATAAATTGTTGAGGCCATGCTTTTCTCTCATATCATTTCGACGTGCATGTTTGATGTTTGGATTCTTATTTTGATTTCTTGCTAAGTCTGGTTCTTTCTTTTTTCTTCTACTCATTATTGACTTCTTATGAGTTGTTTGTTATGATAATGAGACCTCTATTCGTTTGTGACAATTGGCTATCAAGGTTCCTGTAATTTTTAAGTTGGGCTAAGCACAGATTTAGTACCCCCTAAGTATTATTGTTTGTGTGATTTAGTCTTTTATCTATTTTTTATGCTCAATGTAGTCCTTTATCTTTCCAAGTTTGTGCAATTGAGTCCTTTGTTGTCAATTGTCACGCCCCGTACCCCACAAAGGCATGATCATCCACGTAGGTCGAAATAAAATGTGACGCTCCCAGGATTGCATCACCGACCCAAGTCCCGAATCAGAGAAAAACGCACGTCACATGCGGAAACCATATATATATATATATATATATATATATACACACCCAGACATGCAATTATAACCATGAATAGCAACAAACAGTAATAGGCTAAGGAAATACTAACATATATGCACCCTTTGTATAAACTTATACAAACTAGTTATTTACAGCCAAAAAGAATATAACCAAAAGGCCACTAAACAAAAAGGATCGGTGGCCTAGGGTATCAGCTAACTACCCAGGGAGAGTTACATCAAAAAGAGGGGTTAATCTAATCTCCTACTCTTGGGATCTGCCCTACGGCTCCTCGCCAGGATTGGATGGCGCTGCTGACTCCTCAGACGAGTCCTCCTCTGACAGAACTTCCTCGTCTGACCCCACTTCTGCCACTTCTCCAGCTGGCTCACCGTTTTCTCCCACTACTTCCAGATTCAGTTCTTCGTCTTCCTCCTCAATCATATCGTCAGCTATAACTTGCTCACCACCTTGCACCTCGTCCATCGGTATCGGTCCATCCACCGTATCGCCCACGCTGCTTACACTAAGGGAGGCGGGAGGATCAGAGACTTCTCCACTCACCATTTGGGGAATCATGACGCCATTAACATCTACTGAAACATCAAAAGTCCTCATCGGAGGTCCAGTGACACCATTCGCTCCCCTATAACACCAAGCTACGTACTCCTGAGTCTCGTTGTAATCCTCTCCCACATCTATCAGTACAACCGATTGATATCTAATATATGCTGATCCATCTCCACAAGGATGAACACTAACACCTCGTTGAATCCTATGTGGATATCCAAAAAGAGGGGCCCTCCTCGGCATCCTATGGACGGGGGTCTGAAAATCGGTTTTACCACAACCGTGAGATAAACTCAGCAAGTAAAATCTCTAATCCTAAACTAGGCTAACGTGCACCTCCAGAAATAAATGAAATACATAAAACACTGAAACCAGTAATTAAATCATTATAAGTTCACATGGGCTCGCAGCCCGATCTCAATATTCCAGCCCTGCAGGTTAGGCTTTCGATATCAATATAACTCATAGACAATTAAATCGACCCGAAGGCCATGACCCAATGGTCATCATAATTTAACTCGACCCGAAGGCCATGACCCAATGGTCATCAATCGTTCGACCCGAAGGCCCGACCCGTCGGTCACAGTAATAAATCGACCCGAAGGCCTGACCCGTCGGTCACAATTACACTCGACCCGTAGGCCTGACCCGTCGGTCACAGTTATAAATCGACCCGAAGGCCTGACCCGTCGGTCACAATTACACTCATAATTCATATCACAACCAATGTGGACATTTACAATCAAAGGCCCAATTAAATCTCAATGGGCTTCAACAATTTCCATTTAATTCACATCAAGGCCCATTCAACTTTCTAACTGGGCTCCAACAATTTCAATTTTATTTCCAACAATCAAGGCCCATTTAAAATTCTCCAATTTGGGCCCATTTAAAATTCTCTAATTTGGGTCCATTTAAAATTCTCTAATTTGGGCCCATTTAATGCAAATTCGGAGCCCATGAAGCCCCCACCAATTCAGCCCACAAATCCTTTCTAAATTATCACTAAACCACTATAATTAGCCCTAATTAAGTCCACTAATCAAACCTTGCATAAAACACACTTAATTAGGCCCTAATTATCATAATTAAACCCCTAATCAAGCACAATTTAGACTAATTTAGTGATTAGTAGTTTTACTCGCCTAATGACGACGCGAGACGACGGGAGCGAGCGGCCGATGACCGGCGAGCGGTACGATCGACGGCGGCGCCCCAAAGCAAGCCGGCGGTCTACGGTGGTCCGGCGAAGCTCACGGCCAAGACTCGGCCAAAACAGGGGAGGGCCGGCTGAGTGGGGCTGAGGACGGAGGAGAGTGAGATGGGGAGGCGAAGCTGATCGGCCGGGGTGGCGCACGGCGGCGCGGCCAGGCGGACGAGCCCAGCGACGGCGACGGCGTCCTTGTCGCGCCTCGGCTGGAGCGGCTGCAACGGGCGGTCACGGGCGGCGGGAGAGGGGGATTGGGTTGCGACTGGGCTAAGGACGGCGCCAGAGGTCGGCACGTGGTGGTTGGCGGCCAGCAGCTCCGGCGAGGCCTGCTGTTCCGGCGTGAACAGTGGCCGGCGGTGCTGGAATGGCTGGAACGAGCAGCTGCCGAGAGGATTTCGGGAGGAGAGAGAGACGCGGGAAGAGAGAGAGTGAGCTGAGGTGAGAGAGAGAGAGTCAAAGATGGTCAAGAGAGAGGGTGAGTGGATGCCACATGTCAAAATCCTAGACCAAAAGACCAAAATACCCTTAATCCAAGGGTTGAAATTGCTTCTTATCCAATAATGCAAGGGTAAAATGGTCATTTGCCCCTAACCATGGTTAACCAACCCTAGTTAACTTTAACCAACCTTGGTTAATCTCCAAATTTAATCCAAAATTCGAAATAAATCAAAAATGGCCTAGGGGCAATTCCGTCATTTTTCCGTCCCGAACCGAAATTCCGATTTTCGCTCATACCGGTCCTAAATATTCATGTAAGACCTAATCCAGAGTCGGAATCGCGAAATTCGCTTTCTAAGCCCTCGAAAATCCTCTGCGAAGTTTCCGGGAATAAAATAATATTATTTTCCAATTTTTGTCGAAAATTCACTTTTTGTCCAGAATCACTCCAAACACACTTGGCTACCCCAAAATGACGTTGGTTGCGAAAAATAACCTCAAACGGCCTCTGAAATTGGCCTCGGCGTTTCCAGGGGCAAAATGGTCCTTTTTCTTAAATTCTGCCAGAACTTCAGTTTTTAACCATTTTAATCCCAAATATGAATGGTCATTCCAAATTGACGTCCGTCTTGAAAAATAGTCGCAATTACCCTTGAGATTTTGATATCGAAACTCGGGTCCAATATTGTAATCTCAATATGCTCGTTTTGCAGTTTTAGGGTCTCTTACTAACGAGTGGCTGTTTAGGTGTTACGCGTATCGACCTAAGATTGTCCGAATCGTGATGGTCTAATTTTCGAGAGAACGAGAGGAATTATCACTAGCACCAGGGTCGCGATCGTTCGGATTACAATTAGGTTTCATTCGTCAGGTGTACTTTCGGTCGTGCGAAATCACTCGCGATCCGATCGTACGTTACTGACAAAATCAACCAGTCATTTTCCTAAGATCGGCCTATATTGGCTCAAAATATTTCCTCAACGTTCTTCGAAATCAGCGTTCAGTCGCGATCGGGTTCTCGGTCCACGTACATGTTCCTATTTAGCCTTTCTCATATGGTCAGTGTCCCGAGACTGATCAGGTTCAGGCGAGACTCACTAAAATTACACGAGAATGAATATACACTTTATTGGTCCCGATAACGGGTCAAACTTCAGGATGTTACAACTCTTCCCCCTTACAAAAATTTCGTCCTCGAAATTTGCACTTCAACCCTGTTCTTCGAACAACTGGGGGTGTTGACGTCGCATAGTTTCTTCGCTTTCCCAAGTAGCGCCCTCTGTCCCGTGATGCTCCCAAACTACCTTCACCATCGGGATTGTCTTGTTCCGAAGTACTCGATCCTTTCTATCTTCGATTCTGACTGGTCTCTCCACGTATGACACCCTATCGTCCACGTCTATTTCTTCGTATCTTAGAACGTGTGTCGGATCCGGTTCATATTTTCTCAACATCGACACGTGGAAGACATTGTGTATCTGGGACAAATTCGGTGGCAGGGCCAGTCTGTACGCCATGTCGCCAATCTTTTCCAAAATCTCAAACGGCCCAACAAATCTCGGACTCAACTTTCCTTTCTTGCCAAATCGGGATAATCCCTTCATAGGCGACACCTTTAAAAATACATGGTCCCCAACTGGAAATTCCAGATGTCGTCGTCTCCGATCGGCATAACTTTTCTGTCGACTCTATGCTGTCTTTAACCTTTCTCTAATGATCTCAACAGCTTCTACTGTTTGCTACACCAACTCTGGTCCTGTAATGCTCCGTTCTCCCACTTCATCCCAGCACACAGGAGTCCTACACGCTCTGCCGTACAAAGCTTCAAATGGGGCCATCTGGATACTCTGCTGATAACTGTTATTGTATGCAAACTCCACCAGATGCAGCTGTTCTTCCCATTTGCCCTGAAAATCCACTACACAAGCCCTCAACATATCCTCAAGGGTCTGGATTGTTCTTTCTGATTGCCCATCAGTCTGCGGATGATAAGCTGTACTGAACTGCACCTTTGTCCCCAAAGCTGTTTGCAGACTTTTCCAGAAGTTCGCTGTAAATCTCGGATCACGATCTGACGTAATCGTCACTGGCACTCCGTGCAGTCTCACAATCTGTCTTACATACAGCTCTGCATACCTTTCTAACTCAAAATCCTTGCGCACTGCCAGAAAATGCGCTGACTTAGTCAGTCTATCCACTATCACCCAAATGGAATCGTGCCCTCTCTGACTCCTCGGTAATCCTGTTACAAAGTCCATGGTTATGTGTTCCCATTTCCACTCGGGAATTTCCAACGGTCGCAGCAGTCCTCCAAGTTTACAATGTTGTGCCTTCACTTGTTGGCACGTCAAACACTTAGCTACATGTCTGGCTACATCCGTTTTCAATCCGTTCCACCAATAATGCTGCCGTAAATTCTGATACATTTTCGTACTGCCAGGGTGTATACTGTAATTGCTGCGATGAGCTTCTCTTAATATTTCTTCCTTAAGCTCAATATTATCCGGCACACACCATCGTCCTCTATACTTCAGGACTCCATCTTCCGATACTTGGAAGTCTGGCTTCCTTGCCGAGGCGTCCATTCCCACAATTTTCTGAATTTCCTGATCCATGGACTGCAGAGCCTTAATCTTAGTTTGAATCTCCGGCTCGATCCTCAAAGTAGCCAGCAGATTCGACACATGGCTTAATTCCAATTTAAATTCCGAGTCTCGGAGCCTTTCCAATAACGTCCATTCCTTAATCATCAAGTGTGCCATGCTAGACTTGCGACTCAGTGCATCTGCCACTCTATTCGCTTTTCCAGGGTGATACAGGATGTCGCAATCATAATCCTTAAGAAGCTCCATCCATCTACGCTGTCTCATATTTAATTCTTTCTGCGAAAACAGGTATTTGAGGCTCTGATGATCCGTATAGATCTGAAACTTTTCCCCACATAAATAATGTCTCCAGATTTTGAGTGCAAAGACGATGGCAGCCAACTCTAAGTCATGCGTCGGATAATTCACTTCATGGGGTCTCAACTGACGCGACGCATACGCAACTACTTTACCATGTTGCATTAGTACACAACCCAGTCCTTTGAACGAAGCATCGCTATAAACCTCAAATCCACCAGGTCCAGAGGGAATAGTCAAGACTGGAGCTGTCGTCAATCTATGCTTAAGTTCCTGAAAACTTCGTTCGCACTTATCGTCCCATTCAAACTTAGTTTCCTTTTTCAGTAATCGCGTCAATGGCGTGGCTATCGACGAGAATCCTTCCACGAAACGTCGATAATAGCCAGCCAATCCTAAGAAACTTCTGATCTCTGTCACTGACGTCGGCCTGGGCCATTTAAGCACTGCCTCAATCTTAGTCGGATCCACTGATATTCCTTCTCCCGACACGATATGTCCAAGAAAGGCTACCTTGCTAAGCCAGAATTCACATTTGCTGAACTTCGCATAAAGCATATGTTCCCTTAACGTCCGTAGAACTTCTGTCAAATGCACTTCATGCTCCTCTGAACTCTTCGAATACACCAAAATATCGTCAATAAACACGATGACGAACTGATCCAGAAATTCCTTAAAAACTCTGTTCATCAGATCCATGAAAGCTGCAGGGGCATTCGTTAAACCAAAGGGCATAACTGTAAACTCATAATGCCCGTACCTCGTTCTGAATGCAGTCTTGGGTATATCCTCTTTCCGAATTCTCAACTGATGATACCCTGTCCGTAGATCAATCTTGGAGAATACTGACGCCCCTTGCAACTGATCGAACAAGTCGTCGATCCTTGGCAGTGGATACTTATTCTTTACAGTCACCTGATTCAACTGCCGGTAGTCTATACATAACCTCAACGTCCCGTCCTTTTTCTTCACAAACAGGACTGGCGCTCCCCATGGAGACGCACTAGGACGAATAAATCCCTTATCTAGTAACTCTTGCATCTGAACTTTCAACTCTTTCAGTTCTGACAACGACATCCGATACGGGGCCTTAGAAATTGGCTCAGTTCCTGGGGCCAACTCTATCACAAATTCCACTTCTCGTTCTGGCGGCAAACCCGGCAACTCTTGAGGAAAAACCTCGGGGAAATTACATACTACAGAGATTTCTTCCAATTTTGGCTCTGCCAATGTCGGATCCTTAACGTTAACCAAATACCCCTCACAACCTTCCTCAAGCATCTCCGATGCCTCCATTGAGGAAATCCAAGGGATCGAGGTTCCTCCTCGGTTTCCCTGAAATTCAAACTTAGGACGACCAATCGGATTAAATTGGATCGTCCTGCTGCCGCAATCCATAACGGCTTTCTGTTTAGTCAGCCAATCCATACCAATAATCACATCAAAGTCATACATGGCTAACACAGCTAAATCAATCCTTTCCTCAACATTTCCAATCACAATTTTACAGTCCAAACACCCCAATGATACTAACACCCTATCATGCAGTGGGGTCGTCACACACAACATAATTTCAAGTAAGACAGGCTCCAGACCAACCAATCTAACAAACTGCTCAGAAATAAACGAATGGGTTGCTCCGGGATCAAATAACGCATATGCCGAATGATTGCAAAGAGAAACGGTACCTGTGACCACGCCTGGCGCGTCCTCAGCATCCTTTCGCGCCATAGCATACACTCGTCCTTGAGCAGGTGGTCTACCCTGAGTAGCCTGTGGAGGATTTCCGGCCTGATTTCCAATTCTAAGCGGCGGCTGTGGTTGACCTGGGGGTCCCAAAAGTCGTTGCTGGGGGCAATTCTTGATCTGATGCCCCATACTCCCACAGCGAAAACAAGCTCCAATCCTATGTTGCGTCTGACTGGGCTTCCCGATAATCCTTCTCGGGGGCGGAACAAATCGTCTATTACTGGCCATTGGTCTCCTTACAAAGCGACGATTGTCCCGGTTAGGAATAAACCTCGAACCCGATGCTGATGCCCTTTCAATCTGATCCCGTTCCATAGTCTGGGCTCGCTCATATAACTCTCTATAATCCCTGATATTCAACAAAAGCATCTGAGTGCGAAGTTCCGGTTTCAGTCCATCCCGGAACCTTCGAGCCTTGTCCAAGGGATTCTCAACCATTCTCGGGGCAAATTTGGATAGTCTGATAAATTCTGCCTCGTACTGTACCACTGTCATTGATCCCTGACGAAGTCTCATGAATTCTGCCATTTTCTTCTCCTGGGCACTCTCAGAGAAAAACTGCCCATAGAAATGCTCAACGAAAATTGCCCAGGTCGGTTCCATAAATTCTGGAAACACTCTATCCTTAACCGCCTTCCACCAGTCATGGGCATTATCCTGTAATTGATACGATGCCAATAAGATCTTCTCCCTCTCAGTACACTCTAACAGCTCAAATGCCTTTTCCAATTCCTCCACCCAACGCGGGGCGGCTTCGGGGTCACCTCTGCCCGTGAACTTGGGCGGTTTCAACTTAAGAAAATGCTCCACCAACTGATGCATTGGTCTCGGTGCCACTACCGGTTGGGCTTGTACTGGCTGGGCTTGGGCTTGATTCTCATGGACGGCAGCAACTGCTGCGGCCTCAGCAGCCTGAGCGGTCGCATTCTCTCTTTCCTGCGCCTGCCTATCCATCACATTACCGATTCTATCTAGCGCCCTAAGAACTCCTTCCATTCGCGGATCTTCCGCCTGTCTAACATCAGCTCTGGGGTCCACTGCAGCCCCAACACCAACTCTAGGGTTTCCTTCCTCTCTAGCACCCGCAACTATATTCTCTATCGCTCTTGCTCTAGCGCGACCTCTACCACAAGCTTCTTTGCCTGCGCCCCTCCTTGGGGCTCCTCTCACTCTTCCTCTTTCACTGCTCATCTTTCTATCCTGAGTGCTCGACTACCTGCTATAATTCCATCCAGGAATTAGAGACCTAAGCCAACTAACCGGTCTAAGTTCTAGGCAGGTATAAACACAGAAACAATTAAGCACTCAGCATGCGGCTAACACAACAGCACATAAATTTCACCCAAGAATTCGCACACTAACCTTGGGTCCTTCCGCACCTGCATAATACTGGTTCAAACAACCATCACAACAGTCAAACTCAAACACTCTGGAGGTACACTTAGCACACTAAGTCGCCCTATAGCTACCCATGGTCATTTCTCCTTATCACTCCAAGGCTCAACTAGGTCAAACAGAGCTGTCCTTGCTCTGATACCAATTCGAACGGGGATGTCACGCCCCGTACCCCACGAAGGCATGATCATCCACGTAGGTCGAAATAAAATGTGACGCTCCCAGGATTGCATCACCGACCCAAGTCCCGAATCAGAGAAAAACGCACGTCACATGCGGAAACCACGTATATATATATATATATATATATATATATACACCCAGACATGCAATTATAACCATGAATAGCAACAAACAGTAATAGGCTAAGGAAATACTAACATATATGCACCCTTTGTATAAACTTATACAAACTAGTTATTTACAGCAAAAAAGAATATAACCAAAAGGCCACTAAACAAAAAGGATCGGTGGCCTAGGGTATCAGCTAACTACCCAGGGAGAGTTACATCAAAAAGAGGGGTTAATCTAATCTCCTACTCTTGGGATCTGCCCTACGGCTCCTCGCCAGGATTGGATGGCGCTGCTGACTCCTCAGACGAGTCCTCCTCTGACAGAACTTCCTCGTCTGACCCCACTTCTGCCACTTCTCCAGCTGGCTCACCGTTTTCTCCCACTACTTCCAGATTCAGTTCTTCGTCTTCCTCCTCAATCATATCGTCAGCTATAACTTGCTCACCACCTTGCACCTCGTCCATCGGTATCGGTCCATCCACCGTATCGCCCACGCTGCTTACACTAAGGGAGGCGGGAGGATCAGAGACTTCTCCACTCACCATTTGGGGAATCATGACGCCATTAACATCTACTGGAACATCAAAAGTCCTCATCGGAGGTCCAGTGACACCATTCGCTCCCCTATAACACCAAGCTACGTACTCCTGAGTCTCGTTGTAATCCTCTCCCACATCTATCAGTACAACCGATTGATATCTAACATATGCTGATCCATCTCCACAAGGATGAACACTAACACCTCGTTGAATCCTATGTGGATATCCAAAAAGAGGGGCCCTCCTCGGCATCCTATGGACGGGGGTCTGAAAATCGGTTTTACCACAACCGTGAGATAAACTCAGCAAGTAAAATCTCTAATCCTAAACTAGGTTAACGTGCACCTCCAGAAATAAATGAAATACATAAAACACTGAAACCAGTAATTAAATCATTATAAGTTCACATGGGCTCGCAGCCCGATCTCAATATTCCAGCCCTGCAGGTTAGGCTTTCGATATCAATATAACTCATAGACAATTAAATCGACCCGAAGGCCATGACCCAATGGTCATCATAATTTAACTCGACCCGAAGGCCATGACCCAATGGTCATCAATCGTTCGACCCGAAGGCCCGACCCGTCGGTCACAGTAATAAATCGACCCGAAGGCCTGACCCGTCGGTCACAATTACACTCGACCCGTAGGCCTGACCCGTCGGTCACAGTTATAAATCGACCCGAAGGCCTGACCCGTCGGTCACAATTACACTCATAATTCATATCACAACCAATGTGGACATTTACAATCAAAGGCCCAATTAAATCTCAATGGGCTTCAACAATTTCCATTTAATTCACATCAAGGCCCATTCAACTTTCTAACTGGGCTCCAACAATTTCAATTTTATTTCCAACAATCAAGGCCCATTTAAAATTCTCCAATTTGGGCCCATTTAAAATTCTCTAATTTGGGTCCATTTAAAATTCTCTAATTTGGGCCCATTTAATGCAAATTCGGAGCCCATGAAGCCCCCACCAATTCAGCCCACAAATCCTTTCTAAATTATCACTAAACCACTATAATTAGCCCTAATTAAGTCCACTAATCAAACCTTGCATAAAACACACTTAATTAGGCCCTAATTATCATAATTAAACCCCTAATCAAGCACAATTTAGACTAATTTAGTGATTAGTAGTTTTACTCGCCTAATGACGACGCGAGACGACGGGAGCGAGCGGCCGATGACCGGCGAGCGGTACGATCGACGGCGGCGCCCCAAAGCAAGCCGGCGGTCTACGGTGGTCCGGCGAAGCTCACGGCCAAGACTCGGCCAAAACAGGGGAGGGCCGGCTGAGTGGGGCTGAGGACGGAGGAGAGTGAGATGGGGAGGCGAAGCTGATCGGCCGGGGTGGCGCACGGCGGCGCGGCCAGGCGGACGAGCCCAGCGACGGCGACGGCGTCCTTGTCGCGCCTCGGCTGGAGCGGCTGCAACGGGCGGTCACGGGCGGCGGGAGAGGGGGATTGGGTTGCGACTGGGCTAAGGACGGCGCCAGAGGTCGGCACGTGGTGGTTGGCGGCCAGCAGCTCCGGCGAGGCCTGCTGTTCCGGCGTGAACAGTGGCCGGCGGTGCTGGAATGGCTGGAACGAGCAGCTGCCGAGAGGATTTCGGGAGGAGAGAGAGACGCGGGAAGAGAGAGAGTGAGCTGAGGTGAGAGAGAGAGAGTCAAAGATGGTCAAGAGAGAGGGTGAGTGGATGCCACATGTCAAAATCCTAGACCAAAAGACCAAAATACCCTTAATCCAAGGGTTGAAATTGCTTCTTATCCAATAATGCAAGGGTAAAATGGTCATTTGCCCCTAACCATGGTTAACCAACCCTAGTTAACTTTAACCAACCTTGGTTAATCTCCAAATTTAATCCAAAATTCGAAATAAATCAAAAATGGCCTAGGGGCAATTCCGTCATTTTTCCGTCCCGAACCGAAATTCCGATTTTCGCTCATACCGGTCCTAAATATTCATGTAAGACCTAATCCAGAGTCGGAATCGCGAAATTCGCTTTCTAAGCCCTCGAAAATCCTCTGCGAAGTTTCCGGGAATAAAATAATATTATTTTCCAATTTTTGTCGAAAATTCACTTTTTGTCCAGAATCACTCCAAACACACTTGGCTACCCCAAAATGACGTTGGTTGCGAAAAATAACCTCAAACGGCCTCTGAAATTGGCCTCGGCGTTTCCAGGGGCAAAATGGTCCTTTTTCTTAAATTCTGCCAGAACTTCAGTTTTTAACCATTTTAATCCCAAATATGAATGGTCATTCCAAATTGACGTCCGTCTTGAAAAATAGTCGCAATTACCCTTGAGATTTTGATATCGAAACTCGGGTCCAATATTGTAATCTCAATCTCGTTTTGCAGTTTTAGGGTCTCTTACTAACGAGTGGCTGTTTAGGTGTTACGCGTATCGACCTAAGATTGTCCGAATCGTGATGGTCTAATTTTCGAGAGAACGAGAGGAATTATCACTAGCACCAGGGTCGCGATCGTTCGGATTACAATTAGGTTTCATTCGTCAGGTGTACTTTCGGTCGTGCGAAATCACTCGCGATCCGATCGTACGTTACCGACAAAATCAACCAGTCATTTTCCTAAGATCGGCCTATATTGGCTCAAAATATTTCCTCAACGTTCTTCGAAATCAGCGTTCAGTCGCGATCGGGTTCTCGGTCCACGTACATGTTCCTATTTAGCCTTTCTCATATGGTCAGTGTCCCGAGACTGATCAGGTTCAGGCGAGACTCACTAAAATTACACGAGAATGAATATACACTTTATTGGTCCCGATAACGGGTCAAAATTCAGGATGTTACATCAATCGTTAGTTAACACCGTTGATTTGTTAATGTCACTTTCATATTTATTTATGATATATACGCAACTGTGTAGTATAACGCTCTAATTATTATATATTATTTCGTTCTATTGACTTTTCATAATAGTGGATAATTTTCTTCCGTGAATTTGCTAATACATTTTTAGTTCTGTGACGTTGGATTAATTTTTCTGTTAATCCCCCGATAATATTCATTTGTCAAATATAGGCTTTCATGTTGTAATAATTGCATCGTTCAACTCCAAGTGAGCATTGTATTTAGCAAAGATTTAGTTAATCTTTATATCGTCATTTGTTAAATATGGGCTATCCATGTTATATAACTTTTTTGTCGATTTTTTATTTCTCAAGTATTAGCTACCATGTTATAATAGATATTTCTAAATCTTCATAATGAGCATTTTATAGCACATAATTAGTACCTTTACATAATTTATTTGTTAAATATGAGCTATCATGTTACATAATTTTTTTATATAATCTGCTTGTGAAATAGAACAAAATTTTTTCTCATAATGAGTATCCATAGAACTTTTTAATCATAATAGCCATCGCTAATAATGCATTTTGTTATACTTATTGTAGAAATATATATATAACCACGTAAAAAGATCTGTCTAAACATATGTTCTTTTTCCTTCTATGATGGACAAATTTATTACATTCATTTGTTTGTAAAGCATGCTAAACAATGATGATGGATATTTCTTAGTCACAATGGTTATCCATACACGTTTTCAATCATAACAGTCATTGCTACATTGCATCATACTTATTGTTGAAATATATGCATCCATGGAATAGATTCCTCTAAACATATACATTTTTTCTTCCATGATGGGTAATTTGATTATATTAATTTATTCCTAAAGCATGCAATATAAGTTTTCTCGTGATGATGGATATCTTTTTTATTGATTTTTTAATATTATGTATTTGTCAAATATGAGTCCAATATGATATTGATCTGTAATTTGACAAGTATGCTTTTAATATTATTTGCTTGTCAAATATGAAGCGGTCGCACATAATAAAAGATAAATTCATAAATTGTTCCCATTGCTACAAAATAAATATGTTATGTTGTTTGGTAAGATTTATGGATTAAAATAAGACATTCGAAGAAAAAAGTTAAATCTTTACAATAAACGGAACAATAGAGCCATAAATATTTTACTTAGATTTTTAACACTCAAAACACTTTTAACTTCTGCTTTGCACTCTAGTCTCAGGATCTTGATCTTCCCTATTCTTCACAAATTCAATGAATTTACAAAACTAGAGGTGGTCAACAAATTACACTAACAACCCGTATGGTTACGGAAATGGAATAAGGCTACAATATAATCAGTATTACATTGTAAAGTAATAAAGCTGTAGTAGCTATATGTTGATTGGTTTAAGTTATGTAATAGTTATTACATGGTTTTGTTTCATGAACAACATGTGTAATGCGTAGAAATGTGTCTATTCAAACTTACGTTTTCCAAACCAAGTGTCTGTTAATGCAAAAGCATTATGTATGTACCATAAAAAAAAAGTCGTCTAGAAGCTACACCACTCAAAATGCAAAGAGAAATTCCGGTCCAGACGTATTACTTCCTAGGGAGGTGGCCAAAGCAATGGCTCATTCCAATACTTGTGAAGTAAATAATTATGGTTTTGAATTTTGTGTCTTGATTAATTTTCATTATTACCATGAAAGTTAAAAGGTATGCAACTAAAAGCAATTACAACGTATGGATCATTTGTGCAAGTATCAGACAAGCATGTGCAAATGCCATGAGTATCTTTAATTAAAAAAACTCTAAATATAATGAAGTTACGAGATTTGTAAAAAAATTTCTACCAATGCATTTCAGCGAACATATTTTTGCACAAATGAAAATGTAATCAACTAAATATAACATTGCTTAGAATTGAAAAAAAGGGTATCTATGAAGTTATTAACGAAAATACGATAATATACAAAAAAAAATTGAAGGACAAATAAGTAGCGTCACATCCGAAAGAATAAAAGTTTGAAGGAAATATTCAAACCACCAAACAAATCCGTCTTATAACTCTCATGATTTGTGCTCACTGTGCAATTCATCACCTAAGACAAAATAAATTTGAGGTCCCTAAAATTTTTGGTTACAACAAAAGAAAAATGGAAAAGACTTGAATTCCCTTAGTATCCAATTTAATCAATCCTCATGTACAATCTTTCTGGAAGCAAGATCTCATTAATTTATGCTATTTCACTTTAAAAAAAATAAACAAGATAATGAAAATGTTGCATCAAACATCTGTACCAACAAAAAGAGGAGTAAAGATCATCTATATAACGTTTCATATATAATCGATTTTTCTTCCATGTATAATTAAAAAACACTCATTAAAAAAACATATGATAAGAAAGGAATGTAAAACATGAGCATACTTTTTGAGATGACATTCTCGATTTCATTTTGCTAGTGAGAATTGCAAACAAGGTACCCCAGAATAATAGGGGGGATTCTATAATTCAAATTCTCTAATTGTGAAACATGTTTTGATGACAAGTTTGATAAATGTACTTGAACTGTAAGAGTTATGCTTTTTCACATATAAAGGATATGAGTTAGGGTTGTGCTGTTTCACATATAGAGGGCATGAATTTTGCTAGTTATATTTGAAGTAGTTTGTACAAAAAGAGAGATCTTCTATAGTAATTTTGAAAGGATGCAATTTTTGGTAATTCAAAAGGTGCAAATTTGCGAAAGGCATAATTGGAAGAGGAAAAGTTCGAAAACACCTTCGTGAGCTTCACATTTTTACATGAATTAGATAAATCATATGCAATAACAACTTGTTATTTCATTAAGTTGAAAGTAAGAAGCCTACACCATATGATATCAAATTGAAATTAGTCCATCTTTTCTTATATACAGTTAATTTCGTCAATTTTATGGTCCACAATGTTTTATAATTGTAGGGCACTAGTAAGATTGAGGCCCTTGATCTTGGCTATTGCTGGAAAAATTACCAAGGTGAGCAGTTTAAGGAACTCACCAACTTGAAGTTCCTTCAAGTTGCAAACGGTATGAATTTCACCGGAGATTTCCAAAACTTGCTTCCTCAATTAAGATGGCTTCGGTGGCAGAATTGTCCCTTATATTTCGAAGTGACCAACTTTCATCCGAAAAAATTAGTCGTGCTCGATCTATCAAATAGTTTCATTACAGAGGACTGGGGAGGATGGGATCCACTCAAGGTAAGAAATTGAGAAGATATCTGTTGTGAATAATAACGTGTTACCGAAGGTGCAATTGCACCCAGTTCTCCCTTCTTTCTTTTAGAAAGGTTTAATATCGTTCCTCGGATTCAAGATTTTTGGGTAAATATAAGAGGAATTTATAGCTATCTAAATACTCAGAATCTTCTTCCCCTTAATATGTTTAATTGATCAAACTCAACAACCCGGCATGCTTAACCTTAGACAATGCTAGAAAGAAAAAAAAATAACTATATTAATTAAAATCTATTGAAAATTTAATTACTTAATTGTGCCTATTTTGTATTTCATTAATCTAGCTGGTTTATGGCTTCTAAGATAATTTCTCCCTGTGCAAAAGCATCTTTTGAGCGATTCTTGTTATATCTCTATATCAATCTTCTTTCTTGGAGAAATAGAAACTCCCACGTAGTGACTTGTGTTGTACATTCATACTAAAATTCTAAATTCATTTTAATCTTAGATTAATGGATATAATTTATGAATTGCTCTGACTTGTTGCATGAAATATTTAATCATTATAATTGTTGATTATGGAAGTCGTCATTGTATAATACAAATATAAATTATTAATGTTATGAGAGTGATAAAGTTATCCTTCCAGTGGCATTAATTTTTTATGGAATACAACATTCCTTATATCTTGTACATATAACATTAAAATACTGCTTTTCATAATTAAACTACCCGTTTCTCTTTAATTTCATACGATTGAAGTGTCATTTTCTTTTTGATAATAAAATTTGCTTATGTCTAATCAATGGCATCGCCATCGCTCTTAAAAAATGAATATATTTTCTCTTTGAAATTTTATCCGAAAATAAACACAGTTAGCAGTTGTATGTACCTAGCATTCTTTTTGCAATGGATATGCTTAAAAAAATCAACATGGTGGTGTAGCCTAATACTATTAAAGAATATTTAAAATCAAATAAAACAACAGTGAAAGAGTAGTGGAGCATAGGTATTTTTCAGGAATCTTATAGATTCTTATAAAAAAACAAGGAATAGTGGAAAATCACACATTGCAGCTGTCCAATTTCACTGAGGTTTTCCTTTGTTTTTTTCAGATGGCAACCGAGCTGAAAGTTCTCGACCTCTCGTGTTGTGGACGTTTGAGAAGAACTCCCGACTTATCTGCTTTCAAAAGCTTGGAGATTTTGATTCTTGTTCAATGTTCGATGCTGGAAGAAATTCATCCTTCTATCTGGTATATCAAGACCCTTGTCTCCTTGAATGTCATGTTTTGTGAGAGCCTGAAGGAGCTACCAGCAAGAGTAGGGAGAATGGAACAATCGAGGGAGCTTCTCATAAATGACACCGCTATAAAAGAGAATCCTATTTTGAGATGTTGTCCGATGAAACCAAAGACTCTGGATGACCTAAGTTGCGATAAATTTGCTCAATTTCCAAAATCCATGGGCTCCCTTGTGTCGTTAACTCAGCTGAACTTACAAAAGACAGGGATTGAAGAATTACCTGAATCCATTGGTTCTATGGAGGCGCTGGAGACTCTTGATGCCTCTGGGTGTGAATCATTAGCTCGCATACCTAGCTCCATAGGCAATCTAACATCTCTGTCTCGCCTTGACCTATGGGAATGTGTGTCGTTGAGAAAGATCCCCGACTGGATTGGAAAGTTGGCATCATTGTCCAAGCTGAAATTAGCGTGCACATCGATTATAACATTACCTGAAAGCATTGGGAATCTGCAAAATTTGAGGATCTTGGACATTGGAAGGACTCCCGTTATAGAATTGCCTAGTGCCATTGAAATGCTGACGAAACTCCAAGTGTTGAATGCATCAGGCTGCAAATATCTAGAAGTACTGCCTAGTAATATAGGCGAACTGGTTTCGCTAAACGATCTTCGTTTAGATAGATCGGGCATTTTGGACTTGCCAGAAAGCATTTCTAAGCTCTCTTCTCTCCAACGTCTCGACGTTCGATTTTGCAGAAACCTTCTAGAAATACCGGAACCGCCCTCCAGCTTAACAGCTCTGCACATCACTTTCCCAAGTGCATCGTTACCATTTCTTTCCAAACTAACCCTTCTCGAGGAACTCGCTCTTTTCGATTGCCGTCCGCTTGAATGTCTCCCCGAGCTTCCCGTCCGACTATCCAAGGTTTCTTTTCCACGTCTTGGTCGGGAGGATAATTTGTCCCGCGAGGCGCGCTTACGCGAATTGATCCGCGACAAGTCCTCTGGGCTAAGAAAAGTCGCCAGACGCCCGCATTGGGGGTGGGGTTTCCAGATTGTCCAGAGGTAAGGAGCCCCAAATTCTCCGGAGGTGACGAGCCCAGGTGTGTATCTGAGCGAGCTTGAAGATCAGCTCCCATGGCTCTCCGCGCGCTGCTGGCCGGAAAAAACCCTAGCCTCCGCCTCCGCCTCTCGCCTTGGCTCCAATGGCGGCTTGATCTCCCCGACGCCTCTTGCTCTCCGGCCCGCAATCAGCGGCGAGATCATGCAGCTGCACCGTCAGAAGAAGCACCACCGCCGCCAGGCCTTCAACAAGGCGCTCGAGCAGCTCCACGATGCCATGGGCGAGGGCGACGGTCCGGCCGTCGTTATTAATAAGTTGCGGAGCGCCTATCAAGTTCAATGGCGGAGGTTCCATTCTTTTCTGTTTTGTCCTCTTGTTCCTTCTGTTCCTTCTGTTTGGGATTTAGTTTTTGTTGTTTGCTTTCTAAGTTCAATGGAAGTGAGGGTGAAATTTGTCAGGAGCGACAATTGATGGAGCATTCTCTTGTCTAACGCGCACTCGACGAGCGTTCGGATTGTTCTTTAACTGTTGCATGCCGTTGCATAGAAACAGGACCTTAATGAATTGCCACAGTCAAATTTGCTGAGGAGGTGCTTGACTTCTCATTTGGGGTCAATCCTTAGTGATTTAATGTGTTCCCTCGAGAAATGATGAGGACTAGGCAGTAGGCAGAGCTGTTAAGGTTTTGGTCACGCTAGCTGAACACAATTTAGCATATAGTCTTATTTGTCAGTGAAACAGATGAACAAGGAAAAATGCTCTCAACTTTGTTCCATTTAAGGTTAATGGACTGAAGGAAGGTTTTTTTTGTGATGAAAGCTTCTTTAGATTCAATGAAATTGAGAGTGAAAGGTGGTCGAGAATTTAACTCATGGACAATTCAATATACGAAGCGGCACATTTCAAAGATGAGCTATCATTCGCGAGGGAACTTGTAGTGTATATAAAGTGACTCATCTGGCTTTGCCAGCACTCGGTAAGATAAATCTATTATCTGCAGTCGCGGCTCATGTCAAATCCTTGATGGGTTAGCTCCCCTCTAGAGCCAAAGTTCCTGGTTTTTTAGTGTTTGTCTGCCATAGCTTGCCAATGTCTGATTGGTTGTCAATAGCTCTTTCCATATTGATGTGAATGGTGCACTGGTGCTCGTGATGAACCATAGTACTATAGAATGTACAAAGTGACAAGTTTTGGATCTATATGGCACTAGTGAGGATGGGTGGCATTCAAATGTGACCACATTCAGATTGTGTCGTGCTTACTGACTAGGAGGAAAATTTTGTTGAGGGTTGTCTTTCCATCCTGAAGACAGTTGCTTAGATTAGTCTCTGTATCGGTAGGTTTTATTTGTTATCACATCCTTATTGCAGTTGCTACCAACTAAATGAAAGGGGAAAAGAGGTGAAATTATGGTTTCTGAGTTTCATTTTGTTTCATATGAATAATTTACAGCATGTGATGAACAAGTGTGAAATGTTGTATCAGATATTATCAATTCATTTTTAAGTAAGCTTCATAGGCATTGTGGTGGTAGTTCACGCAGTTTTGCAAAGTCATGTTGAACCATGACTGTGATTGAACTTTCTTACAGAACTTCATCACCTTTGAAACACGCTTCATTCAGGTCTATTGTTTGAAAACAATTTGCAGAAAGTTCGTGTTTTTTTTAAGAGCACTGATAGCTGCACCGGCCCTTCTATTACCTCTTCTTGTTTTTATAAATTATCCAATAATCTTAAATTTTCTTTTTATTTTCTCTATGTGCATATTCAACTATTAAAGATTAGTTTTGCCGCTTAGCCCGTTATTATCCTTTTGATTTTGCTCCTCTTACGATTTTGTGGATGTAACCTATGTTCAGGTCATGTTAATCAGTCCATGTTCTGGAATAATCTTGCTCCAATTCAGGTAAATGCATGTTTGACAAATTTTGATCCATGCTGTTTCTCTATGTCTCTCTGACCTCATATGTTGGGTAATGCAGGGAGGAGGTGGTGAGCCACCAAAAGATTCCCTCGGTTGGGCCATTGACAATCATTTTTGCTCTTTAGACGCACTTGTGCAGAAAATGAATGCAGAAGGTTTACAACTTCGAAACAAACGCTGCTAGTTGCAAGAATCTGGTTGCAATTCAGGGAACCTTTCGAGTTCAAAACATCTAAGGCTATCATGTGTTGCAAACTGCAAGAGTCTGGTAAGTTTGGATTTCTCTGTTTGCTTGTCCATTCAATCACTTGGCCTTTCAAGTTTAAAGAATCTAAAAGAATCAGATGCTGCCAGCTGCGAGAATTTAGTTGAAGTTTGAGGCTTTGACCCATATAGAATATCTGGAAACGTTCTGTCTTTCTGGATGCACATCCATTGAAAGAGTCCATGCTGCAAATTGCCGAAATCTAGTTGAAATTCATGGTCTTTACAGGTTGGATTTACTGGCAAGATTGAATATCTCTGGGTGCTCTTCTATTAAAAGATTACCAGACTTTTCCAGTTTAAAGACTTTGAATTTCATGCTGCAAATTGCAAGAATCTAATTGAAGTTTGAGGCCTTGATTGATTAATAAGAATCTGTTGGGTAGGTTTAATGTCTTTAAATGCATGTCCATTAAAAGATTACCAGACCTTTCAATCCGTTAAAAGTTAAATAGACCTTTCAAGTTAAAAATGTCTAAAGGGTTTCTATGCTGCACATCACGGGAATCTATTTGAAACTCACGGCCTTGAGAGGTTGATTATCGGTCAGATTGGATATCTTTAATTGCACATCCATGGAAAGATAACCAGACCTTTCTAGTTTAAATAATTTGAGGGCTTTGACGTTGCAAGCTGCAAGAGTCTAATTGAAACGCGGTCTTGACGGGCTGGATATTTTGGTAATATTGGATATCTGTGGTTGCACTTCCCTTGGAAGATTATTGGATCTATCGTGCTTGAAAACCCTGAAAAGGTTGAAACATCAACCACTGTGAGAAGCTAAATGACACTGAAAGCCTAGAGATATTTTCATCCTGCAAAAGTTTGTAAAATTCCCAGATGCGTTGAAATTTGAAGATTTAAGGAACTTGATAGTAATAACTTGTTGCGAACTATCAGACATCCCAGGGCTCAAAGGATCGAGATACCTATAAAGTATAGAGATTTCATGATGCTCATCAATTGTCGCACGAGACTGCGACAAACTAATTGAGCCTCAAGGGCTTGGAGACTTGGAGCTTCCACAAGCTTTAGTCATTTCCCAATGCAAGTGGCTAAAGCCAATATCTGAATTGTCATGAGCTTTCCTCATAGAATATGAGCAGTTGTTACATTGGGTATTCATGAGATCACATTCTGGTGATAGTTCGAGACGATCCCTGTCCCCTAATAAGACAAAAACCTTAGACGATCCCTGTTACATTGCGTTTGAAGGTTGTTCTGCTCGCTTGCAGGTCATCTATAAGGTGTTTGTTTTGTTTATATGGCGAGTTAAACTTTTGTGCTGTTGATTAATGGCAGGCATACTGGTTTAACTTTATACACAGTTGATACTGTAGAAATTACAAAACGTAGAAAGAACAAGTAGCTCTTTAAGAAAATCCCTTTGACCATAGTCATCTCAGTTTCTTAAGGTGGACAGCTGAAATCCCACACTCAGGAATGACTTGAATTTGCTTGCTTTTCCTGATTGCTTGAATTGGTTTTTTATTGTTCTGGGATATTGCAACTGTAATTTTCCCTTTTGTCTGTTCTCACTGATTGCTCGAAGTAATCCAGTGATTGACATGTGGATTATTAGGGAAGCTTCTGGAGGCAAAGTATAAAAATACACAGGCAAAGGAAAGTGGTCATGCTGCTGGACTTGTGGCACTCTGGATCCCCAAAATTTGTCGGGTTCTTTCAAGCTAATCATCAGGTGTGAATTTGATATGCTGCAAGGCTGCAAGAGTTAGTTCATAGTTTCATTGTCATTTTAAGTTCTCAATCAACCGATTATGTGTTGAGTTTGATCCTAACAAGATTCACACCATTTTTCCTGTCTCCAAGTGATTTACTGTTTTGCTAATTTATCATTCCAATGGTGGGGTTTTTCTCGCTACACCAATGAGGATTTGCTCTAGTGATGCTCTATTTCGACTTGCCAGTATATGCAAGTTTTTGTCTCCTGCCGCATTCTAATTTTTCTAATAATCTTGGTCTTCATGATTTTGGAACTACTAATAGAGCCGAACTTAAGAATTTGGGAGGAGAATCATATATGTTTTCCAAAGAGATTTATGAACTATTACAAGTTTGAGCAATGTTATCTATATGAATCATGCTGGAATTATGAGAAGAAACATTTTAATGAGTATATTCACTTTGTGATGAGGAGCAACATCTCACAATCTATCAATAGTCCATCTTTATCTAGTGGAAATAATGATCCTCATGTATAATGAACTCATATAATGAGCTTATGACAATAGACATGAACAGGACCAGCAGTTTCACACAGAGATATGAAGCATCACTTCCAGGTGGTGGCAGAGATGTGGTGGTCCCAGTGGTTGGCGCTGGTAGTTACAGGGATCCAGCTGGACTGGAGGTCGGGGAGGCAGAAGTTTCACTAACAGTGACAGCTAATTTTTGGCCCCGAGAGCAACAGTCACTGTTAGCAAAGGTGTAGACAAAGTAATACTTGCAGGCGTTGTTGAGGGGAAAGGTGGCCAGTCTGTTGGTTAGTTTATGAACATAGAAGCACTGTTGCAGTTATTGTTAGCACCATTTGACATGTTCACGACATCATGTGACCCTTCATTGCAGTAGCACACTGTAAAAATAATGGAAGATCATTGGCATTTAAGAGTGAAGTTCCAGACTGATTTTCGGCCACTGAAGCTCAAGATTGATCGCACGTAAGTACATCTATGCAATTTAAATCAGGAGATTTTACAAACAGAGCTTCTGTAAGCTAGAAATTACGAGAACTGTTTTTCTTGTCTTCATATGTTAGCTTTCTAGCATTTATGCTCCAATAAGAATGGGATATTGAGTTCTCTTCGGTAAGGTATACATAGATTTGTTTCTTTCCCCTCTGTGAGTGCTTTTCTCTCTTTGTCAAGAGCTTTCCCTACATCACAATGATGTTTTCTTTCAGCTACCTTCCTCCATGATCGTCACACCCCATTCTTCTCGATCATCCATAATCCTCATATTCGCTTTCTATCATCATTAGTTATTTCCATCTGCTTTCTATTTTAGTTAAGTCTCTTTGGCATTGTTGTTTTTGGTAAGAAAGTCTCTTTGGCATTGTTTCGTCGCATTAGTTTTCCTATTACTGCACACTGCCTCTATCAACTGTTCAACAACATTTCTGAGTTTATTCTCTGCTGATCTATTCTTTTTTCTCATTACAGGATGCCTGCAGTGGTTCCCTTGATATCGCAAGCATCTCTGGTAGACTATCTTATGGGGGATCATTTGGTTTTGGAGCAAGTTGATGATGAGGAAGCTGAGATGGTTTTGATTGGAAGGATTTTGTTGGAGAAGTGCTTGAGTCGAGCTGCGTAGCTAATGTTTGAAGGAAAGCCTGGGCTGGTATGGGTGAGATTACTATAACCCCTCAAAATGAGAAGATGTATTTGTTCAGGTTTCACAATTGGCACCAAGCAGGGATAGTCTTAAGTTCTGGCCCTTGGTGGATTGCATAAACTGCAGGGATGGGATGCTCAGAGGAGAAAGGAGAACCACTGCTTTCATGAACTGGAGGTGTGGCTGCAAAATACATGGACTGGCCTTAGACCAAATGAAGAGAACAATGCGAAACCTATTGCTTGTTGGGCGGGCAAACTGGTGAAAGTTGAGTCAATTCATACCAAATCTCGGGGACATTGTGGATTCCTTTCTGCTAAAATTTCCAGATGCTATATATGTACTGTGGAGTAAGGCACTAGCTTTGTTACTTCGACAGAGTATAAAACTTTCCGAGTGGTTGGTGAGTGAGATTGAGATTGAAATAGAGAAAGCCAGTACTAATCATTCACTGACGAAGAAAAAGTCCAAAATGATCATGTCTTTCGATGACGGGAAAGGTCACTTCAATGATATTGGCCAAATGGATTGCGGGATAGGGTGGGAATGAATGTGACATCGCTCAAACCTTTGTAATGGGATTGAGGAGGATGATTTGATAATGGACTGCGATCCCACAAATTCTTTACTCTCTATTATATTCAATTTGTAGATCATTCCAGCAACCGACTGTAATATTTGACTAATCGATATTCACTTGATCAGATCAAACATATATGATGAAGCGGCCAAAAGTTCAGATCATGTTACACTAGTCTACATCTAGATTTGCAAGCTTCTATATCACGATGTTGTATCTGTTACTTCATGCTCTACAATAACTCTGCAGGATAACTGAATTAGCACATATCTCAACTCAATCGCTTGTTTGTATCAAGTGTCTTTCCAAAGAAAGGAGAAGAACCGGGATTCAGACGAGCATTTTTGGTCGATGTCATTCAGGAATCAGCTGAATTTGTTTGTATCAAGTGTCTAAACCTTAAAAACTAAAAGACTGTTTCAGTCTGTAATCCCAGCATCTATACATAAAAACTGACTCTGAGAGGAGATCAGTACTGCATCACACCAATCCTCTGTATGCTCTTCGCGAATTCCATGGATAACTCGCATAAATGCTTGTGAAAAATGCCATTTTGGAGGCCGAAAATAGTAACAACAGAATTTTTGATCAAGAGAAAGTGTCGAACAATGCAGAGTCCTAGAAGTAGGAAATGTTCTGGAGTCCAGAGATCATACAAATCATTGATCAATTAGCATCCCAAAAACTCCCAATCCTGCCATTGATTTGACAGAAATTGGAAAGTGACAATGACATATTCAGTCATCCATTAAGTGTGAAGATTCAAGCATTTGACAAATTAAACCACAAGCAATGCACCAGGACTGGTGAATCTTTTGAAAAACTGAATATAGAGGCCAACCAAATCCAGCCGTATATCATGACGTGAACAATGAAAAGAATAATATTTGGTAAAAGATAACTCCAAAATGTTTAAATTCAGATATCGTAATAAGGAATGTGAAGGTGTTAGGAAGCAATTATGTTTTGACCAGGAAATGCAATAATAAAATCTGTCAATTGATCGTTATCAATTAGAAAGCGATCGTTGTATTAACACATAAAACTATATGAAGAGCCTGCAAGGTTTGCTACCTATTCGGAACCTAAACAGATAATCCTTCAATCCTCGGACTTATGATTGCCAATTTTATGATAGAAATTTCCGATGATCGTCTATATCTGGATCTATATTTAAGAAGTAGATGAGGTGTCTTAAACCATCAATGTGTACCTAGGGATGAGTCCGATGCAGTTTGATGTGGTTTCAACGTCAAGGTCTCTGCACACAAAAATTCATAAATTACGAAAATGAACATCAAACCTACTTCATAAAAAAAAAAAGACCTTACTTCATGTATAAATGGTAAAAGTAATTATGAACCTCATAGGTTATATAATATGGACTCGTGGTTTGGTCAGTTTCAAAATAATCGAAGCCAAATTTGTTTGATTTGTGATCCATTTAATTAAGAAAGTAGTCTTGTCATAGGTTCAATTGAACACAAAGATATGAACAGTTTTTTGCTTACCCTACATCTACCAAGATTTTTAATCATTCGGAGATTGTCTTCGGATACAATTAATAGACAATCAAGCATTTCTGAATAAAGAGAAAACCAGAAAACATAGAGCCAAATAATCATCGACACTTAGATCTTAGCCAGAAGGCCAAGAAAGGTACAAATAATAATTACAATCGTACTAAAACTTCCGGGTCGCTATCTAATCTTTGGGTCATCATTTCTAAGGAGCCTCGCGTTGGACAAATTAAGAAAACGGGCTTCTTGTTGATGTTTAAGCCCAAATTGATGTTAGGCTTTTGCCCTGTGACTAATATAGCGGGTTTAATCTACCTTAGGCATTAAAATTTTTTTTTTCGTTTTTTTTGTTGAAACATTAAGATTTTTTGTTCACTATCTTCGAATTTTCTTCATTAATGAACCTGGCCAAAAAACAGAAGGAAAAATTCATTAATGAAAATCTAGAACATCAAATTTTAAAATCAACTCTTTACCGCCAGTGATTTCAAGATTCCACACTTTTCACTCTAAAATTTAGTGAAGATTAAGTCCACACATTGTAATTTCGAGTTGCGGCCGAGTTAAGTATCATCTAGTTGGAAAATAGACTTGAGAAGGGGTAGATTCTACTCAAACTCAGTAAACTAAGAGTCCATACTGCAATTGGTTATGATGCAATGTCATATATCAATATAATTGGTCCAAGTCATGACATCAGTTGGATAAAGGACATCAGTTGGTTCCTTATATGTGACTGATTTCGATATATCCCATGTAAGACCCGCATGATTTAGCGATGGTAAGGCATTGACCTCACATAAAGCCAATGCCTCTCACACTTTTTTGAACCCATTCCAATTAAATAAGTTAAATTAATTAAGGTCTCTATGCCATACCATCAAAATAAAGAAAAAAACTTCGAATTTTCATGAGATAGCCACTTTGCCAGTAAAGTGAATAATAGTTGCTTGTACAACTACACATATGTTTGCAAAAGATGTATGTGCTAATTTATATCGTGCAAATAATTTGGATCATTTATTTAGTTTTCAGAGCGACGCATCATAATTTGAACGGCCAAAGTGATGTATCATAATTTTGAAAACATCAAGGCATTTAGTGTCTAGTGGGGATGAGAAGAAAATAGCCCATCTTAGTCAAAACAAAACCGCCGATACAGTATTAGAAATCCAGTTTGTTTTGTTTACATGGCAAGTTAAATTTTTATGCTGTTGATTAATGGCAGGTATACTGGTTTATACGCAATGTTGATGCTGTGGAAATTACAAAACATTGAAAGAACAAGCAACTCTTTAAGAAAATCCCTTTGACCATAGTCATCTCAGTTTCTTAAGTTGGACGACAGAAATCCCACACTAAGGAATGACGTGAATTTGCTTGCTTTTTCTGATTGCTTGAATTGGTTTTTATTGTTCTGCGATATTGCAACTGTAATTTTCTCTCGTCTGTTCTCATATGATTACTAGAAGTAACTTAATGATTGACGAGTGGATTATTAAGGAAGCTTCGAGAGGCAAAGTACAAAAACACATAGGCAAAGAGAGCGATCATGCTGTTGGACTTGTGGCATTCTGAGTCCCCAAAATTCGTCGGGTTCTTTCAAGCTAATAATCATCAGGTGTGAATTTGATATGGTGCAAGGCTACAAGAATGAGTTCATAGTTTCATTGTCATTTTTAGTTCTCAATCGATTGTTTGTGATGAGTTTAATCCTAACAAGATTCACACCGTTCTTCCTGTCACCATGTGATTTACTGTTATGCTCATTTGTCATTCCGATGGTGAGATTTTTTTGCTTCACCAATGAGGATTTGTTCTAGTGATGCTCCATTTCGACTTTTCGGTATGCAAGTTTTTGTCTCCTGCCTTCTAATTTTTCTAATAATCTCGGTCTTCATGATATTGGAACCACGAATAGAGCCGAAATTCAGAATTTGCGAGGAGAACCATATATTTATTCTGCAGAAACTTACAAACCATTACAAGTTTGAGCAATGCTATGTATATAAATCATGCTGGAATTATGAGAAGAAGCATTTTAATGAGTTTATTCACTTTATGACGAGGAGCAACATCTCACGATCTATCAATAGTCCCCTATATCTACTAGAAATAATGATCCTCATGTACAATGAACTCACATGATAAGCTTATGGTAATGGACATGAATAGGACTAGCAGTGTCACACAGAAGTAGGAAGCATCACTTCCGGATGGTGGCGGAGATGTGGTGGTCCCAATTGGTTGGGACCGGCAGTTACGGGGATCCAGCTGGACTGGAGTTCAAGGCGGTGGAGGTTTCACTGATGGTGGTGACAGCTAATTTTTGGCCCTGAGAGCAATGGTCTCCTTTAGAAAAGGTGCAGACGAAGTAATACTCGCAGGCGTTGTTGAGGGAAAAGGTGGCTGGTCCATTGGTTAGCGTATGAACTTAGAAGTGCTGTTGCAGTTAATTTTATCACCATTTGACATGTTCACAACGTCGTATGACCCTGCGTTGAAGTGGAACACTGCAAAAATAATGGAAGATCATTGGCATTAAAGAGTGAAGCTCAAGGTTGATTTTTCGGCCACAGAAGCTCAAGGTTGATTGCTCTGTACGCTAGAAATTACGACAACCATTTCTCGCCTTCATATGTTAGCTTTCTAGCATTTATGCTCCAAAAAGAATGGGATATTTCCATCTGCCTTCAATTTTAGTTACGTCTTTTTGGCATTGTTTCGTCGCGTTAGTTTTCTTATCACTACACATTGCCCCTATCAACTGTTCGACGACATCTCTGAGTTTATTCTCTGCTAATCTATTTCTTTTTTCTCATTACAAGATGCCTGCAGAGGTTCCCTTAACATCGCAAGCATCTCTGGTAGACAATCTTCTGGGGGATCATTTGGTTTTGGAGCAAGTTGATGATGAGGAAGCTGAGATGGTTTTGTCGGAGAAGTGCTTGACTCGAGCTGCATAGCTAATGTTTGACGGAAAGCCTGGGCTGGTATGGGCGAGATTACTATAACCCCTCAAAATGAGAAGATGTCTTTGCTCAGGTTTCACGATTGGCACCAAGCAGAGAGAGTCTTAAGTTCTGGACCTTGGTCGATTAGGGGAAATTGCATAAACCTGCAGAGATGGGATGCTCAGAGGAGACTGGAGGACATCTGTTTTGATGAACTGGAGATGTGGCTGCAAATACATATATTGGCCTTCAACCGAATGACATAAAAACAGTACGAAATCTATTGCTCCTTTGGCGGGCAAAGTGGTGAAAGTTGGGTCAATTCGCACCAAATCTCTGGGTCTCGTGGATTCCTTCGCGCTAAAGTTGCAGTGGATGTTAACAAACCCCTCTTGCCTGGAAAGTGGAGTGTCAGGGATAATGGCGAAAGGCATTGGGTAGAGATCCGATACGAGCGACTGCCCCCCTTTTGTTACTCGTGGTTGAAACTGAGGTCGGGGAGTCGTGACTTCCAAGTCACGATTCCGTTCTTGGCCTTTCCCCTCTGTAATTTATATTGTCATACGATAACCCATAAATTAAATTATTTAATCTTTCAACTTTTCGTAGACGCGGAAAAGGAAAAGGCAGCTGCCACGGGTCCCTCGACTTTTGCTTAATTTCCAAACTGCCCAAAAACGGAAGTTGAGATAAACAAAATTGATAAAACCCTCGCGGGATTAACGCAAAAAACCACTTCTCCACTTGCCCACGAACTTCCCACGGTTTCCTTCATCACTCGCACTGCCTCTGCTCCGCTGCTCGCGCCGCCGCGCGCCGCCCTTATCCGGTCCACCCTATGAATAATACCCACTAACCTCATCCCTCTTCCTCATGGCCATTCACTCTCTTCGCAGACTTGCACAGACCAGACCAAGACTCCGAGTCCATCGCGCTATCTCTCTCTCTATCTCACACCCAAAATGTTGTTCCATCACAAGCTCCCATCATCCTCCCCCGCCTCCTCTTCTGCAGCTTCCACGACGGCCATGCTGCCATCTGCCATGAGGCCGCCTCGGGCTGTGACAACGGCAACCGCTATAAGGCGGCTCGATTGCCCCGCTCATGGCTGCTTTCGACGGCTCAGGAGCTCCCGCTGCCGGAGATCCGGTAGAAGTGCCAGAGAATCATCGCGCAGATCGGGAGGTGCAGGAGGCAGGGCCACGTCGCGGCCTCAGAGTTCGGGTACGATCCCATGAGCTACGCGCTCAACTTCAAGAACGATTGGAGCCGGGAGTCGGACGAGGAGCTCCCGGCGAGGCTGCCGATGTCTCCGGATCGGCTGCTGCCGGTGAAGTTGCCGAGGGAAGTCGTAGCGTGTAGTTGAAATCTTTTTCTCTCAAGATCCTCTTGATTTTGATCGACAAGTTGGGCTACCAACTGTCCTTGGAGGGATCCACGATGCCTGTACATATTGTAGATTTCGAGATCTCAAATTCACGGAAAACGTGCTTGGAAGTTGAGAATTGTGATAATAGAAAAATGTAAATTTCTGGTCATTCACAAATGAAGAGTACCCAAGACTTTACAGGATCAATTAAGAGAAATACAATATATATATGTATGTATATATTTCTAACATCCCTGAGTTTGGAGAAAAGATTTCACAAACGTGCAAGTGGATGTGTCTTAATGAAGATATCATTAGTTTGTTCAGCGGATGAATAGAGATAAGTTGAACAACGCCGCGAAAAACATGATATCGAATGAAATGATAGTTTGTTTCAACGTGCTTGATTTGTTTATGGAAAACATCATTATGTGTTATTTGAATAACACTTCAGTTATTGTAATAAATGACCGCTGTTGTATGTTAATGCACTCCCATGTTTTCAAGTAGCGCCATCTTAACCATAGTAACTATGATCCCGTATTAGCAAGAGCTCGATTTTCTGCTTCTGTACTAGAGCGAGCGACAATGGTTTGATTCCTGCTACAACATGAAAGAAGTGAGATGCCCAAAAAGAAACAGTAACCCATAGTGGAGCGACAATCTTGAGGGTCACCAGCATAGCCAACATTAGAATAAGCTATCAACTCTAAGGTAAACTGAGTAGAAAAGTGAAGGCCATGAAATAATGTACCCCTAATGTAGCAAAGAATTCGAAAGATTGTAGCAAAATGAGTCATACAAAGCGCAGTCATGTACTGACTAACAATATGGATAGCTTAGGCTATATCAAGTTGAGTAACAATGAGATATATAAGACTATCGACTAGTTATCGATAAAGTGTAGGATTCGAAAGAAGAGCCTGATCTTTGGCATCAAATTTGGCATTTGTCTCGAGAGGAGTTGTAATGACCTTGTTATCAGTGTGTTCGGCTCAAGAGATAAGATTAGTGGCATACTTGGCTTAGGAAAGATTATAACCAGAGAATCTGAATGAACCTCCAAGCCTAAAAGCTTAGTCACCCAAGATCTATCATTTCAAACTGTTGACTGAGATACTACTTAAGCTTTGAAGTGACACTTAGAATCAATCAAGAGAAATACACAAAATCTGCTAAATATATCTATATCTCCAACATTCGATATGTCATCATCTTCTCCGTTTTGCTTTCCCTTTCTGTTTGCAGTGTTCCGTGTTCGAGAATTTTTGTTGATTGGTGTTGCGTTAATGAAATGCAAACCGACAAGAAGTAAATTTTGTCTTGGATGATTGAATTTTCTTTATGAATAATGTGAATGGAACTTCATTTGAGTCGAGCTCAAGTATCTTGATTTTCTAATCTAATTGAACTCGAGCGCAAATGTTAATACTTGATTAAGCTCGAGTCAACTTTTAAATGTCATGTATACTGGTCAAGTCGAACCGACCTTGAGGGCACCATATCGACCGGACTCGACTCGAAGGCACCCCTAGAGACAAATACCATATTTCCCCAATTATTTATACCAAATTGTCGGGTGAGCAAATGTCCGGCGGCGGGCACGATGGTTGGATGCATGGACCATTTCGTCGGATGCTCAGTCCGATCCACACCGATGTGGAGTGCTCTCGTATGCGGACTCGCACTTTGAGAACCACACGAGCCCAACGATCATGCAAGTCACTTAGCTCGTAAATGACTAGAATCCAAGCCAAACAACATGACTCCCCGTCATTCTTAATTATTAGTTAATTACAATGATTATGTCACAGCTACTGAGTATTGAGGAACATTCATGGTACCCTCGTTTCGTTCACGCACCATGGGACACGTTGTTTATTATAACTAGAGAGAGAGAGAGAGAGAGAGAGAGAGAGAGAGAGAGAGAGAGAGAGAGAGAGAGAGAGAGAGCAGGCAATTCTAGGTATGCGGAAAAGCCAGCTTGGAGATCTATGAAACCACCATTAGAAGTGGAGTTAGTGTCACATGAATGAGATTAAGTGGAGATTAATGCAAGGGCATCTAGGGAATGAAATGATTCATTCTTACTAGCTTTAATTTTGGAGTAAACCAGGTTGAACATCCGATTCACAATTTGTCTGTGCATGCAGATCGATTAATGTAACACGCTTTCTCAAAGCTTGGGATAAATGTGCGCATCAACATATGTTTAAGAGATGCATCGACACACCGACAAAGGATTTGTTTTTTTTTTTTTTGGTTGAAACAAGATCATTTCATTTCATCAAAATGAGCTTCAGCACATACAAGATTCCAAAGGGTTGCGAAAGGGTTAAAGACCCAATTATAGTGTAAAGATTTGCATATTTGAGTCTTAACAATCTAGTCTACCACATGATTTTCTTCCCTATTACAGTGGGCTAAAAGAACAGTAGATAAATGGGCTAACAGAAGTTTGCATTCGCTAATAAGTGGAGTGGCTTCCCATGGAGAAATATCTAAGCCTAAAAGGCAATTAACCAAAATCAAGTTGTTAGATTCTAGCAGGTACCTCATTTTGTCTTCGTCCCTTCGTGCATGAAGTAGCTTTAGAGTTTCAAGGCAAGCAAGGATTTCCACATTGATAGCTGAACTTGCCCTCAAATTTTAGCAAATCCATCCACAATCTTCTCCAAGAAGTCACGGCAAATACTAGCTATGGATCCTTCCGTTGAACCTGCAATGTAGGATCCGTCAATATTCTACTTGAGAGTCCATTTCTCAAATGGTCGCCACGATTTGGGTGAGTGGTTATCCTTTGAGTTGGTGTTCTTCTCCGGTTTAGTCCATCAACAAATATTCTGGTGCATGGCCATTGCAAAGCTCACCAGTAGGATTGGTTTAACTGGTCTAAACATCGACTATTCACTCAAAAGAAATTCACATGTATCAAAGCTAGTATATGGCAAGACATTGAAAGAAAATGAAAAGCAATACTAATGCAGGAAGTGATAGAGGGATTCGTACCTCAGATATCCGATTCGATATCATGTGAAAAATTGAACGTCCCGATTAGTCCCATCTCTTCTATTGCCTTGCCTCCAAGTTATACTCATTTAGTTTGCGATGTTTCACATCTTATTGATTTTCTTTATGTGTCTAATCGTGTCCCTCACATTCCAAGGATTACGGATTCTCCAACTTCAAATAAATCATCTTTCCCGCATTGTGGCTGCTTTGGGAGACTAAGGTTAGAAGTCAAGACATTGAAGTCACGGTTTTGCTCTTGGTGTTGGCTCTCTCTATCCATATGGTCGTATGACAAAATCTAGATATGTCAAAATGGGTTATAAACCCATTTCTTTACCCATATTTGATTGGCTGGATTAATGAATGGGTCATTAAATGGTAAGGCTCAAAATAATATGCGTTAAAAGGATTTACAACTTACTTAGACCTAACTCACTTCTATTACTCTCGTCACTGTCTCTCGCTTTTACTCGATTGAGCTCGCCACTCCGTACTCTCACCTTAGTTTGGATATGGGCCTAGTCAGGTATGTTTTGGATATAAATTACTAAATTTGTATTGCACGGAAAATATTTATATTGCATGAAAATTGGTCAATTTGGGTCGGACTATTTTTAACCGGATCCAAACCCAACCCGACTTACCTGTTGGACAGGTCTAATAAAATCCATAAAAATATTATTTAAATTTCAACTTTGGTAAAACAAGAGATAGATAAAAAAAAAAACAAGCAGCACCTACTTTTGCTTAATTACCAAATTGCCCAAAATCACAATGAAGAAAAGTAAAGACGAAACCAACCTCGCGGGATTAACGCAAAAAACCGCTTCCCAGTTACCCCCACGAACAACCCGCGGTTTTCTTCATTCTCAACCCCACCACACCACTCTGTTCTACCGCCACAAGCCCGCGTTCTATAAACAAAACCCACCAACCTCATCCTCTTCCCCATCTTCTTCCTCATCGCCATTCACTCTCTTTGCAGTCTTGCATAGGGCAGACCAGACCAGACCAGACCAGTCCAAGACTCCGAGTTCATCGCTCTCTCTGTCGAAATGTCGTTCAATCACAAGCTCAGATCATCATCCTCCCCGTGCCTCCTCTTCTGCTGCTTCCACCATGGCCACGCCGCCGCCTCGACCTACCACGAGGCCGCCTCCTCAGACTACTACGACGACGGCAACCGCCGCAAGGCTACTCGATCGCCCTGCTCGTGGCTCCGCTCCAAGGCCCAGGAGCTCCCCCTGCGGGAGATCCGGCACAAGTGCCGCAGCCTCGTCCCTCGGATCGGGAGGTGCCAGTGGAGGCAGGGCCATGTGGCAGCCTCAGAGTTCGGGTACGATCCGATGAGCTATGCGCTCAACTTCGAGGATGATTGGAGCCGGGAGTCGGACGAGGAGTTCCCAGCGAGGAACTTCTCGGCGAGACTGCCGGTGTCTCTGGATCGCTTGCTGCCGGTGAAGATGCCAAGGGAAGTCGTAGCGTGTAGTTGAAGTCTTTCCCTCTAAAGATCCTTCTAATTTTGATCGACAAGTTGTGCTATATCACGGTCCTTGGAGCGATCCGCAGTGCCTGTACATACCGTAGATTTCGAGATCTGAAATTCGTGGAAAATCTGCTTCGATATGTCATCATGGTCTCTGTTTTGCTTGCGCTTTTTGTCCACGTGCTCGAGCATTTTTGCTGATCGGTGTTACGAAATACGAACCGACAAGAAGTAAATTTTGTCTTAGCATGAATGAACTTACTTTATGAATAACGTGGATGCAACTTTATTTGAGTCGAGCTCGAGTATCGCAATTTTTCTGGTCGAATTGAACTCGAGCATAAATTTTAGTACTAGATCAAGCTCAAGTCGAGTTGTAAATGTCGTGCATATGGATCGAGTCGAACCAAGCTTGAGGGCACCGTATCGACTGGACTCAACTTGAATACACCCCTAGAGACAAGTGTCACATTCACCCATTATTTATACCAAATTGTCGAAAAGAAAATTACCAAAAAAGTCCTAAATTTATTGAATTTACCTTTTAATTGTGTCGATTTAGTTATAAATATTTTCACGATTTGTCAATTGAGTTGATCCGGCTAATTTTAGCTGGAAATCGCTAATGTGGACATCGACCATTTTATATGACGCGATAGGCATTGACATAAATAATTTTTTATTATTTTTTTTCTTTTCCTTTGTTTCTTCCAAGCCTTGCAAGGCCTTGTGGCCATCGTTCAGTGGCCTGTGAGGGTTGGCCAGAGGCCCTGGCCGGGCTCACAAAAAAAAAAGAAAGAAGGAGAGGAAAAAAAAAGAAGAAATAATTAAAAACTTTGTAAAAATTTTAATTTTTTTTAATAAAATTATAAAAATTATTTGCATCAGCGCCAGCTATCCTGCGTGAAACTTCTAGCATCAACGTCAGCGATTTCTAGCTAAATTTGGCCGAATGAACTCAATTGATAAAATATGAAAAATATTAAGACTCAATTGGCACAATTAAAAAGTTTAAGATTAAATTGATAAAAATACAATAAGTTTAGGACCTTGTTAGCAGTTTTCCTAATTATCGGGTGACGAGGCGTTCGACGACGGGCACCGATGGTTGGGTGCATGGACCATTCCCTCGAATGCTCACTCCAATCCAAACTGATGTGGAGCCCACTCATATGCCGACTCGCACTTTGAGATCCACATGACCCCAACAGTCACGCGAGACGCTCGGCTCGTGAATGACTAGAAGTAGAATCCAAACCAAACATGGATACCCCATCATTCTTAATTATTAATTAATTATAATGATTATGTCGTAGTTACTCAGTATCAGGGAACGTTCATCGTGCCCTCGTTTCGTTCATGCACCACGGGACAATCTCGTTTATTATAACTAGAGAGAGAGAGAGAGCAGGCAAATTCTAGGTACGTGGGAAAACCAGCTTGGAGATCTACGAAACCACCATTAGAAGTGAAGAAGCTAGCATCACGTGAATATGATTAAGTGGAAATCAGTGCAAGGGCATGTAGGGAAGAAAATGATTCATTCTTACTAAACTTTAATTTTGGGAGTAACCCAGGTTGAACTCCCGATTCACAATTTATCTGTGTATGCTAATCAATTTATGTAACACGCTTTCTCAAGCTCGGGATCAATTTGCGCATCAACACATATTTAAGAGATGCATCACCACATCGACAAGGTATTGGTTTAACTAGCCTAAATATCACTTGCTTGACAGGTCTAACAAAACCCATATAAAGTTATTTATTGAATTCCAACTTTGGTAAAACAAAAGAAAGATTTAAAAAAAAAAAAAAGTAGCACCTATGTGGTCCCTCGACTTTTGCTTAACTACCAAACTGCCCAAAATCAAGATGGAGATGAGTAAAAATGAAAGCTCACGCGGGATCAACGCAAAAAAGCCGCTTCCCACTTGCCCGCACGAACAACCCCTTGGTTTTCTTCATCCTCACTCCCACGTGGACTTCCACTCTGTTCTGCCGCGTCCTATAGATAATACCCACCAACCTCATCCTCTTCTCCATCTTCTTCCTCATCGACGTTCCCTTCCTTCACAGTCTTCCACCGACCACGCCAGGGCTACGAGTTCGTCGCTCTCTCTGTCGAAATGTCGCTCAATCACAAGCTCCGATCACCATCCTCCCCGTGCCCCCTCTTCTGCTGCTTCCAGGACGGCCAGGCTGCTGCTGCTGCCTACCACGAGGCCGCCTCCTCCTCGGACGACTGCGACGACGGCAGCAAGCCCCGCAAGGCGGCTCGGTCGCCCTGCTCGATCCGTTACAAGTGCCGGAGCCTCGTCACTAGGATCGGGAGGTGCCCGTGGAGGCAGGGCCATGCCACCACCACGGCCTCAGAGTTCGGGTACGATCCCATGAGCTACGTGCTCAACTTCGAGGACGAATGGAGCCGGGAGACGGACAAGGAGTTCCCAGTGAGGAACTTCTCGGCGAGGCTGCCGGCGTCTCCGGATCGCTTGCTACCGGGGAAGTTGCCTAGGGAAGTTGTAGCTTGTAGTTGAAGTCGTTTCCTCTGTAAAGAAAACATCTTTTTGATTTTGATCGACAAGTTGGGTGGGGGCTATCAACAGTCCTTGGAGCGATCCCAGTTGCCTGTACTTACTGTAGATTTGGAGATCTGAAATTCATGGAAGTTCTGCTTCGATACGTCGTCATCGTCTCCATTATGCTTTCGCTTTTTTCGTCTGGAGTTTTCCGAGTTCGAACAATTTTTGCTAATCAGATAGTGTTGCGTCAATGAAATGCGAACCAACAAGAAGCAAAATTTAGTATTGGATGAATGGGATTTACTTTAAGGATAACGAGGATGCTAACTTCTTTTCTTGTGGGCCATGCTGACCCGGTTAGGTGGCATGCCATGTCCGTTTTGTGCCTAGGCCGAGTCAGGCCCATGGGCCCTCATGGGCCAGCCTAGGCCCGACAAATTTCATGTTGAAGAATGTAATCGTGATTTTATTTTGGAAAATCTTCAATGAAATTTCTTTTTCGCTTTGTCATCCCATTATATATAAAAGAAAGCTGATAAGATGGGATTCGATGGTGATACGCACAACATAAGTGAAAATTTTTAAACAAATGGTTGTGCTAAAAAATTGTCTATGTTAATTTATTTCTAGATTCTACTAGACAATTTATCCATAAATATGACCGATGACATAGAAAAGAACTAGGTTATTTTTTGGAGATATGTCTTTTCATCAAAACTAATTTTTATGGAAGTAAAATCCGACAATGAAAGAAAACACATAATCTTTTAATATACATGGGAATTTTGTATTTTTGGTAACTAAATCCTACATAAAAATAGAAAAACTTAAAAAGAAAGGAAAGTAAAATCATTTGTGACCGGCACTTTAAATTGCAATCTAATAACCGAGGGCAATTTTATCTTTTCGACGAAAATCGGGCAGACCTAATCACACAGAAGCGGAACTAGTGCTGCCCAAAAATTATTTGAATTAAATCTTGGCAAACACGGAAAAGTTAAAAAAGGCAGCAGCTTATCCGTTATCGGGTCCCTCGACTTTTGCTTAATTACGAAGCTGCCCCAAAAATGAAGTTGTGGTGGGGCAAAAAGCGAAACGAAAAGTAGCGTCACGCGGGATAAACTCGAGAAACCGCGTCCCCACTTGCCCGCGATACATCACTCAGCACTGCCTCCGCTCCGCTCCGCCGCTTGGGCCGCCGCCCGCCACCGTCCTTATCCCGTCCGCCCCATAAATTACCCCTCCAGCCCTCGTCCTCACACACCCAAAATGCGGGAAAATTGTCAAATCAGTCCTAAACCTATTGTACGGCGGCCAATTCAGTCCTAAACCTTTTAAATTTGCCAATTTAGTCCTAAACCTTTTAAATTCTTGCCAATTCAGTCCTTCCGGCCAATTTTGGCCGGCCGGTGCTGACGTGGCCGCCGGTCGGCGCCGGCCGTCCGGTCGGCGCTGACGTGGCAATTTTTTATTATTTTTTAATATTTTTTTATTTTTCTGCTTTTTTTTTCTGCTTTTTTTTTCTCCTTTTTTTCTGCTTTTTTTTTTTCTCCTTTCTCCCCTCTGCCGGTCCGGCGACCGGCGACCGGCCAGAGGGGAGGGCCGGCGAGGCCTCTGGCGAAGCTCGCCCCGCCGGCCACCGGCGAGGGCGAGCCTCGCCGGCCCCTGGCTGGGCGAGGCGAGGTCGGCCTCGCCTCGCCGTCGCGAGCCAGGCGACGGCGAGGCTCGACCTCGCCTCGCCTCGCCTCGCCGGCCCCTGGATGGGCGAGGCGAGGTCGGCCTCGCGTCGCCGTCGCGAGCCAGGCTCGGCGAGGCGAGGTCGAGCGCGACGGCGAGGCTCGGCGAGGCGAGGTCGAGCCTCGCCGTCGCCTGGGTCGCGACGGCGAGGCTCGACCTCGCCAGCCTCGCCCAGATCTGGCGAGGTCGAGCCTCGCCGTCGCGACCCAGGCGACGGCGAGGCTCGACCTCGCCTCGCCGAGCCTCGCCGTCGCCTGGGTCGCGACGGCGAGGCTCGACCTCGCCAGATCTGGGCGAGGCTCGACCTCGCCGTCGCGACCCAGGCGACGGCGAGGCTCGACCTCGCCTCGCCTCGCGTCGCCGTCGCGAGCCAGGCGACGGCGAGGCGAGGTCGAGCCTCGCCGTCGCCTGGGTCGCGACGGCGAGGCTCGACCTCGCCAGCCTCGCCCAGATCTGGCGAGGTCGAGCCTCGCCGTCGCGACCCAGGCGACGGCGAGGCTCGACCTCGCCTCGCCGAGCCTCGCCGTCGCCTGGCTCGCGACGGCGACGCGAGGCGAGGCGAGGTCGAGCCTCGCCGTCGCGACCCAGGCGACGGCGAGGCTCGGCGAGGCGAGGTCGAGCCTCGCCGTCGCCTGGGTCGCGACGGCGAGGCTCGACCTCGCCAGATCTGGGCGAGGCTGGCGAGGTCGAGCCTCGCCGTCGCGACCCAGGCGACGGCGAGGCTCGACCTCGCCTCGCCGAGCCTCGCCGTCGCGAGCCAGGCGACGGCGAGGCTCGACCTCGCCTCGCCGTCGCCTGGCTCGCCAAGGCGACGCGAGGCCGACCTCGCCTCGCCCATCCAGGGGCCGGCGAGGCGAGGCGAGGCGAGGTCGAGCCTCGCCGTCGCCTGGCTCGCGACGGCGAGGCGAGGTCGAGCCTCGCCGTCGCCTGGCTCGCGACGGCGAGGCGAGGCCGACCTCGCCTCGCCCAGCCAGGGGCCGGCGAGGCTCGCCCTCGCCGGTGGCCGGCGGCCGGCGGGGCGAGCTTCGCCAGAGGCCTCGCCGGCCCTCCCCTCTGGCCGGTCGCCGGACCGGCAGAGGGGAGAAAGGAGAAAAAAAAGCAGAAAAAAAGGAGAAAAAAAAGCAGAAAAAAAGTAGAAAAAAAAGCAGAAAAAAAAGCAGAAAAATAAAAAAAAATATTAAAAAATAAAAAAATAATAAAAAAATTGCCACGTCAGCGCCGACCGGACGGCCGGCGCCGACCGGACGGCCGGCGCCGACCGGCGGCCACGTCAGCACCGGCCGGCCAAAATTGGCCGGAAGGACTGAATTGGCAAGAATTTAAAAGGTTTAGGACTAAATTGGCAAATTTGAAAGGTTTAGGACTGAATTGGCTGCCGTACAATAGGTTTAGGACTGATTTGATAATTTTCCCCCCAAAATGCTGTTCATCCACAAGCTCAGATCGTCCTCCCCGCGCCTCCTGTTCTGCCACCTCCACGACGGCGGCAACGCCGCCGCCGCCTCGTCGGGCCGCGACGAGGGCGGCCGCCTCGGGGAGGCTCGATCGCCCTATGCGTGGCTCTGCTCGACGGCCCGGGAGATTCGGGACAAGTGGCGGAGCCTCGTCGCTCGGATCAGGAGCCGCCGGAGGAGGCGGGGCCAGGTCGTGGTGGCTGTGGCGGCCGCCTCGGAGTTCGAGTACGACCCGGCGAGCTATGCGCTCAACTTCGAGGACGATCGGAGCCGGGAGTGGGACGGGGAGTTTCCTGTGAGGAACTTCTCGGTGAGGCTGCCGGCGTCTCCGGATCGGTCGCCGCCGGGGAAGATGCCGACAGAGAAAGTCGCAGTAGCACGCGGCTAAAGGTTTTTCGTCTCTGAAAAGATTCGTTTTGATTTTGATCGACAAGTTTGGCTATCAAGGTCCATAGTGCCCTTACAATTTGTAGATTTTTGAGATCTCAAATTCATGGAGAATCCATGGAACTTCTGGTTTGATGTGTGGTTGTTTGCTCCATTTTGCTTTCACTTCCTGCCGGGAGCGATCCGTGTTCAAGCGACTTTTTGCTGATCAGTGTTGGGTCAACGGAATGCGAACTGACAAGAAGTGTAAATTATGTCTTTGGATGAATCGGATTTACTTATGGATATGATGATGTGGATGCAACTTCCTTTTCTTGTGGATATGGATCGGTAGTGGCCCATGCACGGCTAGGGACAGCCTTGCATAAGGTGGCGGGCCGTGTCCTGCTCCGTGCCCGGGCCTAGTTAGGCCCTAGTGGGCCGACCTAGGTCCGACATTTTCTTATTAGATTAGAAAATATAACGCTTGTATGGAGACCTTAGTTATCGGACCGTGACAAAATGCAGACTTAATGTGAATATGGACCTAAATAAAAGTTATCGAGTTGGGTCATATATTATTTCTCGTATCTAGGGAGAGAGGGAACCCTATGGAGAAAGGAATGGGGGCAATGGCTATCTCCAAAGTGATCACCATCTTGATTTACAATGGTAAGCGCCTAAATAGTCATGATCATTATCATCTCTCGAGATCGGCCACTAGAAAAAAGGAAAAGAGAAAAAGGAAAAAATTAAAAAAAATCATAATTATTTTTAAAAAAATTGTCCATGCCAATGCTATTTATGCTACATAGGACGAATGGTGTTGACTGGACCATAATGTAGGTGATTTCTGATCAAAATTGACCAAAAGGACTATATTGACAAATCGTCAAATCGTTTAGAATTAAATTGGTACAATTGAAAGGTTTATAACTGAACTGGCCGCCGTATAATAGATTTAAGACTTTTTTGGTGATTTTCTCCGCATTTGGCAATTTAGGAATATATTTGTGTGTCGATTAGACACACAACATAAGTTCATTGAAAGTAAATAATTTCATATTCTAAAAAAAATTTATTGGTTCATTTATCGAGAGTTTTAAATTATCCAGTAGTTATCTTGTTTTTCTTTTTAATCTCTTATCTATTAGTTAGTTTGACAGACGTTAGCATTCAAAAGTTATTTAAGCGGGCTTATTTAAGCATTCAGTAATCACTTAAGAGGAATTTGCCACATCAAGTTATTAAGCAAATTTAGTTGGCGAAGTATGTTTAGCATTTAACAGTAAAATGAATAAGAAAAGTCTTAGGACCCGATTTCTTCACTTATGTTATAGATTTGGTAGATGATCCAAAGAGTTATAATGATAATAAGTCTAGACCGGATGCACATATGTGGGAAATGGCAATGGATGTTGAGGTAAAGTCTACTAAGCAAAATAATACAGGGTCATTAGCTAATCTTCCTCCTAACACCAAAACTATAGGTTCTAAATGGGTGTTGACGAAAAAAAGTAAAAATCGGACTATACCATAGATAAATTAGAAAATCCTAATAAGGATCCGATGTAGATGCTTTTTCTCAAAAAAGGGCCTATAGTGAATTCTATCTCAAATAAATTACTGAAGTGACTATTTAATTTCAAATAATGATATGAAGTGGCTATTTGGTTTCAAACAAGGATTTGAACTCACTGATCAGTGAGCACATGCTTATTCCGGTAGCATGAGTAGAGGCAGTTTTGTCAGAGACATTTCTTTTTTTGTTTCCTTTTCTTTTCCTATTTTTTCACTATTCATCTTCTTCATGCTTGAAGTGAAGTTGTAGGTCTCAAGCTCACCTCCAGATCTGGCCATCTTCCATGGCCACTAGCATCGCGTTCAAGCATCGCCTTGGTTGGCTCTTCAAATCTGGTCGTCCATGGCGGCTGGCATCGAATGAGCTGTCATCTCTCTATAACTTGTTCCCAAAGCCATTTTCCGATAAAATCACCTCTGATTTCTCTCTCAATACTTTGATTTCGCCCCCAAAAAACCTCCAAAGAGCCATGTGACAGCTTTGGCAAGAAGACCCTCAACTGCTAGTCTGGCGATCGCAAGCAGCATGGCTCTGACAAGAATAAGAAGAAGTTTGAGTGGTGACATCGCCCTCGCACGTTGGTTAGAAGCAACAGAAACAGAAAGGGTCACAGGCCGCTGCGAGGTACGATCTTCACACCGTTGACCAAGTGCAAGCTCCGGCTACTGAAGCGGGAGTGGATCAAGGACTACCTACTCATGGAGGAGTTCGCGACAAACAAAGATCAACTCAAGCCGTGGTGACAAGTGATGATGGCTCGTTCAATGCTGGTGGCCATGAATGGCCAGATCTGAGCTGGCTGAGAAGATGCTTAAACGCTGACCGACGGGCATGGAAGATGGCGAGATCTGAAGATACACATGGGTGAAGGAGGAAGAAGAGAAAAAAGTGATAAGATAAAAAAAGAGATGTCTTTGGACGATTTTGTGCTTGGTGTCAGAATATACATGTGTTTGCTAGCCGGTGAAGATTTGACCGACTGACGAATTTAGGCCTTTATTTGAGACTAAATGGCCACTTTAGATCCTTGCTTGAGATAACATTTACTCCGGATCCTCTTTTGAGAAAACTCATCTACTTAGGATACTTATTTGAAAGTTTTTCTAAATAAATGTAAGGCAAGATTAGTGGCTAAAAGGTATATAAAAAAGGACTTGATCACTTTGATGCTTATTCTCCGGTAACAAGGCTTACAATAATTAGATTAATGATGGTTTTAGCTTCTATACATAATTTGGTAATTCGTCAAATGGACATTAAAATTTCCTTTCTAAATGGCGACTTAGATGAAGAAACTTATATCTCAACAGGAAGGCTATATAGAAATTGGTCAAGAAGATAAAGTTCACAAATTGAATTACTCTTTGTAAATAGAATTCTCACATGTGTCATTTCCTTTCTCTGTATATCCAGTGGCATCTTCTGGGGAAAACAGAAACTAAGAGATCACCATTAATAATACTCTATCCTTTGTTCCTTCTTCTCCTCTTCATCTCTTTCATGCTTTCTCTATATTGGCTACCACTTCTAAGCTTGAATCGTGTTCATTTTTGCTTGCTACATAGACCAAGTGAGGAAGATTACGGTCAGGGCATTGTATTAGGGGACAACATATCCATTGGAGCCAACTATATTGGATGGCGAATCCTATCGAGAAAATCACTATCTTTAAGCCGGTATTATTCATACGCCTAGCTCTAAATTTTCATCTAATATTTTTTAATTCCTGTAACACATATTTGATTCATCTATTTGGGCACTGATTGGCATCATAGGTGGGCTTATCTATATTTAGTGGGCTTTCTCATGATAAAAATACCAAACCTGATGCCCCTTATAATGTTGTTTGCTCAAAAGAATATGATTGAAAAAATTACGACATTTTAAATTGTGCGACTTTGAATTGTTAGTTTTACCGTGAAAGTACAATGAATTGCGTACGATATTTCCTTCTTCTTTTCTTATCACTTTGTGTTGATTCCTTCCTTAGAAACACAAAAAAAAGGCTTTCTTAGGTGGCAGCAAGGGTCGTCGCTGTCGCTGACCACACAAATTTGACCATACCAATTGAACAGTGAAGATTCCATTACATGAGCTTTACCCATGACATCAACGAACCTTTTCTTTTTAGGACAAAAAGAAGGAACGGACAAATTGCTGAGACAAGAAAATTAAATTTTAAAAAGAGTTCCTATTCATAACGCGTCATGGAAGTTTCTTTGAAGCTTCCTGGAGCTACGGATTGAAAAGAATAATCCCTTTAGCTTAAAAATAGCTTCAACCTTCAAAAAAGTGGGTGAGGAATAAAAAAAAAGCAAGTCACTTGGCAAGGGACCCACTCATCTTTTGAAAATTCTAAGGTGCACGCTTCTGTTTCACACCACTTTCGCACTTGATTACAATAATATATCATAAGGTCATAGAACAAGATGTTCTTGTAGTTAATTACTTTGACATGTCGTAATGTGGTACATTACTATGCTATTATGATGTTATATTTGTTAATTTTTCACTGGTTAGAGAAAGAGAGGGAGAGAGAGAGAGAGATACGATAGAAGTTTATAATGAATGTGGCATGGCATTTCTCTAATCAAGTAGTTGGAATTATGTAAGAAAGACATTGAAAAATTTCACCAATTAAAAAGGTTTCTTCACGGTAATGGTCCACCATTTGTTAAGCTGTGACACATGTACAAAGATATCTCTCTATAAACACACATATATCGTGTAACTTGATTGTAAAGAAATCGAGTTGAATGGACAAATCAACATAACATTTTACAAAATGACCATATGCTAAAATGAGTGTGTAAGATACTCCTCTTAACGTTTTCCTCCTAAAAATTGCCACAATGTCTTTCTCTAGACATTGTTGAAAAAAAATCGATAGCGGCTGCTTCAACTTAATTTGCGTATGCTAAACCACAGAAAAGGGAAAAAGAAATTAAGCCGGTGTCACCCTTTAGCAGCCGAGAAATTAGATAGGAACTTCGTTTATGGTAATCCCAATCGAATGAGCTGTAAAAATGGGCACTGTTCTTTAGAATATTCTAACGCCAATTTGCCAACATGAACATATGTAACACAGTTACACAGTTCTCTAACCACTTATGAGTATTGTATTGTTGGTGTGTTTTCTTGTATATTTTCTATTAATAGAAAAAGCAAGTCGTGTCAAGAAGCACCTGCGTAGTTTCCACACACCCTTTGCATAATGCTGCGAAAATTGCCCTATAATTTTTTTTAATAGCAGAAAGTGTTGTGCATTGGTAACAAAACGTGGCAGGCAGAGAATGGTGGAGACCACAACAATAAAATTGGTCAAAGTCTAGATATTGTAGGTGATGATCTTGGCTTAAAAGCTAAGCAAAAGAAGAATGTCCCCATGAAATAAAAAAAAGTTTGACAAAAAACGAAATAAAAAAAGTAAAAATATATTATTGTATAAATATTTGATCATGGAGAATCCGTTGGTCGACATTGAAAAAATAAAATTTATGTAAAACATAAAAAATCAGTAATTTTTTTTTATCGGAAAAAATATGAATTTAATGACAAAGACAAAAGTGTCTTGGGCAAGAGGCAAATTATGACTAGATAATCTTTAGGCTTGACGTAGCATGGAGATATCTAGTTTGAGGAACTCAAATTGTTTTGGGAGAGATTTAGTTTGTGAGTTACTTTTTCAGAGAAATCTCTTTTAAAAAAAGCAAATCAGATTATAGATTGAGAGTAATAAATTTTCCTTATTTGAATATTAAGTGTCATACAGACGTCTTTTTAACAAATTCTGATTCAATCCGACGATTGATATGTTTCTGTCATCGGCTCATCTACCTTAGCACCAGGAGCACGTGATTACAGCTAGTTAGCTTTCTTTTACACTTTTATTTGTTAATAGAAAAAGTAAGTCAAGTCAAGCCTTGCTGGATCTGACATTTCAATAAAAGCACCAAAGCATTGCACGTCAGTATTGCTCATTATGTTCCTTGCACCTTCCGCGCAGTTCTACGGAAAGCACGCCTGCAATAATTGACTTTTCCGATCAGCATGCATCGCAGCGGTTCATTTGGCATGATGAGTCTTGGATCGTTGGATGGCCAGGACTCAGCATTGTTCAAGCAGGCAGAATAAAGAGGGTTGCGTGTGGGTTATCCAATGTCGAAGGCTGAGAATCGGTGGAGATCACAGCAGCGTGTGGATCGTGTCGTTTGAGCACTCCTCAGGTTATCGGTGACTCCTCGCTCTTCTCCTCTTCTCTCTTCCTTCTTTTGATCGCTCCATATTTTTTGATGAGTTGTATGAGAACTTTTGTGTTTTTCTTTAATGTAGCTCTCAATTGAGTTCTGAGAGACATTTCTGCAATTCTTAGATCTAGGATTCCATATTCGTCTTCTTTTGAGGCTTCGCTCCATCAGTCTCGAGATGGAAAGAAAAGAATCTACTCTTTCAGAAGATCCGATACACGGAGCGTCTTCCTCATCGACCTATCCACATGTAGGTGATTATGAAGGCGGCGGAATCAAAAAGCCGAAAGGAAATGACTATGAAGTGTTTTTGAGCTTTAGAGGGAAAGACACTCGTAAAGGTTTTACCGATTATCTCTATACTAGCCTTGTTGATGCAGGAATTCGAGTGTTCAGAGATGACAATGAGCTCCGTGTTGGTGAGAAGATTGGTCCGGAGCTAATCTGCAGTATTACGCAGTCTAAGATCTCGATCCCGGTTATATCTGAGGATTATGCTTCCAGTAAATGGTGCCTTTGCGAGCTTGTTCAAATGTTGAAGTGTAGGAGAAGCAGAGGGCAAGTAGTGTTGCCCATATTTTACAAAGTGGAGCCCTCACAGGTACGACATCTGAGAGAAAAATTTGGAGATGCCATCAATGCACATAAAGAGAATTTGGACGAAACGGTTGTGAAGGAATGGGAAGAAGCGCTCAAAGAAGTCAGTTCCTTAAAAGGATGGGAATCGGAGAAAATTGATGATGGGTACGTTATCCTCAACTAAAACATTGTTTGGTTTCTCATAACTAGATCTTACTTATAAAAGAATATAAATATTGCCATCCTAAACTGAAATTCGGTGTTTTTTGACAGGCATGAAGGAGCATTAGTTAAAATTGTTGTCAGAGAAGTCATAGGCGAGTTAAAAAGACCTTTTCAACTAATTGTTCCCAAAGAGTTGGTCGGAATTGATAATCATGTAGAAGAAATTATGAGCTTCATAGATGCTAAATTTAATGATACAAGGATTATTGGAATTTATGGAATGGGCGGTATCGGTAAGACAACTCTTGCAAGGGTCTTGTACAACAATCTCTCCAATCGTTTTGAACATCTTAGCTTTGTGGCAAATATTCGAGAAACATCTCTACGCAAGGGTATTGAATGGCTACAAAAGCAGCTCATTCACGATATACTAAGAAGTCCAGATGATGTGTATAATGTCGATGATGGAATCCGTATTATCCAATCTCGATTTACAAGCAAGAAAGTCCTAATTCTTCTTGATGATATGGATGATAAGGCTCACTTGAATGCTTTGGCTGGAGATAGTAGTTGGTTTGAAGCTGGAAGTATAGTCATCATAACCGCTAGAAACAAGAGTATTCTTGACGAGGCTAGGGCAGCCTACATGTACGAACTCGAGAAGTTGCCTTTGGATCCATCATTGATTTTATTTAGTAGACATGCATTTCGAAAGGATTCTCCTCACAGTGATTATGAGGTTATCTCTCGTGATATCGTGTCTACTACTGGGGGGCTTCCCTTAGCTCTCGAAGTTATAGGTTCTTTCTTGCGTGAAAAGAAAAATAAAACATGGAAAGATACATTAAAGAAATTAAAGAAAATGCCTGACCAGAAAGTGCAAGATACGTTGATGATAAGTTACGAATCATTAGATTATGAGATGAAACAGATATTTTTGGATATAGCATGTTTTTGCATTGGATCATCTAAACAAAGTGCGACTTATATGTGGGATGCCTGTGAATTTTTCCCAGAGAATGGAATTGAAGTATTGAGCCTTATGTCGCTAATCAAAATTGATGAAAAGGGCAATCTAATGATGCATGATCAACTGAGAGATCTTGGAAGGGAAATTGTTCGTAGAGATGATCCAAAGGAGCCTCAAAAGCACAGCAGATTATGGATTTGTGAGGAAGCCTCGGATGTACTTGACAACAACAAGGTAAGAGCTATCTCTACTTGTCTTGGATAGTCAACGTGAGTCCTTCTCTTTCTTGTTTGAGATAAGATTATTGTTAAGTCTCCAAAACTTTTCACTTCTACCAGCAAAAGAGCTCTTTTCAATTAGAAGCTGTTTTTGCCTAATTTTAGGACATAATTGAGGAGAAATTTCTTGGTCATTGATCATTGATTTATATCTTTACCGGATAGTACATGATGAGGACACTCTCCTTTTGGTAACTTCAACGCAACAACAAAACCACAAAGAAAAACCATAATCTTTGACAAAGCATTTTCAGAGAAAACCTGACATTTATAAATTGTTGGGGCCCACGCTTTTTTCACATATTTGTTTGATGCATGTGTTTGATGTTTGGATTCTTCTTTTGATTTCTTGTGAGGTTTTTTCCCTCTTTTTTCTTTTATTGAGTATTGACTTCTTTTGAGTTGTTTGCTATGATAAATGAGACCTCCATCCATTTGTGATGATTAGCTATCCTTGTTCTTTATTTTCCAAACTGGGTTAAGTACAGATTGAGTCTCCTAATTATCGCTGCTTGTGGCAATTTAGTCCCCTATCCCTTCTTTTATGCTCAATGTAGTATTTTATCTTTCACAATTTGTACAATCGTGTCTTTTATCGTCAATCGCTAGTTGATACAGTCAATTTACAGATGTGGCTTTCATATTTATCTACGATATATGCGCGACATTGAAATTAACCCTCTAAACATTTATTGTTTTCATTCTATAGACTTTTCATCGTAGTACATAATTTTTTCTATGAATTTTCTTTTTTTTTTTTGTTATGATGGGTAGTTTTCATATGAACGCCCTAATAACATTTATTGTCAAATTTTGGCTACCACGTTATTATAGATATATCTACAAGGTCAACTCTTAGTGAGCATTTTATTTAGTACATATTTAGTATTTTTATATCATTTACGTGTTAAATATGAGCTATTATGATTTATAACTTTTTACCGATTTATTTTACATCATTTACTTATGAAAATATTTTCTCATAATGAATATTCAAACAACTTTTCAATCATAACAGTCATCACTTATTGCACATTTCGTTACAGTCACTATATGATTTTAATATTATTTATTTGTAAAAAATGACCCGTTGCACATAATAAATGATGAATCCCTCAATTGTTTCCATTCCTATAAGATATATGTGTAACTAGAACTAATATATGTGTACAACTAAGTGACACATGTTATGTGGTAAGATCTGTGAATTAAAATAAGACATTTGAAGGAAAAAGTTGAGATTTTACAATAAGTGGGATTGACAAATGCATAAGTATTCTACTTAGATCTTTTAACAATCGAAATACTTTTAACTTCTCTTGCGCACTACAGTTTCAAGACCTTGATCTTTCCTATTCTTCTCAGATTCAATGAAAGTAAAAAGCCTACACCATGATAGTATGATATCAAATTGAAATTAGTCCTTCTTTTTATATACAATCGGTCTCATTTCATCAACTAAAACTTATGGCCTATAATGTTTCGTAATTGCAGGGCACTAGTAAGATTGAGGCCCTTTGTCTTCAGTATGGCCGGTTTCGTGTGACTGAGGACAAAAAAAGCTACCGAGGTGAACAATTTAATGAACTCACCAACTTGAGGTTCCTTCGAGTGGATGGTCTAAATTTCACCGGAGATTTTCAAAACTTGCTTCCTCAATTAAGATGGCTTCGATGGCGCCATTGTCCCACATATTTCGAAGTGGCCAACTTTCATCCGAAAAAATTAGTCGTGCTCGATCTAGCATGGAGTAGCATTACAGAGGACTGGGGAGGATGGGATCCACTCAAGGTAAGAAATTGAGAAGATATATCTGTTGTGAATAATAACGTGTTACCGAAGGTGCAATTGCACCCAATTCTCCTTTCTTTCTTTTATAAAGGTTTAATATCGTTCCTCGGATTTAGGATTTTCAGGTAAATATAAGAGGAATTTATAGCTATCTAAATACTCAGAATCTTCTGCCCCTTAATATGTTTAATTGATAAAACTCAACAACCCGTCATGCTTAACCTTAGACAATACTAAAAAGAAAAAAAATTACTATATTAATTAACATCTATTGAAAATTTTAATTACTTAATTGTGCCTATTTTGTATTTCGTTAATCTAGCTGGTTTATGGCTTCTAAGATAATTTCTCCCCGTGCAAAGGCATGTCTTTTGAGCGATTCTTGTTATATCTCTATATCAATCTTCTTTCTTGGAGAAACAGAAACTCCCACGCAGTGACTTGTGTTGTACATTCATACTGAAATTCTAAATTCATTTTAATCTTAGAGTTTTGATATAATTTATGAATTGCTCTGACTTGTTGCACGAAATATTTAATCGTTATAATTGTTGATTATGGAAGTCGTCACTATATAACACAAATATAAATTATTAATGTTATGAGAGTGATAAAGTTATCCTTCCAGTGGCATTAATTTTTTATGGAATACAACATTCTTTGTATCTTGTACATATAACATTAAAAAAATTGCTTTTCATAATTAAACTACCCGTTTCTCTTTAATTTCATACGATTGAAGTGTCATTTTCTTTTTGATAACAAAATTTGCTTATGTCTAATCAATGGCATCGCCATCGCTCTTAAAAAATGAATATATTTTCTCTTTGAAATTTTATCCGAAAATAAACACAGTTAGCAGTTGTATGTCCCTAACATTCTTTTTGCAATGGATATGCTTAAAAAAATTGATATGGTGGTGTAGCCTAATACTATTAAAGAACATTTAAAATCAAATAAAACAACAGTGAAAGAGTAGTGGAGCATAGGTATTTTTCAGGAATCTTATAGATTCTTATAAAAAAAAAGCAAGGAATAGTGGAAAATCACACATTGTAGGTGTCCAATTTCACTGAGGTTTTCCTTTGTTTCTTTCAGATGGCAACCGAGCTGAAAGTTCTCGACCTCTCGTATTGTGGACATTTGAGAAGAACTCCCGACTTGTCTGCTTTCAAAAGCTTGGAGATTTTGATTCTTGTAAACTGTCAGAGTCTGGAAGCAATTCATCATTCTATTTGGTATATCAAGACTCTCGTCTCCTTGAATGTCGAGTATTGTAAGGAACTGAAGGAGGTATCAGCAAGAGTAGGGAGAATGGAAGAATCGAGGGAGCTTCTCATAAATGACACCGCTATAAAAGAGAATCCTATTTCGAGAGATTGTTTGATGAAGGCAAAGACTCTAGATGCCCTAAGTTGTGATAAATTTGCTCAACTTCCAGAATCCATGGGCTCCCTTGTGTCGTTAACTCAGCTGAACTTACGTTATACAGGGATTGAAGAATTACCTGAATCCATTGGTTCTATGGAGGCGCTGGAGACTCTTGATGCCTCTTGGTGTGAATCATTAGCTCGCATACCTAGCTCCATAGGCAATCTAGCATCTCTGTCTCGCCTTGACCTAAAGAGATGTCGATTGTTGAGAGAGATCCCCGACTCGATTGGAAAGTTGGTATCATTGACTGAGCTGGATTTAGGGTACACATCGATTACAAAATTACCTGAAAGCATTGGAAATCTGCAAAATTTGAGGATCTTGGACATTAATCGGACTCCCATGACGGAATTGCCTAGTGCCATCGGAAAGTTGGCATCATTGACCGAGCTGAAATTAGACGCAACATCGATTACAAAGTTACCCGAAAGCATTGGGAATATGCAAAATTTGAGGATCTTGGACATTAATTGGACTCCTGTGACGGAATTGCCTAGTGCCATTGGAATGCTGGCGAAACTCCAAGTGTTGAATGCATCGGGTTGCAAAAATCTAAATGGACTGCCTAATAATATAGGCGAACTGGTTTCGCTAAACGAGCTTCGTTTAGACGGATCGGGCATTTTGGACTTGCCAGAAAGCATTTCTAAGCTCTCTTCTCTCCAACATCTCGGCCTTCTATTTTGCAAAAACCTTCGAGGAATACCGGAACCGCCCTCCAGCTTAACAGCTCTGCACATCGATTTTCCAAGTCCATCGTTACCATTTCTTTCCAAACTAACCCTTCTCGAGGAACTCACTCTTTTCGATTGCCGTCCACTTGAATGTCTCCCCGAGCTTCCCGTCCGACTATCCAAGGTTCGGCTTCCACGTGTTAATGGGATGGTTAATTTGTCCCGCGGGGCGCGCTTATGCGAATTGATCCGCGACAAGTCCTTTGGGCTAAGAAAGGTCGCCAGTCGCGTGGTGTTTGGGCCTTGGATGCTCTACGACATTGAATAGGCTCTGTTTTTAGTGGGACCTGTTTATCCAGATTATCCAGAGGTAAGGAGCCCCAAATTCTCCGGAGGTGACGAGCCCAGGCGTGTATCTGACTGAGCTCGAAGATCAGCTCCACAGAAAATCCAAAAGGGAAGCTCCGATGGCTCTCCGCTCGCCTCTTCGACCGGCACCTCGCCTCCACCCTCCTCATCGACGGAGTCGCCCCTCCTCCCTGGCTCCTCCGGCTCGCAGCCACCGCCCTCACTTGATTAATAAACTGGCTTGATTAGTAGTTGTTCCCCTGAATTTTGATGCTTCTATGAGTACTTTATCCTCTAATGTTGCTGCATTTTTATGATGCTTTTGTTCTGTAACCGGTTGTCTTTCGTATAATTGGGCAATGTTCAATGCAAATGGATGGAATTCACATGTGATGATGCGCTATCACTTTAGATATGGCACTCAGTCATTTACTCTACGATGTGTTTGCCCTCGATGGTTGCGGCCATTGGACCTCTAGTCCCTAGCTTGAATTTACATTTACTGTCATGTCATTGCAGAATTTCAGGGAGAAGAGCTTATTGCAGAACTTTTGGAACCGCAGCCACAATTTTCAGTTCCTTTTTCCATTGGTCATCATCCCGTTTATGGTAAACCCGTGCTTACAGCAGGCACAAGAGGAGTGAACATATATAGTACATGTTCCTTGAAGAAAAGTGCTCCTTTTAAAGGGTTGTGGGAAAGGTTGATCACAATCATCTATTGACTATCTTTATGATGATCAACAATGCTGGCCTTCTTAAATCGATCATTTTCACATTGTGTGCTATTAGTGATAATAGGTCAGTTTCAATAGATGACGAGGTCCTAGATTTAATAGGTTCCTTCTGTTACACTTGTAATGGGAAAGACAGTTCCATATTGGGTGCATTAGTTTTTCAACCTCCAAAGCACAAAATGAAACTATTTTTGAGAGTGAAACTGTCAAGTTAGGATAGCTCCAGAGAAAGCTCAGGACTAAAATCATCATGTTACGAGGAGGTTTTCATTAAAAACATCGGATAATCTTTGGGGATTGTAGATCTAAAGTTCCAGTCTATGTTGGATAATTAGCATTGTAGAATACTGAAATTAGAGTTAGTTAATTGATGCCAGCGCAAGAAAAATACATCTGTCACCTCATATCAGCAACTTCTTAATATATAGAACACTTAAACTTGCTTTGCAGAGCAGTCTCTGCATCAATAATTTAGTTCACAATTTGCATCCACACTAAATGCATGTACAGTTATGGAGCAGATTTATTACTGCATATGCTGCTCTAGCTTGTATGATGCAAAATGGTGCTGTAAATTTTTTAATCATTTTGTTTCACAGGGTGTCACCTTGGAAAGGCAACATGAAAATACAGATTCCCATTTGGTGCATGAAAACCATGGACAACCTTGCTTAAATATTTCTGGTCTATCTCCGGCCCGCAATCAGCGGCGAGATCATGCAGCTGCACCGTCAGAAGAAGCACCACCACCGCCAGGCCTCCAACAAGGCGCTCGAGCAGCTCCACGATGCCATGGGCGAGGGCGACGGACCGGCCGTTGTTAATAAGTTGCAGAGCGCCTATGAAGTTCAATGGCGGAGGTTCGATTCTTTTCTGTTTTGTCCTCTTGTTTCTTTCATTCCTTCTGTCTGGGATTTAGTTTTTGTTGTTTGCTTTCTAATTTCAATGGAAGTGAGGGTGAAATTTGTCAGGAGCGACAATTGATGGAGCATTCTCTTGTCTAACGCGGACTCGACGAGCGTTCGGATTGTTCTTTAACTGTTGCCTGCCGTTGCATAGAAACAGGACCTTAATGAATTGCCACAGTCAAATTTGCTGAGGAGGTGCTTGACTTCTCATTTGGGGTCAATCCTTAGTGATTTAATGTGTTCCCTCGAGAAATGATGAGGACTAGGCAGTAGGCAGAGCTGTTAAGGTTTTGGTCACGGTAGCTGAACACAATTTAGCATATAGTCTTATTTGTCAGCGAAACAGATGAACAAGGAAAAATGCTCTCGACTTTGTTCCATTTAAGGTTAATGGACTGAAGGAAGGTATTTTTTGTGATGAAAGCTTCTTTAGATTCAATGAAATTGAGAGTAAAAGGTGGTCGAGAATTTAACTCATGGACAATTCAATATACGAAGCGGCACATTTCAAAGATGAGCTATCATTCGCGAGGGAACTTGTATTGTATATAAAGTGACTCATCTGGCTTTGCCAGTGCTCGGTAAGATAAATCTATTATCTGCAGTTGCGGCTCATGTCAAATCCTTGATGGGTTAGCTCCCCTCTAGAGCCAAAGTTCCTGGTTTTTTAGTGTTTGTCTGTCATAGCTTACCAATGTCTGATTGGTTGTCAATAGCTCTTTCCATATTGATGTGAATGGTGCGCTGGTGCTCCTGATGAACCATAGTACTATAGAATGTACAGAGTGACAAGTTTTGGATCTATATGGCACTAGTGAGGATGGGTGGCATTCAAATGTGACCACATTCAGATTGTGTCGTGCTTACTGACTAGGAGGAAAATTTTGTTGAGGGTTGTCTTTCCATCCTGAAGACAGTTGCTTAGATTAGTCTTTGTATCGGTAGGCTTTATTTGTTATCACATCCTTATTGCAATTGCTACCAACTAAATGAAAGGGGAAAAGAGGTGAAATTATGGTTTCTGAGTTTCATTTTGTTTCATATGAATAATTTACAGCATGTGGTGAACAAGTGTGAAATGTTGTATCAGATATTATCAATTCATTTTTAAGTAAGCTTCATAGGCATTGTGGTGGTAGTTCACGCAGTTTTGCAAAGGCATGTTGAACCATGACTGTGATTGAACTTTCTTACAGAACTTCATCACCTTTGAAACACTCTTCATTCAGGTCTATTGTTTGAAAACAATTTGCAGAAAGTTCGTGTTTTTTTTAAGAGCACTGATGGCTGTGCCGGCCCTTCTATTACCTCTTCTTGTTTTTATAAATTATCCAATAATCTTAAATTTTCTTTTTATTTTCTCTATGTGCATATTCAACTATTAAAGATTAGTTTTGCCGCTTAGCCCATTATTATCCTTTTGATTTTGCTCCTCTTACGATTTTGTGGATGTAACCTATGTTCAGGTCATGTTAATCAGTCCATGTTCTGGAATAATCTTGCTCCAATTCAGGTAAATGCATGTTTGACAAATTTTGATCCATGCTGTTTCTCTATGTCTCTATGACCTCATATGTTGGGTAATGCAGGGAGGAGGTGGTGAGCCACCAAAAGGTTCCCTCGGTTGGGCCATTGACAATCATTTTTGCTCTTTAGACGCACTTGTGCAGAAAATGAATGCAGAAGGTTTACAACGTCGAAACAAACGCTGCTAGTTGCAATTCAGGGGACCTTTCGAGTTTAAAACATCAAAGGCTATCATGTGTTGCAAACTGCAAGAGTCTGGTAAGTTTGGATTTCTCTGTTTGCGTGTCCATTCAATCACTTGGCCTTTCAAGTTTAAAGAATCTAAAAGAATCAGATGCTGCCAGCTGCGAGAATTTAGTTGAAGTTTGAGGCTTTGACCCATATAGAATATCTGGAAACGTTCTGTATTTCTGCATGCACATCCATTGAAAGAGTCCATGCTGCAAATTGCCGAAATCTAGTTGAAATTCATGGTCTTTACGGGTTGGATTTACTGGCAAGATTGAATATCTCTGGGTGCTCTTCTATTAAAAGATTACCAGACTTTTCCAGTTTAAAGACTTCGAATTTCATGCTGCAAATTGCAAGAATCTAATTGAAGTTTGAGGCCTTGATTGATTAATAAGAATCTGTTGGGTAGGTTTAATGTCTTTAAATGCATGTCCATTAAAAGATTACCAGACCTTTCAATCCATTAAAAGTTGAACAGACCTTTCAAGTTAAAAATGTCTAAAGGGATTCTATGCTGCACATCACGGGAATCTAGTTGAAACTCACGGCCTTGAGAGGTTGATTATCGGTCAGATTGGATATCTTTAATTGCACATCCATGGAAAGATAACCAGACCTTTCTAGTTTAAATAATTTGAGGGCTTTGACGTTGCAAGCTGCAAGAGTCTAATTGAAACGCGGTCTTGACGGGCTGGATATTTTGGTAATATTGGATATCTGTGGTTGCACTTCCCTTGGAAGATTATTGGATCTATCGTGCTTGAAAACCCTGAAAAGGTTGAAACATCAACCACTGTGAGAAGCTAAATGACACTGAAAGCCTAGAGATATTTTCATCCTGCAAAAGTTTGTAAAATTCCCAAATGCGTTGAAATTTGAAGATTTAAGGAACTTGATAGTGATAACTTGTTGCGAACTATCAGACATCCCAGGGCTCAAAGGATCGAGATACCTATAAAGTATAGAGATTTCATGATGCTCATCAATTGTCGCACGAGACTGCGACAAACTAATTGAGCCTCAAGGGCTTGGAGACTTGGAGCTTCCACAAGCTTTAGTCATTTCCCAATGCAAGTGGCTAAAGCCAATATCTGAATTGTCATGAGCTTTCCTCATAGAATATGAGCAGTTGTTACATTGGGTATTCATGAGATCACATTCTGGTGATAGTTCGAGACGATCCCTGTCCCCTAATAAGACAAAAACCTTAGACTTGATAAAATCATGAATGAAGCTGGCAGTCCTGGTGAATCGTCTGTGAAACACTGTTTTGTGCATTACCGAGTGATTCATGCCTCTTAGTTGGAATGAAATCTTTCTCTCGATCGTGGTAGGAATGTAGCTGGCAGCCCTTGTTGGAGGACTAGATCATAAGAGTGCCTTTTGAGAAAATAATTCGTCATTTGTCATCCCCTGTGATTCTTCAATCTCAACATGATACCAGGAACCGAACTTTTAGATTAATAATCTTTTCTCAAGTTTTGCATTTGAAGGTTGTTCTGCTCGCTTGCAGGTCATCTATAAGGTGTTTGTTTTGTTTATATGGCGAGTTAAACTTTTGTGCTGTTGATTAATGGCAGGCATACTGGTTTAACTTTATACGCAATGTTGATACTGTAGAAATTACAAAACGTAGAAAGAACAAGTAGCTCTTTAAGAAAATCCCTTTGACCATAGTCATCTTAGTTTCTTAAGGTGGACAACTGAAATCCCACACTCAGGAATGACGTGAATTTGCTTGCTTTTCCTGATTGCTTGAATTGGTTTTTTATTGTTCTGGGATATTGCAACTGTAATTTTCCCTTTTGTCTGTTCTCACTGATTGCTCGAAGTAATCCAGTGATTGACACGTGGATTATTAAGGAAGCTTCTGGAGGCAAAGTATAAAAATACACAGGCAAAGGAAAGTGGTCATGCTGCTGGACTTGTGGCACTCTAGATCCCCAAAATTTGTCGGGTTCTTTCAAGCTAATCATCAGGTGTGAATTTGATATGCTGCAAGGCTGCAAGAGTTAGTTCATAGTTTCATTGCCATTTTAAGTTCTCAGTCAACCGATTATGTGTTGAGTTTGATCCTAACAAGATTCACACCATTTTTCCTGTCTCCAAGTGATTTACTGTTTTGCTAATTTATCATTCCAATGGTGGGGTTTTTCTCACTACACCAATGAGTATTTGCTCTAGTGATGCTCTATTTCGACTTGCCAGTATATGCAAGTTTTTGTCTCCTGCCGCATTCTAATTTTTCTAATAATCTTGGTCTTCATGATTTTGGAACTACTAATAGAGCTGAACTTAAGAATTTGGGAGGAGAATCATATGTGTTTTCCAAAGAGATTTATGAACTATTACAAGTTTGAGCAATGTTATCTATATGAATCATGCTGGAATTATGAGAAGAAACATTTTAATGAGTATATTCACTTTGTGATGAGGAGCAACATCTCACAATCTATCAATAGTCCATCTTTATCTAGTGGAAACAATGATCCTCATGTATAATGAACTCATATAATGAGCTTATGACAATAGACATGAACAGGACCAGCAGTTTCACACAGAGATATGAAGCATCACTTCCAGGTGGTGGCAGAGATGTGGTGGTCCCAGTGGTTGGCGCTGGTAGTTACAGGGATCCAGCTGGACTGGAGGTCGGGGAGGCAGAAGTTTCACTAACGGTGACAGCTAATTTTTGGCCCTGAGAGCAACAGTCACTGTGAGCAAAGGTGTAGACAAAGTAATACTTGCAGGCGTTGTTGAGGGGAAAGGTGGCCAGTCTGTTGGTTAGTTTATGAACATAGAAGCGCTGTTGCAGTTATTGTTAGCACCACTTGACATGTTCACGACATCATGTGACCCTGCGTTGCAGTAGCACACTGTAAAAATAATGGAAGATCATTGGCATTTAAGAGTGAAGTTCCAGACTGATTTTTCGGCCACTGAAGCTCAAGATTGATCGCATGTAAGTACATCTATGCAATTTAAATCAGGAGATTTTACAAACAGAGGTTCTGTAAGCTAGAAATTACGAGAACTGTTTTTCTTATCTTCACATGTTAGCTTTCTAGCATTTATGCTCCAATAAGAATGGGATATTGAGTTCTCTTCGGGAAGGTATACATAGATTTGTTTCTTTCCCCTCTGTGAGTGCTTTTCTCTCTTTGTCAAGAGCTTTCCCTACATCACAATGATGTTTTCTTTCAGCTACCTTCCTCCATGATCGTCACCCCCCATTCTTCTCGATCATCCATAATCCTCATATTCGCTTTCTATCATCATTAGTTATTTCCATCTGCTTTCTATTTTAGTTAAGTCTCTTTGGCATTGTTTTTTTGGTAAGAAAGTCTCTTTGGCATTTATTTCGTCCCATTAGTTTTCCTATTACTGCACACTGCCTCTATCAACTGTTCAACAACATTTCTGAGTTTATTCTCTGCTGATCTATTCTTTTTTCTCATTACAGGATGCCTGCAGTGGTTCCCTTGATATTGCAAGCATCTCTGGTAGACTATCTTATGGGGGATCATTTGGTTTTGGAGCAAGTTGATGATGAGGAAGCTGAGATGGTTTTGATTGGAAGGATTTTGTTGGAGAAGTGCTTGAGTCGAGCTGCGTAGCTAATGTTTGAAGGAAAGCCTGGGCTGGTATGGGTGAGATTACTATAACCCCTCAAAATGAGAAGATGTATTTGTTCAGGTTTCACGATTGGCACCAAGCAGGGATAGTCTTAAGTTCTGGCCGTTGGTGGATTGCATAAACTGCAGGGATGGGATGCTCAGAGGAGACAGGAGAACCACTGCTTTCATGAACTGGAGGTGTGGCTGCAAAATACATGGACTGGCCTTAGACCAAATAAAGAGAACAATGCGAAACCTATTGCTTGTTGGGCGGGCAAACTGGTGAAAGTTGAGTCAATTCATACCAAATCTCGGGGACATTGTGGGTTCCTTTCTGCTAAAATTTCCAGATGCTATATATGTACTGTGGAGTAAGGCACTAGCTTTGTTACTTCGACTGAGTATAAAACTTTCTGAGTGGTTGGTGAGTGAGATTGAGATTGAAATAGAGAAAGCCAGTACTAATCATTCACTGACGAAGAAAAAGTCCAAAATGATCATGTCTTTCGATGACGGGAAAGGTCACTTCAATGATATTGGCCAAATGGATTGCGGGATAGGGTGGGAATGAATGTGACATCGCTCAAACCTTTGTAATGGGATTGAGGAGGATGATTTGATAATGGACTGCGATCCCACAAATTCTTTACTCTCTATTATATTCAATTTGTAGATCATTCCAGCAACTGACTGTAATATTTGACTAATCGATATTCACTTGATCAGATCAAACATATATGATGAAGCGGCCAAAAGTTCAGATCATGTTACATTAGTCTACATCTAGATTTGCAAGCTTCTATGTCACGATGTTGTATCTGTTACTTCATACTCTACAATAACTCTGCAGGATAATTGAATTAGCACACATCTCAACTCAATCGCTTGTTTGTATCAAGTGTCTTTCCAAAGAAAGGAGAAGAACCGGGATTCAGACGAGCATTTTTGGTCGATGTCATTCAGGAATCAGCTGAATTTGTTTGTATCAAGTGTCTAAACCTTAAAAACTAAAAGACTATGTTTCAGTCTGTAGTCTCAGCATCTATACATAAAAACTGACTCTGAGAGGAGATCAGTACTGCATCACACCAATCCTCTGTATGCTCTTTGCGAATTCCATGGATAACTCGCATAAATGCTTGTGAAAAATGCCATTTTGGAGGCCGAAAATAGTAACAACAGAATTTTTGATCAAGAGAAAGTGTCAAACAATGCAGAGTCCTAGAAGTAGGAAATGTTCTGGAGTCCAGAGATCATACAAATCATTGATCAATTAGCATCCCAAAAACTCCCAAACCTGCCATTGATTTGACAGAAATTGGAAAGTGACAATGACATATTCAGTCATCCATTAAGTGTGAAGATTCAAGCATTTGACAAATTAAACCACAAGCAATGCACCAGGACTGGTGAATCTTTTGAAAAACTGAATATAGAGGCCAACCAAATCCAGCCGTATATCATGACTTGAACAATGAAAAGAACAATATTTGGTAAAAGATAACTCCAAAATGTTTAAATTCAGATATCGTAATAAGGAATGTGAAGGTGTTAGGAAGCAATTATGTTTTGACCAGGAAATGCAATAATAAAATCTGTCAATTGATCGTTATCAATTAGAAAGCGATCGTTGTATTAACACATAAAACTGTATGAAGAGCCTGCAAGGTCTGCTACCTATTCGGAACCTAAAGAGATAATCCTTCAATCCTCGGACTTATTGTAACATCCTGAATTTTGACCCGTTATCGGGACCAATAAAGTGTATATTCATTCTCGTGTAATTTTAGTGAGTCTCGCCTGAACCTGATCAGTCTCGGGACACTGACCATATGAGAAAGGCTAAATAGGAACATATACGTGGACCGAGAACCCGATCGCGACTGAACGCTGATTTCGAAGAACGTTGAGGAAATATTTTGAGCCAATATAGGCCGATCTTAGGAAAATGACTGGTTGATTTTGTCAGTAACGTACGATCGGATCGCGAGTGATTTCGCACGACCGAAAGTACACCTGACGAATGAAACCTAATTGTAATCCAAACGATCGCGACCCTGGTGCTAGTGATAATTCCTCTCGTTCTCTCGAAAATTAGACCATCACGATTCGGACAATCTTAGGTCGATACGCGTAACACCTAAACAGCCACTCGTTAGTAAGAGACCCTAAAACTGCAAAACGAGCATATTGAGATTACAATATTGGACCCGAGTTTCGATATCAAAATCTCAAGGGTAATTACGACTATTTTGCAAGACGGACGTCAATTTGGAATGACCATTCATATTTGGGATTAAAATGGTTAAAAACTGAAGTTCTGGCAGAATTTAAGAAAAAGGACCATTTTGCCCCTGGAAACGCCGAGGCCAATTTCAGAGGCCGTTTGAGGTTATTTTTCGCAACCAACGTCATTTTGGGGTAGCCAAGTGTGTTTGGAGTGATTCTAGACAAAAAGTGAATTTTCGACAAAAATTGAAAAATAATATTATTTTATTCCCGGAAACTTCGCAGAGGATTTTCGAGGGCTTAGAAAGCGAATTTCGCGATTCCGACTCTGGATTAGGTCTTACATGAATATTTAGGACCGGTATGAGCGAAAATCGAAATTTCGGTTCGGGACGGAAAAATGACGGAATTGCCCCTAGGCCATTTTTGATTTATTTCGAATTTTGGATTAAATTTGGAGATTAACCAAGGTTGGTTAAAGTTAACTAGGGTTGGTTAACCATGGTTAGGGGCAAATGACCATTTTACCCTTGCATTATTGGATAAGAAGCAATTTCAACCCTTGGATTAAGGGTATTTTGGTCTTTTGGTCTAGGATTTTGACATGTGGCATCCACTCACCCTCTCTCTTGACCATCTTTGACTCTCTCTCTCTCACCTCAGTTCACTCTCTCTCTTCCCGCATCTCTCTCTCCTCCCGAAATCCTCTCGGCAGCTGCTCGTTCCAATCATTCCAGCACCGCCGACCACTGTTCACGCCGGAACAGCAGGCCTCGCCGGAGCTGCTGGCCGCCAACCACCACGTGCCGACCTCTGGCGCCGTCCCTAGCCCAGTCGCAACCCAATCCCCCTCTCCCGCCGCCCGTGACCGCCCGTTGCAGCCGCTCCAGCCGAGGCGCGACAAGGACGCCGTCGCCGTCGCTGGGCTCGTCCGCCTGGCCGCGCCGCCGTGCGCCACCCCGGCCGATCAGCTTCGCCTCCCCATCTCACTCTCCTCCGTCCTCAGCCCCACTCAGCCGGCCCTCCCCTGTTTTGGCCGAGACTTGGCCGTGGGCTTGCCGGACCGCCGTGAGCCGCCGGCTTGCTTTGGGGCGCCGCCGTCGATCGTACCGCTCGCCGGTCATCGGCCGCTCGCTCCCGTCGTCTCGCGTCGTCATTAGGCGAGTAAATCCACTAATCCCTAAATTAGTCCTAAGTGTGCTAGATTAGAGGTTTAATTATGTTAATTAGGGTCTAATTAAGTGTGTTTTGTGCAAGGGTGGATTAGTAGACTTAATTAGGACTAATTATGGTGGTTTAGTGGTAATTAGTGAAGAAATGTGGGCTGAAATGGAATGGGCCTCATGGGCTCCGAATTTTATGTTAATGGGCCCAAATTGGAGAAAGTTAAATGGGCCTTGGAATTAGAGATTAAATGGGCCTTGAAATTAGAAATTAATTGGGCCCTTGATGTTGGACTTAATTAAAATTGTTTGAAGCCCAATTGGAAAATGGAATGGGCCTTGAAATGAGTTGACTTGAATTGTGGAAGTCCATTTGGGAATTAATTGGGCCTTTGTTGTAGATTGAATTGAATTTGTTTGAAGCCCAATTGGAAATTAAATGGGCCTTTGATTGTGAAATTCACATTGGTTTTGATATGATTTACGAGTGTAATTGTGACCGACGGGTCAGGCCTTCGGGTCGATATATAATTGTGACCGACGGGTCAGGCCTACGGGTCGAGTGTAATTGTGACCGACGGGTCAGGCCTTCGGGTCGATATATAATTGTGACCGACGGGTCAGGCCTACGGGTCGAGTGTAATTGTGACCGACGGGTCAGGCCTTCGGGTCGATATATAATTGTGACCGACGGGTCAGGCCTACGGGTCGAGTGTAATTGTGACCGACGGGTCAGGCCTTCGGGTCGATATATAACTGTGGCCGACGGGTCGGGCCTTCGGGTCGAACGATTGATGACCATTGGGTCATGGCCTTCGGGTCGAGTTAAACTGTGATGACCATTGGGTCATGGCCTTCGGGTCGATTTAATTGTCTATGAGTTATATTGATATCGAAAGCCTAACCTGCAGGGCTGGAGTATTGAGATCGGGCTGTGAGCCCATGTGAACTTATAATGATTTATTTACTGGTTCAGTGAATTACGTGTTTTATTTATCTCTGGAGGTGCACGTTAGCCTAGTTTAGGATTAGAGATTTTACTTGCTGAGTTTATCTCACGGTTGTGGTAAAACCGATTTTCAGACCCCCGTCCATAGGATGCCGAGGAGGGCCCCTCTTTTTGGATATCCACATAGGATTCAACGAGGTGTTAGTGTTCATCCTTGTGGAGATGGATCAGCGTACGTTAGATATCAATCGGTGGTACTGATAGATGTGGGAGAAGATTACAACGAGACTCAGGAGTACGTAGCCTGGTGTTATAGGGGAGCTAATGGTGTCACTGGACCTCCGATGAGGACTTTTGATGTTCCAGTAGATGTTAATGGCGTCATGATTCCCCAAATGGTGAGTGGAGAAGTCTCTGATCCTCCCGCCTCCCTTAGTGTAAGCAGCGTGGGCGATACGGTGGATGGACCGATACCGATGGACGAGGTGCAAGGTGGTGAGCAAGTCATAGCTGATGATATGATTGAGGAGGAAGACGAAGAACTGAATCTGGAAGTAGTGGGAGAGAACGGTGAGCCAGCTGGAGAAGTGGCAGAAGTGGGGTCAGACGAGGAAGTTCTGTCAGAGGAGGACTCGTCTGAGGAGTCAGCAGCGCCATCCAATCCTGGCGAGGAGCCGTAGGGCAGATCCCAAGAGTAGGAGATTAGATTAACCCCTCTTTTTGATGTAACTCTCCCTGGGTAGTTAGCTGATACCCTAGGCCACCGATCCTTTTTGTTTAGTGGCCTTTTGGTTGTATTCTTTTTGGCTGTAAATAACTAGTTTGTATAAGTTTATAAAAAGGGTGCATATATGTTAGTATTTCCTTAGCCTATTACTGTTTGTTGCTATTCATGGTTATAATTGCATGTCTGGGTGTATATATATATATATACGTAGTTTCCGCATGTGACGTGCGTTTTTCTCTGATTTGGGTTTTGGGTCGTTGACGCAATCCTGGGAGCGTCACATTTTATTTCGACCTACGCGGATGATCATGCTTCGTGGGGTACGGGGCGTGACACTTATGATTGCCAATTTTATGATAGAAATTTCCGATGATCGTCTATATCTGGATGAGGTGTCTTAAACCATCAATGTGTACCTAGGGATTAGTCCGATGCAGTTTGATGTGGTTTCAACGTCAAGGTCTCCGCACACAAAAATTCATAAATTACGAAAATGAACATCAAACCTACTTCATAATAAAAAAAAACAAAAAAAAGACCTTACTTCATGTATAAATGGTAAAAGTAATTATGAACCTCATAGGTTATATAATATGGATTCATGGTTCGGCCAGTTTCAAAATAATTGAAGCCAAATTTGTTTGATTTGTGATCCATTTATTTAAGAAAGTAGTCTTGTCAGAGGTTCAATTGAACATAAAGATATGAACAGTTTTTTGCTTACCCTACATCTACCGAGATTTTTAATCATTCGGAGATTGTCTTCGAATACAATTAATCGACAATCAAGCATTTCTGAATAAAGAGAAAACCAGAAAACATAGAGCCAAATAATCATCGACACTTAGATCTTAGCCAGAAGGCCAAGAAAGGTACAAATAATAATTACAATCGTACTAAAACTTCCGGGTCGCTATCTAATCTTTGGGTCATCATTTCTAGGGAGCCTCGCGTTGGACAAATTAAGAAAACGGGCTTCTTGTTGATGTTTAAGCCCAAATTGATGTTAGGCTTTTGCCCTCTGACTAATATAACGGGTTTAATCTACCTTAGGCATTAAAATTTTTTGTTTCTTTTTTTTGGTTGAAACATTAAGATTTTTTGTTCACTATCTTCGAATTTTCTTCATTAATGAACTTGGCCAAAAAACAGAAGGAAAAATTCATTAATGAAATCTAGAACATCAAATTTTAAAATCAATTCTTTACGGCCAGTGATTTCAAGATTCCACACTTTTCACTCTAAAATTTAGTGAAGATTAAGTCCACACGTTGTAATTTCAAGTTGCGGCCGAGTTAAGTATCATCTAGTTGGAAAATAGACTTGAGAAGGGGTAGATTCTACTCAAACTCAGTAAGCTAAGAGTCCATACTGCAATTGGTTATGATGCAATATCATATATCAATATAATTGGTCAAAGTCATGACATCAGTTGGATAAAGGACATCAGTTGGTTCCTTATATGCCACTAATTTCGATATATCCCATATAAGACCCGCATGATTTAGCGATGGTAAGGCATTGACCGCACATAAAGCCAATGCCTCTCGCACTTTTTTGAACCCATTCCAATTAAATAAGTTAAATTAATTAAGGTCTCTATGCCATACCATCAAAATAAAGAAAAAAACTTCGAATTTTCATGAGATAGCCACTTTGCCGGTAAAGTGAATAATAGTTGCTTGTACAACTACACATATGTTTGCAAAAGATGTATGTGCTAACATATATCGTGCAAATAATTTGGATCATTTATTTAGTTTTCAGAGCGACGCATCATAATTTGAACGGCCAAAGTGATGTATCATAATTTTGAAAACATCAAGGCATTTAGTGTCTAGTGGGGATGAGAAGAAAATAGCCCATCTTAGTCAAAACAAAACAGCCGATACAGTATAGAAATCCAATTTGTTTTGTTTACATGGCAAGTTAAATTTTTATGCTGTTGATTAATGGCAGGTATACTGGTTTATACGCAATGTTGATGCTGTGGAAATTATAAAACATTGAAAGAACAAGCAACTCTTTAAGAAAATCCCTTTGACCATAGTCATCTCAGTTTCTTAAGTTGGACGATAGAAATCCCACACTAAGGAATGACGTGAATTTGCTTGCTTTTCCTGATTGCTTGAATTGGTTTTTATTGTTCTGCGATATTGCAACCGTAATTTTCTCTCGTCTGTTCTCATATGATTACTAGAAGTAACTTAATGATTGACGAGTGGATTATTAAGGAAGCTTTGGGAGGCAAAGTACAAAAACACATAGGCAACGAGAGCGATCATGCTGTTGGACTTGTGGCATTCTGAGTCCCCAAAATTCGTCGGGTTCTTTCAAGCTAATAATCATCAGGTGTGAATTTGATATGCTGCAAGGCTACAAGAATGAGATCATAGTTTCATTGTCATTTTTAGTTCTCAATCGATTGTTTGTGATGAGTTTAATCCTAACGAGATTCACACCGTACTGTTATGCTCATTTGTCATTCCAATGGTGAGATTTTTTCGCTTCACCAATGAGGATTTGTTCTAGTGATGCTCCATTTCGACTTTTCAGTATGTAAGTTTTTGTCTCCTGCCGCGTTCTAATTTTTCTAATAATCTCGGTCTTCATGATATTGGAACCACGAATAGAGCCGAAATTCAGAATTTGCGAGGAGAACCATATATTTATTCTGCAGAAACTTACAAACTATTACAAGTTTGAGCAATGTTATGTATATAAATCATGCTGGAATTATGAGAAGACGCATTTTAATGAGTTTATTCACTTTATGACGAGGAGCAACATCTCACAATCTATCAATAGTCCCCTATATCTACTAGAAATAATGATCCTCATGTATAATGAACTCACATGATAAGCTTATGGCAATGGACATGAATAGGACCAGCAGTGTCACACAGAAGTAGGAAGCATCACTTCCGGATGGTGGCGGAGATGTGGTGGTCCCAATTGGTTGGGGCCGGCAGTTACGGGGATCCAGCTGGACTGGAGTTCAAGGCGGTGGAGGTTTTACTGATGGTGGTGACAACTAATTTTTGGCCTTTAGAGCAATGGTCTCTTTTAGAAAAGGTGTAGACGAAGTAATACTCGCAGGCGTTGTTGAGGGAAAAGGTGGCTGGTCCATTGGTTAGCGTATGAACTTAGAAGTGCTGTTGCAGTTAATTTTATCACCATTTGACATGTTCACAACGTCGTATGACCCTGCGTTGAAGTGGAACACTGCAAAAATAATGGAAGATCATTGGCATTAAAGAGTGAAGCTCAAGGTTGATTTTTCGGCCACAGAAGCTCAAGGTTGATTGCTCTGTACCCTAGAAATTACGACAACCATTTTTCTCATCTTCATATGTTAGCTTTCTAGCATTTATGCTCCAAAAAGAATGGGATATTTCCATCTGCTTTCAATTTTAGTTACGCCTTTTCGGCATTGTTTCGTCGCGTTAGTTTTCTTATCACTACACATTGCCCCTATCAACTGTTCGACGACATCTCTGAGTTTATTCTCTGCTAATCTATTTCTTTTTTCTCATGACAAGATGCCTGCAGAGGTTCCCTTAACATCGCAAGCATCTCTGGTAGACAATCTTCTGGGGGATCATTTGGTTTTGGAGCAAGTTGATGATGAGGACGCTGAGATGGTTTTGATGGGAAGGATCTTGTCGGAGAAGTGCTTGACTCGAGCTGCATAGCTAATGTTTGAAGGAAAGCCCGGGCCGGTATGGGCGAGATTACCATAACCCCTCAAAATGAGAAGATGTACTTGTTCAGGTTTCACGATTGGCACCGAGCAGAGTCCTAAGTTACTGGACCTTGGTCGATTAAGGGAAATTGCATAAACCTGCAGAGATGGGACGCTCAGAGGAGACTGGAGGACCTCTGTTTTGATGAACTGGAGATGTGGCTGCAAGTACATATATTGGCCTTCAACCGAATGACATAAAAACAGTACGAAATCTATTGCTCCTTTGGCGGGCAAAGTGGTGAAAGTTGGGTCAATTCGCACCAAATCTCTGGGTCTCATGGATTCCTTCGCGCTAAAATTGCAGTGGATGTTAACAAACCCCTCTCACCTGGAAAGTGGAGTGTCAGGGATAATGGTGAAAGGCATTGGTTAGAGATGCGATACGAGCGGATGCCATCCTTTTGTTACTCGTGAAGAAACTAAGGTCGGGGAGTCATGACTTCCAAGTCACGATTCCATCCTCGGCCTTTCCCCTCTGTAATTTATATTGTCATACGATAACCCATAAATAAAATTATTTAATCTTTCAACTTTATTAAACACGGAAAAGTTAAAAGCAGCTGCTACGCGGTCCCTCGACTTTTGCTTAATTACCAAACTGCCCCATAAATGGAAGTTAAGAAAAACAAAATTGATAAAACCCACGCGGGATTAACGCAAAAAACCACTTCTCCACTTGCCCACGAACTTCCCACCGTTTTCTTCATCACTCGCACTGCCTCTGCTCCGCTGCTCGCGCCGCCGCGCGCTGCCGTCCTTATCCGGTCCACCCTATAAATAATAGCCAGCAACCTCACCTCTCTTCTCCATCTTCTTCCTCATCGCCATTCACCCTCTTCACTCTCTTGCACAGACCAGACCAAGACTCCGAGTCCATTGCGCTATCTCTCTCTCTCTCTCTATCTCACACCCAAAATGTTGTTCCATCACAAGCTCCCATCATCCTCCCCCCCGCCTCCTCTTCTGCTGCTTCCACGACGGCCATGCTGCCGTTTGCCATGAGGCCTCCTCGGACTGTGACAACGGCAACCGCTACAAGGTGGCTTGATCGCCACGCTCGTGGCAGCTTTCGACGGCCCAGGAGCTCCCATTGCCGGAGATCCGGTACAAGTGCCGGAGAATCATCACGCAGATCAGGAGGTGCAGGAGGCAGGGCCATGTCGCGGCCATAGAGTTCGGGTACAATCCGATGAGCTACGCGCTCAACTTCGAGGACGATCGGAGCCAGGAGTCGGATGAGGAGTTCCCAGCGAGGAACTTCTCGGCCAGGCTGCCAGTGTCTTCGGATCGGCTGCTGCCGGTGAAGTTGCTGAGGGAAGTCGTAGCGTGTAGTTGAAGTCTTTTTCTCTAGACATTTTCATGATTTGTTAATTGAGTATCCGGCTAATTTTAGTTAGAAATCACTAACGTGGACACCGACTGTCTTATGTGACACGATTCGCACTGACATAGATGATTTTTTATTATTTTTATTATTTTCTTCTTCTTTTTTTCTTTTTCTTTTCTTCCAAGCCCAGCGAGGCCTTCTCGCTGGGCTTGTAAAAGAAAAGAAAGAAAAGAAAAGAAAAAAATTAAAAACTTTATAAAAATTTGAACTTTTTTTAAAATTTATAAAAATTATTCACTTCAGTGCCGATCATCCTACGTGGCAGTACTAGCATCTACGTCAGCAATTTTTGATTAAATTTGGCAGAATATATTCAATTGGCAAAACACAAAAATATTTTCGACTCAATTGGTATGAGTGAAAGGTTTAAAATTGAATCGGTACAAATGTAATAAATTTAAGACATTTTCAATAATTTTTCCAATTATCGGGTGAGCAAGCGTCCGGCAGCGCGCATCAATGATTGGGTGCATGAACCATTCCCTCGATCGCTCACTCCCATCCACGCTGACGTGGAGCCCTCTCATATGCGGACTCGCGCTTCGAGAACCACATGAGCCCCACGATCACGCGAGTCGTAAATGACTAGAATCCAAACCAAACATGACTAGTGACTACCCCATCATTCTAATATATTAATTGATTATAATGATTATGTCATAGCTACTGAGTATTAGGGAACGTTCATTGTGCTTTTGTTTCGTTCATGTACCACGGGACATCTCGTTTATTATAGCTTGAGAGAGAGAGAGAGAGAAAGCAAATTCTGGGAATGTGGGAAAACCAGCTTGGAGATCCATGAAACCCCCATTAGAAGTGGAGAGCTGTGTCACGTGAATGAGATTAAGTGGAGATTAGTGCAAGGGCATGTAGGGAATGAAATGATTCATTCTTACTAACTTTAATTTTGAGAATAACTCGGGTAGAACCCTAGATTCACAATTTATTTGTGTATGCATATCGATTTATGTTACACGCTTTCTCAAGCTTGGGATCAATTTGCGCGTCAGCATGTGTGTAAGAGATGCATCAACACACCAACAAGGTATTGGTTTAGCCAGCCTAAACATCACCTATCCGCTTCAAAAAGAAAATGTATTAACTTGGCTCGAAGCTAGTATTTGGCTAGACGTTAAAAAAATAAGGTGAAAAGTGATAGTAACGTGGGAGGTGATAGAGTGACTTGAACCTTCGGATATATGATTTGATATCACACGAAAAATCAAACGTTCCGATCAATGCCCTCTCTTTTATCGTCTTGCCTCCAAGTCATACTCGTTTAGTCTTTGGTGTTTCAAATCTTATTGATTTTCTTTTTTGATCTAAACCCAGGATTATGGATTCTCCAACTTCAAATAAATCATCTTTCCTGCATCACATATGCTTTAGGAGACTAAGGTCGAAAGTCATGAGATTGAAGTCACAGTTTACTCTCTCTATTCATATGGTTGTATGATGAAATCCAGACCTGTCAAAATGGGACATGAACATATTTTTTAACCCATATATATTAGGCTAGATTGTTATATAGGTTAATTAGATATTCAATAAATAGATCATGAATGGGTTTAGAATGGTATAAATGTTAAATGGGTTCATAGCTTGCTTAAACCTAACCCACCTCTATTACTTCTTCTTCACTCTCTCTAACCTTCACTCGATAGCGCTTGCTCACATCGTGCTCTCACCTTAGTTTAGATATGATTTTTCTAAATTGGGTTAAATATAGAAGTATTTTATTAATATGAGTTTAGTCGGGTATGTGTTGGGTACGATTTATTAGATTTATATTTCATGGAAATGGGTCAATTCGGCTCGAACTATTTTTTATCGGACTTGACCCACCTATTTGATAGGTCTAATAAAATCCATTAAAAAGATATTTAAATTCCAACTTTGGCAAAACAAAAGAGAGATAAAACAAAAACAAAAAGCGGCAGCAGCTATGTGGTCCCTCGACTTTTGCTTAATTACCAAACCGCCCCAAACCTCACGCGGGATTAACGCAAAAAAACCGCTTCCCACTTGCCCCCCGCGAGCAACCCGCGGTTTTCTTCATCGTCACTCCCACGTGGACTTTCCACTCTGTTCTGCCTTGTCCTATAAATAAAATAAAACCCACCAACCTCATCCTCTTCTCCATCTTCTTCCTCATAGCCATTCCCTCCCTTCACGGTCTTCCACCGATCACGCCAAGGCTAAGAGTTCGTAGCTCTGTCTGTCGAAATGTCGCTCAATCACAAGCTCCGATCACCGTCCTCCCCGTGCCTCCTCTTCTGCTGCTTCCAGGACGGCCATGCCGCCGCTGCCTACCACGAGGCCGCCTCCTCATCGGACGATTGCGACGACGGCAGCAACCCCCGCGAGGAGGCTCGATCGCCCTGCTCGATCCGTTACAAGTGCCGTAGCCTCGTCGCTAGGATCGGGAGGTGCCGGTGGAGGCAGGGCCATGTCGCCGGGGCGGCCTCGGAGTTCGGGTACGATCCCATGAGCTACGCGCTCAACTTCGAGGACGAACGGAGCCGGGAGTCGGACGAGGAGATCCCGGCTAGGAACTTCTTGGCGAGGCTGTCGGCATCTCCGGATGGGTTGCTGCGGGGGAAGTTGCCTGGGGAAGTTGTAGCTTGTAGTTGAAGTCGTTTCCTCCGTAAAAAAAACATCTTTTTGATTTTGATCGACAAGTTGGGTGGGGGCTATCAACAGTCCTTGGAGGGATCCCAGTTGCCTGTACATATTGTAGATTTCGAGACCTGAAATTCTTGGAAGTTCTGCTTCGATACGTCGTCATCGTCTCCATTTTGCTTTGGCCTTTTGTCTGGAGTTTTTCGTGTTCGAGCAAATTTTGCTGATCAAGCAGCGTTGCGTCAACGAAATGCGAACGGACGAGAAGCAAATTAGTATTGGATGAATGGGATTTACTTTAAGGATGACGTGGGACGCTAACTTCTTTTCTTGGGTTGACAAAAAAAAAACCCTTCTTTTCTTGTGGATTAGGATCGGTAGTGGACCGTGCCGATGCGGGAACGGCACGCTTGGGCCCATGCCAGGGCATGGCTCGTTAGGTGGCGGGCCGTGTCCGTTTTGTGCTTGGGCCAGGTCAGGGCCATGCTAGGCTCGACGTTCGAGAATATAATTGTGATTTTATCTTGGAAAATTTTCGATGAATTTTTTTTTTTAATTCATCTCATCATCCCAAGAAAACTGATAAGACTAGGTTTGACGGTGATATGCATAAAAAAAGTGAAAATTTATAAATAAATGATTGTGCTAAAAAATTATCTATGTTAGTTTAATTCGATTCCACGACAACTTATCCATAAATTTGATTGATCGCCTTGGAAAAGAATTACTTTTTTTTTGGCAATATCCCTTTTCATCAAAACTAATTTTTATGGAAGTAAAATATAACAAGTAAAGAAAAAAGCATCATCTTTTTTTTTGGTAACTAAATCCTACATAAAATAGAAAAACTTAAAAAGAAAAGAAAGTAAAATCGTTTGGGGCCGCTACTTTAAATTGCAATCTAATGATTGAGGGTAATTTTATCTTTTCGACGAAAGTCGGGCGGACTTAATCACACAGAAGCAGAACTAGTGCTGCCCAAAAATTATTTAAATTCAATCTTGGCAAACACCGAAAAGGCAAAAAAGGCAGCAGCTTATCTCTTATCCGATCCCTCGAATTTTGCTTAATTACGAAGCTGCCCCAAAAATGAAGTTGTGGGGCAAAAACTGATACGAAGGGTAACGTCACGCGGGATAAACTCGAGAAAACGCGTCCCCACTTGCCCGCGATACATCACTCAGCACTGCCTCCGCTCCACTCCGCCGCTAGTGCCGCCGCCCGCCACCGTCCTTATCCCGTCCGCCCCATAAATCACCCACCTCCACGACGGCGGCAACGCCACCGCCGCCTCCTCGGGCCGCGACAAGGGAGGCCGCCACGGGGAGTCGATCGCCCTGTGTGTGGCTCCGCTCGACGGCCTGGGAGATCCGGGACAAGTGGCGGACCCTCGTCGCTCGGATCAGGAGCCGCCGGAGGAGGCGGGGCCAAGTCACCACCGCGGCCACCTCCTCGGAGTTCGGGTACGACCCGACGAGCTACGCGCTGAACTTTGAGGACGACCGGAGCCGGGAGTGGGACGGGGAGTTCCCGGCAAGGAACTTCTCGGAGAGGCTGCCGGCGTCTCGGGATTGGTTGCCGCCAGGGAAGATGGCAGGGGAGGAAGTCGTAGTAGCGCGCAACTGAAGTTTTTTGTCTCTTAAGATTGGCTCATGATGGCCACGAGCAACGATGGCTCTTTTGACACCAGTGGCCATGGACGACCAAATCTGAAGAGCTGACCAAGGAGACGCTTAAACGCTGGCCAATGACCATGGAAGATGGTCAAATCTGGAGAGAAACGTGAGTAAAGGAGGAAGAAGAGAAAAAAAGTTATAAGATATAAAAAGAAAAAAAGAAATGTCTTTGGACAATTATGTCCCTAGCTATGCCGTCGAAATACGCATGTGCTAGCTAGTTGACCGAAGATTTAACCGACTGTCAAGCTTAAGTCATTATTTGAGACTAAATTATCATTTTAGATCCTTACTTGAGATAACGCTCATTTCAGGCCTTCTTTTAAGAAAACTCATTCATTTTGGGCCCTCATTTGAAATTTTTCTTAGATAAATGTAAAGTAAGATTAGTGGCTAAAAGGTATAGTAAAAAAGGACTTGATTACTTTTATGTTTATTTTCTGATAACAAGACTTACAACAACTAGATTAATGATGGTTTTAGCTTCTATACATAATTCGGTAATTCGTCAAATCGACATTAAAATTCCCCTTCTAAATAGCGATTTAAATGAAGAAACTTATATTTATAACAGGAAGGCTATATAGAAATTGGTCAAGAAGATAAAGTTCATAAATTGAATTACTTTTTGTAAATAGAATTCTCCCGCGTGTCGTTTCTTTTATCTATATATCCAAAGGCATCTTGTAGAAAAAACACAAACTAAGAGATCACCGTTAACATTACTCTATCATTTGTTCCTTTTCTCCTCTGTCTCTTTTCACGCTTTCTCTATATTGGATATCACTTAAAAGCTTGAATCTTGTTCATCTTTCGCTTGCTACATAGATTAAGCTGAGAAGATATGAGGTGAGTTTAACACTCCACGTAGGATTTGCAGAAAACCACTCACAAATTGACACGTGGCAATCGGGGGCCCACATGTCACGGAGGAAACTTGCCTCTCTCCTCTCTCTCACGCACTCTGCTCTCCATCTCTCTGCAACCCCACACTCAACCCCCTCTTTCTAACACCTTCGCTCATGCCCGATGCACGACTAGCTCTGCTCTTTCTAGTCGCCATCGCCTCCGATCCATCTCCGGCGACAACTTCCCGAGATATTCAACCTCCGGAGACTCCGGCATCGTGGTCAACGCGCCGGACTTGTCGTACCCAACGTAAAACCCGTCATCCTCACCGACGACAGGCGAGTACAGACCGCAATGCCGAACGCTGAGGTAGAGCTCGTCTTCGGCTTGAAGACCGAACGCAGCAGCTTCCGGATCGACCACGAGATTTGGGAGCGCTTTTTCGCCGTCGTGGAGGTCGCCGGTTGCGTCCGCGGAGGAAGAGGGGGAAGGCGCGACGGTCGGGGAGGTGAGGCATGGATAGGGTGCGGGCGGAGATGGCGGAGTCAAGCTTGAAGGACTTTTTTTTTTTGCTAGGAAGCTTGAAGGACATGAATTGAAGAAGGCTTGTCAGAACATGAGCGAAGGTGTTAGAGAGAGAGAGGGGGTTGGGTGTTAGGTTGCAGAGAGATAGAGATCAAAGTGCGTGAGAGAGAGGAGAGAGACGAGATTTTTCCTTGAGATGTGGGTCCTGATTGCCACGTGTCAATTTGTGGATGGTTTTCTGCAAATCCTACGTGGACTGTTAAACTCACCCCAATATTTTCTCACAGTGAGGAAGGTTAGGGTCTGGGCATTGCATTAGGTGACAAGATATACATTGGAGCAGACTGTATCGGATTGCGTGAATCCTAGAGAGAAAATCGCCATCTTCAAGACAGTATTATTGATACGCCTAGTTCTAAATATTTCTTGTATCCAAGGGAGAGAGAGAACCATATGCACAAAGGAACAAGGACAATGGCTATCTCCAAAGCCATCACCATCTTGATTTGAAAATGGCAAGCGCCTAAATAGTCATGGTCCTTGCCATCGCTTGCGACCGGCCACCGGCAAAAAGGAATAGAGAAAAAGGAAAAAAAGAAAAAAAATCAAATTTTTTTTTAAAATTATAAAAAGAATTAAAAATTATTTACGTCAGCGCTGTTTACGACACATGAGATGGATGGTGATGACCGGACCATCAAGTCAATAATTTTCAATCAAAATTGATAGAAAGGACTATATTGGCAAATCCTCAAAAGATTTAGAATTTAATTGACATAATTAAAATGTTTATAACTGATTTGATTGTCGTACAATAATTTTAAAACTTTTTTGGTCATTTTCTCTGTATTTGGCAGTTGAGGCATATATTTGTGTGTCGATTAGACACACAACACAAGTTATCTTGTTTCTTAGCTCTTGTCTATTGGTTAGTTTGACAGTTTCCTAACATTGGAATTCGAAATTTATTTAAGCGGGCTTCACTTAAAAGGAATTTGGCACGTCAACTTATTAAGCAAATTTAGTTGGCGAAGTATGTCTAGCATTTAACAATAAAAAGAATAAGAAAATTCTTTGGACCCGACTTCTTCACTTGTGTTATTGATTTGGTAGATGATCCAAAGAGTTATAATTGGCAATGGATGTTGAGGTAAAATCTATTAAGCAAAATAATACATGGTCAGAAGCTAATCTTCCTCCTAACACTAGAACTATAGGTTCTAAATGGGTGTTGACGAAAAAAATTAAAACCGGACGATACCAAAGATAAGATGGAAAATTCTAAATAAAAACATGATATAGATGCGTTTTCTCAAAAGAGGGCCCAGAATAAACGCCGTCTCAAATAAGAACTTGACCTAAACATTTGATCTCAAACAAGTATTTGAAATCACTGATTGGCAAGCACATGCTTATTCCCGTAGAACGAGCGTGGCCATCTTTGTCTGGAGACATTTCTCTTTTAGTTTCTTTTTCTTTTTCTTTCTAATAACTGTTCATCTCCTTCATGCTTGGAGGGAAGTTGCAATCTCAAGCTCACCTCCAGATCTGGCCGTCTTCCATGGCCATTGGCACCGCGTTCAAGTGTCGCCTTAGTTAGCTCTTCAAATCTGGCTGTCCCTGGTCACCGGCACTGAATGAGTGATCGTCTCTCTTTACACTTAAAAGCATATGTTTGACTTGTTCCCAAAGCCAATTTCTAGTACGAACACCTTTGATTTCTCTGTCAATACCTTGATTTCGCCCACAAAAACCTCCAAAGAGCCATGGGACAACTTCAACAGGAAAACCCTCAATTGCCAGTCTAGCAATTGCAAGCAGCGCGGCTTCGACCAGAAGAAGAAGAAGTTTGAGCCAGCGGCACTGCACTCGCATGTCAACCAAAAGTAGTAGAAGTAGATGGGTTAAAGGCTGCTATGAGGCCCAATCGTCACGCGACTGACCAATTGCAAGCTCTGGCTTTTGAAGCAAGAGCGGATCAAGGACTACCTGCTCACGAAGGAGTTCGTGACAAATGAAGATCGGCTCAAGATGGCCACGAGCAACGATGGCTCATTCGACATTGGTGGCCATGGACGACCAGATCTAAAGAGTTGACCAAGAAGACGCTTAAATGCTGGCCGACGGCCATGGAAGATGGCCAAATCTGGAGAGAAATGTGAGTAAAAGAGGAAAAAGAGAAAAAAAGTGAAAAGATATAAAAAGAAAAAACGAAATGTCGTTGGACAATTATGTCCTTGGTTGTGTTGTTGAAATAATCATGTGCTAGCTAGCCGGCTGAAGATTTGACCGGCTGTCGAGCTTAAGCCTTTATTTGAGACTAAATAGCCATTTTAGATCCTTACTTGAGACAACGTTCACTTCGGGCCCTCTTTGGAGAAAACTCATCCACTTTGGGCCCCCATTTGAAATTTTCCTTAGATAAATGTAAGGCAAGATTAGTGGCACTTGATTACTTTTATGTTTATTCTCTGGTAACAAGGCTTACAGCAATTAGATTAATGATGGTTTTAGCTTCTATACATAATTTGGTAATTCATCAAATCGACGTTAAAATTCCCTTTCTAAATAGTGATTTAAATGAAGAAACTTATGTTTGAACATGAAGGCTATATAGAAATTGGTCAAGAAGATAAAGTTCGTAAATTGAATTACTTTTTGTAAATAGAATTCTGCCGTGTGTCTTTTCCTTTCTCTATATATCCAAAGGCATCTTCTAGAGAAAACACAAACTAAGAGATCACCATTAACATTACTCTATAATTTGTTCCTTTTCTCTTCTTTGTCTCTTTCACCCTTTCTCTATATTGGATATCACTTAAAAGCTTGAATCTTGTTCATCTTTTGCTTGCTACATAGACTAAGTGAGGAAGGTTAGGGTCTGGGCATTGCATAAGGGGACAAGATATCCATTGGAGCCGACTGTATTGGATCGCGCGAATCTTATCGAGAAAATTGCCATCTTCAAGACAGTATAATTGATATGCCTAGTTCTAAATATTCATCTAATATTTTTTAACCTCCATATCACGTATTTGGTTTGTCTGTTTGGGCACTAGTTGGCATCTTAGATGGGCTTATTCATGTTAGGTGGGCTTTCTCATCATAAAAATACCGAACTACATACACCTCACAATGTCATTTGCTCAAGAGAATATGATTGAAAAAATTACGACAATTTAAATTGCACGACTTTGAATTTGTAAGTTTTACTGTGAAAGTACAACAAATCGAATGTGATATTTCCTTTTCTTTTCTTATCACTTTGTGTTGATTTCTTTGTTAGATACAAATATAAAGGCTTTCTTAGGGCACAGCAAGGATCGTAGTTGTTGCCGACGACACAAATTTGATGATTAATTGAAAAGTGAAGATTCCATTACATGAACTTTACCGATGACATCAACGAACTTTTTCTTTTAGGACAAAAAGAAGGAAAGGACAAATTGCTGAGACGAGAAAATTGAATTTTAAAAAGAGTGCTGAGTCGGAAACCATTTAATGAAAAAAAAGGGCAAGAATATTTTACCTGAACACGTCATGGAGGTCGTGGCCTAGTGTGGCTACAGGTCTCCATCGGAGCGAATCGACGGAGGTCGCTACCTCCATAGCCGCATCTCTCTCTGTCTAAATCAATCCACGTGGTGGAGATGAGCCCGTCACCACGACCATGGAGGTTGTAGCCCTCGCGTGACCAAAGATAAAAAAGGACGATTTTACAAATTATTATTCTTGAAAAATATTTTTCATGGAAAGTTTCTCACTATGCGTTATGGCCCATTTCGTTCAAGAAGTCATTATCAGTTCATTGAAAATGAAAACTATTTTTGTTTTTATTTTTCCATCTTCGCGAAAACACGTTTGGTAGGAAACTTTTCCGTAGAAATTATAACTAACAATACATGTTTGGTTTGTTTCTTGATAATATGGAGAACAACACTAGAAGTGCCAAAAATTGTGTATGGCGCTCACTTTAGTGTTAAAAGTTTTTTTTGGATCACTTATGTGTCGCTTTAAAAAAAAATGATTACTTAAGTGTCAATTCTGGTCCGGGTAATCAAAAATCCAACGTGGCGATATTTTATTAATTTATTAGTCCTACGTGGCTCGCCGGCATACCGAGTTAGCATATAACCCATAAACGACATTGTCTGAAAGTTGAAATAGTGATCATTTAAGAGCCAAATTTTGTTTAAAGTGATTACTTCAGTACCGATCGGATTGTACAATGTCATTTTTTATGTCCATGTGGACTGGATTTTTTTTAAAAAAATTGCCAAGTAATATTAAAAATTTTAATTATAAATGCCATGTAATCAATTTGGCCGGAATTAGCACTTAAGTGATCGTTTTTTCTCCGATTTGATACTTAGGTGATCATTTGTTCCCTGATTTAGCACTTAAGTGAATAAAAAAAAACTTTTGGCACTAAAATGAGCGCCGTACGCAACTTTTGGTACTTTTAATGTTCTTCTCCCCTTGATAATATTTTCCATTCACAATACATCAGATTAATATGTAGTGAGGCTTCAGTCTCTCTTTATAGTATTTATGTTTGTTAACAAGAGCTATGGAAAAAATTATCTCACTAATCAAATTGAACCTTTTAAGACAATCCTTTCTGGATGATCATCTTAGGAAGCGAGAAATTACTAAAGTCATCCAACAATATGCTTTTCTTCTTGGCTAATTAAAGGGAATTCATATACGGTATATACCCATCATTAGTATTTAATAGCATTAGAATTTCTTAACTAACTTGTCTTAAAATGAAAAAAAATCTGAAACTGGAAATTTCTTTGAAGCTTCCTGGAGCTACGGATTGAAAAGAATAATCCCTTTAGCTTAAAAATAGCTTCAACCTTAAAAAAAGTGGGTGAGGAAAAAAAAAGCAAGTCACTTGGCAATGGACCCACTCATCTTTTGAAAATTCTTAGGTGCACGCTTTTGTTTCGCACCACTTTCGCATTTGTTTACGATAATATATCATTATGCCATATAACAATTTTACTATGCTATTATGATGTTCTTGTACTTAATTACTTTGACGTGTCGTAATGTCATACATTGCTATGCTATTATGATGTTATATTTGTTAGTTTTTCACTAGTTAGAGAGAGAAAAAGAGATACGATAAGAGTTTCTAATGAATGTGGCATAGCATTTCTCTAATCAAGTAGTTGGAATTATGTAAGAAAAACATTGAAAAATTTCACCAATTAAAAAGGTTTCGTCATAGTAATGGTCCACTAGCTGTTAAGCTGTGATTCATGTACAAATTTCTCTCTCTATATACACATATATCATGCAACTTGATTGTAAAGAAATTGAATTGAATAGACAAATCAGCATAACATTTACAAAATGACCAGATGCTAAAAGGGGTGTGTAAGATACTCGTGCTAACGTTTTCCTCCCAAAAATTGCCACCATCTCTTTCTCTAGACATTGCTAAAAAAAATCGACAGCGGCTGCTTCAACTTAATCTACGTCTGCTAAACCACAGAAAAGGGCAAAAGAAATGAAGCCGGTGTCACCCTTCAGCAGCCGAAAAATTAGACAGGAACTTCGTTTATGCTAATCCCAATAGAATGAGCTGTAAAAATGGCACTTTTCTTTAGATTATTCTAATGCCAATTTGCCAACATGAACATCTGTAACACGGTTACACAGTTCTCTAACCACTCATGAGTGTTGTATTGCTGGTATGTTTTCTTTTATATTTTCTATTAATAGAAAAAGCAAGTCGTGTCAAGAAGCACCTGCGTAGTTTCCATGCACCCTCCGCATAATGCTGCGGAAATTGCTCTATAATTTTTTTCAATAGCAGAAAGTGCTGTGCATTGGTAACAAAACGTGGAAGGCTGAGAATGGTGGAGACCACAACAATATAATTGGTCAAAGTCTAGATATTGGAGGCGATGATCTTGGCTTAAAAGCTAAGCAAAAAAAGAATGTCCCATGAAATAAAAAAAAGTTTGACAAAAAACGAAATAAAAAAGTAAAAATGTATTATTGAATAAATATTTGATCATGGAGAATCCATCAGCAGATACTGAAAGAATAAAATTTATGTAAAACATAAAAATTATTAATTTTTTTTGGTCGGAAAAAATATTAATTTAATGACAAAGACAAAAGTGCCTTGGGCAAGATGGTAATGATGACTAGATAATTTTTAGGCTTGACGTGGCATGGAGATATCTAGTTTGAGGAACTCATATTATTTTGGGAGAGATTTAGTTTGTGAGTTACTTTTCAGAGGAATCTCTTTTAGAAAAAACAAATCAGATTATAGATTGAGAGTAATAAACTTTCCTTATTTGAATATTAAGTGTCATACAGAAGTCTTTTTTTTTATCAAATTCTAATTCAATCCGACGATTGATATGTTTCTGTCATCGACTCATCTACCTTAGCACCAGGAGCATGTGATTATAGCTAGTTAGCTTTCTTTTCCACTTTTATATGTTAATAGAAAAAGCAAGTCAAGACAAAGCACCAAAGCATTGCACGTCAGTATTGCTCATTAAGTTCCACGCACCTTCCGCGCAGTGCAACGGAAAGTACGCCTGCAATAATTGACATTTCTCTGCAGCATGCATCGCAGCAGTTCAATTGGCATGATGAGTCTTGAATCGTTGGATGGCCAGAACTCAGCATTGTTCAAGCACGCAGATTAAAAAGGGTTGCGTGTGGGCTATCCAACGTAGAAGGCTGAGAATCGGTGGAGATCACAGCAGCGTGGGATCGTGTCGTTTGAGCACTCCTCAGGTAATTGGTGACTCCTTGCTCTTCTCCTCTTCTGTCTTCCTTCTTTTGATCGCTCCATTTTCTTTTGATGAGTTGGATGAGAACTTTTGTTTTTTTTTCTTAATGTAGCTCTCAATTGAGTTCTGAGAGACATTTCTGCAATTCTGAGATCTGGAATTCCATATTCCTCTTCTTTTGAGGCTCCGCTCCATAAATCTCTAGATGAAAAGAAAAGAATTTACTCATTCAGAAGATCCGATACACGGAGCGTCTTCCTCATCGACCTCTCCACAAGTAGGTGATTATGAAGGCGGCGGAACCAAAAAGCCAAAAGGAAATGACTACGAAGTGTTCTTGAGCTTTAGAGGGAAAGACACTCGTAAAGGCTTCACCGATTATCTCTATACTAGTCTTGTTGATGCAGGAATTCGAGTTTTCAAAGATGACAATGAGCTCCGTGTTGGTGAGGAGATTGGTTCGGAGCTTCTCTGCAGTATTACGCAATCTAAGATCTCGATCCCGATTATATCTGAGGATTACGCTTCCAGCAAATGGTGCCTTTGCGAGCTTGTTCAAATGTTGAAGTGCAGGAGAAGCAGAGGGCAAGTAGTGTTGCCCATATTTTACAAAATAAAACCCTCACAGGTGCAACATCTGACAGAAAAATTTGGAGATGCTATCAATGCACATAAAGAGAATTTGGACGAAATGGTTTTGAAGGAATGGGAAGGAGCGCTCAAAGAAGTCAGTTCCTTGAAAGGATGGGAATCGGAGAAAATTGATGATGGGTACGTTATCCTCCACTAAAACATTGTTTGGTTTCTCGTAACTAGATCTTACTTGAAAAAGAATATAAATATCGCCATCCTATACTAAAATTCAGTGTTATTTGACAGGCACGAAGGAGCATTAGTTAAAATTGTTGTCAGAGAAGTCATAGGCGAGTTAAGAAGACCTTTTCAACTAATTGTTCCCAGAGAGTTGGTCGGAATTGATAATCATGTAGAAAAAATTATGAGCTTCATAGATGCTAAATTTAATGATACAAGGATTATTGGAATTTATGGAATGGGCGGTATCGGTAAGACAACTCTTGCAAGGATCCTGTACAACAATCTCTCCAGTTGTTTCGAACATCTTAGCTTCGTGGCAAATATTCGAGAAACATCTCTACGCAAGGGTATTGAATGGCTACAAAAGCAGCTCATTCACGATATACTAAGAAGTCCAGATGATGTGTATAATGTCGATGATGGAATCCGTATTATCAAATCTCGATTTACAAGTAAGAAAGTCCTAATTTTTCTTGATGATATGGATGATAAGGCTCACTTGAATGCTTTGGCTGGAGATAGTAGTTGGTTTAAAGCTGGAAGTATAGTCATCATAACCACTAGAAACAAGAGTATTCTTGACGAGGCTAGGGCAGCCTACATGTACGAACTCAAGAAGTTGCCTTTGGATCCATCATTGATTTTATTTAGTAGACATGCATTTCGAAAGGATTCTCCTCATAGTGATTATGAGCTTATCTCTCGTGATATCGTGTCTACTACTGGAGGGCTTCCCTTAGCTCTTGAAGTTATAGGCTCTTTCTTACGTGAAAAGAAAAATAAAATATGGAAAGATACATTAAAGAAATTAAAGAAAGTGCCTGACAAGAAAGTGCAAGATACGTTGATGATAAGTTATGAATCATTAGATTATGAGACGAAACAGATATTTTTGGATATAGCATGTTTTTGCATTGGATCATCTAAACAAAGTGCAACTTATATGTGGGATGCTTGTGAATTTTTCCCGGAGAATGGAATTGAAGTATTGAGCCTTATGTCGCTAATTAAAATTGATGAAAAGGGCAATCTAATGATGCATGATCAACTGAGAGATCTTGGAAGGGAAATTGTTCGTCTAGGTAATCCAAAGGAGCCTCAAAAGCGCAGCAGATTATGGATTTGTGAGGAAGCCTCGGATGTGCTTGACAACAACAAGGTAAGAGCTATCTCTACTTGTCTTGGTCAGTCAACGTGAGTCCTTCTCTTTCTTGTTTTGAGATAAGATTATTGTCAGTCTCCAAAACTTTTCACTTTGACCAGCAAAAGAGCTCTTTCAATTAGAAACTGTTTTTGCCTAATTCTAGGGCATAATTAAGGAGAAATTTCTTGGTCATTGATCATTGATTTATATCTTTACCCGGTAGTACATGATGAGGACACTCTCCTTTTGATAACTTCAACACAACAACAAAACTACAAAGAAAAACCATAACGTTTGACAAAGCACTTTCAGAGAAAACTTGACATTTATAAATTGTTGGGGCCCATGCTTTTTTCACATATCTGATTGATGCATGTGTTTGATGTTTGGATTCTTCTTTTGATTTCTTGTGAGGTTTTTTCGCTCTTTTTTCTTTTAATGAGTATTGACTTCTTTTGAGTTGTTTACTATGATAAACGAGACCTCCATTGATTTGTGATGATTAGCTATCCTTGTTCTGTATTTTCCAAACTGGGTTAAGTACAGATTGAGTCTCCTAAGTATCGCTGCTTGTGGCGATTTAGTCCCCTGTCCCTTCTTTTATGCTCAATGTAGTCTTTTTATCTTTCACAATTTGTACAATCGAGTCTTTTATCGTCAATCGCTAGTTGATACCGTCAATTTACAGATGTGGCTTTCATATTTATCTACAATATATGCGCAACATTGTAATTAACCCTCTAAACATTTATTGTTTTCGTTTTATAGACTTTTCATCGTAGTACATAATTTTTTCTATGAATTTGCTATTTTTTTTGTGATGATAAATAATTTGTGTATGAACGCCCTAATAACATTTATTGTCAAATTTTGACTACCACGTTATTATAGATATATCTACAACGGTCAACTCTTAGTGAGCATTTTATTTAGTACATATTTAGTATTTTTATATCATTTACGATTTAAATATGAGCTATTATGATTTATAACTTTTTGCCGATTTATTTTACATCATTTACTTATGAAAATATTTTCTCATAATGAATATCCAAACAACTTTTCAATCATAACAGTCATCACTTATTGCATATTTCGTGATAGTCACTATATGATTTTAATATTATTTATTTGTCAAAAATGACCCGTTGCACATAATAAATAATAAATCCCTCAATTGTTTCCATTCCTATAAAATATATGTGTAACTAGAACTAATATATGTGTACAACTAAGTGACACATGCATGTTATGTGGTAAGATCTATGAATTAAAATAAGACATTTGAAGGAAAAAGTTGAGATTTGTTTTTTGGTAAGGGAAAAAAAGTTGAGATTTTATAATAAGTGGGATTGACAGATCCATAAGTATTCTACTTAGATCTTTTAACGGTCAAAATACTTTTGACTTCTGCTGCGCACTTCAGTTGCAAGACCTTGATCTTTCCTGTTCTTCTCAAATTCGATGAAAGTAAAAGGCCGACACCATGATAGTATGATATCAAATTGAAATTAGTCCTTCTTTTTATATACAATTGGTCTCATTTCATCAATTAAAACTTATGGTCCACAATGTTTTGTAATTGTAGGGCACTAGTAAGATTGAGGCCCTTTGTCTTCACTATAATGGCGGGCTTGGTGAGATTGAGACCCTTAATCCTGGCGTTTGGGATAGCAAAGGCTACCGAGGTGAACAATTTAATGAACTCACCAACTTGAGGTTCCTTCAAGTGGATAGTCTAAATTTCACCGGAGATTTTCAAAACTTGCTTCCTCAATTAAGATGGCTTCGGTGGCAGAATTGTTCCTCATATTTCAAAGTGGCCAACTTTCATCCAAAAAAATTAGTCGTGCTCGATCTATCATATAGTGACATTACAGAGGACTGGGGAGGATGGGATCCACTCAAGGTAAGAAATTGAGAAGATATATCTGTTGTGAATAATAACGTGTTACCGAAGGTGCAATCACACCTAATTCTCCTTTCTTCTTTTAGAAAGGTTTAATATCGTTCCTCAGATTTAGGATTTTCAGGTAAATATAAGAAGAATTTATAGCTATCTAAATACTCAGAATCTTCTGCCCCTTAATATGTTTAATTGATAAAACTCAACAACCCATCATGCTTGACCTTAGGCAATACTAAAAAGAGAAAAAAATTACTATATTAATTAACATCTATTAAAAATTTTAATTACTTAATTGTGCCTATTTTGTATTTCGTTAATCTAGCTGGTTTATGGCTTCTAAGATAATTTCTCCCCGTGCAAAAGCATGCCTTTTGAGCGATTCTTGTTGTATCTCTATATCAGTCTTCTTTCTTGGAGAAACAGAAACTCCTACGCAGTGACTTGTGTTGTACATTCATACTAAAATTTTAAATTCATTTTAATCTTAGAGTAATCAATATAATTTATGAATTGCTCTGATTTGTTAAACGAAATATTTAATCATTATAATTGTTGATTATGGAAGTCGTCACTGTATAACACAAATATAAATTATTAATGTTATGAGAATAATAAAGTTATCCTTCCAGTGGCATTAATTTTTTTTGGAATACAACATTCTTTATATCTTGTACATATAACATCAAAAAATTGCTTTTCATAATTAAACTACCCGTTATTGAAGTGTCATCTACTTTTTGATAATAAAATTTGCTTGTGTCTAATCAACGGCATCGCCATAGCTCTTAAAACTGAATATATTTTCTCTTTGAAAATTTGTCCGAAAATAAACTTGGTTAGCACTTGTACGTCCCTAACATTCTTTTGGCAATGGATATGTTTAAAAAAATCAATATGGTGGTGTAGCCTAATACTATTAAAGAACATTAAAATCAAATAAAACAACCGTGAAAGAGTAGTGGAGCATGGGTATTTTTTAGGAATCTTATAGATTCTTATAAAAAAAAAGAAAGGAATAGTGGAAAATCACACATTGCAACTATCCAATTTCACTGAGGTTTTCCTTTGTTTCTTTTAGATGGCAACCAATCTAAAAGTTCTCGACCTCTCGTATTGTGGACATTTGAGAAGAACTCCCGACTTGTCTGCTTTTAAAAGCTTGGAGATTTTGATTCTTGAAGGATGTACATATTTGGAAGAAATTCATCCTTCTATCTGGTATATCAAGACCCTCATCTCCTTGAATGTCTGTCATTGTGTGAGATTGAAGGAGCTATCAGCAAGAGTAGGGAGAATGGAAGAATCGAGGGAGCTTATGATAAATGACATCATGATAAAAGAGAATCCTATTTCGAGAGATTGTTTGATTAAGTCAAAGACTCTAGATGTCCTAAGTTGTGATAAATTTTCTCAACTTCCAGAATCCATGGGCTCCCTTGTGTTGTTAACTCAGCTGAACTTACCTAAGAAAGGGATTGAAGAATTACCTGAATCCATTGGTTCTATGGAGGCGCTGGAGACTCTCAATGCCTTTGGCTGTAAATCATTAACTTGCATACCTAGTTCCATAGGCAATCTAACATCTTTGTCTCGCCTTAATTTATGGGACTGCTACTCATTGGGAGAGATCCCCGACTCGATTGGAAAGTTGGCATCATTGACCGAGCTGCAATTAGCGTGGACATCGATTACAGAATTACCTGAAAGCATTGGGAATCTGCAAAATTTGAGGGTCTTGGCCATTGATGGAACTCTCGTGACGGAATTGCCTAGTGTCATTGGAATGCTGTCGAAACTTCAAGTGTTGAGCGCAACATGGTGCACATGTCTCAAAGGATTGCCTAATAATATAGGCGAATTGGTTTCGCTAAACAAGCTTGATTTAAACGAATCGAGAATTTTGGGCTTGCCAGAAAGCATTTCTAAGCTCTCTTCTCTCCAACATCTCAGCCTTCAATATTGCGAAAACCTTCTAGGACTACCGGAATTGCCCTCCAGCTTAACAGCACTGCACGTCACTTCCCCAATTCCATCGGTACCGTATCTTTCCAAGCTAACCCTTCTCGAGGAACTCACTCTTTTTGATTGCCGTCCACTTGAATGTCTCCCCGAGCTTCCCGCCCGACTATCCAAGGTTTATCTTCCACGTGTTAATGGGAAGGTTAATTTGTCCAGCGAGGGGCGCTTATGCGAATTGATCCGCGACAAGTCCTTTGGGCTAAGAAAAGCCACCAGACGCTGGGAGTCAGCGCATTTCATGACCTACCACATTGAAGATCAGCTCAAATTCTCCGGAGGTGACGAGCCCAAGTGTGTATCTGACTGAGCTTTGAAGATCAGCTCCCATGGCTCTCTCCGCGAGCTGCTGGCCGGAAAAAACCCTAGCCTCCGCCTCGGGCCTCGGCTCCAATTGGCGGCGTCGCCACGGGCTTCGGCGGCCTCCAGACCTTCTTCCCCCCTTCCCCGATCTCCCCTGGTACTACGGCGCTCTCCAGACCGCAATCAGCGGCGAGACCATGCAGCTGCACCGCCAGAAGAAGCACCACCACCGCCAGGCCTCCAACGAGGCGCTCGAGCAGCTCCACGATGCCATGGGCGAGGGCGACGCTCCGGCCGTCGTTAATAAGTTGCAGAGCGCCTATCAAGTTCAATGGCGGAGGTTCGATTCTTTTCTGTTTTGTCCTCTTGTTTCTTTCGTTCCTTCTGTCTGGGATTTAGTTTTTGTTGTTTGCTTTCTAAGTTCAATGGAAGTGAGGGCGAAATTTGTCAGGAGCGACAATTGATGGAGCATTCTCTTGTCTGACGCGGACTCGACGAGTGTTCGGATTGTTCTTTAACTGTTGCCTGCCGTTGCATAGATACAGGACCTTAATGAATTGTCAGAGTCAAATTTGCTGAGGAGTTGCTTGACTTCTCATTTGGGGCCAATCCTTAGTGACTTAATGTGTTCCCTCTGAGAAATGATGAGGACTAGGCAGAGATGTTAAGGTTTCGGTCACGGTAGCTCGACACAATTTAGCATATAGTCTTATTTATCGGCGAAACAGATGAACAGGAAAAATGCTCTCGACTTTGTTCCATTTAAGGTTAGTGAACTGAAGGAAGGCGTTATTTGTGATGAAAGCTTCTTTAGATTCAATGAAATTGAGAGTGAAAGGTGGTCGACAATTTAACTCATGGACAATTGAATATAAGAAGCGGCACATTTCAAAGATGAGCTTTCCTTTGCGAGGAAACACGTAGTGTATATAAAGTGACTGATCTGGCTTTGCCAGCACTCGGTAAGATAAATCTATTATCTGCAGTTGCGGCTCATGTCAAATCCTTGATGGGTTAGCTCTCCTCCAGAGCCAAAGTTCCTGGTTTTTAAGTATTTGTCTGCCATAGCTCACCAATGTCTGATTGGTTGTCAATAGCTTTTTCCATATTGATGTGAACGGTGCGCTGGTGCTTCTGATGAACCATAGTACTATAGAATGTACAGAGTGACAAGTTTTGGATCCATATGGCACTAGCGAGGATGGGTGGCATTCAAATGTGACCACATTCAGATTGTGTCGTGCTTACTGAGTCGGAGGAAAATTTTGTTGAGGGTTGTCTTTCCATCCTGAAGACAGTTGCTTAGATTAGTCACTGTATTGTTAGGTTTTATTTGTTATCACATTCTTATTGCAGCTGCTACCAGCTAAATGAAAGGGGCAAAGAGGTGAAATTTGGGTTTCGGAGTTTTGTTTTGTTTCATATGAATAATTTACAGCATGTGATGAACAAGTGTAAAATGTTGTATCAAATATTATCAATTCATTTTTAAGTAAGCTTCATAGGCATTGTGGTGGTAGTTCACGCAGTTTTGCAAAGGCATGTGGAACCATGACTGTGATTGAACTTTCTTACAAAACTTCATCACGTTTGAAACACGCTTCATTCAGGTCTATTGTTTGAAAACAATTTGCAGAAATTTTGTGTTTTTTTTAAGAGCACTGATGGCTGCGCCGGCCCTTCTATTACCTCTTCTTGTTTTTATAAACTATCCAACGATCTTAAATTTTCTTTTTATATTCCCTATGTGCATATTCAACTATTAAAGATTAGCTTTTGGCGCTTAGCCCGTTATTATCCTTTTGATTTTGCTCCTCTTACGATTTTGTGGATGTAACTTATGTTCAGGTCATGTTAATCACTCCATATTCTGGAATAATCTTGCTCCAATTCAGGTAAATGCATGTTTGACAAATTTTGATCCATGCGGTCGCTCAATGTCTCTCTGGCCTCATATGTTGGGTAATGCAGGGAGGAGGTGGTGAGCCACCAAAAGCTTCCCTCGGTTGGGCCATTGACAATCATTTTGGCTCTTTAGACGCACTCGTGCAGAAAATGAACGCAGAAAGTGCTGCTTTACAACTTCGAAACAAACACTGCTAGTTGCAAGAATCTGGTTGCAATTCAGGGGACCTTTCGAGTTCAAAACATCTAAGGCTATCGTGTGTTGCAAACTGCAAGAATCTGGTAAGTTTGGATATCTCTGTTTGCGTGTCCATTCAATCACTTGGCCTTTCAAGTTTAAAGAATCTAAAAGAATCAGATGCTGCCAACTGCGAGAATTTAGTTGAAGTTTGAGGCTTTGACCCATATAGAATATCTGGAAACGTTCTGTATCTCTGGATGCGCATCCATTGAAAGATTCCATCGAAATCTAGTTGAAATTCATGGTCTTTACAGGTTGGATTTACTGGCAAGATTGAATATCTCTGGGTGCTCTTCTATTAAAAGATTACCAGACTTTTCCAGCTTAAAGACTTCGAATTTCACGCTGCAAATTGCAAGAATCTAGTTGAAGTTCGAGGCCTTGATTGATTAATTAGAATCTTTGGGTAGTTTTAATGTCTTTAAATGCATGTCCATTAAAAGATGACCAGACCTTTCAATCCATTAAAGATAAACAGACCTTTCAAGTTAAAAATGTCTAAAGGGATTCTATGCTGCAGACTGGAGGAATCTAGTTGAAATTCACGGCCTTGAGAGGTTGATTATTGGTAAGATTGGATATCTCTAATTGCACATCCATCGAAAGATAACCAGACCTTTCTAGTTTAAAGAATTTGAGGGCTTTGATGTTGCAAGCTGCAAAAGTCTAATTGAAACGCGACCTTGACGGGCTGGAATTTTTGGTAATATTGGATATCTGTGGTTGCACTTCCCTTGGGAGATTATCGGATCTATCGTGATTGAAAACCCTGACAAGGTTGAACATCAACCACTGTGAGAAGCTACATGACATTCAAAGCCTAGAGATATTCTCATCCTGCAAAAGTTTGTGTATTCAAGGATGCAAGTCGTTACAAAATTCCCAGACGTGTCGAAATTGGAAGATTTAAGTAACTTGATAGTGACAGCTTGTTGGAAACTATCGGACATCCCAGGGCGCAAAAGATCTAGATGCCTATAAAGGATAGAGATTTCATGATGCTCGTCAATTGTCGCACGAGACTGCGACAAACTAATTGTGCCTCAAGTGCTTGGAGACTTGGAGCTTCCACAAGCTTTAGACATTTCCAGATGCAAGTCACTAAAGCCAATATCTGAATTGTCTTGAGTTTTCCTCATATAGAATATGAGCAGTTGTTACGTCGGGTATTCATGAGATCACATTCTAGTGATAGTTTGATATTTGAGACAATCCCTGTCCCCTAATAAGGCAAAATCTTAGACTCGATAAAATCATGAATGGAGCTGGCAGTCCTGGTGAATCATCTGTGAGTGATTCTTTTTTGTACACTACTGAGTGATTCATGTTTCTTAGTTGGAATATAATCTTTCTTGATCATGGTAGGAATGTAACTGGCAGTCCTTGTTGGAGGAATACATCATAATAATGCCTTCCGAGAAAATAATCTGTCATTTGTCATCCACTATGATTCTTCAATTTGAGCATGATATCGGGAACCAGACTTTTAGATTAATAGTCTTTTTTCAAGTTTTGCATTTGAAGGTTGTTCTGCTTGCTCGCAGGTCATCTATAACGTGTTTGTTTTGTTTACATGGCGAGTTAAACTTTTATCTTTTGTTGATTCTTATAATGGCAGGCATACTGGCTTATACTTGACGTTGATACGGTGGAAATTACAAAACATTGAAAGAACAAGCAGCTCTTTAAGAAAATCCCTTTGACCATAGTCATCTCAGTTTCTTAAGGTGGACGACTGAAATCCCACACTCAGTTATGACGTGAATTTGCTTGCTTTTCCTGACTGCTTGAATTGGTTTTTTGGTTGTTCTGCGATGTTGCAACTGTAATTTTCTTTTGTCTGTTCTCCTATGATTGCTCAAAGTAATTTAATGGTTGACACGTGGATTACTAAGGAAGCTTCTGGAGGCAAAGTACAAAAACAAATAGGCAAAGGAGACTGATCATGCTGCTGGAATTGTGGCGCTCTGGATCCCCAAAATTCGGCGCAGGTGTGAATTTGATATGATGCAAGGCTGCAAGAGTGACTTCATAGCTTCATTGTCATTTTAAGTTCTCGATCAGCCGTTTGTGTTGAATTTGATCCTAACAAGATTCTCACCGTTTTTCCTGTCACCACATGATTTACTCTTCTGCTCATTTGTCATTCCAATGGTGGGATTTTTTGGCTTCGCCAATGAGGATTTGTTCTTGTGATGCTCTATTTCGACTTTCCAGTATGCAAGTTTTTGTCTCCTGCCGCGTTCTAAGTTTTCTAATGATCTGGGTCTTCATGATATTGGAACTGCAAATAGAGCCGAACTTCAGGGAGGAGAACCATATATTTATTCCAAAGAAACTTATGAACTATTACAAGTTTGAGCAATGTTATCTATATGAATCATGCTGGAATTATGAAAAGAAGCAATTTAACGAGTTTATTCACTTTATGACAAGGAGCAACATCTCACGATCTATTGATAGTCCACCTATATCTAGTAGAAATAATAATCCTCATGTATAATGAACTCACAAAATAAGCTTATGGCAATGGACATGAACTGGACTAGCAATGTCGCACAGAGATACGAAGCATCACTTCCAGGTGGTGGCGGAGATGTGGTGGTCCCAGTGGTTGGGGCTGGTAGTTACGTGGATCCCAGCTGGACTGGAGGTCGTGGGCGATGGAAGTTTCACTGACGGCGCCAGCTAATTTTTGGTCCTGAGAGCAACGGTCAGTGTTTGCAAGGGTGTAGATGAAGTAATAGTAGGTAGGTGTTGTCGAGGGAAAAGGTGGCTGGTCCGTTGGTTAGTGTATGAACATAGAAGCACTGTTCCAGTTAATGTTATCACCATTTGACATGTTCACGACGTCGTGTGACCCTGTGTTGAAGTAGAACACTGCAAAAATAATGGAAGATCATTGGCATTAAAGAGTGACGCTCAAGATTGATTTTTCGGTCTCTGAAGCTCAAGATTGATTGCACATAAGTACGTGTATGCAATTTAAATTAGGAGATTTTACTAACAGAGCTTCTGTAAGCTAGAAATTACGACAACACGTTTTCTCTTATCTTCATATGTTAGCTTTCTAGCATTTATGCTCCAAAGAGAATGGGATATTGAGCTCTCTTCAGGAAGGTATACATAGATTGGTGTCTCTCGCCTCTGTGAGAGCTTCTCTCTCTTTGTCGAGAGCTTTCCCTACATCACAATGACGTTTTTTTTCAGCTACCTTCATCCATGATTGTCACCCCCCATTTTTTCTCGATCATCCATTATCCTCATATTCGCTCTCTATCATCATTAGTTATTTCCATCTGCTTTCTATTTTAGTTAAGTCTCTTTGGCATTGTTTTGTCGCATTAGTTTTCCTACCACTACACACTGCCCCTATCAACTGTTTGACGCCATTTCTGAGTTTATTCTCTGCTAATCTGTGTCTTTTTTCTCATTACAGGATGCCTGCAGAGGTTCCCTTAACATCGCAAGCATCTCTGGTAGACAATCTTCTGGGGGATCATTTGGTTTTGGAGCAAGTTGATGATGAGGAAGCTGAGATGGTTATCATTGGAAGGATTTTGTCGGAGAAGTGCTTGAGTCAAGCTGCGTAGCTAGAGTTTGAAGGAAAGCCTGGGCTGGTATGGGTGAGATTACCAGAACCCCTCAAAATGAGAAGATGTATTTGCTTAGGTTTCACGATTGGCATCAAGCAAAGAGAGTCCTAAGTTCTGGCCCTTGGTCGATTAGGGGAAAACGCATAAACCTGCAGAGATGGGATGCTCAGAGGAGACCAGAGGACCTCTGTTTTCATGAACTGGAGGTGCGGCTGCAAGTACATGGATTGGCCTTCGGCCAAATGACAGAGAACAATGCGAAACCTATTGCTTGTTTGGCGGGCAAAGTGGTGAAAGTTGAGTCAATTCACACCAAATCTCGGGGTCATCGTGGATTCCTTCGTGTCAGTTGCATTGGATGTTAAAAACCCCTCATATCTGGAAACCGGAGTATAAGGGATAATGGTGGCATTGGGTATACATTCGATATGAGCGAACGCCAGACTTTTGTTGCTCGTGTTGTCGTTGGCCATACCGGAAAGCTATGTGATAGTGAAGTTCTTATGCCTGAAGCTGTGGGTGGACAACCTGGATATGGCCCTTTGTAATTTCATGAGGTTAAGTTCACTACACTAACTTAGAAGAAGCATTGAATTTCTTGAAAAACCATGGTCTTCACTCACATCAGTTCATATCTGTGAATTGTACCATCATATCTCCCTTTTTTTATTAGGAAAAATAGGAATAGCAGTTATCCAGTTCAAGAATTGGGGTAGGTGGCACAAACGTTAGAAGATCCTAAAGTTGTGCATAAAATGATTTAGTGGATTGTATAATAGCGTGCATGGTACACGTGCCAAGAAGTCAATGATTGTAATAGTAAAATATAATGCCGAAAAGATACCAAAAAAAACTTGCGCAATAATTGAGAAATCATCAGACAGTTCTTTAATAAATGTTGGTAATACCAGGACAACAGGGCGGTTGAAATGAAGCAATGTTTTTATATGCACAAGTTGCATCAGAAAATTCCAATTTTCATCTTTTTTTTATGCACCATTCTGTCTCCGACTCGTTCTGCCAATGAGCATCAGCTGACTTGGAGTTGGCCGGCCGAAACAAATTCCCAATACTTTGTCATAGGTCATCTTGAAGAAAAGCTGAGGAAATTTCTGGTGATTATTGTAAAGTACAGCCCTTTTTGCTGGATTCACTAAGGACAAGCTCAAATAGTTAGCTTTGAGTTTGCATTTAGACTGACCCCTGGGACCGTTTCCTCCTATTCGGATCTCGGTTTGTCTAGAAATGGAGCTTCGTATGCCACATGAGCCACGCTAGAGAGTAATCGCTCAATGTGTAGGAGTTCATGACAGACAAACTGTCGTCGCGATAAAGTTGTTTTTCGTTACATCGGAGGAGAGCATGATCCGTTATTCTCACGTGTATGAAGCTGAGGGGATATGAACAGAACTTTTCTGCTGCATCCAGCCTAATGTACAATTACTGCAGACTGAATGAAATATGTAGCCGCGACAATGAAGTGGCTAAATCATCACGAGAACCGGCGACGATCTTTGAGGATTGTTATACCATATAGTTTTTCAGACAAATGATCGTGTCCGTAACCGTACACACTCATTGTCCCCCGTAGCAATGCAAACCCAGTAACCTAGCAGTGCACAACCGTATGTTACTCTTAAAGTAAATCTACACTACATTGGAGAGCCAAGAAAAGCTATAAATGTAATCAGCATGCAGAATGGAAATGAACTATGCAGAGATCATTATACCGACTGTACACAAATACCTAACTACGCCTATATATTCACAAAACGCAAAATAGACAAGCAGTAGAGACAATGAAACCATCTGAAATTGCTTCTAGTTTCTAAATGTGTAATTTCCTAGCTCAGTACCCCCTCAATGATCACGATCGCATCTGTGGTCAATTGAGTGCCTTCAGAATTCCTGTCGCGAGGCGAGAGCCGTCCTCTTTGTTAACATATTTTCCTTCACCTAGAATCAAAGTTATCTTCCAAATGTTCCTGTTTGATGAAGCTTTGTGTGAGGCCACTGGCCAATGTTCCTTGTATTAACTCTTTAAGTACCCATTCTAGTGAAGCACCGAATATTGTCTGTCAGAACTTGATCATTGCTCTTGCTCAAATCCGCATCAAAGGATCAATAGCTGCTGCTTTCACCTGCAGTATTTCTTCAAACTTAGCATGCAAAGAAATGGAATATCAAGGAAGTTTTGCAATAACGAGGCAATGTTTATAATAAGGGACCTTTTGCGTTTGCTCTTTGAGACAGACCACAATGAAGGGTTGCCGTGCCAATTTCTTTTCCTCTGGTTGATCAACCAATTATTTATCTGCTTCAATTGTAAACCGGTTTCCTGCACCAGCTTCGCCCTGTCTTCCTCCTGTCAAGTCCCAAAACAGAATGAGATTCTTCCAAAGGGCTAGGTTAATCATTTACATAGAAGCAGGTAATAATCGCTTGCAACAATCTTTCACAGTTCCTAAATTTGTTTGTAGATACAGTACTTCCAACAATTTTGATCTCTTTTCACTTCTTTCTATTTTTATATCCACATTTTAGAGTACTGCTTTTCTCTGTCACAGAGAACTGAAGACACTGTGACTATATGAGGATTAGGAAGAGGAAGAGAAATTCAATCCATGAACAACACAACTGTAACAACTCTCATGCCATTTAATTTCCTCTGGCTTTCACGTTACGCTGTTTCCATTTCAGCAAAATGATGTATGACTAGTATGCTCGATATAAAGCGTACCGTAGGCTATGGCCACTTAGCGTGCGACTGCCACCAGGCTTTTAGGACTGATGTATCCCCTGGAAGCTTTCCCGCTCTCCTCTTGCGCAAAGTTTCCTCTCTAATATCGACGATTTTCTCCTTGTTACCCTGTAGGGAAAAAGAAAGAATACAAGGATTTACGATCAAGCATCCATAGGTAACATACAGGAATTTCAGGATTCCAACTGTTTTACCTGTTTCAACTCGTGCTCCAATTCTTGCCTCGCGCGTTCCATTTACGATTGTTCCGTCTCTGTCGGAATGAGAGGGCCGAATCCCATGCTGTCTGGACCATCGAAACTTCCATCAAACAGGTTCGCATCGCTATCTATTGGGTCATCTTCATCATCGGACATCGTCGCACCGGTTCCTCGACCGGGTGAAACTCCTGCGATAAGGCGTGTCAACAATATCAGAACATGACGATGCTAACCTGATTCACGATTAGGGGACCAGACATCATTAGAATGTGCAAGTTAAATCCTTCCCTCGGCTAAAGATTATCTTAGGCGAAATGGAGACCTCACCATCACATTTACTGATGTGATGTAAAGATAAACTGTCTAGTGGATCCTCTATGTCATCATTAGTTATTTCCAATTCTTGCACAGACCAGACCAAGACTCCGAGCCCATCGCTCGCTCGCTTTCTCTCTTTCTGACACCCAAAATGTTGTTCAAAAACAAGCTGAGATCGTTCTCCCTGCGCCTCCTCTCCTGCGGGCTCCACGACGGCAATGCCGCCACCTACCGCAAGACCGCCGCTGCCTTGAGCTGCGACGACAGCGGCTGCCGCAGGGCTGCTCGATCGCCGCCCTGCGTGTGGCTCCGCTTCACAGCCCAGGAGCTCCCGCTGCTGGGGATCCGGGACAAGTGCCGGAGCCTCATCGCTCTGATCAGGAGCCGCCGGAGGAGGCAGGGCCAGATCACTGCGGCTGCCTCGGAGTTCGGGTGCAATCCGATGAGCTACACGCTCAACTTCGAGGACGATCGGAGCCGGGAGTTGGACGAGAAGTTCTCAGCGAGACTGCAGGCGTCCCCGGATCGGTTTCTGCCGGCGAAGTTGCCGAGGGAAATCGTAGTAGCGTGCCGTTGAAGTTTTCATCTCTGAAAAGATTCATTTTGATTTTGATTTACAAGTTTTGCTATAAGGGTACACAACGCCTTACCTATTGGATTGGGCCTTAGGGGTCGAGCCTGGAGGTTGGGCCCACGCCCAAGCATGGCCTGTTAGGTGACGGGCCATCTCGCTTGGCCCTAATGGGTCTACCTAGGTCCAACAATTTTTTTTGAGATTGGCCTCGGAGGTCGAGTCCGGTGGTTAAGCCCATGTGATTGGAAGGAATTGCAAGGCGAACGTCGGAACTGATGGACGGGAAATTTCTTGTTCGCTTTTGTTGATTATGTAGGCACATAAAGATGAAGACTTTATTAGATTAGAAAATATAAATGATTGTATCAAGTCCTTATTTATCACACCATGATAAATGTTAGACTTACCGTGAATATAGACCTAAATAAAAGTTATCGCGTTGGCTCGGATAAAGTTTCTTGAATCCAAGGGGGAGAGAGAGACCCTATAGAGAGAGCGGAACGGGGGCAATGGTTAAGAAAAAGCAATATAAGAGCAGCACGGAAGGGGAGCTTGATTTTTTCCTGAAATGGTAATTACGTTTTTAATTGAGATTGGATGATTCTTTAAATCAAAGAATGATCAATAATATCAAAGTATATTGTCTCCTCCAATCTAAGGCGCCAAAATGTATGATACCCTACAAAATAGATGAAAAGAGTCCCTTTGTTTGCATCGAGCGGGGGATTCCTAAACTTCTTTTTCTATTGGACTTGAACTACGAATTTCATACTCAATGAGGGGATACTTTTTGAAATATTCTTATTGTCACAACCCAAAACCATCAAGAATGGATATGACATGGTCGTCCTTCCTCTCAAAGGACACAGCCTCAAATGTAACCAATAACATTAGAATTTCTATAATCCATCAATAGTTTATATACACTTTTAACTTAACTAAACCTAACAAATGCCAACAGACACATATACCACTCTCTCAAACCATACCTAAAATCCAACTCCCAAAAGCCCTCGTCAATAGTGCTCTCGTACTATCAGTCGCTAATCGAGAAACATAAAAAGATCAGGAAAGAAAAAGGTGAGCAATCACATTTCAATAAGTAGTGCGTATCTCTTCAAAGCAAATTAAGCAGCCAATATACATATTTAAAACATAAAAACATAACTCATTACACTAAATTCAAGATATAACAAACTTATAAGAAGATAATGAGTTATATATGCTTCAACATAGCTATATTTATAGCGGAAATATCAATTTCACGATAATATTAAGACAAGTATCAATGGTCCAGCTCATTGACCAATCTCATTAAAATCACACGTCAATGGTTCATTCCATTGACTAATCTCGAGGTCAAATGTCTAATCGTGATCACACATAATGGCTTGTGACAAGGCGACCAAGCTCCCCCTTTGGCAAGGTCTCCATCTATATTGCCGATGGTTGGCCCACAAGGATATCCTGACATTAGTATGCATACCTACAAGCGCCTCAATGGGCTCATAGCGATATTGAGCATGAACACAAACTCACAACAACATTCTTCACAATTCACAAGCCAATTTGGAATCAAATCACAAATGGATTCACAAACCAAACATATAATCTTTCTCAACTCCGTTCATTAAACAGATTACATTTCACAAGGCATTTCTTAAACCATTTCGGAATCAATTTCATAAACTCATAATATTTCGAAACAACTTTCATAAAATGTTTTTTAAACCATTCACAAATAACTGAAAAGTAGTAAAAGTCCGATCCAACATTCTATGCAACAAACTTGCTTTTTCATAACTCATAATATATTGAGAAAATTTCAAAAAAAGACCCGAAGTGGAGCCATTTTCTCAAAAGAGGACCTAGAGTGGATATTGTCTTAAATAAGGATCTGAAGTGGCTAACTTAGTCTCAAATAAGGACCCGAACTTCAAATCTTATTCATACCAGGGTATTTTCGTCCAAGGACATTTTTTTCTTTATTTTTTTTCTTTCTTCATTTTCACCTTCTTTTTGTTTTTTTTTCTTCTTGTTCTTTCTTCATCTTCCTGGCGTCTCCGTCTGTACTCTACATCACCTCTGTCCTCGACACCATCATTAGGCTCCCCACTAGCAAGCTCGTGAAGTCATGAGCTTCGCATCGTCATCCAGGCTATCGCCGATCTCGATGATGAGAAGTCAGATTGAAGTTATTTGTTGCCGACTGCCTTCTTCGACGATAAAATCCTCAGTTACTCAAGATGCATTAGATCTCGGCTCGCTCTTGCTCAATCTAATGCTCAGATCGACGTCCGTCTGACAACGAAAATGCTGGGATTTCTGTAGAGGGCAGTGGCCAACGAGGTCGAGGGCTTGAATAGGACTTGTCAATGGCGGCAATGTGGCAACTGAACACAGCAGTTTCTACGGTTAATGATATGAGATTGATTGATGATCAATATGAGGATGGGGCATCTGTTAAGTAGAAGAGCTATGTTGATGAGAATAGCAACAGTGTGAGCGGGTGTCTCTAGAATAGGGATTACTGAAAGGAGCCATTGGCATTGCAAAGGAGAAGAAGGATCTTCGAAAGATCCAATTCACGCAAGATGGGAAAATCCGAATTTGAAGTTGATGAGGCAAAACTGTTGCCGAGGTTGAAATAGTCGTCTGCTGAAACGAAATTGTTGTTTGGCGTGAAATTGCTGACCAGCAAGAAAGAGTTAATTGATTGGAGGCATAATAAGTTAGTCAAACAAGATGATTTGGCAATGCTTGGATATTGCTGCTTCTGTTGTTGGCAAGAAGGACCGAAAACAGCGCAAAAACTTGCTGTTGCTAGGTTGGCGGAAGGCATGGAATAAGTGGAGTTTGATGCACTCTCAAGGCGAGAAAACGGATGTCGCCGGAGGGATTAGTTGCATTGCTTGAGAGTTGGACAAGAAGTTGGAGTCTCGGCAAAAGCAAAAACATGTTATGGCTTTGAGATGGGAATTTGCAATGAATGTCGGGATAAAGAGAACCTACATTTGTAAGCTCGTTTTGGCTTCGGGAATTGTCTACAAGCCATTTCGATGAGCGAAATTTAAAATCTTCAACGAGTTAGGCTGTGTTGTAATGGCTTGCGGTGAAATAAACCCGACCTTGGTCATACAACTAGATGACACGGAGAGATAGAGGGGCTGATGATGGCATTGCAGATGGAGGTGATGTAGAGCGATGGAGGAGGCGCGAGGAAGAAAAAAGAAGAAACAAAGAAAAGATGACAAAAAGAAAGAGAGAAAGAAGAAACAAAAGGAAAATAAAGAAAAAACATGTTTTTGACAAAAATGCCCCTGGCTGTGAATAAGATTAGAAGTTAGGATCCTTATTTGAGACTAAGTTAGCCACTTCATATCCTTATTTAAGACAATGTCCGCTTTGGGTCATTTCTTGAGAAAATGGCTTCACTTGAGACCCTTATTTGAAATTTTCCTTAATATATTGAATTTCTATTGCTTTTAAGACATGAGTTACAAATTTATAGAAAAGATAGCACTACTCATCTAAAAATGCACAAACTATACAACGCGTAGTTAAGCGAGCCGACGATCTCGTAATCCTATCAATTTAAACGAGAAACGATGTCAAAACCAAGGAAAACACTACCTCAATTACGAATCTGTTAAATTATGCCCAAACGCTAATAAAATAACTTATACATGTTTAATGCGTATTCTCTGCCTTGTAATCTAAGAGTCCACTTTTTCCTTTAAATATCTCTTCCCTTTTTTTTTTTATGCTTTTCCCTTTTGGACTTGGTCAAAATCCATATTTTACATTTTGTTTTTCTTAAAAGAAATTTCATCATTGAAATTTGAACTCTCAACTTTCTAATAAATGTGGATATTTGCGTCTTGCCTCGTCCTCAAATTTTATATCTTTGGCAACATAGTTCCTTGTCTAGGTTGCTGTGCTTCCTAAGAGTTAAGACTTAGATCATAATGACCCTCTTTATCTTTTTGTCAAAATCGCTCCTCGGGAACCTTAAGATACATTCCTGGTATCAAAGATAACAACTCGCTTACCTTTATTATCCCTTACAAGGCGAAACATGTTTCTCTGAATCATAATCGATGATCAATTACACCAAAGGAAACATACATTCTAATACCTAACAAAAGATTAACACATTATAAATTAACACACAAGCTCACAGCCTTCCATAGTTTACACCCAAACAGATATAACCTAAGCTTTGATACCAAAAGATGTTACACCCAAGACCATCAAGAATGGGGATGACACGGTCGTGCTTCCTCCCTAAAGAAGCAACCTCAAATGCAACCAATGACATTAGAGTCTTTATAATCCGTCGATAATTTATATAAACTTTTAACTCAACTAAACCCAATAAACGTCAACAGACATGTATGCCACTCCCTCAAACAATACCCTAAATCCAATTCCCAAAAGTTCTCGTCGATGGTCCTCTCATACTGTCGGTGAAACCTGATAAGATTGGGAAGGAAATGGGTGAGTAACCACAATTCAGTGAGAAATGCGTATCTTTTCTAAGTAGATCAAGCAACCACTATACTTATTTAAGACATAAAAATATATAGGTCCGATACATAGAGTACAATATAAAGTCTTCCCTTGATTAAGTAATTCCAGGTTATATTTGCACAAGGTGAAGTTTGCTACCTAACGATCCTAGAAGAAGATAGCTGAAAGACAATATTATATGCATGAACAATTGTTCATTGTTCTGACTTCATTTTGTTAGATAGGTGAACAAAATTGAAAACTCATAGATATTATATAACTGTAGTAATTTAGAGAAATATAAGCTTATCAAACTACAAGTACCACAGAATTAAGGGTTAATATCACGAAAAACCCCAAACCAATACACCTGTGACAAATTTACTCCAAATTAATTTTTTGACTACTAGAAATTCTAAACTAGTACACTTATGACAAATTTACCATAAACTAATTTTTTGACTATAAAAAACCTCAAATTGGTACATTTTTGACAAATTGACCCTCCGTTGGTTTCCGTTTAGTTGGATTAATATCACGAAAAATCACAAACCGGTAAACCTTTAACAAATGGAGGGTAAAACCACAAACTGGTATATCCATTAATTGCCACGTGTCATCCAACTCAGTAATATAACGATAAAATTTAACAGAAACTGACGAAGGATAAATTTGTCACAGTTATATCGGTTTTGGATTTTTTGTGGTAAAAAAATTAGTTTTTAGTAAATTTGTCACAGGTGTATCAGTTTGAGATTTTTCGTGGTATTAACTCTAGAAATAATATAAAAAGCTAACCATAAATAAAGATACACTATTATCACCTAGTATTGAACTTATGAGAGAAATAGAATATGATTTAAAAAGGGAATAAGTACGCAGTCTAATAGAAACCTACCATTTACATTGTAAGCTTTATTATTTGGTCAATATCGATGAATTAATTAATTTGTGAATGCTTAAAAACATGCATTTCTTTTTAGTTAAACAAAATTTGGGGAAAATTCCAAATAAGGGCATGAAGTGCCTTCATTTTCTTAAATAAGAGGCTGAAGTGGACCTTGTCTCAAATGAGGGCATGAACTGCCATCGTTTTTTTAAATAAGAGCTTGAAGTGGCTTATTAGTCTTAAAAAAGGGCCTAACCTTGCTAGCTAAAGGACATTTTTGTCCTTACTCTTTTTGAAATTTTTTTTTCGTTTTTTCCTTTTCCTTTTCCTTTTTCCATTTCTTTTTTGTAATTTTCTTTTCTTTTTCTTTTCTTTTCCCTCTTTTCTCCACCGGTCACTAGCGGAGGTCGCCGGCCTCAAGCAAGGATTGCCCTTGCCCATCCAGCCCAGGCAATGCAACCCTTGTTCGAAGTTGATGAGGGCAACCCTTGTAACCCAGGCGAGGGCGAGGGTTGCCCTCGCCGGATCTGGAGAGGAACACCCTTGCCAAATTAGGCAAGGGTTGCCCTTGCCAACCCAGGGGAGGCCGAGGGTTGCCCAACATTGGCATGGGTGGCCCTCACCTAAGGCCAGTAGAGGTCCCTGGCAATGGCCACAGGAGAGAAAAGAGAAAAATAAAAAAGGAAAAATAAAGAAAAGAAAAGAAAAGAAAATGAGGGCACTTTAAGCCCTTATTTGAGACTAATAAGCTTCTTCAAATTTTTATTTGAGATAATGTCAGCTTCAGGCCCTCATTGAAAAAATGATAGCACTTTAGGCCCTTAATTGAAATTTTACCTAAAATTTGTCTAACTGCAGAATGTACGGATGCTGGCATTACATGATGAAAAGTTAATATCTTGGCCAAAAAAGTTACCGAGTTTTAGACATACAAAGAGTCAAGAATGTACCTTCTAACGATTAAAATAGCGTGCTATGCCAATAAATCTAGAACTGTTCTATGCATGTGATAAATGAATTTTCCTTAAACTAATAGATAAAAGGGGAAAAGTCATAAAAAAATCTTCAATTATGCCTACCGTGATATATATATCATGAACTTTTTTTGCTACTTCAAAAACCCCAAACTATGTCCATTGCAAAACATTTGTCCTAAATTTTTTTTTGTGTCATAAAAAATCTCAAACTTGTATTTATGTGACACATTTACCTTCCGTCAAGATTTTATTATATGATTTTTTAGCCAAAAATAATATCATTTTTATGTTACTTAAGTCATGTGGGCACCATGCAAACACTATTTACTTTCTAACATCCATGTAGGCAAATTTTTAATAGTTCTTATTGACAGAACTTTTTTTTTTGGGTCGGATATAGAATTTTGACAAAGGATAAATATGTCACACAGATACAAGTTTGAGATTTTTTTTGTTACAAAAAAATTTTAAGATAAATGTGTCATAATAGACATAGTTTAGGGTTTTTGGTGTTTTTTTGCCATAAATGAAATTAATGTTCTGCTAATATTCCAACCTAGCTAGATACCAATGAGCGCCTTAGGAGCTGGGTGGGGCCTACAAAGGGCCCAACTTCGGAAAAAAAAAAACAAAAAACCCTTCTAAACTATGTTATTTCCCTTGCTTGGATAATGAAATGAATAATATCTAAATTTTTGCCTGATGTGCGATGTGATCTTTGAACTTTTAATTTGTTCAATATGATTTTTGAACTTTAACTTAATGTGTAATATGTTCCCTGAAGTTTCAATTTGTTCAATATGATTTGTGGACTTTTAATAAATATTTAACTTAGTCCCTGAGCTAAGGGTCACATTAAATAAATGAAAAGTTTATGAATTATATTGCATATCAGGCTGTAATTCAGGAATCATATTGAATAAATTAAAAATTTAGACATCATATTACATATTAGAACGAAGTTCAAGGATCATTTGTATCGTTTTCCTAATTCTTTAGCAAAAGGGTCCTCCGAAAGAGTCGTCGTTCGTATAAACCATTATTCCGTGTTTTTACCCGAACCCATCATTTCTAGTCTCCCAGGTTTCTCGCAGTTCTGGGCAAATGTTAAGTGCCCACATGATTTTGTTTTTTCCCAGGTGACATTTGCTACGTCATTTTCTTTACGATGTCTGTGTTACCTCGATCTGATTCGGTTCCTTCCGCGAAATCATAGGCGTGACTCCAGAATGAGGAAAAGATAGACAGGAAATCGCCGCCTGTGTTCGGGTTTGGATTGAAATTCATGGGGGCGTTGTTTCAGTTCCGAAGAGCAAGTTCAGGGACGTCAATCAATCGAGAGGATCCCAGGTATTTATCTATTAAATTGCTCCTTTTCATTTCTTTTTTGGGGTTCGCCATTTACTGTTGTGTAAGCGTGAATGCTTGCCTTGGATCCTTGACTGCGATGTTCGTATCGAATCGACTGCAATCGACTGTAAATGTGGAGGATAACTGGAAGTCATGATGTCGGCTGGAAGTCATGGTGTTCTGGCCTTGGATTCATTTCGGGAAAGTGCCTTGGGTTTTGAATTTACTGAAAATCCCTCAAATAAGCAGTTTGCTAAGATCCGGTTTTCTGCTGAAAAAAGAAAAAAAAATCAGTCTGATGCAGGGAATGGTTTCTCAACATCTCCCACTAAATCAAATGAAAGTAGAGGTTAGCAGTGTGAAAAGCTAAGAATGTTAAGGACCTGCGGCAAAGCCCGGGATACTCCAATGTTGATATCTACACATACCCGAAAATGAGGTTGGCAACAAAGCATTTTCGAAGTGTGCTACTAATCAGTAATCACTCTCTGCAATGGATTAATCCTTAGTTTAAATTCTTCCATAACAGGCTTTATGTCTGTACTTCAGATAAATCATTATCCATATCCTCACCATCATCATTCAACAAATTGGTAAATAAGTCTAGGAAAATGAACATAAAATAAGTAAAATGTCGAAATCTCACAAAAGCTTGTGGTCCTAGTTTGAACATTCAAGCAAGTTCGATGCCAAGTAACTTTCCGGGAAAATAATAGGCATAAATTTGGAGTGTTCATCAGATTTGGCAAGTTGACTGGTAGTGGCTTCATTCATTTTTTTTGTGGCCACCCTCTCGACATGTCATACTTTTTTGGTTTAGCGGTTGGGTGGTGTCCAGACAAACTGTTGACATGTCACTGTTTTATGTTGTATAATTTAGATTTCATTTCCATGTAGGATTTCATTAGATTGCGCTAGATTAATTGTGCTAGCAATTTTTCTTTTCTAATACCGCTTATTGTTCAGACTTTTCTAACTCATCTTCACTGAATAACAACACATTCTGGCGAGGCACATCAGCTGACTATCGAAGCCGATATATTTCGTACGCCTAAGATTCCCCTCAGGAAAAACACGTAATAGTAATGATTCAAATGCAAATTTTAAGAGGAGCACAGACAAGCTTATCACTTTTCTATATATGCATTATGATCCATGATACCCAGTACAATGTCATAGCGTTGGGCTTTGATGGGAAATGCCTTTGTCCAAACATCATTTTCTACATTTTCGATTCTCCTGTCTCGTCAATGGTTTAGAAGAGCCTAGTAAAGTCCCTTTTTTTTTTTCTCTTAAAAGTCCTATTTATAGAGCACATTTTAACAGCCTCTCCTCCATAGATGGCTGTGAGAGTACTGGACTATACTAACTATCCACCCACATTATACAAAACTGAGATATACAAAGTCTAATAAAATTTGGTTTCTTTACCGTACTTGGACTATCATCCACTATCTCATATTATAAATCGGCACGTTCTTTTTTTTTTTTTTCATTTATGTAGTTAGTATTAGCCCATATTCATTGAAAATTTTTTGCAATCAATACTCAAAACCTATCAAAAATCATTTGCTCTACTAATTAAATTGATTATGAAAGGTTGATAGTGACTCTAAAATAAAAATTTAAGAAATTGATCATTTTAGTCATAGATCTATACAACCTTGGGGGAGCCGGAGGCCTTAGGAAGATCCTTTCTAGGAATGATCCCTTAGAAAAAACTTTTGGATTGTGACAACAATGTTTAGGGATTCATGAGAGAAGATGACTTTACTTAATCCGTTTCAGTTGTTTCTTTGTGTGTTCATATAAGTCCAGGCACCGTTGATAGAGAAGTTGCCATCACGATGTTATACATTGATATCTAAATTTCAGAACGATATTTTATAACACAATTTTAGGCAATCAATTAAGAAAATTTCCCATATTATATATAAGCAATATCATTTTTTGGTCCGTAATATGTATGCTTAATCAATGCTTGTTGGGTTAGAATTTCAGTGTGCTCTCCCTCCTAATTCCCCAAGAATCTGATTTCAAGTTTCAAACTGAAGCAGAGCATGTCAAAGAAAGGTTGTTCTGTCTAACATATTCTGACCCATCCACTTAGAACGTTTGGTTGGCCAATTGGACTCAGCCGGTGGACGCCCCCAGAATCAACCGGTCAATCCTTGCAAAATCCCGAGACCCATCAGAGCATGTGGCACTTCCTTACTGAGTCAGTTAAGTCCTTTGCACGCAATGACAGACAATATGTCGGTCATCCCCTCGTATGACTGGGGACAAAATATTAAGAACCTGCACAGGGCAGAGCATCCCCGATTATTGAAGTTCTCTCTTGGCTCAATCTTTTTGTTTCACAATCTGCAAATTCTTTTTTTTTTTTAAATCTTGATAGAACTTAAATATTCATGACCCCATTTTGATTATGATCATCGTATCATCATATTCTAAACCCCAGATGCATCGTCTGTGAAAAGAGAGCTCCAATGATTGTGTATGGTTTTCTTGAATGTGGCTTTCTCATGGAGGTGAGCCGTCTATCTTGCGTGCACAAGAAATTTACTTTTGCTTTGTTCATTTGAATTCAAATTTATTGGGGTCGTTCATCAAATTAACCATCAAGAAAGCTGCTTATTCAGTTATTCAGAGTCAATTTTTTTTTGCTTTTGGTTGGTTTCTTGCTTCATTTCTGTTTGTTAATTCTTACTGGTTTTAGATGGTTTGAGTTTGCAACTCTTTCAGCTCCTGGTTTAATTGTTTTTCTTTTAGTTTGTTCAATATTTTCACTCATTATCTAGTGTCCACAGATAGCGTCCTGGTCTCAACCACCATCCTTGTTTGATCCGAAGTTGGCTTCTATTTCCTGTCACGAGAAAATTTCCCAACAATGCTTGTTGGGTCCTGCCTTCCGGCCTCTGGACTTTTTCGCACGAGTGTTTGTCTTCTAAAATTTCTGGAGTCTTACCTTTTTCGTTTTTTTCGATTGACTTGGGTACATGGGTTTATGTTGTTTTTTAAGTATATTGGTGTCAACATGGTAAATTGATGTGGATTGACCAACGACATCCCGATATTTTAGTTTACTCAGACTTCGACTTCTACTAAATTATGTCTACTTGACTCTGGTGGGGCCCAGGTCAGCCATCACAGCATCGTAGATAATGAAAATTGGAAGCAGAAAAGCAATTTTACATAACTCAACTAATTATACTTGCTTGAAATGCATAATACCGAATTTTTGCAATCAGCATAAGTCTGTATCAATCTTTTGTGAAATCTTTAACGGTTGCAGACACAGCTAAGATGAAAAGAAAAAGGAGTTGTTCAGAAACAGGATCCACTAGCCATGGCACATCTGGAGCTTAGTTCGACGTGCTCTTGAGTTTTTGAGGACTAGATACTCGCAATAACTTCACAAATTCCCTCTATCATGCATTGAAGGATAAGGGCATCCATGTTTTCATAGACAAGAATGGGATTGACGTTGGTGAAGAGATCGGCCCGGAGATCTTCCAAGCAATCGATGACTTTAAAATCTGCATTTCCATCTTCTCCAGCAGCTACGCCTCTAGTAGCTGGTGCCTACGCGAGGTGGAACACATGATGGAGTGTAGGAAAACCAGCAAACTGGAGGTTACGCCCATTTTCTATGACGTGGAACCCTCCAACGTGAAGCTTGAAACTGGAGTGTATGGGGATGCTTTAACTCTGCATGAAGCAGAACGTGGGACTGCGATCGTGCAGCGTTGGGCGGAGGCGCTCAAGCAGGTTACTGGAATCAGGGGATGGGACGCTAAGAACAAAGGGTCTGTTAACTCATTCAACTCCATCTTCCCTTTTTTGCTCTGTTTCTTTTGCTTGAATTCTGATTATAATTAGAGAGCAAATTTTTTTATTTTGTTTTAGGCCTATTACATGTGTTTTTGTCAAGTTCTGATTGACTAAAACTCAATATTTTCAATGGTTAAAATCAATCGATATCGATCGAAGGTCAAATGAAATATCAAATTTGACTTCAAATCAAAAGTAGATGGATTCTAATATGCCTTGAAGGTGGGGACTTTATGAAATTCAAATTACTAAGACAGTGCACAAACAAATGATTGGACACAAACAGTGGAAATTGCCAAGAACTTTCATTGAATCAGAACAGATGACTTACATTCTTGGATGTTACACTTGTTCGATGCCAAAATTTGAATGCAAGCTTCTTAATGAAAACTACTAAAGTGCGAAAGGGAAGGAAAGAGTTTATAAGACTCGACTAGAAAGTCTTTATACTCAAAGACAAATACTGAATTTAAGAATCTAATCTAATTCGACCTTCTTATAAACCGGATAGACGCCTTGATTAATGTTGGATGAGTCTTGTTTCAAGTATTTGAATTGTCTTCATAGACATGTCTGTGTACTGTAGATAATGTCCATAGTTTTTTTGTCCTTGATCCCTCCTCTATCTTTGATGGACCATTCCTACATCCCTATCTACTTTCATAAGAATCTCTACTTCAGAAATGACTTGTAACCGCTCCTGATCTTTTAGCTATAGTTATTCTTTGTCTATGGATCTTTTGTACTCAGAATCCAACTTTCTTCCATATTTCGAGCAATCAATTGTTGCCACTTGTCACGATCTTTATTTAAACTCTGTCCATTGGAATTTCAACATTGATGAGCACTTCCCATCAATGGGCTTTTTGGGTCAAGTGTATTGTCATGACCTTTATGATCGACGAGCTAGTCTAGCAATTCTATTGAGTGGGCCTTATGGGTTAATTATATTGATATGGCCTCATTTGGGCAATTAGTTTCTTTATGTTTAGGCCCGATCGTAGACCCGGTGTTAATAAGGCCATAAACTAGAGGCGAATACGGTGTGGGTTCAACTCGAAAGTTGGTCCAATTCAAAGCCGATTCCAAGGAGAATCTGGTAGATTCACCAGTACATAATCCGAGAACGATTGGGTTCCGATTTGAGCCTTGAACGTACCAGTTCTATCTGGTAGGAGTGTTTTCTTAAAAAGCCCAAAATGGCCTGTAAAAGCCTTGAACATGATCCGTTTATCTTAAACTAATGACCCGGCTGTTAGGTAAACTAACCTGAAATTTATAGTTCGGTTTGGGTGGGTCTTCGATTCACACTCAGTTTCCTTTTCTATTTTCTTTTCCTTCTTTTCCAAATTTGTTTGAACATTTCACTTTTACACACTGTAAAAAAAAAAACGGAAACCAAAGAAGGAAAGAACGATCCTTCTCTGCTTCTAATCGACAAATCTCTCTCTGTCTCTCTCTCTTCAAGCAGTCCATGCTCAATGGTGAAAAATCATGTCGCCAGCACCAAATAGACCTCCCGTGATGGATAATCATGGCATGGCAACCTCATATTAGTAGATCTACTTGTTCCTAATGTCTCTCTCCGCGGCTGGTGGATGTGGATGGACGACTACACTTACAGATTGTAAACTTTTTCATCTATTTTGGTGCCCTAAAACATCTTTTCGCGAAGATTTTACTTCCTCTACTTTTTTTCTAAGGCCAATGTGGCTTTTTTTGTAAAAAAAATATTGTTCTATCCCAAAGTGTGTTTCCTTTCAACTTTCAAATCTGATTAATTCATGTTTTTAGTTTTTCAATTTCAACGGTCGGTTTTTGTTTTTCAGATTTGAACCGAAACCTGAACAGACCCATTCATGTGTTTCGAGTAATCCGAACATGAAGCTTCAAAACACGAACCGAACAGTTTGTATCGGGTTTTGGGCCAATTCTCCCAAGTTTATTTCCACCTATCTGGTATTTGGGAACCAAATCGACCAGTTCAATTCTTGGATAGAATCGGCTCTGAACTGGTCTATGGATATTTATTTTGAAATAATTGCTTTGTTTAAACTCATGCCCAGCCCACTTTAAACATAAACTGAAAAAAGCCCACCTTATTAAATAGGGAATTGGAAAAAAATACAGAACGAAAAAATTGGAGGGCCGGTTCAGTTGTGGACTAATTCAGTATCCAATTCCAAGAAACCTGGGACAGTCCCCTGTTTCTAGCTTCTGAATTGGACCACTCAAACCATGCTCACTTCTATTTAACTATGCGATGAATATTGAAAGGAACCATCTTATACTTCATGATCTTGATTATCACCTTCATTAAATATCCGTTGTATTCTAATACAATGATTGAATCGATTAAGAAAGTCACGCGTTATTCTTTTTTCCCTACATGTCCCACATTTTTTGGCTTACTCACACCACTGAATGTTCTTGTCCATACATGCGCTTGTTTTCAATTTGACGGTAACTTCGTTACGCTCTTTCTATTGACATGCATGTAAGAATTTCCTAATGTGGGCTTCATTAATTGAAATTAACTGAATTAGTTTGGTCTAATAAAGGTAAGATATATGGGTTCTTAATAAGTCTAATATGGGGCTGGCTGGTGTGGGCCGAGTACGGCCCGGCCCGTAATGAGAGGGCCCGTGGTCGAAGACTCTATAAATAGCGCTCAAGTCCCTCCCCTAACCAGATGATGCACATTTTGACTCACATACGGATTTAGAGAGAACTTTCTTCTCGTGAGTGGCAATCTCATTAGGCCAGTGTTCTAACGAAGGGTATAGGGGAGAAGATCTTGAGTTCGTGTTCTGCAACCATCGCAAATTCCGCATTAAGTACGATGGATTCCAAACCAGGTACGCAAATCGTCAATTTTCTCCCGTATCATGTTTCGATTTCTGATTATGGTGATCTTGGGTGTGCCATTTTCGTGGCCTTACATTTGGTATCAGAGCCTGCCATAGATTAGAACCGAAATATGCAGATTAGAACCGTTTTTCGTTTTGACCGAGAGGTTTTTGCCTAGTTTCGAAATTTTTTATCGGATAAAAGTTAAATTTTATTGCATATTTGGAATCTACTCGTCGAGACGAGAAGATTGATGGGCGGCACGTCGCCGGAGGAGGCCGGACGCGCCATCACGCGCCTACACGCGCCCTAGGCGCGGCGGCGCGTGACGGCCACGCGCGGCCGTGCCAACCGGCGCGTTTGTTCGCCCGTAACCGTCTGCTGACATCATCATGACGTCAGCGGGGCGCGGATCCGGTTGACCCGGATCCCGACCCGACCCGGTTTTTGAACCGACCCGGATCCTGACCCGACCCGGTGTTTCGACCCGACCCGACCGTTGACCCGACCGGTCAAACCGGTCGGACCGGTCCGTTGACCGTTGACCGGTTGGACCGGTCAACCGGTCGGACCGGCGGTTCAGACCGGTTTGACCGGCTGAACACGCGCGCACGCGCCGCGCCTTCCGGCGGCGCGTGCGGGCGCGTCCGACTTCCGTTTTGGACGATCTTGGTATCGACGCGCTCGTATCGAGATGCTCTACATTGTGGTGTATTTATTTTGCATGTTTGAAGCTTTTACATATGTGAAAATACGTATAGAACCCTATGTACGCGTATTTTTAGGGTATTTTTGCGTATTTTCTTGTATTTCTCTATGGTTTCGGAAATACATATAGTAGCTCACATGTATATCACCACATAAGGACTGTGTAGAGTGTTATTCATTGTCTATCAATGAGTGGAACAGTATAATTAGCATGACATGTAATTTCAGAGACATACGCCCCTGTCTTTACGTCTAGCATTACATGTATATAGTAAATGTGATACATAAAGTTTATATCCCTGGTATGAGAGATTTTCAAGGATTCAGTTGAGTTGTGACCGCCAAAGTGGCACACTTGACTGGGTTTGAGAGATATCAGTCTCATATTGTGGTGGGATGTCTCCTGGTCTATTACGTGATTATACTCCCAAAGGAGGTGATCTTGTGTTAGTTCATGGAGGGGTACATGTATAGCACGTGCTTGAGAAATGACTGATCTTAGTGGTTCATACACCCAAAGGTGGTGATTTCACGAAAGATTAGAATATGTTCTCATGGCCGCTATCATGTGGAGAGTGTACAACTGCATGTCATATTTTCTGCCCAAAGGTGATTATGTGATGATGTATGTAATTCTCTATATAAGTATTCACATGATGCTGATTGTATTGTTTGTTTGTTTTCCAGTCACCTTTTCTGTAAACGGCAATTCCATTTCAATTGAGGTCCTTACTGGGTTGAACTTTAAGAAATGGAAGAGGATTTCCTATTTGGAATGGAGCTGGCAGATGTTCACATTGCTCTTACAAAGGATAAGCCGGCAGATATCATGGCCACCAGTACTGAAGCTGAGAAAACGGACTATGCTGCCTGGGAAAAGAGCAATCGGATTTGTTTATTGACAATGAAGAAATCCATTCAAGAACACTTGAAAAGTGGTTTGCCAGCTGACTGTACTGCTAAAGAAATGATGACAGCCTTAGAGGCTAGAAACCGTATTTCATCTAATGCTGAGGTTGGTACACTTCTTCAAAAGCTCTTCAATATGAAGTATGATGGTACTGCTGGGGTTAGAGATTATGTCCTTAGGATGGTAGACCTAAAGACGAAGCTTCAAGCTCTTAATGTTTCCATTCCTGATGCTTGCATTGTACATCAAGCCCTAAACACCCTTCCACCTGATTTTGGGATTATAAAGACAAATTATAATTCCCAAGATGAGACTTGGTCAGTTAATGACTTGATAGCAAGGGTGGTGGCAGAGGAAGAGAAACTTAAGAAGGAAAAAGGGCATCTAGCCTTATATGTTTCTAGTTCCCACAAAAGAAAGGATAAGAAGTTCAAAAATCGTACTCATAAAGGTACTCATGACACTACCGGTCAATATGACAATATGGGTCCAAAGAAGACATCCTTCAAAAGGGATGGTGGCCACTGCTTCTTTTGTAAGAAGAAGGGTCACATAAAGAAGGATTGTGCAAAGTTTAAAGCTTGGTTGTCTAAACGTGAGCCTACAGGTAATGATTCTTTGGCACTTGTTTGTGAATCCAACCTATCAGAAGCACCATCCAGTTCTTGGTGGCTCGATAGCGGTGCAACTAATCATGTTGCGTTTACCATACATGGATTCATAAACCGGAGGAAGCCAAATCAGGATGAATCAAGACTCACTGTGGGAAACAACGAGAAAGCTGATGTTGTGTTTGTGGGAGATGTAATCTTGATTCTAGACTCTGGTTTTAGATTAATGTTGAAAAACACTTTCTATGTACCTTCATTTAGACGGAACTTAGTTTCCGTATCGTGTTTGGACATGTATGGCTATTCTTTTGAAATCAAGAACAATGTTATTTCTTTGTCTCTTAATTCAAATAAGGTTGGGTGCTGTTATATGTCCAACGGATTGTACAGATTGTGTTTGTCTCCCAATGACATATACGTCGCTTATACGGCTGAAAAGGTTGTTTCTAAGAGACCATTACCTAAGGAACAGTCTTATACATTGTGGCATAAACGGCTTGGCCATATCTCTAAGGATAGAGTAGAAAGGCTGATAAAGACTAACATCCTGCCTGCTCTTAAAAATGACTTAGAGACATGCGTAGACTGTTATAGAGGTAAAATGACCAAGATAAGGAAGAAAACTGCCGTCCGAAGTTCTAACTTATCGGAGGTCATTCACACCGATATAAGTGGACCCTATACGGCAACCTTGTGTAGAAATTTTTATTTCATCACTTTTATTGATGACTATTCTCGATATGGTTATCTGTACTTGATTAAAGAAAAGTCCGAGTCTCTTGATAAGTTCAAGATTTTTCGGACTGAAGTCGAGAAACAGTTGGGAAAAGTCATAAAGGTTGTTAGATCTGACCGAGGTGGAGAGTATTATGGCAAGCATGGCGATGCCGGACAGCTTAAGGGGCCATTTGCCAAATACTTAGAGGATTCTGGGATAGTGGCTCAGTTTACTATGCCTGGGAGTCCTGAGCAAAATGGTGTGGCCGAAAGACGCAATCGCACCCTTATGGAAATGGTGAGGAGTATGATTAGTAGGACAAATTTACCTGGTTTTCTGTGGGGTGAAGCTTTGAAAACAGCTTTGTACATTCTAAATCGTGTACCTACTAAAGCTGTTCCATTGACTCCTTTTGAGTTATGGACTGGACGTAAGCCTAGCTTAAACCATCTTAAGGTTTGGGGATGTCCTGCAGAAGTGAAGTTGTATAATCCAACATTAAGTAAGTTGGACTCCAGAACCACTCGGTGTTACTTTGTATCTTACCCGGAACATTCGAAGGGATATCGGTTCTATAATCCCAATGGAGGTACAAGAATTGTGGAATCACAGACAGCTAAGTTTTTGGAGTTTGATGTGGCCGAAGAAAGTAGCTGCTCACAGACTATTGAGAATAATAGTACGGTGGGTAATATTGTATCTTTATCTCCTCCCATACAGATAATTGTGGATACTCCCACACCACAGACTGAACCTGTTGAGGCTCGGGATCCTGTTGTCGAGACAGCTCCTAATGAAGTTCCTCAAGGCTCTCAGGTCCAGGCTGAGGCTGTTGTTGTTCTTGTAAGGAGATCCATTAGGGAGAGACGATCGGCTATACCACCGGACTACTTAGTCTATATAGGAGAGCAAGACTACGATATCGGTTCTGTGGCTGATCCAGTGACTTATGCGAAAGCTGTTTCTTGTCCTCAATCAGAACTGTGGTTGGATGCAATGAGAGATGAAATACAGTCTATGAAGCATAATGAAGTTTGGGAACTTGTTGAATTGCCTGAAGGTCATAGACCTATTGGCTGCAAATGGGTGTATAAGACTAAAAGGGACCCTAAAGGAAAGATTGAGAAGTTTAAAGCCAGACTGGTAGCCAAGGGTTTCACTCAAAGAGAAGGAGTAGACTATGAAGCAACTTTTTCTCCGGTCTCTTCTAAAGATTCTTTCAGAGTGATCTTGGCATTAGTAGCTCATTTCGATATGGAGTTACACCAGATGGATGTTAAAACTGCCTTTCTCAATGGAGACCTTAATGAAGAAGTCTATATGATGCAACCCGAAGGTTTTGCAGCAGATGATTCAGGTACGCTTGTGTGTAGACTGAAAAAGTCTATTTATGGTCTCAAACAAGCTTTTAGACAATGGTACTTGAAGTTTTATAGTGTTGTCTCTTCATTTGGTTTTGTTGAGAACAAAGTAGATCAGTGTATATACTGCAAGGTCAGTGGGAGGAAATTCATTTTCCTTATACTCTATGTGGATGATATCCTGCTTGCGAGCAGTGACCTTGGTTTACTGCATGAGACAAAGCGGATGTTGTCAAAGAATTTTGACATGAAGGACCTTGGTGAGGCGTCTTTTGTCCTTGGCATTGAGATTCATAGGAATCGTTCTCGCCGATTATTGGGTTTATCTCAGAGGGCATATGTTGATCGTATTTTAGAAAGATTCAACATGCAGCAATGTAAGCCAGGAATTGCTCCTGTTAGTAAAGGTGATAAGTTAAGTCTGTCACAGTGTCCTCATTCAGATTTTGAGAAAGCCCAAATGAAGAATGTACCTTATGCTAGTGCACTTGGGAGTATTATGTATGCTCAAGTATGTACTAGACCAGATATTGCTTTTGCAACAGGACTTCTAGGTAGATATCAGTCAAATCCAGGACACGATCATTGGGTTGCTGCCAAGAAAGTTTTAAGGTACTTAAAGAGGACAAAAGACTATATGCTGATTTACAAACATGTTCAGGACCTACAGCTAGTTGGGTATTCGGATTCAGACTTTGCTGGCTGTCAGGATGAAAAGAAGTCGACAACAGGTTACATCTTCAAGTTAGCAGGAGGTGCAGTATCATGGAAAAGTGAGAAACAGAAATCAATGACATTCTCTACCATGCAAGCGGAGTTTGTAGCATGCTTTTCGGCCGCTACTCAGGCAATTTGGCTCCGAAACCTCATTAAGGAGTTGACCGTATTTGATTTTGTGGATAGGCCCATACAGTTGTATTGTGACAATAACTCTGCAGTGTTGTTTATTAACAACAACAGAGGTCTCAAGGGGTCTAAGCATATGGAGGTCAAGTACCTGACTATAAAAGAAAAAGTTCAGGATGGTGACATTGCAGTAGAGCACATTTCAACAGATGATATGATTGCAGATCCGCTAACTAAAGGCCTTCGCCCTTGTGTATTTGATCGACATGTCATTAATATGGGCTTAGGAGTATCATGGGATACTGTCAATTAGTGGGAGCTGTTTAGTTTTATGTTGCTCTTATGAAGTTTGTATATGATTTTGTTACATTTTTTGTAATAATTGAATATGTATCAACTCTTTTGCATTCAATGAAGCATTTGTGAATGTAGATTTATCAAGTTGAGTACATATATTTGATTAAAATCTCGAGGCGTTGTGTAAACCTTGAGTACAGGCTATGGGGCATTCTTGGTATTAGCCTTAACAATATGTCTTGTTACACATAAAGTACAGTTAACTATCAAGCTAAGACATATGCAGGTTCGTTGGAACCATAAATGATATTCTCTGGTGACACACTAGGTTTTGTGACACTTAAGGAGAGAGAATTTGGACTAACAAAATGGATAGCACATGAAGTATCACTCATTATGAGGTATTGTCCATTTGACACACTACCATATTGAATCCATATCAGTAAAGTTGAAAGCACTCGTGACCATGGAAGGCTCTGCGTGAGTACATGCAGTTACCGCCATGATTCGGTGTTCGAGACTTTATGGGATCGGATTGACTATTAAGAATAATCTCTAGACCAATATAAGGGTGCGCACACAGTTCTCTTTCGATTAATATCGCCCAAGTGGGAGAATGTAAGAATTTCCTAATGTGGGCTTCATTAATTGAAATTAACTGAATTAGTTTGGTCTAATAAAGGTAAGATATATGGGTTCTTAATAAGTCTAATATGGGGCTGGCTGGTGTGGGCCGAGTACGGCCCGGCCCGTAATGAGAGGGCCCGTGGTCGAAGACTCTATAAATAGCGCTCAAGTCCCTCCCCTAACCAGATGATGCACATTTTGACTCACATACGGATTTAGAGAGAACTTTCTTCTCGTGAGTGGCAATCTCATTAGGCCAGTGTTCTAACGAAGGGTATAGGGGAGAAGATCTTGAGTTCGTGTTCTGCAACCATCGCAAATTCCGCATTAAGTACGATGGATTCCAAACCAGGTACGCAAATCGTCAATTTTCTCCCGTATCGTGTTTCGATTTCTGATTATGGTGATCTTGGGTGTGCCATTTTCGTGGCCTTACAATGCAGCCATGGAGAACTCACGCTGTTAATAGCTCGCAAAGTTTTGGTTAAGCTTAAGGTGTCTCCGATACATCTGTCTGATCATTTGGTTGGGATCGACCAATCAGTGGATGAAGTAACATATATATTGAGTGTTGAACCTGAGGACATAATGCTCGTTGGAATATGTGGGATAGGTAGCACAGGCAAAACAACTCTTGCCAAGGTCGTTTACCACAAATTGTTAGTTAATTTTGAAAGTTGTAACTTTATTCCGGATATTCGACAAGCATCAGAGAGTTTAAGTTCTAATCTTTTGAATTTGCAAAGGCAACTAGTGCATGATATTCTTGGGGACAAAAGAATTGAGGTTTCTAGCATCGATCAAGGGAAAAATATGATCAAATAACGATTTAGTAGGAAAAAAGTTCTTATTTTCCTTGATGATGTAAATCATAGGAGCCAACTAATGACACTAGCAGAAAAGAGAGAATGGTTTGGTTTAGGAAGTAGAAGTGTGGTTACAACGAGAGACAAAAATGTTTTGTCTGTATTTGAGAATAATTTGATTTATGAAGTTGAAGAGCTCAATAGTCAAGAATCTTTACAACTTTTCAGCAAACATGCATTCAGAGGCAATTCTCCTCCAAGTTACTTTCTTAGTCTGTCCGAGAATATTACTGCAAAAACTGGGAGGCTTCCTTTGACAATTGAAGTGATGGGTTCATATTTATACCAAAAAGGAAAAGCAGTGTGGGAAGGTAGATTAAGACAGATGGAAAATCATCTTCATGAGGATGTGGAGAAAAAGTTAATGTTAAGCTATGAGGCTTTAGATGAAAAGCAAAAGCAAATATTTCTCGATATTGCCTGCTTTCTAGCCGGAGAAAATAAGAGAGTTGCAACTTATATGTGGGATGACTGTGGATTGTTTCCAGATGAGGGGATTGATGACCTTCTTCTAATGTCCTTAGTAAAAATTGGAGTAAAGAATGAGTTATGGATGCATGACCAGCTTAAAGATTTAGGTAAGAACATTGTACGTACTGAAAGTCAAAAAGATCCAGGAAAACTTTCTCGAGTGTGGAATCATCAAGAAGCATTGGAAATGATAAACAGAAAGAAGGTAAGGCTAAGGATCCGTTTGGCAACGTGTCAAAACAGTAAAAATTTCTGTTCTTTTGTTCCTAGAAATAGTTTGGGAACAGAAATGCGTTTGGTAAATTTTTTGTTCCCGGGCACATTTTTACAAAAATTTGTGCCCAGAAATAGTTTTGGAAGAGAAACAAAAAGTAAAAAAAAGTTGCTTCTTGTTTCTCGGCATAATTTTGAGAATTAGTTTTTTTTTCTTTTCTTTCTTTTTTTTGTTTTCTTATTTCTGTTTTGGTTTTTTTCCTTGGCCATGGCCAGTCGCCGGCGGCCGGCAAGGGCGTCACGGCCCTCGCCGGCCGCCGGCGGAGGCGAGGGCGAGGGCTGGACCCTCGCCGCCTGGGCGAGCCGCCTCGCCGTCGGCCATGGCGAGGGCGGCCTCGCCCAGATCGGGCGAGGCCAAGCCTCGCCGTCGGTCGCGAGGGCGAGGTCGGCCTCGCCCAGATCTGGCGAGGCCGACCCTCGCCGTCGCGACCCACGGCGAAGCCGACCTCGCCGTGGGTCGCGACGGCGAGGCTCGGCCTCGCCCAATCTGGGCGAGGCCGACCTCGCCCAGGCGGCGAGGGTCCAGCCCTCGCCCTCGCCTCCGCCGGCCCTGAGATGTGGCCGGCTGCTGGTCGCCGGCGACTGGCCATGGCCAAAGAAGAACAACACAAAAAAGAAAAAAAAATTAAACAATTCAAAATATTATTAAAATATTATTTGGGAACAGAAATTTTGTGTAGTTTCCAAACGCATTTCTATTCTTTTCTACTCTAGCAATAGAAATTTTGGACAGTTTATCAAACACCTTAAAATACTCAGAAATTGTTTCCGGACACAGAATAAAAAAAAATTATTTCTGTTCAGAAATTGTTCCCGAGCACAGAATGGTTCTCATGCGCACTCTAAGTGCAATACCTAGTAACTTTTTCATGGCATAAATCTGCTTAGCATTTTTCTTTTTCCAACTTATTTTGTACTTCACTGGAAGCCCTCCATTGAAGTGACTCCATTTTGGCATCATATGGAACTAAAACTGTAGTAAGAAATCCATGTGCTCTTTGCCTGGGTTAATGGGAAATTCTTTTCTTCGTTATAGGGAACTGAGTCTGTTGTATGTGTGAACTTTGACGGGATTCTTTTGACACCAGAAGAACTTATGGAGGTGCCAAATGTAAGATTTCTTGGAATGATAAGTGGAAACCTCTCCGGAGACTTTGAGTATCTCTTTCCAGAAGTAAGATGGCTTTCTTGGAAGAATTGTCCTTCAAATTTGCAAGCAACCCACTTTTGTCCCAAAAATCTACTCATCCTTGACCTATCGCGGACTGAAATAACAGAAGGCTGGAACGGTTGGACTCAACTTAAGGTATGGGCAAATTTATATGTCCAATATTTGTATATCTTTTATTCCTATGATAACTTTATATAGTTAGTATTTTATAATTAAAAAAGTGGGCAGAGAGGAGTTTTGAGATTGAGTCACATTGTCGAAAATTTTCCTTTCCAGTTTGCCTGATCATTAAATAGGAAACACTACCCTTTACAATAATAAGATAAAAAAAACTTAGTTAATGTACTTAATCTAACAATTGATTTCATCGGACAACATATTAACATCTTTACGTTACTTATTAATTTGGATATAATTTGATATAATGGTCAATAAATCTAAATTCACTAATTGAGAAATATTTTTGGTTTTATCATGGATATGATTGGTATATAATTTTTCTATTAATTATTAGGTAAGACTCATGGAAATTGTTTAGTGTATGAAAATAAAATTAGAATAATTTTAGTTCCGAATACTTAATGTATAAAATTATGCCGTAAGAATATATAGATTAACAAGACATAGTATACAATAGGTTACTTCATAAAGCAATGAACAATCTTATAGACTTTTGTTTTAGTTGATAAAGATGTATAATTTGTATTGAATTGGGCATAACTTGGATTGTATGACCACATCACCCAAATAAGAAAATTTTCAGTAAGTCTATTTATAAACTTGTGCAACGACTAATGTCACAAAAATAATTGACATCAAAATGCTATTTGTGTATTGTTTCAATACTGGAAATGCCCTTCCAGCTCTCTCCTTTCCAAAGGGCATGGCTCGCTGCCCTACTTTGTCTCTCTTTGAAGGAACTGAACCTTCTCTTCAATCTCTGTTTGTTATCTTAAAGCGATCGTCGTCTTTGTCTACTCATCTGTACTCATGTAGTTTAGTTAGATTTGACACTTTTCCTGTTCTTGTTTAAACAGTTTAAAGTATTTCTATTAGGTCCACCATCAGTGTAAAGAACTTTTCATGCATTGACCGTTGGATTGGTGTCATGTGTACTTGGAGATAGTTGTTTAACCGCATTCATCCCCATGTCACCCATCCACCAGTTGATGTCTAAAAAATTCTATACGCTGGCAGTGGGCACAATACTAGGTATTTGATGATTTTTGTTAACTCTTTCTTCATTTTAAAAAAAATTCAAATTGAGGTAATTTCATTTTGGTATTGAGAATGTGTAAATTCTATTTCGCAAGTAATTGCATGTTAAAACATATGTATATAGATTTCGGTGAATTTATCATATTCTCCATTGATATTATCTACGTCGATATCACAAATGCAATGCGAAATAAAATTACACTGGTTTATGCTGTACAGGGGTGTTAACTTTTCAAATTTATAAAATGTCGTTAAAAACAAATAAACAGACATTCCTCATATAATGCGTGGTTATGCTCTGAGTTGCATCGGGTTGTTGATATAAAGTTAATTAGTGAAATCGCTTATATTGAATTAATAATATATGAAGGGTTTCATACTGAATAAAAAATATTTTGATTTTTAATGCATTAATTACTCATAATACAAAAAGAGACAAGACATTGAAAATAATGATATTTCTTCACTTGGGCGTTTAACAAGTGCTCTTCAACAAATCCCTTGCATGAAAAACTAGTTATGTTAATGCTTAAAAAGGAACATTAAACTCCATAGAGATTAATTGATACTCTGTTGATGTATAAAATAACATAAATAATTTTTTTGGATAATAAACTATATATGGTTAATAATGAAATAGTGAGACCACAACCACGTGAGAGGAATGGATATAGATGGAGTATTTGTAATGTTACTTTGGTGGAATGCTTCCTTAGTCAGTATATTTGTTTAGGTCCTGCAAAAGTTTTATAAATCAAACTCATTGAAAGTCATAATCATTTGACGGTGGCTACGAGATCGAAGGTTCTTAATCTGTCAAATTGCCACAGGTTAAGGACAACTCCTGACCTCTCTGCATTTTTATCCTTAGAAATATTAATTATCGAGGAGTGTAGGAATTTGTTATGGATTGATCGATCCATTGGTCATTTGAGACGTCTGAAGCAATTGAATTTTAAAAAATGTTATCATCTCTAAGTACTCCCCGTCGAATTAAGTTCTCTGGAATCTTTGACCGAGCTGGTCATAGATAATAATATTTTGCTGAATGCATATGATACAAGCATTGGTCAAGTCCCAAGCTCAATCGGGGCACTCGTAAATCTTGAGTGCTTGGCCATTTGTGGAGCTCCCAAGCTAGTGACACTTCCCGACTCGATTGGAATGCTGAAATCTTTAGCTGAGTTGGATGTCTCAGGCACAGGCATTGCAGAGTTGCCAAATACCATTGTCAACCTAAGAAGCTTGAAAGTGTTGAAGATGAACAGAAGTCACATGCAAAAGTTACCTGAGGCATTGAGATGTTGGAGAAACTTGAAGAGATTTATGGAGAGGATTGCTTGCGGCTAGGGATGATTCCTGGCAATATCATGAGCCTACCTTTCTTGAAGATTCTGAAATTAACTCAAACTCACGTGAAGGATGTACCCAAGCTTCCCCATAGTTTGGTAAGTCTATGTCTGTCCTCAAGTGCCGCAGAAAAGTTCCAGAGATCTCCAACCTTGTGAGTTTAAGAAATCTGGAATTATATTTTACCAGCTCAACCTCGATAAGAGCTTATCCAAAAGTGAGAACCTACAGCCCATGTTGTATGCTGGAACTTCCGCGTATCAACAGCATAAGCTCATATTTGAGTTGCCTATGCGGTCTAAAAGAACTTGGACTCTACAACCGCAAGAACCTGCGCCACATTGGACAGCTTCCCTCTACTTTGAGGAAACTTACAGTTAACAATTGCAGTCTTCTTGAAGTTGTTGACCCTTCCAACTTGGAAAATCTACGACTCATGTGGATTAGCAAATGTCCCTTCCTTCAGACATTGCCCAACTTATCTTGCTTAAAAAATCTCAAGGAATTTGTACTATGGAACTGTCTGAAACTTGTTGAGATACAAGGTCTTGACAGAATGGAATCACTAGAAAGTCTTATGATCGGAGGTTGCAGTTCCTTGCAAAGCTTACCTGATCTATCCAACTTGAAAAAGCTACAGAAGCGCCACGTTGATATTCTTTGATATAATGGTTGTGAGGAAAACGAGTTGCTCCTACTCTAGCACTTGCAAAAGCTTGTAAGATCAGCAAATCCTGAATTTTGAGGCTTGGAGGAATTTGTCAACATAGAATTAAACAATCATCGATGTAGCAGTATTCCCTTTGATTCCAGAACATCCTACTTTGGGCTTTTGCTGGTCTGGGAGAGTACTCGGGCAAGTAATTTGTTTTTTTTTTGGTAAAGACGGGCAAGTAATTTGTTCAAACATGAATTTGTCAATTTTCTTAATAATATGGAGTTGCTCGGAGGTATACACATATATGCGCATATGCACCCATTTAAGTATCAATAAATAAGACTAGATATAGTTGTTCCGCGTGGTAGAATCTAATGAATTTTCTTTGTGCTTATATATTACACGATCAAGCAATTTGTCATTTCTTCAAAACCGCAAGAGATGAATTATCTTATACGTATAATTTGATCTTTGGTACATTAATGGGGTATAAGTGTATTTTTTTTCAGAAGATACATAAATGTTTTTAAGTATAACTCTTCTTGTTGAATTTACATTTTTATACGTTAACTTGTTTATGTACTCAAACATTTAACATTGGTGAACCTATGGTGTCTCCTTAACCTTTTTCATGTCATTATGGGGAGAGTAACCATCTGGTTTCGGAAAATATTTTAATTTGAAAAACTTTCCAATTATCATTTTCTGTTTCCTTAAAAACGTGTTTGGTTCGTTAAAATGAAAAGTAGATTAATTTGTATAAGTATCTATTTTGTAAACTAATTGATATATACAACGTAATTGACATGGATTGACATAATACATTCTTATTCATCTAGATATCTGATATTGCAAAAACCTCCCTATGAGATTTTGATTATGTCACAATGAGAAAGTATTTGGTCGCTTCAGAGCGCCACATCAGCAGCTCATGTGGCTAGCATGTTTTTTTTTTTTTGCATCAACTCAAAATTTTACATGTGTCCTGACTTAAATTAAAAAAATGATGTGGAATTTCTTTGTGATGCGTTCTATCAGGCTTTGTCTTCTTGTTCATCCAAAGCTAGCCTCTCGACCTCGGATGAGCTGCCATGGCTGGTGACGTACCGGTGAAGCTGCTGGCTCTCCATATTTGGCCGTCCATGGCTGTTGGAGTCAATTGCAAACCTTGTTCCGACATGGCCGATGACGTTGCTGGCTCTCCAAATCTGGCCATCCACGTTTGCCAGTGTGGCTCGTCCCGGTGACGCTTTTGAGGAGTTGTAAAAGATCTTTCTTCTTCGTTTTGCTACACGCCATTCTTTCCTTCTTCTTTTTTCCATTTTTTTATCTCCTTTTTTCTTGTTACACGACATTTTTTGTCTTTGTCCAAGGCCTTCTGCAACTTTTAATGCCCTCTCTCAAGTTGACCTCCAATCTTGCAACTCGAGGTCATATCATGACCTTTGCGATGGCCAGACCTAGTGCAATGTCGACATTCTAGATCTGGACACTCGGCCTCCATTGCCATTAAGCCCCTAGATCTAGAGGTGATGGCCTTCTATGGCTGCCAAGCTTGACATTGAAACCAAGATCTTGGTGGCCATGGAGGAGCCACTGAGCTCGAACAGTTTTAAGGCGGACGGTGTCTGGCGTGAAGTCGAGCTCGACTAGATTTAGAAGCGGCCATGGGACGAGCTTGAAGCAGGTGAAGGTGGACTAGATCCGTGCAGCGTCAAGGCCACGACTCGGCTAGATTTGAAGACTCGGTCTCCGGCGTGGTGGTTTTCAAGGGTGGCGGGTGTCTAGTCCGATGTCTATGACTAGTGGAATAACAATATTTTTTTTTAATTCCACATCAACAGACACGTGTCAAAATATGATAGAATGTGAGGAAAAACACTACAAAAAAAACGGATTTTTGCCACGAAAATTTTCCAACGAAAAATTTTCGTCGCAAATTTACGACAAATTTTCCAACGAATGGAAAAATTCGTTGGAAATTTCCAACGAAAAAATTTTCGTTGGAAAATTTATTGGAAATTTCCAACGAAAATCTTTTCGTTGGAAATTTCGTTGGAAATGTCCAACGAAAAATTTTCGTCGCAAAATTCGTTGGTAATTTCCAACGAAAAATTTTTCGTTGGAAATTTCCAACGAAATTTCCAACGATTTAAAAAAAATTTGATTTTATTCGGCATTTTTTATATTCGTTGGAAAATTCGTTGGAAATTTCCAACGAAATTACCAACGAATTTCGATTTTCCGGCAATTTTTTCGTAGTGTACAATTTTCGTTGGAAAATTCGTTGGTAATTTCCAACGAAAAATTTTTCGTTGGAAATTTCCAACGATTTAAAAAAATTTTGATTTTATTTGGCATTTTTTATATTCGTTGGAAAATTCGTTGGAAATTTCCAACGAAATTTCCAACGAATTTCCATTTTTCGGTAATTTTTTCATAGTGTACAATTTTCGTTGAAAAATTCGTTGGTAATTTCCAACGAAAAATTTTCGTTGGAAATTACCAACGAATTTTCCAACGATTTAAAAAAATTTTGATTTTATTCGGCATTTTTTATATTAGTTGGAAAATTCGTTGGAAATTTCCGACGAAATTTCCAACGAATTTCCATTTTCCGGCAATTTTTTTATAGTGTACAATTTTCGTTGGAAAATTCGTTGGTAATTTCCAACGAAAAATTTTTCGTTGGAAATTTTCAACGAATTTTCCAACGATTTAAAAAAAATTTTATTTTATTTGGCATTTTTTATATTCGTTGGAAAATTCGTTGGAAATTTCCAACGAATTTCCATTTTCCGGCAATTTTTTCATAGTGTACAATTTTCGTTGGAAAATTCGTTGGAAATTTCCAACGAATTTTCCAACGATCTAAAATTTTTTTTATTTTATTTGGCATTTTGTATATTCGTTGGAAAATTCGTTGGAAATTTCCAACGAAATTTCCAACAAATTTCCATTTTCCGGCAATTTTTTCATAGTGTACAATTTTCGTTGGAAAATTCGTTGGTAATTTCCAACGAAAAATTTTTCGTTGGAAATTACCAACGATTTAAAAAAATATTGATTTTATTCGGCATTTTTTATATTCGTTGGAAAATTCGTTGGAAATTTCCAACGAATTTCCATTTTCCGGCAATTTTTTTATAGTGTACAATTTTCGTTGGAAAATTCGTTGGTAATTTCCAACGAAAAATTTTTCGTTGGAAATTTCCAATGAATTTTCCAACGATTTAAAATTTTTTTTATTTTATTTGGCATTTTGTATATTCGTTGGAAAATTCGTTGGAAATTTCCAACGAAATTTCCAACGAATTTCCATTTTCCGGCAATTTTTTCATAGTGTACAATTTTCGTTGGAAAATTCGTTGGTAATTTCCAACGAAAAATTTTTCGTTGGAAATTACCAACGAAATTTCCAACGAAAAGCCTTATTACATTTTCCCGCTAGTTCAATTTCAAAATTCATTCTCTTTCTCCCCTCCTCCCCTTTTCCCGCCGGTCACCCCCTCCCTTTCCGTGTCTGACTTCACCACCCACTCCCACCAACTCCTTCTCTCTCCTCTCCCTCTTTCTTTTTCTTTTCTTTTTCTTTCTTCCTTTCTTCTTCTCCCTTGCTACTTCTGGACGTGCATCTTCTGCTTCTGGCTTCTGGCTTCCGTTCTTGCTGCGCCGTCGACCGCCTGCTCGCCGGCGACCAGCCCAGCCCCTCGCCGGACTGACCACCGCCGAAACATATGTCCAATTCACTACTCGCCACCACCACCACCACCAGCAACCAACCGCCATTACTGTGCCCCCCCCTCAGGTACTCCTCCGGGAAAAACCTCGCCGCTTCGCCCCTCGCGGCGACGCGCATCTCATCTTCCCCGCTCCGACGAGCGCGCTCTCGCCGCCGTCGCCTTTTCACCCCCGCACACCTCTCTCTCTCTCTTCCCGCCGACGACGAAATGCCGCATCGCGGCACGCCGTGCGATGCGCTCGGACCCCCGGTCCGTGGCCGAGGCCTTCCCCGATGCCGAAGCGTTCCGATCGATCTCTCGGCCGGATTGTCTCTTTGCTCGAGATCCGATCTGTCTTCCTCCTTTTGCTGTATGCAGGCAGCGGAAGCGTCGCGTTGTTTCCGTTCTAGCTTCTGGTTCCTGCTTCGCTGCTCCCCGCCGGCCAGCCCCTCGCCGGACTGACCACCGCCGGCTTGTCCTCGTTGGAACCAGCGCCGCCGCTCCTCGCCCCTCGCCGGACTGACCACCGCCGGCTTGTCCTCGTTGGTCGAGCTCGTCGCCGGCGCGGGCCGAGCTCGCCCAGATCTGGGCGAGCTCGGCCATCGCCGGCGACGAGGCTGGCCCTCGCCGGCCATGGCGAGGGCCGAGCTCGCCATGCCCGGCGAGCTCGAGCTCGCCCAGATCTGGGCGAGCTCGGCGCTCGCCGGCGACGATGCTGGCCCTCGCCGGCCATGGCGAGGGCCGAGCTCGCCATGGCCGGCGAGCTCGAGCTCGCCCAGATCTGGGCGAGCTCGGCCCTCGCCGGCGACGAGGCTGACCCTCGCCGGCGGCGAGGGCGATTTTTCGAAATAAAATTTCCGAAAAAAAAATTCAAAAAAAAATTCGAAAAAAAAAATCGAAAAAAATTGCGAAAAAAAAAATTGTTGCAAAAAAATTTTCACGATTTTTCGAACAAAAAAAAATTTTGTAATTTTTCCAACGAAAAATTTTTCGTTGGAAAAAAAATTTTCACGATTTTTCGACCAAAAAAATTTTTTTGTAATTTTTCCAACGAAAAATTTTTCGTTGGAAAAAAAATTTCCACAATTTTTTGACCAAAAAATTTTTTTTTGTAATTTTTCCAAGGAAAAATTTTTCGTTGGAAAAAAAATTTCCACGATTTTTCGACTAAAAATTTTTTTTTTGTAATTTTTCCAACGAATTTAGCCACGAGTTTTCCAACGAATTTTCCAACGAAATAAAATTCGTCGCAAATTTCCAACGAAAATTGAAATTTTTCGTTGGAAAAATTTCCAACGACCTATTACCAACGAATTTTTTTTCGTTGGAAAATTCGTTGGAAATTTATTTTCCAACGAATTTTTTCAAATTTTTCGTTGGAAATTTTGTCGGAAAAAAACAGTTTTTTTGTAGTGAAAATGCTCGCCACATCAATAGCTAATGTGGAGCTTTGAAACCGCTGAATATTTTCTCCTCGTAAAGGGTAGTTAGAGAGAAAAGGGAAATGGGCTGGGGTCACAAATTAGAATGGGTCCAATCTTACCTCAGTTGGGCCGAAAAATGGACCTTAAAGCAGGCCTTTTTCCTCAGGGGCTCACACCTGGACACCTTACATGGCCCAATTAATGGGCAAATGGGCTTGACTCAAGCTTTTGGATTAATGGTTACAAGAAAATAGGCTTCATTTCATACCCATGAATATATTCTTTGTTTCGGTGTACTTTTCATAAGAATGAATGCTTGAATTGTCGACAAAATTCAGGTGTCGACAAACAGCAACAAACTAACTAATAAATAAGAACTAAAAAAGATAACTACTAGACAATTTAGAACTCTCTGTCACAAAGTAAATTAAACTAACCAATGATTATATTTAGAAAAATACACTACATTGCCTACATTACGAGGAAAATGTTGACTATCAATACAACGATACGAACCATGAGTGGAAATCCTTGAACCCGGGTGAAACAAAATGCAATAGTTGATAAGACGAACCTTGATCTCAAACTACTAATTTGATTTTGCTCACATCGCATAAGGCTTGTCGGTTCTTCTAAGGCAGCGCGTTATAGATCATGCACTTCTTCCGGTTTACCGAAAGATTTAGAGCATATTACCATGGCTCATAGGAAGCGACCCAGAATTCCACACTCGCAAAGGTGAATCCCCTCAATAGCATTCAATTTCGCTTCACTTGTGAAATGCGATCATTAAGAACAATAAAGTTTGATCTTACTTTGTTGCCAATAAAATAGTGCACATTTGGAGATGGAATTTTTACTTTGTAACATTATTACCCCCACTAGTTTCAAATTAACGTGCACTCGAATGTAACCTCAGCTTTAACATTTCGATAGATCACAACTGAATAAATTTCCTTTGAACTCTAACTTGTGCGTGATACAAATATAGAGTAGGCTACAACTAGTGTGGATCCTTAAATGATTAGTACTAATCCCATCTGCTTCAAAACTTTTGTTTGCTTTCACAAGTTGATCTCTTATTTAGAGATCGGCCAACATCAACTCGGATGGCATGTACTCAATATCAACTTTAACTCTCTTCACCATTTTGCGAATATGGTGATACTTCATAGAATTATGCTTAGTCTCGTCAGAAATCTTATTGTTCTTGGCTATGTAAATCGTTGCCTTATTGTCGCAATAATGAGTAATGGGAGGCAAAGGAGGATACACAGAAGCAGTATTTCTCAATAATATCCTAGCACAAATAATTTATTTTCTGCCTACTTACATAGTGATATACTCTGATTCCATAGAAGACGACGTAAGGCATGATGTTTTTTAAGATGACCAAGCAACGGCTCCACCGCCCATAAAATCTATCCACTAGTAGACTTCGATTTAGATTTTCTTGAAGCCCAACTCGCATCAGAATAACATTAATGAAGGAGAAGAACCAATATAAAATAATGCGTAATGCATAGTATGTTTTAGATGTCCCATTACTTTATCAATTTCCTTACAATGAGATGCACCGGAATTACAAGTAAATCTACTCAATTTTCCTATCGTATATGCAATATTGGGTCGGAGCATTCATAGCATACTTAAGACATTCTATGATCCTGGCGTATTGTTCTTGATGAATTTTTTTCTTTCGTCAAAGTTCTTGATCAATTGACTTATCCTTACTTTTCACTCGCATCACTTGTTTCACAGTTAGAAAAACCAAATCTATTAAGCAATTTTTACATAATGTGATTGAGTCCAAATTTTTTTTTTTAATCTTTTCTAATGACCTTATTCCCAAAAGGGAAAAGCCACAAAAAATCCTCAATTATGCCCACTGTGACACACTTACCTGGAATTTTTTTTTGTGACATCAAAAACTCTAAACTACGCGTACCGTGACAAAAGGTTAGCAAACACTCCACCCCTTATAACTCCCATTTGCAAGACAGTTTAACTCAATTGTTAGAGGTGTACCTTGATTCCACGCTACTCAAACAAAAAACATTTTTTGAGAAAAGAGAAGATTTAAGCCTAAGTCCACTATGAGTTTTAACTTAAGTTGCCAGAGGAGTCGCCAAACTATCGCGACTTTCTCAGAGGTGAACCACCAAGGGAAAGCTAATGAATTACTAAGCATAATACTTAGCACGGACTCTCCCAAACCCTATCAACCGCAACTTGGTATTCTTATCTTTTGAAACCACCACTAATCAGTTATAGGTCGATTAGACACCCAAGTAAAATGTGGGAGTATATTTTTCTTTTGTGTACTAGAGATTCAATAAATTCGAGGACTTGGTTAAACTAGATTTTTTTTTGTCAAAGATTACACTAGATTAATCTAATGCTCTTTTGGTACATTTTCTCTTTATTTAAAAAATGTTTTGCATGCAGTGTTTATCCATTTTTATCCTATACCACTAACATGTGAGGCGTAATCATATGGGTGCGCAATTAGGAAAGTAACACCCTATTATCAAAGCAATAAATAGATTGCAGAAAATTTAGAGATCAATACCCATTGTCACAAAATTATGCAGACTATTACTCAGGAAAATATGCAGGCATAATGAATGGATGTTATGCACGATTGTGCATGAGTTAATGACTAACTAACATGTAATCTATACTAATATTTTTGTATTTTCCTCATTTAATTAACCTGGAGGACTTAAGAAAATGCACAAGTGAATCCTAAAATTCTACGTGATAGGAATTGACTTACAGGCATTAACTAAATTACTAAATCATATACACTGATGAGTGCTACATTAAATGTTATGAAATTAATTCAAAAAAATCTACATGAGATGTCAATGAAATTTAATCCTCAACGACGAGTGGCTTACTAAATGTCATGTAATATGAAGTTTATGAAAATTGATTCTCCTAGTTAATGCAATCTATATGACATTTTCTAATTCAATTTTTTGTTCTTTTCCTTTTATTAATTAACAAAAGACAAATGTTATGAAAGTCCACAAATTAAAAGAATATGTATTAATTCCTAATCATGCGCTAATTAAATAAATATTTATGACCTAGGTTGCTAAATGAAGATATAATCTGAATTCTATGTGCAATTTGTCATGTTCTCTAATGCATGCTTTCTATCGTAAGCTAATTAGCATGTATGAACGACTTATGCTAATCATGATTTTATAATATAATGCCAACTATACGAAAGGCTTTTTTTTTATTTTTTATGTTATAAAAATAGCGAATTTAAATGTTAGGAGTCTAATGTGATCTAAGGAACTAGGCATTAAAAATATCATGTGCCTAACAACTAAATGATGCAATACTAGCTCATTTTTTTTTTTCATTTCTCTATACCGCATGAACTATATGCAACTTAGACAATGCGTGGGATGCCATTAACTAAAGCTACCTATATGGAATGCTCGTTAAAAGTTTACCTCTAAAAATATGACTATCTAAATGATGCACGGTTGCGCGACGTGAACATCTAAATGAGACCTATATGTGACTCTAATGACATATTTAAAAAAGAAAAGAAGAAGAAGAAGCTATCCTAACACCATATAGGAGACCGAGACTAAAGCCCTAAACCATGCACGTAGAGATTAATATATTATGTGTTCAATCCTAAATCTAGAATGTGGAATCCGCAAAAACCAATAAACGTTATTCAAATTCTAAGACTGTGTTTTTTTCCCGGAAAATAAATGATTTGAAAAATATTTTTCTAAAATTGATCGTTTGTATCGCGTAGAATAATTAGTTAATGAAAAAAGTTTTCATCCTCGACAACAATTTATTTCTAAAAATTATCGTTGACGGTGAGAATATTCTTAGTTCATTCATTTTTATAGGCGATACAAGCGAGCAATCATTTTTAAGAAAATATTTTCGAAATTATTTATTTTTTCCGAAACAAACAGAGCCTAAATGTGCACACGATGCATGATGTGCGCATGATAATCCCGACGCAAGCAAAACTTATTAGGTAATCTAGCAAAAGACCACATGATATGCCGTATATGCTACACACGAGACATTATTGAGCATCCAACCTTAGGGCTTAAAGGTTTTGCCCCCCAATATGCCTTGATTAATACGAGGTAGAAACAATCCAAGTAACCTATTAATTCTCCGACTGAACAATACTCACTCGACCATATTGTAAAACCAGAACCCGTCACAGAATCTATATGCATCTTTACCTTGATCGGAAAGGCAGGCGAGAGGGGTCCCCAGGGCACGAGACCCGAAGAGCAACAGAGCTATTGGAGCGGCAACTGATCAGGAACTCCGGGGATGCCTGGAGCAGACCGGTACCTGGGAGAAGCTGCGGACCTCGTCAAAGATTTTTTCTGGGACGCAATGTGGAGCTAGAGGAGCGGCGACAAGGCCAAAGATCACCAGAGGAACTTACGGATGTGATGATAAAGCCGCTGGAACCTTCGCTAGATCTGGCTGAGCGCTTCACCAGGGTTGCTAGGATTGCTGAGATCGCTGCGGGTGCTTCAGGCCGCGATAAGGACTGAGTGGCTGCGGCTGGGTGTTCGCCGGAAGGCGTCGAGCTTGCCGAAGAACGCCAGGAAGTCAGGGGACGCGATTGGGACATCGACGTGGCACGAACGAAAGCCGACGGCGCACGGGCAGAGGCGGACCGCCGCCGGCACTTCGGAGGAATTTAAAGACGCCCTGAGGCCACCGGAGGATCAACGGAACAATGCCGAAGGAGAGGGGGGGCCTGCCAATGAGCATACAAACCATGAGGGTGAGACGAGATAAGAGAGTAGAAGAGCTCTTGCGAGAAAAATTCTTCAGAAATCGTCGTCGTCCACGACCTCCGAGGCTTCATCGCGCTACTGTGCCTATTTCTCCCGCAACATCGAGAAGCGCCCGCGAAGCTACGTCAGCAATGTGCGGTTCCATGTCGCGCCGAATCTGACATCTCGCGATGGCCTCGACCTCTTCAAATCTTCAGACCGTGAAGTCCGAAGGGCTCAGAGATTCGTCTGGAGCTTCTTCGCGGACGCAGATCACCAGTGACGACGCCTCCAAGACCTCGGTCCGCTAGTCCATCGCTGTTCGTGGCCAATTGCTTTGTTTTATTGAGTTGAATCCGCGATTTGTGATTAAGGTTTCGAGTGAAAGTGGAATGATGATTGTGGATCTGCTGTTAGTAGTTTAAATACGTACCGAAGTCATTGCAATTGTCTATATCGGAATTGACACTTCGATTATGACTCTGTGTTCTGTTTTTGAACTGATCACCAAATGTTCGTTAAAATGCCTGAACGAAATCGGAATACAAATTTGAGAAGCATCCTTGTGCTTTAGTGTCTGGAATGATCGTTGTGTAATATACCTGTTCAACTCACTTACAACGTCTCTGTTTCCAGTGATCTTAGACTATGGCCGAGATCTGCATATGCCATGACTACTTGATTTGTTGTTCAAATCCATCCATATATGTTGTCTCTGATTCTGATCTTCTGCCAAATATAGATTCATGTGAATAAAATATCTAGACGAGCAAAGCATGTCAACTTACACCACAAGTAATGTATACCCAAGGGGGTCATGAGTTCGTTTTGGCATCTGACGAATTATATTCGCTGGATGGGGATTATGCGTGCCGGTTGTGTATTCTCTTGCTCGGCTGATTGGTGTTATGGTCTTAATTTGGTATTGCTTTAATGATTGATAATTTTGCGCTTCCGAGTTTGATTACACTCGCGAATTTCCTTTGAGCTGTCACGTGGGCTAATTGAGGATTTCTCAATTGCACTGATTGCTATTCGTCATAGTGGCCAGGGAAGCTTTCATATTGATATGATGGGATAGCAAATTTCTCAAGAGGCAGGTGCACCTATTGGCTTGCATTATAATCTGATTTTGTCTGGAAATAATATGAAGGTAGAACCGTTTGCTGTGCAAAATACAGGGATTGGTGAATTCTGACTGGGGTAAAGAGGAGAGATGTCTTACTCTTGAATCTATTGAGAGCCTGGAAGGGCTTACCTTAGATGGATTAGTTCTTTGCCATGAACTAACATTAGAATGTACGAGGAAAGAATAAAAACAGAGAGCAGTGAGGTGTTTGGTGAGTGCTTGTGCATATATGTGTGTAAATGAGTGCAGGGATAAAGAAGTGAGTATATTTGAGCTAAATCTTCACAGTATCATGCTAACATCTTCTCTGTTTGCTATTCATGCTTTGAGCTGGTAAAAATATCATTCCTCATTTTATCGGTGGTAAATTGGTTGTTGTCCATTCTTGCACATGAGTCCTATATGGAACTAAATCAATACTGAAGTATGTTTGCCAAATTCAAGTGGAACCGTGTTGATTCTGCTGTTCATTTGCTTGTTGTTGGATTAAACTTGCTATACTCTCCTTGTTGGATAGGATTTGTCCGGACATGTCTTCCTTGTGAATGATCAATGGTGTCTACTGAAATCCGCTGAATACGCTGCCGAGAGCTTGTCTCTCACAATAGAAGCTTGGAGAAGCTCGCTGACTGCACTTGACAAGGCTACAATCATAACTATGGACTCTCTATGCTTCTCTCAGCATTTCGTTGTCTTCATTACATGTGTTTCGTCTTTTCTGTCCGTCTTTCACATCTTTGTTATTGCTCTGTTTCAAGGCCCTGAGAGGACAAAGTCGAGGTTGTACAGCAACTGGCAAAACTCCTGCTCTTTCTGCATCTGCATTACTCTCAACTTGAAAAGTTTGAGTACTTGTATATTCATGTAAATTTGGTGAGGAAAGATCAATTCATGAGAAGCTATATCAATACGATCTCTTATCTCAGAATTTTTATGGATACAGAAACTCATCCAATTAATTGAAGCCAGGGATTAAACCGAACTTTTGATTTGATATTAAATCATAATTGGAGTGTATGTTATGTGTTCTGTTTTGCAACCTGTTTCATGTAGCTGATACTTGCATATACTTTTCATAAAATGAGCGGGCAATGAATGGGTGTAAAGAATACATGTCAATTTTGAAAGAAATAGAACCATTATCATGTTTGATCGTGCTGGAATGAACTTTAGACTTGCTGGCTTATCTAATTGCTGTTATATTTCAACTTCTTGTGATGTCATTTCAATCATGTGAACATGTATGATGATTTAGGAGAATGTTATGGTGAAATTGGTGGTGATTTTTAACGAATAACCATGTTGTTGTGCCGTGAACTTGCTGTATAGGGCTGCCATCACCATTCCTTTGATGGTCCCTCCATTTTGGGTGTAGATTGAATTGATCTGAAACCCATCCAAAAGTTGTTCTAAGCACCCGAAATGTGGTGTTTGTATGTTGATGATTTCTTAATCATTGGGCATGTTTGTTGCCAATTGCTTTGACTGAGGTGATGCTGAAATCATGGAGTATCTTAGTGAAGATTCAATTTAGAGGAGGGACCGAGAATACGAGAAGTAAACGAAAATAATAAAAAACTCCGAAATGAAAATTGGAAAAATAGTTAAAAAAAAAAGTTGTTAGATTTTCGTATTAGAATTAGTTTAGTCTTGGAAGATTAATACTTTAGAAAAGAAATTGAACTTAATTTGAACTAAGCTCATGGGGTTGCTATCCTAGGGCTCAATAACAAGGCCGTGTAAAATTCTTTACTCCACACTTATTGGGTTACTTTATTGCAATGTATCTTTTACTCGTTCTTCATTACCATTGTTGATGTGTTTGTTGTGATTGCTTTTATATCATTTTTTGTTTTGTGATTCATTTTCATAGTTGAGTGGTTAGGTTTTATTTTAGGGTCATAATAAACATAAAAACGTCACATGGACACTTAACGGATGAGAACTTTAGATTCATAACTTCGTAAAAAGACTGTTTGGATACCTCAGTTGACAGATAATCAAGTTTATGAACTGAAAGTGCACTAATTAGATAACTAGTGTAATCAAGTCTTCGACATTATATTCCTGCTCGTGTAGGACTCTCATACCTTACTTGATATCTAGCCGGCCCCAATAGGCTAGTGGCGGCTCCTTATATAAAATTCTCATTGGGTTAAATTGAATAAAAATGAAAATCCCAACATTGCGTGAGGTAAGGGTTTGGAAGAACCCGCGTCGATTGAGGACCGTTGGTTCCAACTCGACATTACCTCTGACCCCATCTACTACCGACATCCATTCGGGAGGGTCGCGACACATGTGGAAGGAGAATATATGATGGATGATGGCACACCACAAATCACGATATTCCCTTCGACATAAAATTTGTTTTGCTCGTCTATTCCCTTCCAAATCGTTTATGTATAATCTGGCTCTCCCCTTTTCCCTGATCGCGGGCAAGATTCCTAGCTCTCCATCAGGAGTGGTTCGCTGCATATACGATTTCCTTATGGAGCGACCTTGCCTGTCAATCAATTTCGCACGTGTCCGCTCAACCGTTTTATAATAAGAATTATGAAAGTTCCCATTTGCTCCTTTTGTGGCCGAGTTCTCAGCATCTCTACGTGATATTGCTTACCAAACTGATGAAACTTGCTTGATTTAAAAACATTATCAAGAAAAGTGCTCGTAATGCTTAAATATTAGGGGTGATTGACTCTCGGTCCGGTTCCAAGGTAAAACTAGGAACCGGACCGGGAGAACCGGTTCCCAAAATTGGCAACCAGGGACCGGACCGACTGGTTCTAGGACCGTAAACCGGTGGTCTGGTCACTTAGGGTCTAGTTGTTTTTTTTTTGGTCAACACTTAGGGTTTAGTTCATATTTTACTAATTTTAGTCAATAAATTTGTCAATAAAGTTCACTTAGGGTTCAATTCACATTTTACAAATTTTTGTTAATGAAGTTCACTTACGGTTTAGTTCACATTTTACTAATTTTTTTAAGAAAAAAATAAAAAATATATATTATATAGTCGGTCCGGTCCGGTCCAGTTTCCCCTTGGAATCGGAAACCGGACTGCCCAGACACCGGTTCTACTTTCCTGAGAATCGGACCAAACCGGTCGGTCCGGTTTGGTCTGGGTGGTTCCCGGTCCGGGCGGTCCGTTTTGCACACTCTTACTAAATATGATGCGGATGCCCTTGGGATATGAATATTCTTAATTCTTTATTTAGGGGTGAAGTTAATCCCTATTTTTGTATGAGATGAACAATAAACGTGAAATAACCAAAATTTAGGTGTCGATACTTTTTAGGCCTGGGCTGGTACGGTTGAGATTACAATAACCCTTCAAAATAAGAAAATGTGTTTGCTCAGGTTTCACGATTGGCACCAAGCAGAGAGTCCTAAGTTCCGGCCCTTGGTCGATTAGGGGAAATTGCATAAACCTGCAGAGATGGGATGGTCAGAGGAGACAGGAGAACCTCTGTTTTCATTAACTGGAGGTGTGGCTGCAAATACATGGATTGGCCTTTGACAAAATGAAAGAGAACAATGCGAAACCTATTGCTCGTTGGGTGGGCACACTGGTGAAAGTTGAGTCGATTCACACCAAAAACTCGGGGTCGTGGATTCCTTTGTGCTAGAAGTTGCAGGTGCTATATGTGTACTGTGGAGTAAGGCACTAGCTTTGTTACTTCGACTGACTATAAAACTTTCCGAGTGGTTGGTGAGTTTGAGATTGAGATAGAGAAAGCCAGTACTAATCATTCACCGATGAAGAAAAATTCCAAAATGATGCATTCACATCTGCCTTTTGATGGCGTGAAAGGTTAGTTCTATGATATTGCCCGAATGGATTGCGGGATGGGGTGGGAGGAATGGGACATCGCTCAAACCTTTGTAATGGGATTGAGGAGGACGATTTAATAATGGACTGCGATCCCACAAATTCTTTGCTCTCTGTTATAGTCAAATTGTAGATCATTCCAGCAACCTACCATAATATTTGACTAAGTGAGTGAATTGGATCAAACATATATGATGAAACGGCCAAAAGTTCAAATCATGTTACAACACTAGTCTACATCTAGATTTGCAAGCTTCGATGTCATGATGTCATGATGCACATATCACAACTCAATCGCTTTGGATGTAATGTCAAACTGCTTATATTATAAAGAATGGGGTTGGTTATAATTTAATTACTTTGTCATGTCCTTGCTGGACCAATTAAAAAGGACTGGGGCATTGCGAGTCTTTCCAAAGAAAGGAGAAGAGCCGGGACTCAGGAGCATTTTTGGTTGATGTAATTCAGGAATCAGCTGAATTTGTGTTGTACCAAGTGTCTAGACCTCAAAAACTAGAGAACTATGTTTCAGTGTGTAGCCTCAGCATCTATACATAAAAACTGACTCGGAGAAGAGATCAGCGCTGCATCACACCAATCCTCTGTATGCTCTTCGTGAATTCCATGGATAACTCGCATAAATTCTTGTGAAAAATGCCATTTTGGAGGCAGAAAATTGTAGGAACAAAACTTTTGATCGAGAGAAAGTGTCAAACAATGCAGAGTCGTGGAAGTAGGAAATGTTCTGGAGTCCAAAGATCATACAAATCATTGATCAAGTAGCATCCCAAAAACTTCCAAACCTGCCATTCATTTGACAGAAATTGGAAAGTGACAATGACATATTCAGTCATCCATTAAGTGTGAAGATTCAAGAATTTGACATATCAAACCACAAGCAATGCACCAAGACAGGTGAATCCTTTGAAAAACTCCATGATCGTCATCCCCTGTTCTTCTCAGATCATCCATAATCCTCATCGAAGCTCTCTATTAGCATTAGTTATTTCCATCCGCTTTCTATGTCTATTAACAAGTCACTTTGGCATTTTTTCCTCGCGCTAGTTTGCCTATCACTATCCACTGTCCCTATCTATTAGCTGTAAGACAATATTTCTGAGTTGATTCTCTGCTAATCCGAGGATGGCTGCAGATGTTCTCTTAACATCCCCTGCATGTCTGGTGGACGATCTTATAGGGGATCATTTGGTTGTGGAGAAAGGCCAGACCCAGACTCCGAGTCCATCGCTCGCTCTCTCCCTCTCTCTCTCACTGACACCCAAAATGTTGTTCAACCACAAGCTCAGATCGTCCTCCCTGCGCCACCTCTTCTGCTGCCTCCACGATGGCATCGCTGCCGCCTACCATGAGGCTGCCTCCTTGGGCTGCGACAATGGCAGCCGCTGCAGTGCGGCTTGATCGCCCAACATGTGGCTCCGCTCCACAGCTCAGAAGCTCCAGCTGCCGGAGATCAGGGACAAGTGCCAAAGCCTCATTGCTCGGATCAGGAGTCGCCAGCGGAGGCAAGGCCAAGTCATGGCGGCAGCCTCGAAGTTTGGGTAGGATCGATGAGCTACGCGCTCAACTTCGAGGTCAATCAGAGCCTGGAGTCGGACGAGGAGTCCCTGGCGAGGAACTTCTCGGCGAAGCTGCCGGCGTCTCTGGATCGGTTGTTGCCGGTGAAGTTGCCGAGGAAAGCCGTAGTAGCGTGCAGTTGAAGTTTTCGTCTCTAAAAAGATTCATTTTGATTTTGATCAACAAGTTCAGCTATCAGGGTCTACAATGCCTATACATGTTGTAGATTTTTGAGATCTCAAATTCATGGAAAATCTGCTTCAATATGTCATCGTCATCTCCGTTTTGCTGATCAATGTTGGGTCAATGAAATGCGAACCCACAAAAAGTGTAAATTATGTCTTGGATGAATGGGATTTACTTTATGGATTACGTGGGTGCAACTTCGTTTTCTTGTGGATAGGGATCAGTAGTGGACCATGGATGAGGTGGCAGGCCGTGTCTTGTTTTGGGCCTAGGCCTGGTGGGGCCCATGGGTCTTAATGGGGGACCTAGGTCCAACAAATTTTTTTTTGGATTTGGCCTTGATGTTGAGTCAAGTGATAGGGGTGAGCATAAGAAGGACCAAGCGAGGAACCACCCAAACTAGACTAAACTAGCCGATTCTAGGCGGTTCCGATTCCTAAAAATTGGAATCGGTGAATATATAATTCTTATCATTACAAAATCAAATATCCTAATTACTAATTGCTCATTCTTCACACAGTTCACTCTCACTGAAAAGTGAAAACTCTTATTGCCCATTTCTTCACTCATGCATCTCTCTCTCTTGCTCACGAGGCTCACTCTCACACTCGCAGTCATGCCTCTCTCGCAGCCTCGCTTGGGACACTCGACGCTCTCTATCAGTCATGCTCACTCTCAGACTCTCTTTCACTGAGCATTTGAAGAAAAGCGACGGTTTTTCATGTACCATTTCGATTCTCGCTCCTTAAAGTTCTCGGCCTTTTTGGGTTTTGTTTTCTGCTGCGTCTTTGAGTTTTCTTTTTTCATTCTCCGCTTTGGTTGCTTGTATCGAGCTCATTGGGTCCTAGCTGTGGATTAGGTTTCGGGTTTTGTTTTTTCCTTCTTTAGCTACTTTGCTATAACTTGCCGGAGTTTCAGATCTGCAACTGTTTATGGTTGAATGTTTTTAACTTCTCTAAGACACGAAAACCTTAAATCTGTGCTGATCGATTGACAATGAATGGTCGTTTGAGTTTGATGTTTCTCTGTATTACTTCTCTTGGGTCTGTTTATTAGTAAAAACTTATATGACTTGTTCCTAGATCCACTCGGGAATCGAACCGAACCAGTCAATCCGGTTCTCAAGTGGATCCAAGACCAAGTGGCCAGTTCCTGGTTCACCAAATTAGAAACAAATTCTTATGGTCTAGTTTTTGGTTCCAGGGTGGGATCCGTTCCACCGTGGAATCGATCATCCCCATTCAGTAATTAGGCATATGCCCAAGCATGGCCCATTAGGTGACTCGCTGTGTTGCTTTTTTTTTTGCCTAGGCCTAGTCGCTCCCATGGGCCCTAATGGGCCTAACTTAGTCCAACTTTTATCTTTTTGGGATTAGGCCTTGGAGGTCGAGCCGATGGTTGAGCCCATGTGATTGGAAGGAATTGCAAGGCGAATGTCAGAAGGGATGGGCGGGAAATATTTTGTTCGCTTTTGTTGATTTTTTAAACACATAAAGATGAAGGCTTTATTAGATTGGAAAATAGAAATGATTGTATCAGAGAGAAGTGTCAAAAAAATCCTAAACCTTTTGTATTGGTGCCAATTTAGTCCTAAACTTTTTTTTGATGCCAAATTAGTCTTAAACCTTTTGCATTTGTGCCAATTTAGTCCTAAACCTTTTGCATTGGTGTCAATTCAGTCCTAAACCTTTTACATTTATGTCAATTCAGTCCTAAACCTTTCGCATTGATGCCAATTCAGTCCTTTCGGCTAATAGCTAATCACGTGTCGAAGGACTAAATTGGCATCAATGCAAAAGGTTTAAGACTGAATTGGCACTAATGTAAAAGGTTTAGGACTAAAGTGGCACCAAAAAAAGGTTTAGGACTGAATTGGCATCAAAAAAAGGTTTAGAACTAAATTGGCACCAATGAAAAATGTTTATGATTTTTTTGACATTTTTCCCATTGTATCAAGTCCTTAGTTATCACACCACGATAAATGAAGACTTAATGTGAATATGGACCTAAATAAAAATTATCACATTGGGTCAGATAATATTTCTTGGATCCAAGGGGGAGAGAAAGAACCCTATGGAGGAAGGAATGAGGGCAATTGTTATCTCCAAAGCGATCACCATATTGATCAGACCATGGCAAGCGCCTAAATAGTCATGATCATTGCTCGGTTGAGACTAGCCAATGGAAAAAAGGAAAAAAAAAGATTCATAAAATTTTTAAAAAATTATTCACATCAACGCTGTTTACGCTACATAGAACGAATGGCGTTGACCGGACCATCACGTGAGTGATTTTCAGTCAAAATTGACTAAAATAACTACGTTGGCAAATCGTCAAAATTTTTTTGAATAAATTGACACAATTGAAAAATTAAGGACTAAATCGGCCGTCATACAATAGGTTTAGAACTATTTTGGTAATTTTCTCTGTATTTGGTGCTTAAGGAATATATTTTTGTGTCGATTAGACACACAATTTCATCGAATGTAAATAAGTTCATATTCTTAAAAAATTTATTGGCTCTTTTAATTTATTAGACCAAGATTTTCTAATTATCTAGTAGTTATCTTGTTTTTCAGCTCTTATCTATTAGTTAGTTTGACAGTTTTCTAACGTTGGAATTCAAAAGTTATTTAAGCGGGCTTCACTTAAGAGGAATTTGCCACATCAAGTTATCAAGCAAATTTAGTTGGCGAAGTATGTTGAGCATTTAGCAATAAAAAGAATAAGAAAAGTCTTTGGTCCCGACTTTTTCACTTATGTTATTGATTTGGTAGATGATCCAAACAGTTATAAAATAATGCTAAGTCTAGACCGGATGCACATATGTGGAAAATGGCAATGGATGTTGAGGTAAAATCTACTAAGCAAAATAATACATGGTCATAAGCTAATCTTCCTCCTAACACTAGAACTATTGGTTCTAAATGGGTGTTGACGAAAAAAATTAGAAACCGGAAAATACCATAGATAAATCGGAAAATTCCAAATAAGGACCCGATGTAGATGCATTTTCTCAAAAAAGAGTCTAGAGTGAACGTTGTCTCAAATAAATGTATGAAGTGACTATTTAATTTGAAATAATGGCCTGAAGTGGCCACTTGGTCTCAACCAAGAATCTCAACTCACTGGTTGATGAGCACATGCTTATTATGGTAGCATGAGCAGAGGCATTTTTGTCAGAGACATTTCTTTTCTTATTTTTCACTAATCATCTTCTTCATGCCTGGAGGGAAGTTGTAGGTCTCAAGCTCACCTCCAAATCTGGTTGTCTTCCATGGCCATTGGCATCGTGTTCAAGCATTGCCTTGGTCAGCTCTTCAAATCTGGCCGTCCGTGGCCGCTAGCAATGAACGAGCTATCATCTCTCTCTACACTTAAAAGCATATATTTAACTTGTTCCCAAAGTCAGTTTCTAATAAAATCACCTCTAATTTCTCTCTCAATACTTTGATTTTGCTCCCAAAAGACCTTCAAGGAGCCATGGGACAGCTCCGGCAAGAAGACCCTCAACTACTAGTCCAGCGATCACAAGCAGCATGGCTCCGACAATAAGAAGAAGAAGTTTCAGCATTGGCCAGAAACAGCATAAGCCAAAAGGGCCGCAGTCTGCTATGGGGCCCAATCGTCACGCCGTTGACCAAGTGCAAGCTCCGGCTGCTGAAGCGGGAGTGGATGAAGGACTACCGACTCATGGAGGAGTTTATTACAAACAAACGTCGACTCAAGCCATGGCGATGACTGACAACGGCTTGTTCGGAGCCAGTAGCCATGGATGGCCAGATCTAAAGAGCTGGCCAAGAAGATGCTTAAACTCTGGGCAACGAGCATGGAAGACAGCGAGATCTGAAGATGGATGTGGATGGAGGAAGAAGAGAAAAAAGTGAAAAGATAAAAAAAGAAAAAGGAAAAAAGAAATGTCTTTGGAAGATTTTGTCCTTGGTGTCAGAATAAGCATATGCTTGCTAGCTGGCGAAGATTTGACCGATCGGTGAGTTTAGGGCCTTATTTAAGATTAAATGGTCACTTCTTATCCTTACTTGAGATAACGTTGACTCCAGACCCTCTTTGAGAAAACTCATCCACTTAGGGCCTTTATTTAAATTTTTTCCTAGATAAATGTAAGGCAAGATTAGTGGCTAAAAGGTACATAAAAAAGGACTTGATTACTTTGATGCTTATTCTCCGGTAACAAGGCTGACAACAATTAGATTAATGATGGTTTGAGCTTCTATACATAATTTGGTAATTTGTCACATGAATGTTAAAATTCCCTTTCTCAATGACGATTTAGATGAAGAAACTTATATTTCAATAGGAAGGCTATATAGAAATTGATCAAGAAGACAAAGTTCGTAAATTGAATTACTCTTTGTATAATAGAATTATCGCGTGTGTTGTTTCCTTTATCTATATATCCATAGGCATCTTCTAGAAAAAAATAGAAACTAAGAGATCACTGTTAACATTACTCTATCCTTTGTTCCTTCTTCTCCTCTTCGTCTCTTTCACGCTTTCTTTGTATTGGATATCTCTTAAAAGCTTGAATCTTGTTATCTTTTGCTTGCTACAAAGACTAAATGAGGAAGATTAGGGTCTGGGCATTTTATTAGGGAACAAGATATCCATTGGAGCCGATTGTATTGGATCACGCGAATCCTATCGAGAAAATCACCGTCTTCAATATAGTATTGATACGCTAAGTTCAAAATATTCATCTAATATTTTTTAAAGCTCCATATCACGTATTTGGTTCGTCTGTTTGGGCACTAGTTGGCATCTAAGGTGGACTTATCTATGTTAGGTGGGCTTTCTCATCATAAAAATACCGAACCTATAGCCCATACAATGTCGTTTGCTCGAAAGAGTATGATTGAAAAAATTACGACATTTTAAATTGCACGACTTTGAATTTGTAAGTTTTACCGTGAAAGCACAATAAATTGCACGTGATATTTCCTTTTCTTTTTCTTTTATTATCACTTTGTGTTGATTTCTTCGTTAGACACAAATATAAAGGCTTTCTTAGGTGACAGTAAGGCTCATTGATGAGAAAAAAAGGCGCGTTGATGTCGTGAACAGTTAAGATTCCATTACATAAACTTTGCCCACGACGCCAACGCACCTTCCATGTTAGGACAAAAAGTAGAAAAGGACAAATTGCTGAGACGAGAAAATTGACTTTTAAAAAGATCGAAACCATCTAATGACCACAAAAAAAAAAAAGGCAATATGAGCGCAAGGATATTTTAGCTGAACCCGCAGCCATGGAGGTCGTGGCCTCTTGCAACTGCAAGTCTCCATCGGAGGGAATCGACGGAGGCCACGACTTCCATGGCCATGTCTATCTCTCTGTGAATATCAATCCATGGGGTGGAGACGAGCCCGATCGCTGCAACCACGGAGGTTGGAGCCCTCGCATGACCACAGATGAAAGGCATACTTTTATAAATTGTCATTTCTGCAAAATAATTTTCATGGAAACTTTTTCAAGCGAACTTAATTTCATTGAAAACAACTAGAGTCAAGTTTACTTACTGCTCACTTGGTTAGGAAAAACATTTTCAGTTCATTGAAAACGATAACTGTTTTAGTTTACATTTTCTATTTTTCACCGAAAAAACGTTTAGTATGAAAATTTTCTGTAGAAATTGAAAAGAATACATTTTTGGTTTAGCTTTTCATAATATAATATCCCATTCCCAATATATCAGATTTATATATTGTGAGGCTTCAGTCTCTTTATACACTATTTGTGTTTGTGAATAAGAGCAAAGGAAAAAATGATCTCATTAATCCAAATGAATCTTTTAAAACGGTCCCTCCTGGATGATCATCTTAGCAAGTGGGAAATTACTGAGGTCATATAACAATATGCTTTTGTTCTTGGCTAATTAAAGGGAATTCATATACCCATCATTATTATTTAATAGCATAAGAATATCTTAACTAACTTGTTTTACAATGAAAAAAAAATCTTGAACATGATATTTCTTTGAAGCTTCCTGGAGCGGCGAATTGAAAGGAATTAATCCCTTTAGCTTAAAACAAGCTTCAACCTTCAAAAAAGTCACGGAAATGCTTCAATTATTGATAAATTTGTGTCCAAAGTATCCAAATTAACTCCCCTCATCATAGAAACTTAAATTTGATCGGGCTGATATTTTGGAGCTCCGAAGAATTAACAGGGTATTCAAAGAGAGAGAGAGACTTCACCTGCTCAAACAATGATAGTGAGAATGAAAATTTGAAGAATTTACTCAAACCAATTTTAGTTTTAGTGGGTGCAACTACAACAATAGCGAACTTACGATAACTTTTTGAAACTCATCTGCACCGGCGTAGAGGCTGGCTATTTGAAGGCACATGAAATATCTTGCAAATCTTATAAACTGGTTAAATTCAAACCTTTGGACCGTGCGCAGGTGCCTTCGACTCAGAGTCATTTTTATGAGATATGGACATGTGACTCTAGCTTCTAAGATGAAAATTTTTTGTTTCCTGACCCACTACGCTAGTCATGAGAGGTTGAACCAACAATTTTTGTACACATAATTAGCATGAGAGCCAAATTACATTTAACTATTGTGTCACGTTTTATATTATTTGACAAATCATAAATCTTTCAATAATTATTTCATCTTTTGGGTCACAAAGAGCAATTTTTTTATTAGAGAGATGAACAAATATATTTATTTTTCTTTTAGATTCCAATTTCCAACCCACCCAGAAGCACAATCAATTGGAGGTCCACAAGAAGTGTAAATGCTCACTTTATTGTTTCTTTTTTTCCTGTTGATAAAAAAGCAGGATTAAGGTTAATTTTTTGTCATCAAAGTGGGTGAGTAAACAAAAGCAAGTCACTAGGCAACGGATACCATGGATCCCATGTCTTATTCAGTTCAGATTTTTCCTGCGAAACTTCCATCAGTGTTGATTCCATTCGTCTTCTGAAAATCCTTAGTTGCACACTTCTGTTTCACACCACTTTTGCACTTGATTATGATAACGTCATAGAATATGCTCTTATGATATTCTTGCACTTAATAGCTCTAATGTGTCGCAATGTTGTATCATTACAATTGGTATACCACAAAAGTTTTCCTCGTCTTTCGGTCTTTGCTACGATTCAGTGGCCCTGAACACGGCAATTTTACCATGCTAAATCTGACGGTTCACACTGACAAAATTTTGATTGCATAGCGCAACGCAAATTAAATGGACAAATGACATTAAAATACTTGCATCGAATAGTTGACAAACATGGCAAAATTGTTGGGGAAATTACCAAAAAAGTCCTAAACCTTTTTGCAATTGTGCAAATTCAGTCCTAAACCTTTTTTTTTGTTAATTCAGTCCTAAACCTTTTGCAATTATACCAATTAAGTCCATCCGGCCACTTTTGGCCGGCCGGCGCTGACTTGGACGCCGGCCAGCTGACATTGCAATATTTTAATAATTTTATTATTTTTTAAATTTTTTAAATTTTTTCTCTTTCTTTTTTTTTCTCTATCTTCTTCCCCAATCGCCAGTCCGGCGACCGGAGACCGGCGAGAGGCTGAGGCTAGCGAGGTCTCGCTAGATCTGGGCGAGCTCGACCTTGCCAGCCATGGCGAGGCTCAACCTCGCCCAGCGACGGTGAGGGCTAGCCTCGCCCATGGCCGGTGAGATGGAACTCACCGACCTCAGCTGTAATGCCCCCACCTCGGTGTCATTAACATGACGTCTCGTTCATTGTTATCTTTTTGATAAGCACAAGCGGAAACGTAAACTCAGGACAATCACATTCAGAACAATAGCGAAATTTAGACAAACAGCATTATGAGCAAATCTTATGTTTACAGTGCATGCAAACATATTTTAACAAGCCCTTCGGGCCATGGCAAATAATCCATATTTCACACGCATATTGTAGAGGCTCATCCATTCCTAGCCGACTATGAATAGCAAAACTCGGCTTGAGTGATCATATCCCCTTTACTTTATCTTCTCGCTTCTAACTCCATCCACATGTCCTCCCCGCTTCCTGTCCGCATGGCCAATCTACACCCCACCCGTGGCATGACCCAGAGCCGGCATGCCCGTGTCGTAAAAAGGTCCATTGAACCTACGTAGGGGTCCAACCCATTCTCCGTCAGTGTAGCCATGCCATGCTATGTACAGGTGAGGCACCAAGTCCGTTAGGCCCTCATTGACCATCACATACGTCGTGATTTGGCGGTAGGCTCGGCCTTCTTTAGCATCTATCACGGTGAGCACTTCGGTTCTCATTTTCATAGGGTTGCCGAACTAGGTTGGGGGAGACGTCATTCTTCGGACCTGAAAAAGAAATAACGAGGGATGAGTCGGGGAGACTCAGCAAGTAAACCTACTAATATCAAGCGAGGATGAGGGGATCGCCGTTAACATAAGTCGGCTCTTGCCGCACCCGCATTAATGGCAGATTAATAGCAAAGTTCATATAAAAGAACACCACGTAGGGCTATAGCGTGTGCACTTTACCAGCCAAATCTTGGTTCTAGCTCAAGACAAACATCAAACATGAAACATGGTCAAATCAAGGGATTGAGCCAACTACGACCAACCAAACGACCGAGAAACGGTCCAAGCAAACTGTGTCACAACACATCACAACTTCCTTTCCCGATAATAGGAAGTTTACTTACTCTATGAAATAAAACTAGAACAAGAAAGAAACACGGGAGTCTCGCGAATCTCAGGTGATCTTCGTCACGTGTCTTGAGCTCGTGGAAGGTGGGATCTCGATCGGTTCTTGGACGTGAGCTTTCTTGTTTGGCCAAACAAAGAAAGGGAAGATTCGGTGGGTCTCTCTTTCTTGGGCGTGAAATGAGAAGAAGATGGTGATGGCGTGAGAATGGAGAGAGTGGCATGAGAGAGCTTAAGGGTAGCCATACAAGTGGTGTCTTCTCCTATTTATAGAAGTTCTTTCTTGCTCCATACTCAATGCCATTAAAGCTCTTCATTATTAAGGGGCTTCAAAGTCAAGAGTAATAATGTCCATTAATGCATGTCATGATGATTGTACCTCCAAAGTCTAACTAATTAAGGCTTGTCATCATGAATGAAGCTTCTAAGTCAAGGGCCATTTAATGGCATTAATGAACATAGACCAAAATAAAATGATGAGGAGATCTAGCAAAATCTAAGTAATTAATGTCCTAAATCTCTTCTCCTCTCTCTCTCTCTCTCTCTCTCTCTCTCTCTCTCTCTCTCTCTCTCAGTTTCTCCCTCGGTCGACCTTCAATCAAGGCTTAGCATAGCTAATTTTAAAGCTCAGAAGGTGCATATTAAATCACTAGAAGACATAAATTCGAAATTCCAATATTCTCATATAGAAAATGATGAATTTTTGAAATCTGACAAAATCGGACAGTTTTGTATTGTTCACGAAATTGGACTTGAAAACATGGTAAATGGATTCCAAAAATTCTCAAATTTGAATATGTCATAAACAAGGCCTTAACAAACATTTCTCGTGAAGAATACGAAATTTGAATCTTTCTGTAAATACCATTTTTAGTAGCTCAAAGACAGACTAAAAACAGTTCACTGGAACAGAATTCTTGTTTCTAAAAGTAAGCTCTTTCCAGAATCCAAGTAATCTCTAAAAATTCCCAAATTTATATATTTTATAAAAAAAGAAGTTCTCAACAACTTTTGTGAAGGTAACTTTTCCAAAATCGTCCCAAAAAAGCTTGTAGAAAATTAAAAAAAAAAAAGGGTGAACATCACCGAAATATTCATTTTGGGCAGTTTTACACGATCCGGAAATGAGGCTGTCATACTACTCATATCAAATCCAAAATTCTGAAATTAAAGTATGTAAAACATAAAGATGTTTGGACAAACTTTCGAGGTGAAAGTGTTTACAAATTCGAATCACAAAAGTCTCCATAAAAATAACAAAACGAAGGGGTACAAAGGATCCGAAACTGGATTTTCCAAAACAAGAGTAAAAATTGGTTCCAATTGACAAATTACCAAACTTAAACCATATTCATTCCCAGGGACTAAAAATGAGAATGTTAAAATTCTCCCCATCTACAAGAATTTCATCCCCGAAATTTAAAACGTGCCTAGTTCCTCCAACAAATTTGGGTATTGACTTTTCATGAATTTCCTTATTCTTCCAGGTGGCTTCTTCTATACTATGATGACGCCATAGGACCTTTACTAAGGGAATGACCTTACTTCTCAACACTTGCTCCTTATGATCCATGATTCGCACCGGCTCTTCAATATAGGACACTCTGCTGTCTAATTCGACCTCGTCGAAATTCAGCACATGTGCTGGATCGGGTTCATACTTTCTCAACATCAATACATGGAACACAACATGTATCTGAGCAAGTTTCGATGGCAGCACTAACCAATAGGCCAAATTCCCTATTCTTTCTAGAATTTAAAAAGGTCCTATGTACCTGGGATTTAACTTATCTTTCCTTCCGAAATGTGACACACCCTTCATTAGTGACACCTTCAGAAAGATATGGTCACCTACCTGAAACTTAAGCGGTTTCCGGCGCCTGTCAACTTAATTCTTTTACCGACTTGTGCCATCCTAAGTCTTTCTCTACTTATCTGGACAGTATCTATGGTGAGTTGGACTAGCTCTAGACCCGTGACCTTCTTTTCCCGACCTCGTTCCATGAGACTGGAGTTCTGCAAGCTCGACCGTATAATGCCTCAAAATGGTGCCATCTGGATGCTTTATTAATAATCGTTATTATAGTTGGATTTTATCTTTCTTTCTGAAGGTAGCCCTGTTAGCTTTTTAGGAAAAATGCTTGAAATTTTCTTTAGGTGAATGTCTTCAAACTTTGGCTTTCCCACGCTTCCACTACGCCACTCTGATTTATCTTTTACCATCCTTATATATTTCTTATGCTTGCTTGGATCTTTCGGGTATATTGAAATGTCGTACATAAATACTATGATAAAATAGCACAAGTACAATTCTAGTCACCTGATTTATCAAGTCTTCGTAATAACATTCTTGGAGTATTCCGCTTCCTTTTGAGTAATGGCATAAATCCTTCCTTGAGCCGGAGGATGATTATCATGCGATGAAACTCTGTTTTGTTGCATCACTTGTGGTTGTTGTGACTACTCACTTGCTGTCATTGCGGGCAATCCTTTATGCGGTGGCCTTGTTAACCACAGCCGAAACATGCTCCCGTTTGTTTTGGACACGGAGAATTTCCATGAAACCTTCCGCAAGTATGGCAAGCATCGCCTTCAGTGAAGATCGGCTTCTAATTTTTAATCTTTTTATTGCGAGTGGAGAAACATTTTTCTCCCGACCTTGGCCTCTTGTCACGACGCTGGTTGGATTGGGATGCTAGATGATAGGACTTCCCTTGGTTAGTCACGGTGGTAGCTCGTTCTAGGGACTCTTTCTCTACCAGCTGGGCTCGTTCATATAGCTCGTTATAATCTTTGAGGTTCAACGGCACCAATTGACTCTGGATGTTTGGGTTTAAACCATCTCGGAATCTTTTTGCCCTTTCTATTGGATCTTCAATAAGTCTAGGGGTGTACCTTGACAATTAAGCGAATCTTGCTTCGTACTAGTCCACCGTCGTATTGTTTTGCTGGAGTTGCAAGAATTCCTTCACCTTTTGATCACGAGCACATTCGGAAAAATACTTTTTGTTAAATGCTTCGACGAAGACATTCCAGTTGATAGCCATATTTCCTGAGAACACGATTTCTTTTGTCGCCTTCCACCAATGGTTGGTATTACCCTGCAATTGGTATGTCACCAAGGTCACTTTCTCTTCCTCGGAACATCTCAAAAGCTCGAATACCTTTTAGAGTTCATCGATCCAAGATTCCGCCTCTTCGGGATCTCCCATTCCAACAAATTTCGAGGGTCGGAGCTTCAAGAATTGCTCGACCAATCCGTGCATCGTACGGTCACCATTTCCATTTCCTATCGCATTTTCAACATTGGGCACTCTTTGTCAAACTTGTTGTCCCAATAAATCTCCCACGGTCGCAAGAGCCTGTAGAATTCCGTCTATTCGGAGGTCTTGATTTGACTTCCCCTTCGAGGTCAAGGTCGCAGCCGAGTCACAAGCACTCATATTGGTATTCTAAGGGATCTTTCTACAACACAAGAATAAGTCAGTGGTCACAAACAAATATTAGCACACAACCTATTCAACCACAATCAATCATTCACATGCGCAGGGGTGTTTCCTAGCTAACTATCCTAACTTCAGCGCACCTTATCACTCCAGGTCTTTATTTTCGCTTGGATTTTAGAATCGTTCTCCCCCATTCAATGCATAGTTCGGTTTGTTCATCTCTTACCTATCATCCTAGCCAGGAGCTGCACCTTGTTCAGGTCTTTAACCTCGTCGACCACTCTTGCTAGAAGCCGCACCTTGATCAGGCCTCATGCCTTGGCGTCCACTTCATAGCCAAGAGCCGCTCCTTGATCAGGTCCTTCCTCGGTGATCACTCCCTGCCCTCATCGGATCGGGTCCTTTCAGGATTCCACAACCTCTTCTTGGCTCAACACTAAACTTGCACTTACTGGAGTGGAACCTGCTCCGATACCAAAACAGTATGTAACGCCCCCACCTCGGGGTCATTAACGTGACGTCCTATTCATTGTTATCTTTTTAATATGCACAAGCAAAAACGTAAACTCGGGACAATCACATTCAGAATAATAGTGGAATTTAGACAAGCAGTATCATGAGCAAATCTTATGTTTACAGTCCATGCAAACATATTTTAACAAGCCCTTCGGGCCACGGCAAAAAACACATATTTCACATGCATATTCTAAAGGCTCATCCGTTTCTAGCCGACTATGAATAGCAAAACTCGGCTTGGGTAATCCTTTCCCCTCTACTTCATTTTCTCGCTTCTAACTCCATCCACATCTCCTCCTTGCTTCCTGTCCGCATGGCCGATCTACACCCCACCCATGGCATGCCCTAGAGCCGGCCTACTCGCGTCGTAAAAAGGTCCATTGAACCTACATAGGGGTCCAACCCATTCTCCGTCAGTGTAGCCATGCCATGCTACGTACGGGTGAGGCACCAAGTCCGTTAGGCCCTCATTGACCATCACATACGTCGTGATCCGGCAGTAGGTTCGGCCTTCTCGAGCATCTATCACGGTGAGCACTTTAGCTCTCATTTCCACGGGGTTGCCAAACCGGGTCGGGGGAGACGCCATTCTTCGGACCTGAAAAGGAAATAACGGGGGATAAGTCGGGGAGATTCAGCAAGTAAACCTACCAATATCAAGCTAGGATGAGGAGATCGCCGTTAACATAAATCGGCTCTTACCACACCTGCATCAATGACAGATTAATAGCAAAGTTTATACAAGAGAACACCACACAGGGCTATAACGTGTGCACTTTACCAGCCAAATCTTGGTTCTAGCTCAAGACAAACATCAAACATGAAACATTGTCAAATCAAGGGATTGAACCAACTACGACCAACCAAACGATCGAGAAACGGTCCAAGCAAACCGTGTCACAACACATCACAACTTCCTTTCCCGATATTAGAAAGTTTACTTACTCTATGAAATAAAATTAGAACAAGAAAGAAACACGGGAGTCTCGGCGAATCTCAGGTGATCTTCGTCATGTGTCTTGAGCTCGTGGAAGGTGGGATCTCGATCGGTTCTTGGGCGTGAGCTTTCTTGTTTGGCTGAACAAAGAAAGGGAAGATTCGGTGGGTCTCTCTTTCTTGGGCGTGAAATGAGAAGAAGATGGTGATGGCGTGAGACTGGAGAGAGTGGCGCGAGAGAGCTTGAGGGTGGCCATACAAGTGGTGTCTTCTCCTATTTATAGAAGTTCTTTCTTGTTCCCTACTCAAGGCCATTAAAGCTCTTCATTATTAAGGGGCCTCAAAGTCAAGAGTAATAATGATCATTAATGCATGTCATGATAATGGTGCCTCCAAAGTCCAACTAATTAAGGCTTGTCATCGTGAATGGGGCTTCTAAGTTAAGGGTCATTTAATGGCATTAATGAACATAGACCAAAATAAAATGATGAGGAGATCTAGCAAAATCTAAGCAATTAATGTCCTAAATCTCTTCTCCTCTCTCTCTCTCTCTCTCTCTCTCTCTCTCTCGGTTTCTCCCTCGGTCGACCTTCAATCAAGGCTTAGCATAGCTCATTTGAAAGCTCAGAAGGTGCATATTAAATCACTAGAAGACATAAATTCGAAATTTCAATGTTCTCATATAGAAAATGATAAATCTTTGAAATCTGACAAAGTCGGACAATTTTGCACTGTTCACGAAATCGGACTTGAAAATATAATAAATAGATTTCGAAAATTCTCAAATTTGAATATGTCATAAACAAGGCCTTAACAAACATTTCTCGTGAAGAATACGAAATTTGAATCTTTCTGTAAATACCATTTTTAGTAGCTCAAAGACAGACTAAAAACAGTTAACTGGAACAGAATTCTTGTTTCTAAAAGTAAGCTCTTTCCAGAATCCAAGTAATCTCTAAAAATTCCCAAATTTATATATTTTATAAAAAAAGAAGTTCTCAACAACTTTTGTGAAGGTAACTTTTCCAAAATCGTCCCAAAAAAGCTTGTAGAAAATTAAAAAAAAAAGGGTGAACATCACCGAAATATCCATTTTGGGCAGTTTTACACGGTCCGGAAATGAGGCTGTCATACTACTCATATCAAGTCTAAAAATTCTGAAATTAAAGTATGTAAAACGTAAATATGTTTAGAGAAACTTTCGAGAAGGAAGTGTTTGTAAATTCATATCACAAAAGTCTCCACAAAAATAAAAAAATGAAGGGGTATAAAGGATCTGAAACTTGGTTTTTCAGAGCAAGAGTAAAAATTGTTTCCAATTGAAAAACTACCAAACTTAAACTATAGCCATTTCCCAGGGACTGAAATTGAGAATGTTACATTAGCTTCTCGCCGGTGGCCGAATCGGCGACCGGGGAAGAAGATATGGGAAAAAAAAGAAAGAAAAAATATTTAAAAAAAATTAAAATATTGCCACGTCAGCTGGCCGGCGTGCACGTCAGCGCCGATCGGCCAAAAGTGGCTAGACAGACTGAATTGGTACAATTGTAAATGGTTTAAGACTTTTTTGGTAATTTTTCCCAAAATTGTTATGCACAAAAGCGCTGGAACAAAACGGCCCCATCTTTCTCATATTTTTGAGAGGCCATTGAATCAATCTGTATTTCTTTTTTCCTTTCTTTCATTCTGAGTTGCTGTCCATGTACATTACGATTCTCACGGGATAGAAAAGAAGAGTAATCAAATGCATGACGTTGGTTGCACGCTAGTCTTGTTGATTTTTTGGCGAAACAAAAATGTTAGTTTATCTCAACCGTGGGGATGCTATGCGATTCACATAATTGAATTTTTTTGAAAAGCGTACTCAAAAAGTACTTGTCAATCTTTCACTTATTAGAGAGAGATACAAGAGGAGTTTCCTATGAAAGTGGCATAGCATCGCTTTAATAGAGGGGTGGAACTCTCCAAGAAAGACATTGAAAAATTTCACCAATTAAAAAGGTTTCTTAACAATAATGGCCCAATATTTGTTAAGATGTGATACATCTACAAATATATCTCCATCTATACACACATGCATATCATGCAACTTGATTGTGAAGAAATTGATTTGAGTAGACAAATTAGCTAAACATTTCACAAAATGACTAGATGCTAAAAAAATTGTGTGAGATACTCCTGTTAACATTTTCCTACTAAAAATTGCCACAGTCTCTTTCTCAGGACATTGCTAAAACTAATCAATAGCAAAAATATGCTATTGGGGAGAATTTGTCGGCCAAGAATTTCTAAATGAAACAATGAAAGAATAAAATTTATGTAGAATGCCAAAAATTATTAATTTAAGGAGACAGTTAAAAGTTCCTTGGGTGAAGGGCTGATGACTACATAATTTTTAGGCATGACGGGCATGGAGAAATTTAGCTTGACAAAATTGTTTTAGGAGAGATTTATTTGGTGAGTTACCTTTCGGGAGCAATCTCTTTGAAAAAAGAAGAAGCAGATTGTGGATTGAAAATAATCAATTTTCTTTATTTGAATATAAAGTGTCATACAGACAATTTTTTTAACAAAATCTAATTTAATCGGACGATTGATATGTTTTTGTCATTGACTCATCGACATCAGCACAGGGAGAATGTGACTATAGCTCGCTTGCTTTCTTTTCATATTTATTGTTAATAGAAAAAGCAAGTCTAAGTCAAGCCTTCATTTGATATTTCAATAAAAGCACCAGAGCTTTGCATGTGAGCATGTCAGTACTGCTCATTAAGTTCCTCGCACCTTCCAAGCAGTGCTGTGGAAATTACGCCTGCAATAATTGACCTTTCCGTGCAACATGCATCGTAGCGGTTCAATAGGCCGTTGAATCAATCTTTTTTTCCTTTTTCCTTTCTTTCATTCTGAGTTGCTGTCCATGTACGTCGCGATTCTCACGGGATAGAAACGAAGAGTAATCAAATGCATGACTTTGGTTGCGCGCTAGTCCTGTTGATTTTTTGGCGAAACAAAAATGTTAGTTTATCTTAACTGTGGGGATGTTATGCGATTCACATAATTGAATTTTTTGAAAAGCGTACTCAAAAAGCACTCGTCAATCTTTTATTGTTAGAGAGAGACATACAAGAAGAGTTTCCTATAAAAGTAGCATAGCATCACTTTAATAGAGGGGTTGGAACTCTCCAAGAGAGACATTGAAAAATTTCGCCAATCAAAAAGGTTTCTTAGCAATAATGGCCCAATATTTGTTAAGCTGTGGTACATCTACAAATGTATCTCCATCTATACACACACACGCATATCATGCAACTTGATCGCGAAGAAATTGATTTGAGTAGACAAATTAGCTAAACATTTCACAAAATGACTAGATGCTAAAAAGAGTGTGTAAGATACTCTTGTTAATGTTTTCCTGCTAAAAATTGCCACCATCTCTTTCTCAGGACATTGCTAAAACAAATTAATAGCAGCTGTTTCCACTTACCTGCGTCAACCAAACCACAGAATAGGGCACAAAATGAAAAAAAAGGAAAGTAAAAGGACTGAATAAATATGCTATTGGGGAGAATTTGTCGGCCAAGAATTTCTAAATGCAACAATGAAAGAATAAAATTTATGTAGAACGCCAAAAATTATTAATTTAAGGAAAGAGTTAAAAGTGTCTTGGGTGAAGGGCCCGATGACGACATAATTTTTAGGCATGATGAGCATGGAGAAATTTAGTTTGACAAAATTATTTTCGGAGAGATTTATTTGGTGAGTTACCTTTTGGAGCAATCTCTTTGAAAAAAAAATAGATTGTGAATTGAAAATAATCAATTTTCTTTATTTGAATATAAAGTGTCATACAGACAATTTTTTTAACAAAATCTAATTTAATCGGACGATTGATATGTTTGTCATCGACTCATCGACGTTAGCACTGGTAGAATGTGACCATAGCTCGCTTGCTTTCTTTTCATATTTATTGTTAATAGAAAAAGCAAGTCCAAGTCCAGCCTTCATTTGACATTTCACAAAAAGCACCAGAGCTTTGCATGTGAGCATGTCAGTACTGCTCATTAAGTTCCTCGCACCATCCAAGCAGTGCTGCGGAAATTACGCCTGCAATAATTGACCTTTCCGTGCAACATGCATCGTAGCGGTCCAATTGGCATGAAGAGTCTTGGATCGTTTGGATGGCCAGAACTCAGCATTGTTCAAGCACGCACAATAAAGAGCGGTGCGTCTGGGCAAATCCAAGATCGAAGACAGAGAATCGGTGGAGATCATAGCAGTGTGTGGATTGTGTTGTATGAGCGCTACTCGGGTAATCGGTGACTACTTGCTCTTCTCCTCTTCTCTCTTTCCTGCTTTGATCGCTCCATTTTCTTCTGATGAGTTGGACGAGAGCTTTTGTTTTTGTTTGAATGTAGCTCCAAATTGAGTTCTGAGAAACTTTTTTGCACATCCCGAATTTGGGATTTCCATGCTGTCCTTCTTTTGAGGCTCTGCTCCGTCAATCTCGAGATGAAAAGAAAAGAACATACTCATTCAGAAGATTTGCTATACGGAGTGTGTTCCTCATCGACCTCTCCACATGTAGATGATTATGAAGACGGAGCCAAAAAGCCGAAACGAAATGGTTACGAAGTGTTCTTGAGCTTTAGAGGAAAAGATACTCGTAAAGGCTTCATCGATTATCTCTATACTAGTCTTGTTGATGCAGGAATTCACGTGTTCAGAGATAGCAATGAGCTTCATGTTGGCGAGGAGATTGGTCCGGAGCTTCTCTGTAGTATTACACAGTCTATGATCTCGATCCCCATTATTTCAAAGGACTACGCTTCCAGCAAATGGTGCCTTCATGAGCTGGTTCAGATGTTGAAGTGCAGGAGAAGTAAAGGGCAAATAGTGTTACCCATATTTTACAAAGTGGAACCCTCGCACGTGCGACATCTTGCAGGGAGATTTGGAGATGCTAATGCACATAAAAAGAATTCCGATCAAATGGTTGTGAAAGAATGGGAAGATGCACTCAAAGAAGTCAGTTACTTAAAAGGATGGGAATCCGAGAAAATTGATAACGGGTACATTTTTCTCCATCGAAACATTGTTTAATTTTTTATAAATAGATCTTACTTGAAAAAGCATATAAACATTGCCATCATATATTGAAATTTTATAATGTTATTTGACAGGTATGAAGCAGTATTAGTCAAAACGGTCGTAAGAAGAGTTATGAGTGAGTTAAAAAGACTTTTTCAGCTAAATGTTCCCGAACAGTTGGTGGGAACCAGTGATTGTGTGGAACAAATTATGAGTAAGATAGATGCTAAATTCAATGGTACATGGATTATTGGAATTTATGGAATGGGCGGTATTGGTAAGACAACTCTTGCAAAGGTGTTATACAACAAACTGTCTAGTCATTTTGAGGATCGTAGCTTTCTAGCTAATATTCGAGAAACGTCTCAGCGCGAGGGTATTAAATGCCTACAAAAGCAGCTCATTTCTGACATAATAGGAAGTTCATGTGAGGTGTCTAATGTCGATGAAGGAATCGGTGTCCTCAAATCTCGATTTACAAGTAAGAAAATTCTCACTCTTCTTGATGATATGGATGATAATACTCAGTTGAATGCTTTGGTCAGAGATGGTAGTTGGTTTAAAGCAGGAAGTATTGTCATAATCACAACTAGAAACAAGAGTATTCTTGACGAGGCTAGGGCTAGTCACATGTATGAACTCAACGAGTTGCCTTTGGATCAATCATTGATTTTATTTAGTAGACATGCGTTTCGAAAATATTTTCCTTCTAGTGATTATAAGGATATCTCTTATGAGGTTGTATCTACTACCGGGGGGCTTCCTTTATCTCTTGAAGTTATAGGTTCATTCTTATGTGGAAAGACAAAGGAAGCATGGAAAGATACATCAAAGAAATTAAAGAAAGTGCCTAATAAGAAGGTGCAAGAGACCTTGATGATAAGTTACGAAGCATTAGATTATGATGAGCAACAGATTTTTTTGGATATTGCATGTTTTTTTATTGGAGAATCTAAACAAAATCCGACTTATATGTGGGATGCTTGTGATTTTTTCCCCGGGAGGGGGATTGAAGTATTGAGGCTTATGTCCCTCATTAAAGTTGATGAAAACGGCACATTGATGATGCATGATCAACTGAGAGATCTTGGAAGGGAAATTGTTCGTCTAGAAAATCAAAAGAAGCCTCAAAAGCGTAGCAGATTATGGATTCGTGAGGAAGCCACGGATGTGCTCGAGAGTAACAAAGTAAGAGTTTTCTCTACTTGTCTTAATTAGTGAATGTGAGTCCATCTTCTCTTTCTTGTTTGAATTAAAATTGTTGCCGGTCCTAAGTCCCCAAAACTTGCTGCTTCTACCAACAAAAGAGCTCTTTCGATTAATTGTTGTTCTTGCCTGGTTTTAGGACATAATTGAGGAGCAATATCTTGGTTATTGATAAATGATATATCTCTTTACCTGGTAGTATTGTGATGAGGACACTCTCCTTTTGGTAACTTCAACGCAACAACACAACTACAAAAACATAATGATTAACAGAGCACTTTTAGAGAAAAGCTCGCATAAATTGTTGAGACCATGCTTTTCTCTCATATCATTTTGACGTGCATGTTTGATGTTTGGATTCTTATTTTGATTTCTTGCTAAGTCTGGTTCTTTCTTTTTTCTTCTACTCATTATTGACTTCTTATGAGTTGTTTGTTATGATAATGAGACCTCTATTCGTTTGTGACAATTGGCTATCAAGGTTCTTGTAATTTTTAAGTTGGGCTAAGCACAGATTTAGTACCCCCTAAGTATTATTGTTTGTGTGATTTAGTCTTTTATCTATTTTTTATGCTCAATGTAGTCCTTTATCTTTCCAAGTTTGTGCAATTGAGTCCTTTGTTGTCAATCGTTAGTTAACACCGTTGATTTGTTAATGTCACTTTCATATTTATTTATGATATATACGCAACTGTGTAGTATAACGCTCTAATTATATATTATTTCGTTCTATTGACTTTTCATAATAGTGGATAATTTTCTTCCGTGAATTTGCTAATACTTTTTTAGTTCTGTGATGTTGGATTAATTTTTCTGTTAATCTCCCGATAATATTCATTTGTCAAATATAGGCTTTCATGTTGTAATAATTGCATCGTTCAACTCCAAGTGAGCATTGTATTTAGCAAAGATTTAGTTAATCTTTATATCGTCATTTGTTAAATATGGGCTATCCATGTTATATAACTTTTTTGTCGATTTTTTATTTCTCAAGTATTAGCTACCATGTTATAATAGATATTTCTACATCTTCATAATGAGCATTTTATAGCACATAATTAGTACCTTTACATAATTTATTTGTTAAATATGAGCTATCATGTTACATAATTTTTTTATATAATCTGCTTGTGAAATAGAACAAAATTTTTTCTCATAATGAGTATCCATAGAACTTTTTAATCATAATAGCCATCGCTAATAATGCATTTTGTTATACTTATTGTAGAAATATATATAACCACGTAAAAAGATCCGTCTAAACATATGTTCTTTTTCCTTCTATGATGGACAAATTTATTACATTCATTTGTTTGTAAAGCATGCTAAACAATGATGATGGATATTTCTTAGTCACAATGGTTATCCATACACGTTTTCAATCATAACAGTCGTTGCTACATTGCGTCATACTTATTGTTGAAATATATGCATCCATGTAATAGATTCCTCTAAACATATACATTTTTTCTTCCATGATGGGTAATTTGATTATATTAATTTATTCCTAAAGCATGTAATATAAGTTTTCTCGTGATGATGGATATCTTTTTTATTGATTTTTTAATATTATGTATTTGTCAAATATGAGTCAAATATCTGTAATTTGACAAGTATGCTTTTAATATTATTTGCTTGTCAAATATGAAGCCGTCGCACATAATAAAAGATAAATTCATAAATTGTTCCCATTGCTTCAAAATAAATATGTTATGTTGTTTGGTAAGATTTATGGATTAAAATAAGACATTCGAAGAAAAAAGTTAAATCTTTACAATAAACGGAACAATAGAGCCATAAATATTTTACTTAGATTTTTAACACTCAAAACACTTTTAACTTCTGCTTTGCACTCTAGTCTCAGGATCTTGATCTTCCCTATTCTTCACAAATTCAATGAATTTACAAAACTAGAGGTGGTCAACAAATTACACTAACAACCCCTATGGTTACGGAAATGGAATAAGGCTACAATATAATCACTATTACATTGTAACGTAATAAAGCTGTAGTAGCTATATGTTGATTGGTTTAAGTTATGTAATAATTATTACATGGTTTTGTTTCATGAACAACATGTGTAATACGTAGAAATGTGTCTATTCAAACTGACGTTTTCCAAACCAAGTGTCTGCTAATGCAAAAGCATTATGTATGTACCACAAAAAAAAAGTCGTCTAGAAGCTACACCACTCAAAATGCAAAGAGAAATTCCGGTCCAGACGTATTACTTCCTAGAGAGGTGGTCAAAGCAATGGCTCATTCCAATACTTGTGATGTAAATAATTATGGTTTTGAATTTTGTGTCTTGATTAATTTTCATTATTAGCATGAAAGTTAAAAGGTATGCAACTAAAAGCAATTACAACATATGGATGATTTGTGCAAGTATCAGACAAGCATGTGCAAATGTCATGAGTATCTTTAATTGAAAAAACTCTAAATATAATGAAGTAACGAGATTTGTAAAAAAATTTCTACCAATGCGTTTCAGCGAACACATTTTTTCACACATGAAAATGTAATCAACTATATATAACATTGCTTAGAACTGAAAAAAAAAGGGTATCTATGAAGTTATTAATGAAAATACGATAATATACAAAAAAAAAATTGAAGGATAAATAAGTAGTGTCACATCCGAAAGGATAAAAGTTTGAAGGAAATATTCAAACCACCAAACAAATCCGTCTTGTAACTCTCATGATTTGTGCTCACTGTGCAATTCATCACCTAAGACAAAATAAATTTGAGGTCCCTAAAATTTTTGGTTACAACGAAAGAAAAATGGAAAAGACTTGAATTCCCTTTGTATCCAATTTAATCAATCCTCATGTACAATATAACATCCTGAATTTTGACCCGTTATCGGGACCAATAAAGTGTATATTCATTCTCGTGTAATTTTAGTGAGTCTCGCCTGAACCTGATCAGTCTCGGGACACTGACCATATGAGAAAGGCTAAATAGGAACATGTACGTGGACCGAGAACCCGATCGCGACTGAACGCTGATTTCGAAGAACGTTGAGGAAATATTTTGAGCCAATATAGGCCGATCTTAGGAAAATGACTGGTTGATTTTGTCAGTAACGTACGATCGGATCGCGAGTGATTTCGCACGACCGAAAGTACACCTGGCGAATGAAACCTGATTTTAATCCAAACGATCGCGACCCTGGTGCTAGTGATAATTCCTCTCGTTCTCTCGAAATTTAGGCCATCACGATTCGGACAATCTTAGGTCGATACGCGTAACACCTAAACAGCCGCTCGTTAGTGAGAGACCCTAAAACTGCAAAACGAGCATATTGAGATTACAATATTGGACCCGAGTTTCGATATCAAAATCTCAAGGGTAATTACGACTATTTTGCAAGACGGACGTCAATTTGGAATGGCCATTCATATTTGGGATTAAAACGGTTGAAAACTGAAAATCTGTAAGAAAGTGAGAAAAAGACCATTTTGCCCCTGGGAACGCCGAGGCCGAATTCGGAGGCCGTTTGAGGTTATTTTTCGCGGCCAACGTCATTTTGGGGTAGCCAAGTGTGTTTGGAGTGGTTTTGGACAAAAAGTGGATTTTCGACAAAAATTGGAAAATAATATTATTTTATTCCCGGAAACTTCACAGACGATTTTCGAAGGCTTAGAAAGTGAATTTCGCGATTCCGACTCTGGATTAGGTATCACATGAATATTTAGGACCGGTATGAGCGAAAATTGGAATTTTGGTCCGGGACGGAAAAAGGACGAAAATGCCCCTAGGTCATTTTTAATTATTCCGAATTTTTTAGGGCAATTTTGGGAATTAACCAAGGTTGGTTAAGGCTAACTAAGGTGAGTTAACCATGGTTAGGGGCAATTGACCATTTTGCCCTTGAATTATTGATTTTGAAGCATTTCTAGCCATTGGATTAAGGGCATTTTGGGCATAATGGCTAAGATCTTGACATGTGGCATCCACCATGGATAATGTTGACCACCCTTGACCCTCTCTCTCTCCTCAGCTCTCTCTCCTCCGGCGTCTCTCTCTCTCTCCTCCCGAAATTCTCTCTCGACCGCCCTCTCTCTCTCACGCCGATCAGCGCCCAGCCCACTGTTCACGCCGGAACAGCAGCCTCGCCGGAGCTGCTGGCCTCCGGCCGTCGTGCACCGTCCCCTGGTGCCGTCCCCAGCCTCGTCGCACCATCTTCCCCCACTTCCGCCGCCCGTTCGCAGCCGCTCCAGCCGGGCGTGCAAGGACGCCGTCGCCGTCGCCGGGCTCGTCCGCCTGGCCGCGCCGCCGTGCACCACCCCAACCGTCCAGCCTCGCCTCACCGTCTCCCTTTCAGTCAGCCTCAGCCCACCCTCACCGGCTCTTCCCCTGTCCTTGGCCGAGCTTGGCCGTGAGCTTGCCGGACCGCCGTGAGCCGCCGGCTTGCCTTGGAGCGCCGCCGCCGATTGTACCGCTCGCCGGTCATCGGCCGCTCGTTCCCGTCGTCTCGCGTCGCTAATAGGCGAGTAAAACCACTAATCCCTGAATTAGACTAATTTTGTGCAATTAGGGGTTTAATTAGGAGGATTAGGCTAAATTAGGGCCTAATGTGGTGAATTTGTGCATTGGATGATTAGTGGACTTAATTAGGACTAATTACAATGGTTTAGTGGTAATTTAGAGAAGAAATGAGGGCTGAATTGGGATGGGCTTCATGGGCTCCGAATTTTGATTAAATGGGCCTTGAAATTAGAAACTAAATGGGCCCTTGATGTTGGACTTAATTGAAATTGTTTGAAGCCCAATTGGAAAAATTTAATGGGCCTTGATGTTGGACTTAATTGAAATTGTTGAAGCCCATTGGGATTTAATTGGGCCTTTGATTGTGAATGTCCACATTGGTTTTGATATGATTTATGAATATAATTGTGACCGACGGGTCAGGCCTACGGGTCGAGTATAATTGTGACCGACGGGTCAGGCCTACGGGTCGAGTATAATTGTGACCGACGGGTCAGGCCTACGGGTCGAATATAATTATGACCGACGGGTCAGGCCTAAGGGTCGAGTATTATTGTGACCGACGGGTCAGGCCTACGGGTCGAATATAATTGTGACCGACGGGTCGGGCCTTCGGGTCGATTTAATTGTGATGACCATTGGGTCATGGCCTTCGGGTCGATTTATACAACTGTGGGCCTTCGGGTCGGGCCTTCGGGTCGAATGATATATGACCACTGAGTCATGGCCTTCGGGTCGATTAAACTGTTCATGAGTGTACTATTACTGAGAGCCTAACCTGCAGGGCTGGAATAGAGAAATTGGGGCTGAGGGCCCGAGTGATTTTAATATGATTCAATTACTGGTTCGGCAATTCATGCGTTTTATTTACTTCTGGAGGTGCACGTTAGTCTAGTTTAGGATTAGAGATTTTACTTGCTGAGTTTATCTCACGGTTGTGGTAAAACCGAATTTCAGACCCCCGTCCATAGCATGCCGAGGAATGGCCCTCTTTTTGGATACCCGCACCGCATTCAAAGATCGTCCAGTGTACACCCGTGTGGGGATGGAACAGCTTATGTTAGGTTTCATTCAGTGGTGTTAGTAGACGTGGGAGAAGATTTCAATCATACTCAAGAGTATGTGGCTTGGTGCCATAGGGGTGCAGACGGTGTAATAGGACCCCCGATGAGGACTTTTGATGTGCCAATAGATGTAAATGGAGTTATGATTCCACAGATGGTGAGTGGTGAAGTCTCTGATCCTCCAGCCTCCCTTAGTGTGAGCAGTGTAGGTGATACCGTGGACGGACCGATAGCTGTGGATGAGGTGCAAGGAGATGAGCAAGTTATAGTTGAGGATGTGATCGAGGAGGAAGACGAAGAACAGAATTTGGAAGTGGTAGGAGAGAATGCTGAAGCAGCAGGAGAAATAGCAGAGGTTGGATCGGACGAAGAAATACTATCGGAGGAGGATTCTTCTGAGGAATCTGCAGCACCATCCGATCCAAACCGGGAGCAGTAGAGCTGGTTTCAGTGTTAGGAGTTAGGTTAACCCTCTTTTGTTGTATCCTCTCCCAGATAGTAAGCTGACACCTCTAGGCCACCGATCCTTTTTGTTTAGTGGCCTTTTGTTGTATTCTTTTTTGTTGTAAATAACTAGTTTGTATAAGTTTTAAAAAGGGTGATTATATATTAGTATTTCTTTAGCACATTATTGTCTATTGCTATTCATGGTTATAATTTCATGTCTGGGTGTGTATATATATATATATATATATATATATATATATACGTTGCTTCCGCATGTGACGTGCATTTGCTCTGATTTGGGTTACGGGTCGGTGACGCAATCCTGGGAGCGTCGCACCTCAAGTCGACCTACGTGCGGATGTTCAGCCTTCGTGGGGTACGGGGCGTGACATCCCCGTTCGAATTGGTATCAGAGCAAGGACAGCTCTGTTTGACCTAGTTGAGCCTTGGAGTGATAAGGAGAAATGACCATGGGTAGCTATAGGGTGACTTAGTGTGCTAAGTGTACCTCCAGAATGTTTGTGCTTGACTGTTGTGGTGATTGATTGAACCAGTATTGTGCAGGTGCGGCAGGACCCAAGGTTAGTGTGCGAGTTCTTGGGTGAAAATTTTGTGTTGTTATGTTAGCCGCATGCTGAGTGCTTAATTGTTTCTGTGTTTATACCTGCCTAGGACTTAGACCGGTTAGTTGGTTTAGGTCTCTAATTCCTAGATGGAATTATGTCAGGTAGTTGAGCACTCAGAGTGATTAGATGAGCAGCGAGAGAGGCAGAGTAGGAAGAGCCCCAAGGAGGGGCGCAGGAAGAGGAACTCGAGGTGGAGGTCGTGGTAGAGCCAGAGCGATAGAGAACATAGTTGCGGGTGCTAGAGAGGAAGGGAATCCTAGAGTTGGTGTTGGGGCTGCAGTAGACCCCAGAGCTGATGTTAGGCAGGCGGAAGATCCGCGCATGGAAGGAGTTCTTAGGGCGCTAGACCGAATTGGTAATGTGATGGATAGGCAGGCGCAGGAAAGAGAGAATGCGACCGCTCAGGCTGCTGAGGCCGCAGCAGTTGCTGCCGTCCATGAGAATCAAGCCCAAGCCCAGCCAGTGCAAGCTCAACCAATGGTGGCCCCGAGACCAATGCACCAGTTGGTGGAGCATTTCCTTAAGTTGAAACCGCCCAAGTTCACGGGTAGAGGTGACCCCGAAGCCGCCCCGCGTTGGGTGGAGGAGTTGGAAAAAGCATTTGAGCTGTTAGAGTGTACTGAGAGGGAGAAGATCTCCTTGGCATCGTATCAATTGCAGGATAATGCCCACGATTGGTGGAAGGCGGTTAAGGATAGAGTGTTTCCGGAGTTTATGGAACCGACCTGGGCAATTTTCGTTGAGCATTTCTATGGGCAGTTTTTCTCTGAGAGTGCCCAGGAGAAGAAAATGGCAGAGTTTATGAGGCTTCGTCAGGGATCGATGACAGTGGTGCAGTATGAGGCAGAGTTTATCAGACTATCCAGATTTGCCCCGAGAATGGTTGAGAATCCCTTGGACAAGGCTCGAAGGTTCCGGGATGGACTGAAACCGGAGCTTCGCACTCAGATGCTTTTATTGAATATCAGAGATTATCGAGAGTTATATGAGCGAGCCCAGACTATGGAGCGGGATCAGATTGAAAGGGCATCAGCATCGGGTTCGACGTTTATTCCTAACCGGGACAATCGTCGCTTTGTAAGGAGACCAATGGCCAGTAATAGACGGTTTGTTCCGCCCCCGAGAAGGATTATCGGGAAACCCAGTCAAGCGCCAAATAGAATCGGAGCTTGTTTTCGTTGCGGGAGTTTGGGACATCAGATAAAGAATTGCCCCCAGCAACGAGTTTTGGGACCCCCAGGACCACAGCAACAACCCCGAGCGGGAAATCAGGTCGGGAATCCCCCACAGGCTACTCAGGGTAGACCACCTGCTCAAGGACGAGTGTATGCTATGGCGCGTAAGGATGCTGAGGACGCGCCGGGTGTGGTCACAGGTACCGTTTCTCTTTGCAATCATTCGGCATATGCGTTGTTTGATCCCGGGGCAACCCATTCGTTTATTTCTGAGCAGTTTGTTAGATTGGTTGGTTTGGAGCCTGTTTTACTTGAAATTATGTTGTGTGTGATGACCCCACTGCATGATAGGGTGTTAGTATCATTGGGGTGCTTGGACTGTAAAATTGTAATTGGAAATGTTGAGGAAAGGATTGATTTAGCTGTGTTAGCCATGTATGACTTTGATGTGATCATTGGTATGGATTGGCTGACTAAACAGAAAGCCGTTATGGATTGCGGCAGCAGAACGATCCAATTTAATCCGATTGGTCGTCCTAAGTTTGAATTTCAGGGAAACCGAGGAGGAACCTCGATCCCTTGGATTTCCTCAATGGAGGCAACAGAGATGCTTGAGGAAGGTTGTGAGGGGTATTTGGTTAACGTTAAGGATCCGACATTGGTGGAGCCTAAATTGGAAGAAATCTCTGTAGTATGTAATTTCCCCGAGGTTTTTCCTCAAGAGTTGCCGGGTTTGCCACCCGAACGAGAAGTGGAATTTGTAATAGAGTTGGCCCCAGGAACTGAGCCAATTTCTAAGGCCCCGTATCGGATGTCTTTGTCGGAACTGAAGGAGCTGAAAGTCCAGATGCAGGAGTTGTTAGACAAAGGATTTATTCGTCCTAGTGCGTCTCCATGGGGAGCGCCAGTCCTGTTTGTAAGGAAAAAGGACGGGACGTTGAGGTTATGTATAGACTACCGGCAGTTGAATCAGGTGACTATAAAGAATAAGTATCCACTGCCAAGGATCGACGACTTGTTCGATCAGTTGCAAGGGGCGTCAGTATTTTCCAAGATTGATCTACGGACAGGGTATCATCAGTTAAGAATTCGAAAGGAGGATATACCCAAGACTGCATTTAGGACGAGGTACGGGCATTATGAGTTTACAGTTATGCCCTTTGGTTTAACGAATGCCCCTGCAGCTTTCATGGATCTGATGAACAGAGTTTTTAAGGAATTTCTGGATCAGTTTGTCATCGTGTTCATTGACGATATTCTGATGTATTCGAAGAGTTCAGAGGAGCATGAAGTGCATTTGACTGAAGTTCTACGGACGTTAAGGGAACATGCGCTTTATGCTAAGTTCAGCAAATGTGAATTCTGGCTTAGCAAGGTAGCCTTTCTTGGACATATCGTGTCGGGAGAAGGAATATCAGTGGATCCGATTAAGATTGAAGCAGTGCTTAAGTGGCCCAAGCCGACGTCAGTGACAGAGATAAGAAGTTTCTTAGGACTGGCTGGCTATTATCGACGTTTTGTGGAAGGATTCTCGTCGATAGCCACGCCCTTGACGCGATTACTGAAAAAGGAAACTAAGTTTGAATGGGACGATAAGTGCGAACGAAGTTTTCAGGAACTTAAGCACAGACTGACGACAGCTCCAGTTTTGACTATCCCCTCTGGACCTGGTGGATTTGAGGTTTATAGCGATGCTTCGTTCAAAGGACTGGGTTGTGTATTAATGCAACATGGAAAAGTAGTTGCGTATGCGTCGCGTCAGTTGAGACCTCATGAAGCGAATTATCCGACGCATGACTTAGAGTTGGCTGCCATCGTCTTTGCACTCAAAATCTGGAGACATTATTTATGTGGGGAAAAGTTTCAGATCTATACGGATCATCAGAGCCTCAAATACCTGTTCTCGCAGAAAGAGTTGAATATGAGACAGCGTAGATGGATGGAGCTTCTTAAGGATTATGATTGCGACATCCTGTATCACCCTGGAAAAGCGAATAGAGTGGCAGATGCACTGAGTCGCAAGTCTAGCATGGCACACTTGATGATTAAGGAATGGACGTTATTGGAAAGGCTCCGAGACTCGGAATTTAAATTGGAATTAAGCCATGTGTCGAATTTGCTGGCCACTTTGAGGATCGAGCCGGAGATTCAAACTAAGATTAAGGCTCTACAACCCACGGATAAGGAAATTCAGAAAATTGTGGGAATGGATGCCTCGGCAAGGAAGCCAGACTTCCAGGTATCAGAAGATGGAGTCCTGAAGTATAGAGGACGATGGTGTGTACCGGATGATATTGAGCTTAAGGAAGAAATATTAAGAGAAGCTCATCGCAGCAATTACAGTATCCACCCTGGCAGTACGAAAATGTATCAGAATCTACGGCAGCATTATTGGTGGAACGGATTGAAAACGGATGTGGCCAGACATGTGGCTAAGTGTTTGACGTGCCAACAAGTAAAGGCACAACATTGTAAACCTGGAGGACTGTTGCGACCGTTGGAAATTCCCGAGTGGAAATGGGAACATATTACCATGGACTTTGTAACGGGACTACCAAGGAGTCAGAGAGGGCACGATTCCATTTGGGTGATAGTGGATAGATTGACTAAGTCAGCGCATTTTCTGGCAGTGCGCAAGGATTTTGAGTTAGAAAGGTATGTAGAGCTGTATGTAAGACAGATTGTGAGACTGCATGGAGTGCCAGTGACGATTACTTCAGATCGTGATCCGAGGTTTACAGCGAACTTCTGGAAAAGTCTGCAGACAGCTTTGGGGACAAAGGTGCAGTTCAGTACAGCTTATCATCCGCAGACTGATGGGCAATCAGAAAGAACAATCCAGACTCTTGAGGATATGTTGAGGGCTTGTGTAGTGGATTTTCAGGGTAAATGGGAAGAACAGCTGCATCTGGTGGAGTTTGCATATAATAACAGTTACCAGCAGAGTATCCAGATGGCCCCATTTGAGGCTTTGTATGGCAGAGCATGTAGGACTCCCGTGTGCTGGGATGAAGTGGGAGAACGGAGCATTACGGGCCCAGAGTTGGTACAGCAGACAGTGGAAGCTGTCGAGATTATTCGAGAGAGGTTAAAGACAGCACAGAGTCGACAGAAAAGTTATGCCGATCGGAGACGACGACATCTGGAATTTCAAGTTGGGGACCATGTATTTTTAAAGGTGTCGCCTATGAAGGGATTATCCCGATTTGGCAAGAAAGGAAAGTTGAGTCCGAGATTTGTTGGGCCGTTTGAGATTTTGGAAAAGATTGGCGACATGGCGTACAGACTAGCCTTGCCACCGAATTTGTCCCAGATACACAATGTCTTCCACGTGTCGATGTTGAGAAAGTATGAACCGGATCCGACACACGTTCTAAGATACGAAGAAATAGACGTGGACGATAGGGTGTCGTACGTGGAGAGACCAGTCAGAATCGAAGATAGAAAGGATCGAGTACTTCGGAACAAGACAATCCCGATGGTGAAGGTAGTTTGGGAGCACCACGGGACAGAGGGCGCTACTTGGGAAAGCGAGGAAACTATGCGACGTCAACACCCCCAGTTGTTCGAAGAGCAGGGTTGAAGTGCAAATTTCGAGGACGAAATTTTTGTAAGGGGGGAAGAGTTGTAACATCCTGAATTTTGACCCGTTATCGGGACCAATAAAGTGTATATTCATTCTCGTGTAATTTTAGTGAGTCTCGCCTGAACCTGATCAGTCTCGGGACACTGACCATATGAGAAAGGCTAAATAGGAACATGTACGTGGACCGAGAACCCGATCGCGACTGAACGCTGATTTCGAAGAACGTTGAGGAAATATTTTGAGCCAATATAGGCCGATCTTAGGAAAATGACTGGTTGATTTTGTCAGTAACGTACGATCGGATCGCGAGTGATTTCGCACGACCGAAAGTACACCTGGCGAATGAAACCTGATTTTAATCCAAACGATCGCGACCCTGGTGCTAGTGATAATTCCTCTCGTTCTCTCGAAATTTAGACCATCACGATTCGGACAATCTTAGGTCGATACGCGTAACACCTAAACAGCCGCTCGTTAGTGAGAGACCCTAAAACTGCAAAACGAGCATATTGAGATTACAATATTGGACCCGAGTTTCGATATCAAAATCTCAAGGGTAATTACGACTATTTTGCAAGACGGACGTCAATTTGGAATGGCCATTCATATTTGGGATTAAAACGGTTGAAAACTGAAAATCTGTAAGAAAGTGAGAAAAAGACCATTTTGCCCCTGGGAACGCCGAGGCCGAATTCGGAGGCCGTTTGAGGTTATTTTTCGCGGCCAACGTCATTTTGGGGTAGCCAAGTGTGTTTGGAGTGGTTTTGGACAAAAAGTGGATTTTCGACAAAAATTGGAAAATAATATTATTTTATTCCCGGAAACTTCACAGACGATTTTCGAAGGCTTAGAAAGTGAATTTCGCGATTCCGACTCTGGATTAGGTATCACATGAATATTTAGGACCGGTATGAGCGAAAATTGGAATTTTGGTCCGGGACGGAAAAAGGACGAAAATGCCCCTAGGTCATTTTTAATTATTCCGAATTTTTTAGGGCAATTTTGGGAATTAACCAAGGTTGGTTAAGGCTAACTAAGGTGAGTTAACCATGGTTAGGGGCAATTGACCATTTTGCCCTTGAATTATTGATTTTGAAGCATTTCTAGCCATTGGATTAAGGGCATTTTGGGCATAATGGCTAAGATCTTGACATGTGGCATCCACCATGGATAATGTTGACCACCCTTGACCCTCTCTCTCTCCTCAGCTCTCTCTCCTCCGGCGTCTCTCTCTCTCTCCTCCCGAAATTCTCTCTCGACCGCCCTCTCTCTCTCACGCCGATCAGCGCCCAGCCCACTGTTCACGCCGGAACAGCAGCCTCGCCGGAGCTGCTGGCCTCCGGCCGTCGTGCACCGTCCCCTGGTGCCGTCCCCAGCCTCGTCGCACCATCTTCCCCCACTTCCGCCGCCCGTTCGCAGCCGCTCCAGCCGGGCGTGCAAGGACGCCGTCGCCGTCGCCGGGCTCGTCCGCCTGGCCGCGCCGCCGTGCACCACCCCAACCGTCCAGCCTCGCCTCACCGTCTCCCTTTCAGTCAGCCTCAGCCCACCCTCACCGGCTCTTCCCCTGTCCTTGGCCGAGCTTGGCCGTGAGCTTGCCGGACCGCCGTGAGCCGCCGGCTTGCCTTGGAGCGCCGCCGCCGATTGTACCGCTCGCCGGTCATCGGCCGCTCGTTCCCGTCGTCTCGCGTCGCTAATAGGCGAGTAAAACCACTAATCCCTGAATTAGACTAATTTTGTGCAATTAGGGGTTTAATTAGGAGGATTAGGCTAAATTAGGGCCTAATGTGGTGAATTTGTGCATTGGATGATTAGTGGACTTAATTAGGACTAATTACAATGGTTTAGTGGTAATTTAGAGAAGAAATGAGGGCTGAATTGGGATGGGCTTCATGGGCTCCGAATTTTGATTAAATGGGCCTTGAAATTAGAAACTAAATGGGCCCTTGATGTTGGACTTAATTGAAATTGTTTGAAGCCCAATTGGAAAAATTTAATGGGCCTTGATGTTGGACTTAATTGAAATTGTTGAAGCCCATTGGGATTTAATTGGGCCTTTGATTGTGAATGTCCACATTGGTTTTGATATGATTTATGAATATAATTGTGACCGACGGGTCAGGCCTACGGGTCGAGTATAATTGTGACCGACGGGTCAGGCCTACGGGTCGAGTATAATTGTGACCGACGGGTCAGGCCTACGGGTCGAATATAATTGTGACCGACGGGTCAGGCCTACGGGTCGAGTATTATTGTGACCGACGGGTCAGGCCTACGGGTCGAATATAATTGTGACCGACGGGTCGGGCCTTCGGGTCGATTTAATTGTGATGACCATTGGGTCATGGCCTTCGGGTCGATTTATACAACTGTGGGCCTTCGGGTCGGGCCTTCGGGTCGAATGATATATGACCACTGAGTCATGGCCTTCGGGTCGATTAAACTGTTCATGAGTGTACTATTACTGAGAGCCTAACCTGCAGGGCTGGAATAGAGAAATTGGGGCTGAGGGCCCGAGTGATTTTAATATGATTCAATTACTGGTTCGGCAATTCATGCGTTTTATTTACTTCTGGAGGTGCACGTTAGTCTAGTTTAGGATTAGAGATTTTACTTGCTGAGTTTATCTCACGGTTGTGGTAAAACCGAATTTCAGACCCCCGTCCATAGCATGCCGAGGAACGGCCCTCTTTTTGGATACCCGCACCGCATTCAAAGATCGTCCAGTGTACACCCGTGTGGGGATGGAACAGCTTATGTTAGGTTTCATTCAGTGGTGTTAGTAGACGTGGGAGAAGATTTCAATCATACTCAAGAGTATGTGGCTTGGTGCCGTAGGGGTGCAGACGGTGTAATAGGACCCCCGATGAGGACTTTTGATGTGCCAATAGATGTAAATGGAGTTATGATTCCACAGATGGTGAGTGGTGAAGTCTCTGATCCTCCAGCCTCCCTTAGTGTGAGCAGTGTAGGTGATACCGTGGACGGACCGATAGCTGTGGATGAGGTGCAAGGAGATGAGCAAGTTATAGTTGAGGATGTGATCGAGGAGGAAGACGAAGAACAGAATTTGGAAGTGGTAGGAGAGAATGCTGAAGCAGCAGGAGAAATAGCAGAGGTTGGATCGGACGAAGAAATACTATCGGAGGAGGATTCTTCTGAGGAATCTGCAGCACCATCCGATCCAAACCGGGAGCAGTAGAGCTGGTTTCAGTGTTAGGAGTTAGGTTAACCCTCTTTTGTTGTATCCTCTCCCAGATAGTAAGCTGACACCTCTAGGCCACCGATCCTTTTTGTTTAGTGGCCTTTTGTTGTATTCTTTTTTGTTGTAAATAACTAGTTTGTATAAGTTTTAAAAAGGGTGATTATATATTAGTATTTCTTTAGCACATTATTGTCTATTGCTATTCATGGTTATAATTTCATGTCTGGGTGTATATATATATATATATATATATATATATATATATATACGTTGCTTCCGCATGTGACGTGCATTTGCTCTGATTTGGGTTACGGGTCGGTGACGCAATCCTGGGAGCGTCGCACCTCAAGTCGACCTACGTGCGGATGTTCAGCCTTCGTGGGGTACGGGGCGTGACATCCCCGTTCGAATTGGTATCAGAGCAAGGACAGCTCTGTTTGACCTAGTTGAGCCTTGGAGTGATAAGGAGAAATGACCATGGGTAGCTATAGGGTGACTTAGTGTGCTAAGTGTACCTCCAGAATGTTTGTGCTTGACTGTTGTGGTGATTGATTGAACCAGTATTGTGCAGGTGCGGCAGGACCCAAGGTTAGTGTGCGAGTTCTTGGGTGAAAATTTTGTGTTGTTATGTTAGCCGCATGCTGAGTGCTTAATTGTTTCTGTGTTTATACCTGCCTAGGACTTAGACCGGTTAGTTGGTTTAGGTCTCTAATTCCTAGATGGAATTATGTCAGGTAGTTGAGCACTCAGAGTGATTAGATGAGCAGCGAGAGAGGCAGAGTAGGAAGAGCCCCAAGGAGGGGCGCAGGAAGAGGAACTCGAGGTGGAGGTCGTGGTAGAGCCAGAGCGATAGAGAACATAGTTGCGGGTGCTAGAGAGGAAGGGAATCCTAGAGTTGGTGTTGGGGCTGCAGTAGACCCCAGAGCTGATGTTAGGCAGGCGGAAGATCCGCGCATGGAAGGAGTTCTTAGGGCGCTAGACCGAATTGGTAATGTGATGGATAGGCAGGCGCAGGAAAGAGAGAATGCGACCGCTCAGGCTGCTGAGGCCGCAGCAGTTGCTGCCGTCCATGAGAATCAAGCCCAAGCCCAGCCAGTGCAAGCTCAACCAATGGTGGCACCGAGACCAATGCACCAGTTGGTGGAGCATTTCCTTAAGTTGAAACCGCCCAAGTTCACGGGTAGAGGTGACCCCGAAGCCGCCCCGCGTTGGGTGGAGGAGTTGGAAAAAGCATTTGAGCTGTTAGAGTGTACTGAGAGGGAGAAGATCTCCTTGGCATCGTATCAATTGCAGGATAATGCCCACGATTGGTGGAAGGCGGTTAAGGATAGAGTGTTTCCGGAGTTTATGGAACCGACCTGGGCAATTTTCGTTGAGCATTTCTATGGGCAGTTTTTCTCTGAGAGTGCCCAGGAGAAGAAAATGGCAGAGTTTATGAGGCTTCGTCAGGGATCGATGACAGTGGTGCAGTATGAGGCAGAGTTTATCAGACTATCCAGATTTGCCCCGAGAATGGTTGAGAATCCCTTGGACAAGGCTCGAAGGTTCCGGGATGGACTGAAACCGGAGCTTCGCACTCAGATGCTTTTATTGAATATCAGAGATTATCGAGAGTTATATGAGCGAGCCCAGACTATGGAGCGGGATCAGATTGAAAGGGCATCAGCATCGGGTTCGAGGTTTATTCCTAACCGGGACAATCGTCGCTTTGTAAGGAGACCAATGGCCAGTAATAGACGGTTTGTTCCGCCCCCGAGAAGGATTATCGGGAAACCCAGTCAAGCGCCAAATAGAATCGGAGCTTGTTTTCGTTGCGGGAGTTTGGGACATCAGATAAAGAATTGCCCCCAGCAACGAGTTTTGGGACCCCCAGGACCACAGCAACAACCCCGAGCGGGAAATCAGGTCGGGAATCCCCCACAGGCTACTCAGGGTAGACCACCTGCTCAAGGACGAGTGTATGCTATGGCGCGTAAGGATGCTGAGGACGCGCCGGGTGTGGTCACAGGTACCGTTTCTCTTTGCAATCATTCGGCATATGCGTTGTTTGATCCCGGGGCAACCCATTCGTTTATTTCTGAGCAGTTTGTTAGATTGGTTGGTTTGGAGCCTGTTTTACTTGAAATTATGTTGTGTGTGACGACCCCACTGCATGATAGGGTGTTAGTATCATTGGGGTGCTTGGACTGTAAAATTGTAATTGGAAATGTTGAGGAAAGGATTGATTTAGCTGTGTTAGCCATGTATGACTTTGATGTGATCATTGGTATGGATTGGCTGACTAAACAGAAAGCCGTTATGGATTGCGGCAGCAGAACGATCCAATTTAATCCGATTGGTCGTCCTAAGTTTGAATTTCAGGGGAACCGAGGAGGAACCTCGATCCCTTGGATTTCCTCAATGGAGGCAACAGAGATGCTTGAGGAAGGTTGTGAGGGGTATTTGGTTAACGTTAAGGATCCGACATTGGTGGAGCCTAAATTGGAAGAAATCTCTGTAGTATGTAATTTCCCCGAGGTTTTTCCTCAAGAGTTGCCGGGTTTGCCACCCGAACGAGAAGTGGAATTTGTAATAGAGTTGGCCCCAGGAACTGAGCCAATTTCTAAGGCCCCGTATCGGATGTCTTTGTCGGAACTGAAGGAGCTGAAAGTCCAGATGCAGGAGTTGTTAGACAAAGGATTTATTCGTCCTAGTGCGTCTCCATGGGGAGCGCCAGTCCTGTTTGTAAGGAAAAAGGACGGGACGTTGAGGTTATGTATAGACTACCGGCAGTTGAATCAGGTGACTATAAAGAATAAGTATCCACTGCCAAGGATCGACGACTTGTTCGATCAGTTGCAAGGGGCGTCAGTATTTTCCAAGATTGATCTACGGACAGGGTATCATCAGTTAAGAATTCGAAAGGAGGATATACCCAAGACTGCATTTAGGACGAGGTACGGGCATTATGAGTTTACAGTTATGCCCTTTGGTTTAACGAATGCCCCTGCAGCTTTCATGGATCTGATGAACAGAGTTTTTAAGGAATTTCTGGATCAGTTTGTCATCGTGTTCATTGACGATATTCTGATGTATTCGAAGAGTTCAGAGGAGCATGAAGTGCATTTGACTGAAGTTCTACGGACGTTAAGGGAACATGCGCTTTATGCTAAGTTCAGCAAATGTGAATTCTGGCTTAGCAAGGTAGCCTTTCTTGGACATATCGTGTCGGGAGAAGGAATATCAGTGGATCCGATTAAGATTGAAGCAGTGCTTAAGTGGCCCAAGCCGACGTCAGTGACAGAGATAAGAAGTTTCTTAGGACTGGCTGGCTATTATCGACGTTTTGTGGAAGGATTCTCGTCGATAGCCACGCCCTTGACGCGATTACTGAAAAAGGAAACTAAGTTTGAATGGGACGATAAGTGCGAACGAAGTTTTCAGGAACTTAAGCACAGACTGACGACAGCTCCAGTTTTGACTATCCCCTCTGGACCTGGTGGATTTGAGGTTTATAGCGATGCTTCGTTCAAAGGACTGGGTTGTGTATTAATGCAACATGGAAAAGTAGTTGCGTATGCGTCGCGTCAGTTGAGACCTCATGAAGCGAATTATCCGACGCATGACTTAGAGTTGGCTGCCATCGTCTTTGCACTCAAAATCTGGAGACATTATTTATGTGGGGAAAAGTTTCAGATCTATACGGATCATCAGAGCCTCAAATACCTGTTCTCGCAGAAAGAGTTGAATATGAGACAGCGTAGATGGATGGAGCTTCTTAAGGATTATGATTGCGACATCCTGTATCACCCTGGAAAAGCGAATAGAGTGGCAGATGCACTGAGTCGCAAGTCTAGCATGGCACACTTGATGATTAAGGAATGGACGTTATTGGAAAGGCTCCGAGACTCGGAATTTAAATTGGAATTAAGCCATGTGTCGAATTTGCTGGCCACTTTGAGGATTGAGCCGGAGATTCAAACTAAGATTAAGGCTCTACAACCCACGGATAAGGAAATTCAGAAAATTGTGGGAATGGATGCCTCGGCAAGGAAGCCAGACTTCCAGGTATCAGAAGATGGAGTCCTGAAGTATAGAGGACGATGGTGTGTACCGGATGATATTGAGCTTAAGGAAGAAATATTAAGAGAAGCTCATCGCAGCAATTACAGTATCCACCCTGGCAGTACGAAAATGTATCAGAATCTACGGCAGCATTATTGGTGGAACGGATTGAAAACGGATGTGGCCAGACATGTGGCTAAGTGTTTGACGTGCCAACAAGTAAAGGCACAACATTGTAAACCTGGAGGACTGTTGCGACCGTTGGAAATTCCCGAGTGGAAATGGGAACATATTACCATGGACTTTGTAACGGGACTACCAAGGAGTCAGAGAGGGCACGATTCCATTTGGGTGATAGTGGATAGATTGACTAAGTCAGCGCATTTTCTGGCAGTGCGCAAGGATTTTGAGTTAGAAAGGTATGCAGAGCTGTATGTAAGACAGATTGTGAGACTGCATGGAGTGCCAGTGACGATTACTTCAGATCGTGATCCGAGGTTTACAGCGAACTTCTGGAAAAGTCTGCAGACAGCTTTGGGGACAAAGGTGCAGTTCAGTACAGCTTATCATCCGCAGACTGATGGGCAATCAGAAAGAACAATCCAGACTCTTGAGGATATGTTGAGGGCTTGTGTAGTGGATTTTCAGGGTAAATGGGAAGAACAGCTGCATCTGGTGGAGTTTGCATATAATAACAGTTACCAGCAGAGTATCCAGATGGCCCCATTTGAGGCTTTGTATGGCAGAGCATGTAGGACTCCCGTGTGCTGGGATGAAGTGGGAGAACGGAGCATTACGGGCCCAGAGTTGGTACAGCAGACAGTGGAAGCTGTCGAGATTATTCGAGAGAGGTTAAAGACAGCACAGAGTCGACAGAAAAGTTATGCCGATCGGAGACGACGACATCTGGAATTTCAAGTTGGGGACCATGTATTTTTAAAGGTGTCGCCTATGAAGGGATTATCCCGATTTGGCAAGAAAGGAAAGTTGAGTCCGAGATTTGTTGGGCCGTTTGAGATTTTGGAAAAGATTGGCGACATGGCGTACAGACTAGCCTTGCCACCGAATTTGTCCCAGATACACAATGTCTTCCACGTGTCGATGTTGAGAAAGTATGAACCGGATCCGACACACGTTCTAAGATACGAAGAAATAGACGTGGACGATAGGGTGTCGTACGTGGAGAGACCAGTCAGAATCGAAGATAGAAAGGATCGAGTACTTCGGAACAAGACAATCCCGATGGTGAAGGTAGTTTGGGAGCACCACGGGACAGAGGGCGCTACTTGGGAAAGCGAGGAAACTATGCGACGTCAACACCCCCAGTTGTTCGAAGAGCAGGGTTGAAGTGCAAATTTCGAGGACGAAATTTTTGTAAGGGGGGAAGAGTTGTAACATCCTGAATTTTGACCCGTTATCGGGACCAATAAAGTGTATATTCATTCTCGTGTAATTTTAGTGAGTCTCGCCTGAACCTGATCAGTCTCGGGACACTGACCATATGAGAAAGGCTAAATAGGAACATGTACGTGGACCGAGAACCCGATCGCGACTGAACGCTGATTTCGAAGAACGTTGAGGAAATATTTTGAGCCAATATAGGCCGATCTTAGGAAAATGACTGGTTGATTTTGTCAGTAACGTACGATCGGATCGCGAGTGATTTCGCACGACCGAAAGTACACCTGGCGAATGAAACTTGATTTTAATCCAAACGATCGCGACCCTGGTGCTAGTGATAATTCCTCTCGTTCTCTCGAAATTTAGACCATCACGATTCGGACAATCTTAGGTCGATACGCGTAACACCTAAACAGCCGCTCGTTAGTGAGAGACCCTAAAACTGCAAAACGAGCATATTGAGATTACAATATTGGACCCGAGTTTCGATATCAAAATCTCAAGGGTAATTACGACTATTTTGCAAGACGGACGTCAATTTGGAATGGCCATTCATATTTGGGATTAAAACGGTTGAAAACTGAAAATCTGTCAGAAAGTGAGAAAAAGACCATTTTGCCCCTGGGAACGCCGAGGCCGAATTCGGAGGCCGTTTGAGGTTATTTTTCGCGGCCAACGTCATTTTGGGGTAGCCAAGTGTGTTTGGAGTGGTTTTGGACAAAAAGTGGATTTTCGACAAAAATTGGAAAATAATATTATTTTATTCCCGGAAACTTCACAGACGATTTTCGAAGGCTTAGAAAGTGAATTTCGCGATTCCGACTCTGGATTAGGTATCACATGAATATTTAGGACCGGTATGAGCGAAAATTGGAATTTTGGTCCGGGACGGAAAAAGGACGAAAATGCCCCTAGGTCATTTTTAATTATTCCGAATTTTTTAGGGCAATTTTGGGAATTAACCAAGGTTGGTTAAGGCTAACTAAGGTGAGTTAACCATGGTTAGGGGCAATTGACCATTTTGCCCTTGAATTATTGATTTTGAAGCATTTCTAGCCATTGGATTAAGGGCATTTTGGGCATAATGGCTAAGATCTTGACATGTGGCATCCACCATGGATAATGTTGACCACCCTTGACCCTCTCTCTCTCCTCAGCTCTCTCTCCTCCGGCGTCTCTCTCTCTCTCCTCCCGAAATTCTCTCTCGACCGCCCTCTCTCTCTCACGCCGATCAGCGCCCAGCCCACTGTTCACGCCGGAACAGCAGCCTCGCCGGAGCTGCTGGCCTCCGGCCGTCGTGCACCGTCCCCTGGTGCCGTCCCCAGCCTCGTCGCACCATCTTCCCCCACTTCCGCCGCCCGTTCGCAGCCGCTCCAGCCGGGCGTGCAAGGACGCCGTCGCCGTCGCCGGGCTCGTCCGCCTGGCCGCGCCGCCGTGCACCACCCCAACCGTCCAGCCTCGCCTCACCGTCTCCCTTTCAGTCAGCCTCAGCCCACCCTCACCGGCTCTTCCCCTGTCCTTGGCCGAGCTTGGCCGTGAGCTTGCCGGACCGCCGTGAGCCGCCGGCTTGCCTTGGAGCGCCGCCGCCGATTGTACCGCTCGCCGGTCATCGGCCGCTCGTTCCCGTCGTCTCGCGTCGCTAATAGGCGAGTAAAACCACTAATCCCTGAATTAGACTAATTTTGTGCAATTAGGGGTTTAATTAGGAGGATTAGGCTAAATTAGGGCCTAATGTGGTGAATTTGTGCATTGGATGATTAGTGGACTTAATTAGGACTAATTACAATGGTTTAGTGGTAATTTAGAGAAGAAATGAGGGCTGAATTGGGATGGGCTTCATGGGCTCCGAATTTTGATTAAATGGGCCTTGAAATTAGAAACTAAATGGGCCCTTGATGTTGGACTTAATTGAAATTGTTTGAAGCCCAATTGGAAAAATTTAATGGGCCTTGATGTTGGACTTAATTGAAATTGTTGAAGCCCATTGGGATTTAATTGGGCCTTTGATTGTGAATGTCCACATTGGTTTTGATATGATTTATGAATATAATTGTGACCGACGGGTCAGGCCTACGGGTCGAGTATAATTGTGACCGACGGGTCAGGCCTACAGGGTCGAGTATATATTGTGACCGACGGGTCAGGCCTACGGGCCGAATATAATTGTGACCGACGGGTCGGGCCTTCGGGTCGATTTAATTGTGATGACCATTGGGTCATGGCCTTCGGGTCGATTTATACAACTGTGGGCCTTCGGGTCGGGCCTTCGGGTCGAATGATATATGACCACTGAGTCATGGCCTTCGGGTCGATTAAACTGTTCATGAGTGTACTATTACTGAGAGCCTAACCTGCAGGGCTGGAATAGAGAAATTGGGGCTGAGGGCCCGAGTGATTTTAATATGATTCAATTACTGGTTCGGCAATTCATGCGTTTTATTTACTTCTGGAGGTGCACGTTAGTCTAGTTTAGGATTAGAGATTTTACTTGCTGAGTTTATCTCACGGTTGTGGTAAAACCGAATTTCAGACCCCCGTCCATAGCATGCCGAGGAACGGCCCTCTTTTTGGATACCCGCACCGCATTCAAAGATCGTCCAGTGTACACCCGTGTGGGGATGGAACAGCTTATGTTAGGTTTCATTCAGTGGTGTTAGTAGACGTGGGAGAAGATTTCAATCATACTCAAGAGTATGTGGCTTGGTGCCGTAGGGGTGCAGACGGTGTAATAGGACCCCCGATGAGGACTTTTGATGTGCCAATAGATGTAAATGGAGTTATGATTCCACAGATGGTGAGTGGTGAAGTCTCTGATCCTCCAGCCTCCCTTAGTGTGAGCAGTGTAGGTGATACCGTGGACGGACCGATAGCTGTGGATGAGGTGCAAGGAGATGAGCAAGTTATAGTTGAGGATGTGATCGAGGAGGAAGACGAAGAACAGAATTTGGAAGTGGTAGGAGAGAATGCTGAAGCAGCAGGAGAAATAGCAGAGGTTGGATCGGACGAAGAAATACTATCGGAGGAGGATTCTTCTGAGGAATCTGCAGCACCATCCGATCCAAACCGGGAGCAGTAGAGCTGGTTTCAGTGTTAGGAGTTAGGTTAACCCTCTTTTGTTGTATCCTCTCCCAGATAGTAAGCTGACACCTCTAGGCCACCGATCCTTTTTGTTTAGTGGCCTTTTGTTGTATTCTTTTTTGTTGTAAATAACTAGTTTGTATAAGTTTTAAAAAGGGTGATTATATATTAGTATTTCTTTAGCACATTATTGTCTATTGCTATTCATGGTTATAATTTCATGTCTGGGTGTATATATATATATATATATATATATATATATATATACGTTGCTTCCGCATGTGACGTGCATTTGCTCTGATTTGGGTTACGGGTCGGTGACGCAATCCTGGGAGCGTCGCACCTCAAGTCGACCTACGTGCGGATGTTCAGCCTTCGTGGGGTACGGGGCGTGACATCCCCGTTCGAATTGGTATCAGAGCAAGGACAGCTCTGTTTGACCTAGTTGAGCCTTGGAGTGATAAGGAGAAATGACCATGGGTAGCTATAGGGTGACTTAGTGTGCTAAGTGTACCTCCAGAATGTTTGTGCTTGACTGTTGTGGTGATTGATTGAACCAGTATTGTGCAGGTGCGGCAGGACCCAAGGTTAGTGTGCGAGTTCTTGGGTGAAAATTTTGTGTTGTTATGTTAGCCGCATGCTGAGTGCTTAATTGTTTCTGTGTTTATACCTGCCTAGGACTTAGACCGGTTAGTTGGTTTAGGTCTCTAATTCCTAGATGGAATTATGTCAGGTAGTTGAGCACTCAGAGTGATTAGATGAGCAGCGAGAGAGGCAGAGTAGGAAGAGCCCCAAGGAGGGGCGCAGGAAGAGGAACTCGAGGTGGAGGTCGTGGTAGAGCCAGAGCGATAGAGAACATAGTTGCGGGTGCTAGAGAGGAAGGGAATCCTAGAGTTGGTGTTGGGGCTGCAGTAGACCCCAGAGCTGATGTTAGGCAGGCGGAAGATCCGCGCATGGAAGGAGTTCTTAGGGCGCTAGACCGAATTGGTAATGTGATGGATAGGCAGGCGCAGGAAAGAGAGAATGCGACCGCTCAGGCTGCTGAGGCCGCAGCAGTTGCTGCCGTCCATGAGAATCAAGCCCAAGCCCAGCCAGTGCAAGCTCAACCAATGGTGGCACCGAGACCAATGCACCAGTTGGTGGAGCATTTCCTTAAGTTGAAACCGCCCAAGTTCACGGGTAGAGGTGACCCCGAAGCCGCCCCGCGTTGGGTGGAGGAGTTGGAAAAAGCATTTGAGCTGTTAGAGTGTACTGAGAGGGAGAAGATCTCCTTGGCATCGTATCAATTGCAGGATAATGCCCACGATTGGTGGAAGGCGGTTAAGGATAGAGTGTTTCCGGAGTTTATGGAACCGACCTGGGCAATTTTCGTTGAGCATTTCTATGGGCAGTTTTTCTCTGAGAGTGCCCAGGAGAAGAAAATGGCAGAGTTTATGAGGCTTCGTCAGGGATCGATGACAGTGGTGCAGTATGAGGCAGAGTTTATCAGACTATCCAGATTTGCCCCGAGAATGGTTGAGAATCCCTTGGACAAGGCTCGAAGGTTCCGGGATGGACTGAAACCGGAGCTTCGCACTCAGATGCTTTTATTGAATATCAGAGATTATCGAGAGTTATATGAGCGAGCCCAGACTATGGAGCGGGATCAGATTGAAAGGGCATCAGCATCGGGTTCGAGGTTTATTCCTAACCGGGACAATCGTCGCTTTGTAAGGAGACCAATGGCCAGTAATAGACGGTTTGTTCCGCCCCCGAGAAGGATTATCGGGAAACCCAGTCAAGCGCCAAATAGAATCGGAGCTTGTTTTCGTTGCGGGAGTTTGGGACATCAGATAAAGAATTGCCCCCAGCAACGAGTTTTGGGACCCCCAGGACCACAGCAACAACCCCGAGCGGGAAATCAGGTCGGGAATCCCCCACAGGCTACTCAGGGTAGACCACCTGCTCAAGGACGAGTGTATGCTATGGCGCGTAAGGATGCTGAGGACGCGCCGGGTGTGGTCACAGGTACCGTTTCTCTTTGCAATCATTCGGCATATGCGTTGTTTGATCCCGGGGCAACCCATTCGTTTATTTCTGAGCAGTTTGTTAGATTGGTTGGTTTGGAGCCTGTTTTACTTGAAATTATGTTGTGTGTGACGACCCCACTGCATGATAGGGTGTTAGTATCATTGGGGTGCTTGGACTGTAAAATTGTAATTGGAAATGTTGAGGAAAGGATTGATTTAGCTGTGTTAGCCATGTATGACTTTGATGTGATTATTGGTATGGATTGGCTGACTAAACAGAAAGCCGTTATGGATTGCGGCAGCAGAACGATCCAATTTAATCCGATTGGTCGTCCTAAGTTTGAATTTCAGGGGAACCGAGGAGGAACCTCGATCCCTTGGATTTCCTCAATGGAGGCAACAGAGATGCTTGAGGAAGGTTGTGAGGGGTATTTGGTTAACGTTAAGGATCCGACATTGGTGGAGCCTAAATTGGAAGAAATCTCTGTAGTATGTAATTTCCCCGAGGTTTTTCCTCAAGAGTTGCCGGGTTTGCCACCCGAACGAGAAGTGGAATTTGTAATAGAGTTGGCCCCAGGAACTGAGCCAATTTCTAAGGCCCCGTATCGGATGTCTTTGTCGGAACTGAAGGAGCTGAAAGTCCAGATGCAGGAGTTGTTAGACAAAGGATTTATTCGTCCTAGTGCGTCTCCATGGGGAGCGCCAGTCCTGTTTGTAAGGAAAAAGGACGGGACGTTGAGGTTATGTATAGACTACCGGCAGTTGAATCAGGTGACTATAAAGAATAAGTATCCACTGCCAAGGATCGACGACTTGTTCGATCAGTTGCAAGGGGCGTCAGTATTTTCCAAGATTGATCTACGGACAGGGTATCATCAGTTAAGAATTCGAAAGGAGGATATACCCAAGACTGCATTTAGGACGAGGTACGGGCATTATGAGTTTACAGTTATGCCCTTTGGTTTAACGAATGCCCCTGCAGCTTTCATGGATCTGATGAACAGAGTTTTTAAGGAATTTCTGGATCAGTTTGTCATCGTGTTCATTGACGATATTCTGATGTATTCGAAGAGTTCAGAGGAGCATGAAGTGCATTTGACTGAAGTTCTACGGACGTTAAGGGAACATGCGCTTTATGCTAAGTTCAGCAAATGTGAATTCTGGCTTAGCAAGGTAGCCTTTCTTGGACATATCGTGTCGGGAGAAGGAATATCAGTGGATCCGATTAAGATTGAAGCAGTGCTTAAGTGGCCCAAGCCGACGTCAGTGACAGAGATAAGAAGTTTCTTAGGACTGGCTGGCTATTATCGACGTTTTGTGGAAGGATTCTCGTCGATAGCCACGCCCTTGACGCGATTACTGAAAAAGGAAACTAAGTTTGAATGGGACGATAAGTGCGAACGAAGTTTTCAGGAACTTAAGCACAGACTGACGACAGCTCCAGTTTTGACTATCCCCTCTGGACCTGGTGGATTTGAGGTTTATAGCGATGCTTCGTTCAAAGGACTGGGTTGTGTATTAATGCAACATGGAAAAGTAGTTGCGTATGCGTCGCGTCAGTTGAGACCTCATGAAGCGAATTATCCGACGCATGACTTAGAGTTGGCTGCCATCGTCTTTGCACTCAAAATCTGGAGACATTATTTATGTGGGGAAAAGTTTCAGATCTATACGGATCATCAGAGCCTCAAATACCTGTTCTCGCAGAAAGAGTTGAATATGAGACAGCGTAGATGGATGGAGCTTCTTAAGGATTATGATTGCGACATCCTGTATCACCCTGGAAAAGCGAATAGAGTGGCAGATGCACTGAGTCGCAAGTCTAGCATGGCACACTTGATGATTAAGGAATGGACGTTATTGGAAAGGCTCCGAGACTCGGAATTTAAATTGGAATTAAGCCATGTGTCGAATTTGCTGGCCACTTTGAGGATCGAGCCGGAGATTCAAACTAAGATTAAGGCTCTACAACCCACGGATAAGGAAATTCAGAAAATTGTGGGAATGGATGCCTCGGCAAGGAAGCCAGACTTCCAGGTATCAGAAGATGGAGTCCTGAAGTATAGAGGACGATGGTGTGTACCGGATGATATTGAGCTTAAGGAAGAAATATTAAGAGAAGCTCATCGCAGCAATTACAGTATCCACCCTGGCAGTACGAAAATGTATCAGAATCTACGGCAGCATTATTGGTGGAACGGATTGAAAACGGATGTGGCCAGACATGTGGCTAAGTGTTTGACGTGCCAACAAGTAAAGGCACAACATTGTAAACCTGGAGGACTGTTGCGACCGTTGGAAATTCCCGAGTGGAAATGGGAACATATTACCATGGACTTTGTAACGGGACTACCAAGGAGTCAGAGAGGGCACGATTCCATTTGGGTGATAGTGGATAGATTGACTAAGTCAGCGCATTTTCTGGCAGTGCGCAAGGATTTTGAGTTAGAAAGGTATGCAGAGCTGTATGTAAGACAGATTGTGAGACTGCATGGAGTGCCAGTGACGATTACTTCAGATCGTGATCCGAGGTTTACAGCGAACTTCTGGAAAAGTCTGCAGACAGCTTTGGGGACAAAGGTGCAGTTCAGTACAGCTTATCATCCGCAGACTGATGGGCAATCAGAAAGAACAATCCAGACTCTTGAGGATATGTTGAGGGCTTGTGTAGTGGATTTTCAGGGTAAATGGGAAGAACAGCTGCATCTGGTGGAGTTTGCATATAATAACAGTTACCAGCAGAGTATCCAGATGGCCCCATTTGAGGCTTTGTATGGCAGAGCATGTAGGACTCCCGTGTGCTGGGATGAAGTGGGAGAACGGAGCATTACGGGCCCAGAGTTGGTACAGCAGACAGTGGAAGCTGTCGAGATTATTCGAGAGAGGTTAAAGACAGCACAGAGTCGACAGAAAAGTTATGCCGATCGGAGACGACGACATCTGGAATTTCAAGTTGGGGACCATGTATTTTTAAAGGTGTCGCCTATGAAGGGATTATCCCGATTTGGCAAGAAAGGAAAGTTGAGTCCGAGATTTGTTGGGCCGTTTGAGATTTTGGAAAAGATTGGCGACATGGCGTACAGACTAGCCTTGCCACCGAATTTGTCCCAGATACACAATGTCTTCCACGTGTCGATGTTGAGAAAGTATGAACCGGATCCGACACACGTTCTAAGATACGAAGAAATAGACGTGGACGATAGGGTGTCGTACGTGGAGAGACCAGTCAGAATCGAAGATAGAAAGGATCGAGTACTTCGGAACAAGACAATCCCGATGGTGAAGGTAGTTTGGGAGCACCACGGGACAGAGGGCGCTACTTGGGAAAGCGAGGAAACTATGCGACGTCAACACCCCCAGTTGTTCGAAGAGCAGGGTTGAAGTGCAAATTTCGAGGACGAAATTTTTGTAAGGGGGGAAGAGTTGTAACATCCTGAATTTTGACCCGTTATCGGGACCAATAAAGTGTATATTCATTCTCGTGTAATTTTAGTGAGTCTCGCCTGAACCTGATCAGTCTCGGGACACTGACCATATGAGAAAGGCTAAATAGGAACATGTACGTGGACCGAGAACCCGATCGCGACTGAACGCTGATTTCGAAGAACGTTGAGGAAATATTTTGAGCCAATATAGGCCGATCTTAGGAAAATGACTGGTTGATTTTGTCAGTAACGTACGATCGGATCGCGAGTGATTTCGCACGACCGAAAGTACACCTGGCGAATGAAACCTGATTTTAATCCAAACGATCGCGACCCTGGTGCTAGTGATAATTCCTCTCGTTCTCTCGAAATTTAGACCATCACGATTCGGACAATCTTAGGTCGATACGCGTAACACCTAAACAGCCGCTCGTTAGTGAGAGACCCTAAAACTGCAAAACGAGCATATTGAGATTACAATATTGGACCCGAGTTTCGATATCAAAATCTCAAGGGTAATTACGACTATTTTGCAAGACGGACGTCAATTTGGAATGGCCATTCATATTTGGGATTAAAACGGTTGAAAACTGAAAATCTGTCAGAAAGTGAGAAAAAGACCATTTTGCCCCTGGGAACGCCGAGGCCGAATTCGGAGGCCGTTTGAGGTTATTTTTCGCGGCCAACGTCATTTTGGGGTAGCCAAGTGTGTTTGGAGTGGTTTTGGACAAAAAGTGGATTTTCGACAAAAATTGGAAAATAATATTATTTTATTCCCGGAAACTTCACAGACGATTTTCGAAGGCTTAGAAAGTGAATTTCGCGATTCCGACTCTGGATTAGGTATCACATGAATATTTAGGATCGGTATGAGCGAAAATTGGAATTTTGGTCCGGGACGGAAAAAGGACGAAAATGCCCCTAGGTCATTTTTAATTATTCCGAATTTTTTAGGGCAATTTTGGGAATTAACCAAGGTTGGTTAAGGCTAACTAAGGTGAGTTAACCATGGTTAGGGGCAATTGACCATTTTGCCCTTGAATTATTGATTTTGAAGCATTTCTAGCCATTGGATTAAGGGCATTTTGGGCATAATGGCTAAGATCTTGACATGTGGCATCCACCATGGATAATGTTGACCACCCTTGACCCTCTCTCTCTCCTCAGCTCTCTCTCCTCCGGCGTCTCTCTCTCTCTCCTCCCGAAATTCTCTCTCGACCGCCCTCTCTCTCTCACGCCGATCAGCGCCCAGCCCACTGTTCACGCCGGAACAGCAGCCTCGCCGGAGCTGCTGGCCTCCGGCCGTCGTGCACCGTCCCCTGGTGCCGTCCCCAGCCTCGTCGCACCATCTTCCCCCACTTCCGCCGCCCGTTCGCAGCCGCTCCAGCCGGGCGTGCAAGGACGCCGTCGCCGTCGCCGGGCTCGTCCGCCTGGCCGCGCCGCCGTGCACCACCCCAACCGTCCAGCCTCGCCTCACCGTCTCCCTTTCAGTCAGCCTCAGCCCACCCTCACCGGCTCTTCCCCTGTCCTTGGCCGAGCTTGGCCGTGAGCTTGCCGGACCGCCGTGAGCCGCCGGCTTGCCTTGGAGCGCCGCCGCCGATTGTACCGCTCGCCGGTCATCGGCCGCTCGTTCCCGTCGTCTCGCGTCGCTAATAGGCGAGTAAAACCACTAATCCCTGAATTAGACTAATTTTGTGCAATTAGGGGTTTAATTAGGAGGATTAGGCTAAATTAGGGCCTAATGTGGTGAATTTGTGCATTGGATGATTAGTGGACTTAATTAGGACTAATTACAATGGTTTAGTGGTAATTTAGAGAAGAAATGAGGGCTGAATTGGGATGGGCTTCATGGGCTCCGAATTTTGATTAAATGGGCCTTGAAATTAGAAACTAAATGGGCCCTTGATGTTGGACTTAATTGAAATTGTTGAAGCCCATTGGGATTTAATTGGGCCTTTGATTGTGAATGTCCACATTGGTTTTGATATGATTTATGAATATAATTGTGACCGACGGGTCAGGCCTACGGGTCGAGTATAATTGTGACCAACGGGTCAGGCCTACGGGTCGAATATAATTGTGACCGACGGGTCAGGCCTACGGGTCGAGTATTATTGTGACCGACGGGTCAGGCCTACGGGTCGAATATAATTGTGACCGACGGGTCGGGCCTTCGGGTCGATTTAATTGTGATGACCATTGGGTCATGGCCTTCGGGTCGATTTATACAACTGTGGGCCTTCGGGTCGGGCCTTCGGGTCGAATGATATATGACCACTGAGTCATGGCCTTCGGGTCGATTAAACTGTTCATGAGTGTACTATTACTGAGAGCCTAACCTGCAGGGCTGGAATAGAGAAATTGGGGCTGAGGGCCCGAGTGATTTTAATATGATTCAATTACTGGTTCGGCAATTCATGCGTTTTATTTACTTCTGGAGGTGCACGTTAGTCTAGTTTAGGATTAGAGATTTTACTTGCTGAGTTTATCTCACGGTTGTGGTAAAATCGAATTTCAGACCCCCGTCCATAGCATGCCGAGGAATGGCCCTCTTTTTGGATACCCGCACCGCATTCAAAGATCGTCCAGTGTACACCCGTGTGGGGATGGAACAGCTTATGTTAGGTTTCATTCAGTGGTGTTAGTAGACGTGGGAGAAGATTTCAATCATACTCAAGAGTATGTGGCTTGGTGCCGTAGGGGTGCAGACGGTGTAATAGGACCCCCGATGAGGACTTTTGATGTGCCAATAGATGTAAATGGAGTTATGATTCCACAGATGGTGAGTGGTGAAGTCTCTGATCCTCCAGCCTCCCTTAGTGTGAGCAGTGTAGGTGATACCGTGGACGGACCGATAGCTGTGGATGAGGTGCAAGGAGATGAGCAAGTTATAGTTGAGGATGTGATCGAGGAGGAAGACGAAGAACAGAATTTGGAAGTGGTAGGAGAGAATGCTGAAGCAGCAGGAGAAATAGCAGAGGTTGGATCGGACGAAGAAATACTATCGGAGGAGGATTCTTCTGAGGAATCTGCAGCACCATCCGATCCAAACCGGGAGCAGTAGAGCTGGTTTCAGTGTTAGGAGTTAGGTTAACCCTCTTTTGTTGTATCCTCTCCCAGATAGTAAGCTGACACCTCTAGGCCACCGATCCTTTTTGTTTAGTGGCCTTTTGTTGTATTCTTTTTGGTTGTAAATAACTAGTTTGTATAAGTTTTAAAAAGGGTGATTATATATTAGTATTTCTTTAGCACATTATTGTCTATTGCTATTCATGGTTATAATTTCATGTCTGGGTGTATATATATATACGTTGCTTCCGCATGTGACGTGCATTTGCTCTGATTTGGGTTACGGGTCGGTGACGCAATCCTGGGAGCGTCGCACCTCAAGTCGACCTACGTGCGGATGTTCAGCCTTCGTGGGGTACGGGGCGTGACATACAATCTTTCTGGAAGCAAGATCTCATTAATTTATGCTATTTCACTTTAAAAAAAATAAACAAGATAATGAAAATGTTGCATCAAACATCTGTACCAATAAAAAGAGGAGTAAAGATCATCTATATAACGTTTCATATATAATCGATTTTCCTTCCATGTATAATTAAAAAAACACTCATTAAAGAAACACGGGATATGAAAGGAATGTAAAACACGAGCATACCTTTTGAGATGACATTCTCGATTTCATTTTGCTAGTGAGAATTGCAAACAAGGTACACCAGAATAATAGGGGGTATTCTACAATTCAAATTCTCTAATTGTGAAACATGTTTTGATGACAAGTTTGATAAATGTACTTGAACTGTAAGAGTTATGCTCTTTCACATATAAAGGATATGAGTTAGGGTTGTCATATAAAGGGCATGAATTTTGATAGATATATTTGAAGTAGTTTGTACATAAAGAGAGGCCTTCTATTGTAATTTTGAAAGGATGCAATTTTTTGTAATTCAAAAGGTGCGAATTTGTGAAAGGCATAAATGGAAGAGTAAAAGTTCGAAAACACCTTCGTGAGCTTCACATTTTTACATGAATTAGATAAATCATATGCAATAACAAATTGTCATTTCACTAAGTTGAAAGTAAGAAGCCTACACCATAATAGTATGATATCAAATTGAAATTAGTCCATCTTTTCTTATTACAGTCAATTTCGTCAATTTTACAGTCCACGAAGTTTTATAATTGCAGGGCACAAGTAAGATTGAGGCCCTTGATCTTGGTTATTATGGCGAGAAAAGCTACCAAGGTGAACAGTTTAGCAAACTCACCAACTTGAGGTTCCTTGAAGCGTACGGTGTGAATTTCACCGGAGATTTCCAAAACTTACTTCCTCAATTAAGATGGCTTCAGTGGGAGAATTGTCCCTCGGATTTCAAAGTGGCCAACTTTCATCCGAAAAAATTAGTCGTGCTCAATTTATCAAGAAGTTCGATTTCAGAAAAGTGGGGAGGATGGGGTCCACTTAAGGTAAGATATTGAGAAGATATATTTCTTGTGAATAATTACGTGATACCGAAGGTCTAATCGCACCAAGTTCTCCTTTCTTTCTTATAGAAAGGTTTAACATCATTCCTCGAATTTAGGATTTTCATCTAAATATAAGTGGCATTTATAGGCACCTATGTATTCAGAAGCTTCTGCCCCTTAATTTCTTTAATTGATAAAACTCTACAACCCGTCATGCTTAACCTTAGACGATACTAAAAAAGAAATTAACTATATTAGTTAACATCTATTAAAAACATAATTACATAGTTGTGCATATTTTGATTTTCGTTAATCTAGCTGGTTCGTGGCTTCTAAGATAATTTCTCCCCATGCAAAAGTAGTTCTTTTGAGTGATTCTTGTTATATCTCTATATCAGTCTTCTTTCTTGGAGAAACAAAAACTCCTAGGCAATGACTTGTGTTGTACGTACATACTAAAATTCTAAATTAATTTTAATCTTAGAGTAATGCGTATAATTTATGAATTGCTCTGACTTGTTGCACGAAATATTTATTTATTATAATTGTTGATTATGGAAGTCGTCACTGTATAACACAAATATAAATTATTAATGTTATGAGAGTAATAAAATTATCCTTCCAATGGCATCAAATTTTTTTGGAATGGATATGTTTAAAAAAATCAATATGGTGGTGTAGCCTAATACTATTAAAGAACATTTAAAATCAAATAAAACAACCGTGAAAGAGTAGTGGAGCATTAGTATTTTTCAAGAATCTTATAGATTCTTATAAAAAAAAAAAACAAGGAATAGTGGAAATCACACATTGCAGCTGTTCAATTTCACTGAGGTTTTCCTTTGTTTCTTTCAGATGGCAAACGAGCTGAAAGTTCTCGACCTCTCGTATTGTGGACATTTGAGAAGAACTCCAGACTTGTCTGCTTTCAAAAGCTTGGAGATTTTGATTCTTAAAAGCTGTCGGAGTCTTGAAGCAATTCATCATTCTATTTGGCATATCAAGACTCTCGTCTCCTTGAATGTCGAGTATTGTAGGGAACTGAAGGAGATATCAGCAAGAGTAGGGAGAATGGAACAATCGAGGGAGCTTCTCATAAATGACACCGCTATAAAAGAGAATCCTATTTCGAGATGTTGTCTGATGAAGCCAAAGACTCTAGGTGTCCTTAATTGTGATAAATTTGCTCAACTTCCAAAATCCATGGGCTCCCTTGTGTCGTTAACTCAGCTGAACTTATGTGGGATAGGGATTAAAGAATTACCTGAATCCATTGGTTCTATGGAGACGCTGGAGACTCTTGATGCCTCTTGGTGTGAATCATTAGCTCGCATACCTAGCTCTATAGGCAATCTAGCATCTCTGTCTCGCCTTGACCTAAGGGGATGTGTGTCGTTGAGAGAGATCCCCGACTCGATTGGAAAGTTGGCATCATTGGATGAGCTACGATTAGCGTGGACATCGATTACAAAGTTACCCGAAAGCATTGGAAATCTGCAAAATTTGAGGATCTTGGATATTAATTGGACTCCTGTGACGGAATTGCCTAGTGCTATCGGAATGCTGGCGAAACTCAAAAAGTTGAGTGCATCGTTCTGCGAAAATCTAAAAGGACTGCCTAATAATATAGGCGAACTGGTTTCGCTAAACGAGCTTCGTTTAGACGGATCGGGCATTTTGGACTTGCCAGAAAGCATTTCTAAGCTCTCTTCTCTCCATCATCTAAGCCTTCGACATTGCGAAAACCTTCGAGGAATACCGGAACCGCCCTCCAGCTTAACAGCTCTGCACATCGATTTTCCAAGTCCATCGTTACCATTTCTTTCCAAACTAACCCTTCTCGAGGAACTCACTCTTTTCGATTGCCGTCCACTTGAATGTCTCCCCGAACTTCCCTTCCGACTATTCAAGGTTTGGCTTCCACGTGTTGATCGGGAGGTTGATTTGTCCCGCGAGGCGCGCTTATGCGAATTGATCCGCGACAAGTCCTCTGGGCTAAGAAAAGCCACCGGTCGCGAGGTTGGTTTTTGGATGCTCTACGACATTGAATAGGCTCTGTTTTTAGAGGTAAGGAGCCCAAATTCTCCGGAGGTGACGAGCCCAAGTGTGTATCTGTGCGAGCTTGAAGATCAGCTCCCATTGCTCTCCGCCGCGCTGCTGGCCGGAACAAACCCTAGCCTCCGCCTCGGGCCTCGGCTCCAATTGGCGGCTTCCGCGGCCTCCAGACCTTCTTCCCCCTCTCCCCGATCTCCCCTGCGACTACGGCGCTCTCCAGCCCGCAATCAGCGGCGAGATCATGCAGCTGCACCGCCAGAAGAAGCACCACCACCGCCAGGCCTCCAACGAGGCGCTCGAGCAGCTCCACGATGCCATCAAGTTCAATGGCGGAGGTTCGATTCTATTCTGTTTTGTCCTCTTGTTTCTTTCGTTCCTTCTGTCTGGGATTTGGTTTTTGTTGTTTGCTTTCTAAGTTCAATGGAAGTGAGGGTGAAATTTGTCAGGAGCGATAATTGATCGAGCATTCTCTTGTCTAACGCGGACTCGACAAGTGTTCGGATTGTTCTTTAACTGTTGCCTGCCGTTGCATAGATACAGGACCTTAATGAATTGCCAGAGTCAAATTTGCTGGGGAGGTGCTTGACTTCTCATTTGGGGTCAATCCTTAGTGATTTAATGTGTTCCCTCGAGAAATGGTGAGGACTAGGCAGTAGGCAGAGCTGTTAAGGTTTTGGTCACGGTAGCTGAACACAATTTAGCATATAGTCTTATTTGTCAGTGAAACAGATGAACAAGGAAAAATGCTCTCGACTTTGTTCCATTTAAGGTTAATGGACTGAAGGAAGGTATTTTTTGTGATGAAAGCTTCTTTAGATTCAATGAAATTGAGAGTGAAAGGTGGTCGAGAATTTAACTCATGGACAATTAAATATACAAAGCGGCACATTTCAAAGATGAGCTATCATTCGCGAGGGAACTTGTAGTGTATATAAAGTGACTGATCTAGCTTTGCCAGCACTCGGTAAGATAAATCTATTATCTGCAGTCGCGGCTCATGTCAAATCCTTGACGGGTTAGCTCCCCTCTAGAGCCAAAGTTCCTGGTTTTTCAGTATTTTTCTGCGATAGCTCACCAATGTCTGATTGGTTGTCGATAGCTTTTTCCATATTGATGTGAATGGTGCGCTGGTGCACCTGATGAACCATAGTACTATAGAATGTACAGAGTGACAAGTTTTGGATCTATATGGCACTAGCGAGGATGGCGGCGTTCGAATGTGACCACATGCAGATTGTGTCGTTCTTACTGAGTAGGAGGAAAAATTTGTTAAGGGTTGTCTTTCCATCCTGAAGACTGTTGCTTAGATTAGTCTCTGTATCGGTAGGTTTTATTTGTTATCACATTCTTATTGCAGTTGCTACCAACTAAATGAAAGGGGAAAAGAGGTGAAATTAGGGTTTCTGAGTTTCGTTTTGTTTCATATGAATAATTTACAGCATGTGATGAACAAGTGTGAAATGTTGTATCAGATATTATCAATTCATTTTTAAGTAAGCTTCATAGGCATTGTGGTGGTAGTTCACGCAGTTTGGCAAAGGCATGTTGAACCACGACTGTGATTGAACTTTCTTGCAAAACTTCATCACCTTTGAAACATGCTTCATTCAGGTCTATTGTTTGAAAACAATTTGCTGAAATTTCGTGTTTTTTTTAAGAGCACTGATGGCTGCGCCGGCCCTTCTATTACCTCTTCTGGTTTTTATAAATTATCCAACAATCTTAAATTTTCTTTTTATTTTCTCTATGTGCATATTCAACTATTAAAGATTAACTTTTGTCGCTTAGCCCGTTATTATCCTTTTGATTTTGCTCCTCTTACGATTTTGTGGATGTAACCTATGTTCAGGTCATGTTAATCAGTCCATGTTCTGGAATAATCTTGCTCCAATTCAGGTAAATGCATGTTTGACAAATTTTGATCCATGCAGTTGCTCTATGTCTCTCTGACCTCATATGTTGGGTAATGCAGGGAGGAGGTGGTGAGCCACCAAAAGGTTCCTTCGGTTGGGCCATTGACAATCATTTTTGCTCTTTAGATGCACTTGTGCAGAAAATGAATGCAGAAGGTGCTGCTTTACAACTTCGAAACAAATGCTGCGAGTTGCAAGAATCTAATTGAGATTCAGGGGACCTTTTGAGTTTGAAACATCTAAGGCTAACATGTGTTGCCAACTGCAAGAGTCTGGTAAGTTTGTATTGCATGTCCATTCAATCACTTGGCCTTTCAAGTTTAAAGAATCTAAAAGAATCAGATGCTGCCAACTGCGAGAATTTAGTTGAAGTTTGAGGCTTTGATCGATATAGAATATCTGGAAACGTTCTGTATTTCTGGGTGCACATCCATTGAAAGATTCCATGCTGCAAATTGCCGAAATCTAGTTGAAATTCATGGTCTTTACAGGTTGGATTTACTGGCAAGATTGAATATCTCTGGGTGCTCTTCTATTAAAAGATTACCAGACTTTTCCAGTTTAAAGACTTCGAATTTCATGCTGCAAATTGCAAGAATCTAATTGAAGTTTCAGACCTTGATTGATTAATAAGAATCTGTTGGGTAGGTTTAATATCTTTAAATGCATGTCCATTAAAAGATTACCAGACCTTTCAATCCATTAAAAGTTAAACAGACCTTTCAAGTTAAAAATGTCTAAAGGGATTCTATGCTGCAGATCACGGGAATCTAGTTGAAACTCACGGCCTTGAGAGGTTGATTATTGGTCAGATTGGATATCTTTAATTGCACATCCATGGAAAGATAACCAGACCTTTCTAGTTTAAATAATTTGAGGGCTTTGATGTTGCAAGCTGCAAGAGTCTAATTGAAACGCGGTGTTGACGGGCTTGATATTTTGGGAATATTGGATATCTGTGGTTGCACTTCCCTTGGAAGATTATTGGATCTATCGTGCTTGAAAACCCTGAAAAGGTTGAAACATCAACCACTGTGAGAAGCTAAATGACACTGAAAGCCTAGAGATATTTTCATCCTGCAAAAGTTTGCAAAATTCCCAAATGCGTTGAAATTTGAAGATTTAAGGAACTTGATAGTGATAGCTTGTTGTGGACTATCAGACATCCCAGGGCTCAAAGGATCGAGATACCTATAAAGTATAGAGATTTCATGATGCTCATCAATTGTCGCACGAGACTGACAAATTAATTGAGCCTCGAGGGCTTGGAGACTTGGAGCTTCCACAAGCTTTAGTCATTTCCCAATGCAAGTGGCTAAAGCCAATATCTGAATTGTCATGAGCTTTCCTCATATAGAATATGAGTAGTTGTTACGTTGGGTATTCATGAGATCACATTCTGGCGATAGTTCGAGATGATCCCTGTCCCCTAATAAGACAAAACCTTAGACTTGATAAAGTCATGAATGAAGCTGGCAGTCCTGGTGAATCCTCCGTGAAACTCTTTTTTGTGTATTACTGAGTGATTCATGCCTCTTAGTTGGAATGAAATCTTTCTCTCGATCATGGTAGGAATGTAGCTGGCAGCCCTTGTTGGAGGACTAGATCATAAGAGTGCCTTTTGAGAAAATAATTTGTCATTTGTCATCCCCTGTGATTCTTCAATCTCAACATGATACCAAGAACCGGACTTTTAGATTAATAATCTTTTTTCAAGTTTTGCATTTGAAGGTTGTTCTGCTCGCTTGCAGGTCATCTATAAGGTGTTTGTTTTGTTTATATGGCGAGTTAAACTTTTATGCTGTTGATTAATGGCAGGCATACTGATTTAACTTTATACGCAATGTTTTTTTTTTTTTTTTGGGTGAAGTAATTTATACGCAATGTTGATACTGTAGAAATTACAAAACATAGAAAGAACAAGCAGCTCTTTAAGAAAATCCCTTTGACCATAGTCATCTCAGTTTCTTAAGGTGGACGACTGAAATCCTACACTCAGGAATAACGTGAATTTGCTTGCTTTTCCTGATTGCTTGAATTGGTTTTTTATTGTTCTGCCTTCTGGGATATTGCAACTGTAATTTTCTCTTTTGTCTGTTCTCACTGATTGCTCGAAGTAATCTAGTGATTGACATGTGGATTATTAAGGAAGCTTCTGGAGGCAAAGTATAAAAACACACAGGCAAAGGAGAGCGGTCATGCTGTTGGACTTGTGGCACTCTGGATCCCCAAAATTTGTCGGGTTCTTTCAAGCTAATCATAAGGTGTGAATTTGATATGCTGGAAGGCTGCAAGAGTTAGTTCATAGTTTCATTGTCATTTTAAGTTCTCAATCAACCGATTATGTGTTGAGTTTGATCCTAACAAGATTCACACCATTTTTCCTGTCTCCAAGTGATTTACTGTTTTGCTCATTTGTCATTCCAATGGTGGGGTTTTTCTCGCTACACCAATGAGGATTTGCTCTAGTGATGCTCTATTTCGACTTGCCAGTATATGCAAGTTTTTGTCTCCTGCCGCATTCTAATTTTTCTAATGATCTTGGTCTTCATGATTTTGGAACTACTAATAGAGCCGAACTTAAGAATTTGGAGGAGAATCATATATGTTTTCCAAAGAAATTTGTGAACTATTACAAGTTTGAGCAATGTTATCTATATGAATCATGCTGGAATTATGAGAAGAAGCATTTTAATGAGTATATTCACTTTGTGATGAGGAGCAACAGCTCACAATCTATCAATAGTCCATCTTATCTAGTAGAAACAATGATCCTCATGTATAATGAACTCATATAATGAGCTTATGACAATAGACATGAACAGGACCAGCAGTTTCACACAAAGATATGAAGCATCACTTCCAGGTGGTGGCAGAGATGTGGTGGTCCCAGTGGTTGGCGCTGGTAGTTACGGAGATCCAGCTGGACTGGAGGTCGGGGAGGCAGAAGTTTCACTAACAGTGACAGCTAATTTTTGGGCCCGAGAGCAACAGTCACCGTTAGCAAAGGTGTAGACAAAGTAATACTTGCAGGCGTTGTTGAGGGAAAAGGTGGCCAGTCTGTTGGTTAGTTTATGAACATAGAAGCACTGTTGCAGTTATTGTTAGCACCATTTGACATGTTCACGACATCATGTGACCCTGCGTTGCAGTAGCACACTGTAAAAATAATGGAAGATCATTGGCATTTAAGAGTGAAGTTCCAGACTGATTTTTCGGCCACTGAAGCTCAAGATTGATTGCACGTAAGTACATCTATGCAATTTAAATCAGGAGATTTTACTAACAGAGCTTCTGTAAGCTAGAAATTACGAGAACTGTTTTTCTTGTCTTCATATGTTAGCTTTCTAGCATTTATGCTCCAATAAAAATGGGATGTTGAGTTCTCTTCAGGAAGGTATACATAGATTTGTTTCTCTCCCCTCTGTGAGTGCTTTTCTCTCTTTGTCAAGAGCTTTCCCTACATCACAATGATGTTTTCTTTCAACTACCTTCCTCCATGATCGTCACTCCCCATTCTTCTCAATCATCCATAATCCTCATATTCGCTATCATCATTAGTTATTTCCATCTGCTTTCTATTTTAGTTGAATCTCTTTGGCATTGTTTCGTCGCATTAGTTTTCCTATTACTGCACACTGCCTCTATCAACTGTTCAACAACATTTCTGAGTTTATTCTCTGCTGATCTATTCTTTTTTCTCATTACAGGATGCCTGCGGTGGTTCCCTTGACATCGCAAGCATCTCTGGTAGACTATCTTATGGGGGATCATTTGGTTTTGGAGCAAGTTGATGATGAGGAAGCTGAGATGGTTTTGATTGGAAGGATTTTGTTGGAGAAGTGCTTGAGTCGAGCTGCGTAGCTAATGTTTGAAGGAAAGCCTGGGCTGGTATGGGTGAGATTACTATAACCCCTCAAAATGAGAAGATGTATTTGTTCAGGTTTCACGATTGGCACCAAGCAGAGATAGTCATAAGTTCTGGCCCTTGGTGGATTGCATAAACTGCAGGGATGGGATGCTCAGAGGAGACAGGAGAACCACTGTTTTCATGAACTGGAGGTGTGGCTGCAAAATACATGGATTGGCCTTAGACCAAATGAAAGAGAACAATGTGAAACCTATTGCTTGTTGGGCGGGCAAACTGGTGAAAGTTGAGTCAATTCATACCAAATCTCGGGGACATTGTGGATTCCTTTCTGCTAAAATTTCCAGATGCTATATATGTACTGTGGAGTAAGGCACTAGCTTTGTTACTTCGACTGAGTATAAAACTTTCTGAGTGGTTGGTGAGTGAGATTGAGATTGAAATAGAGAAAGCCAGTACTAATCATTCACTGACGAAGAAAATGTCCAAAATGATGCATTTACATGTCTTTCGATGGCGGGAAAGGTCAGTTCAATGATATTAAACAAATGGATTGTGGGATAGCGTGGGAATGAATGTGACATCGCTCAAACCTTTGTAATGGGATTGAGGAGGAAGATTTGATAATGGACTGCGATCCCACAAATTCTTTTCTCTTTATTATATTCAATTTGTAGATCATTCCAGCAACCGACTGTAATATTTGACTAATCGATATTCACTTGATCAGATCAAACGTATATGATGAAGCGGCCAAAAGTTCAGATCATGTTACACTAGTCTACATCTAGATTTGCAAGCTTCTATGTCACGATGTTGTATCTGTTACTTCATACTCTACGATAACTCTGCAGGATAACTGAATTAGCACATATCGCAACTCAATCGCTTGTTTGTATCAAGTGTCTTTCCAAAGAAAGGAGAAGAATCGGGACTCAGAAGAGCATTTTTGGTCGATGTCATTCAGGAATCAGCTGAATTTGTTTGTATCAAGTGTCTAAAACTTAAAAACTAAAAGACTATGTTTCAGTCTGTAGTCTCAGCATCTATACATAAAAACTGACTCAGAGGAGATCAGTACTGCATCACACCAATCCTCTGTATGCTCTTCGTGAATTCCATGGATAACTTGCATAAATGCTTGTGAAAATTGCCATTTTGGAGGCCGAAAATAGTAACAACAGAACTTTTGATCGAGAGAAAGCGTCAAACAATGCAGAGTCCTAGAAGTAGGAAATGTTTTGGAGTCCAGAGATCATACAAATCATTGATCAAGTAGCATCCCAAAAACTCCCAAACCTGCCATTGATTTGACAGAAATTGGAAAGTGACAATGACATATTCAGTCATCCATTAAGCGTGAAGATTCAAGCATTTGACAAATTAAACCACAAGCAATGCACCAGGACTGGTGAATCTTTTGAAAAACTGATTAAAGAGGCCAAACCAAATCCAGCCGTATATCATGATGTGAACAATGAATCGAACAATATTTAGTGAAAGATAACTCCAAAATGTTTAAATTCAGATATCGTCATAAGGAATGTGAAGGTGTTAGGAAGCAATTATGTTTTGACCAGGAAATGCAATAATAAAATCTGTCAGTTGATCGCTATCAATTAGAAAGCGATCGTTGTATAACACATAAGGCTGTATGAAGAGCCTGCAAGGTTTGCTACCTATTCGGAACCTAAAGAGATAATCCTTCAATCCTCGGACTTATGATTGCCAATTTTATGATAGAACTTTCCGATGATCGTCTATATCTGGATCTATATTTAAGAAGTGGCTGAGGTGTCTTAAACCATTAATGTGTACCTAGGGATGAGTCCGATGCAGTTTGATGTGGTTTCAACGTCAAGGTCTCCGCACACAAAAATTCATAAATTACAAAAATGAACATCAAACCTACTTCATAATAAAAAAAAACAAAAAAAACCTTACTTAATGTATAAATGGTAAAAGTAATTATGAACCTCATAGGTTATATAATATGGATTCGTGGTTCGGTCAGTTTCAAAATAATTGAAGCCAAATTTGTTTGATTTGTGATCCATTTATTTAAGAAGGTAGTCTTGTCAGAGGTTCAATTGAACATAAAGATATGAACAGTTTTTTGCTTACCCTACATCTACCGAGATTTTTAATCATTCGGAGATTGTCTTCGGATACAATTAATCAACAATCAAGCATTTCTGAAAAAAGAGAAAACCATAAAACATAGAGCCAAATAATCATCGACACTTAGATCTTAGCCAGAAGGCCAAGAAAGGTACAAATAATAATTACAATTGTACTAAAACTTCCGGGTCGCTATCTAATCTTTGGGTCATCATTTCTAGGGAGCCTCGCGTTGGACAAATTAAGAAAACGGGCTTCTTGTTGATGTTTAAGCCCAAATTGATGTTAGGCTTTTGCTCTCTGACTAATATAACGGGTTTAATCTACCTTAGGCATTAAAATTTTTTGTTTCTTTTTTTTGGTTGAAACATTAAGAGTTTTTGTTCACTATCTTCGAATTTTCTTCATTAATGAACCTGGCCAAAAAACAGAAGGAAAAATTCATTAATGAAAATCTATAACATCAAATTTTAAAATCAACTCTTTACGGCCAGTGATTTCAAGATTCCACACTTTTCACTCTAAAATTTAGTGAAGATTAAGTCCACACGTTGTAATTTCGAGTTGCGGCCGAGTTAAGTATCATCTAGTTGGAAAATAGACTTGAGAAGGGGTAGATTCTACTCAAACTCAGTAAACTAAGAGTCCATACTGCAATTGGTTATGATGCAATATCATATATCAATATAATTGGTCAAAGTCATGACATCAGTTGGATAAATGACATCAATTGGTTCCTTCTATGCGACTGATTTCGATATATCCCATGTAAGACCCGCATGATTTAGTGATGGTAAGGCATTGACCTCACATAAAGCCAATGCCTCTCGCACTTTTTTTAACCCATTCCAATTAAATAAGTTAAATTAATTAAGGTCTCTATGCCATACCATCAAAATAAAGAAAAAAACTTCAAATTTTCATGAGATAGCCACTTTGCCGGTAAAGTGAATAATAGTTGCTTGTACAACTACACATATGTTTGCAAAAGATGTATGTGCTAACATATATCGTGCAAATAATTTGGATCATTTATTTAGTTTTCAGAGCGACGCATCATAATTTGAACGGCCAAAGTGATGTATCATAATTTTGAAAACATCAAGGCATTTAGTGTCTAGTGGGGATGAGAAGAAAATAGCCCATCTTAGTCAAAACAAAACCGCCGATACAGTATAGAAATCCAGTTTGTTTTGTTTACATGGCAAGTTAAATTTTTATGCTGTTGATTAGTGGCAGGTATACTGGTTTATACGCAATGTTGATGCTGTGGAAATTACAAAACATTGAAAGAACAAGCAACTCTTTAAGAAAATCCCTTTGACCATAGTCATCTCAGTTTCTTAAGTTGGACGACAGAAATCCCACACTAAGGAATGACGTCAATTTGCTTGCTTTTCCTGATTGCTTGAATTGGTTTTTATTGTTCTGCGATATTGCAACTGTAATTTTCTCTCGTCTGTTCTCATATGATTACTAGAAGTAACTTAATGATTGACGAGTGGATTATTAAGGAAGCTTCGGGAGGCAAAGTACAAAAACACATAGGCAAAGAGAGCGATCATGCTGTTGGACTTGTGGCATTCTGAGTCCCCAAAATTCATCGGGCTCTTTCAAGCTAATAATCATCAGGTGTGAATTTGATATGCTGCAAGGCTACAATAATGAGTTCATAGTTTCATTGTCCTTTTTAGTTCTCAATCGATTGTTTGTGATGAGTTTAATCCTAACAAGATTCACACCGTTCTTCTTGTCACCATGTGATTTACTGTTATGCTCATTTGTCATTCCAGTGGTGAGATTTTTTCGCTTCACCAATGAGGATTTGTTCTAGTGATGCTCCATTTCGACTTTTCAGTATGCAAGTTTTTGTCTCCTGCCGCGTTCTAATTTTTCTAATAATCTAGGTCTTCATGATATTGGAACCACGAATAGAGCCGAAATTCAGAATTTGCGAGGAGAACCATATATTTATTCTGCAGAAACTTACGAACCATTACAAGTTTGAGCAATGTTATGTATATAAATCATGCTGGAATTATGAGAAGAAGCATTATAATGAGTTTATTCACTTTATGACGAGGAGCAACATCTCACGATCTATCAATAGTCCCCTATATCTACTAGAAATAATGATCCTCATGTGTAATGAACTCACATGATAAGCTTATGGCAATGGACATGAATAGGACTAGCAGTGTCACACAGAAGTAGGAAGCATCACTTCCGGATGGTGGCGGAGATGTGGTGGTCCCAATTGGTTGGAGCCGGCAGTTACGGGGATCCAGCTGGACTGGAGTTCAAGGCGGTGGAGGTTTCACTGATGGTGGTGACAGCTAATTTTTGGCCTTTAGAGCAATGGTCTCTTTTAGAAAAGGTGTAGACGAAGTAATACTCGCAGGCGTTGTTGAGGGAAAAGGTGGCTGGTCCATTGGTTAGCGTATGAACTTAGAAGTGCTGTTGCAGTTAATTTTATCACCATTTGACATGTTCACAACGTCGTATGTATGACCCTGCGTTGAAGTCGAACACTGCAAAAATAATGGAAGATCATTGGCATTAAAGAGTGAAGCTCAAGGTTGATTTTTCGGCCACAGAAGCTCAAGGTTGATTGCTCTGTACGCTAAAAATTACGGCAACCATTTTCCTCTTATCTTCATATGTTAGCTTTCTAGCATTTATGCTCCAAAAAGAATGGGATATTTCCATCTGCTTTCAATTTTAGTTACGTCTTTTTGGCATTGTTTCGTCGCGTTAGTTTTCTTATCACTACACACTGCCCCTATCAACTATTCGACGATGTCTCTGAGTTTATTCCCTGCTGCTCTATTTCTTTTTTCTCATTACAGGATGCCCGCAGAGGTTCCCTTAACATCGCAAGCATCTCTGGCAGACAATCTTCTGGGGGATCATTTGGTTTTGGAGCAAGTTGATGATGAGGACGCTGAGATGGTTTTGATGGGAAGGATCTTGCCGGAGAAGTGCTTGACTCGAGCTGCATAGCTAATGTTTGAAGGAAAGCCCGGGCTGGTATGGGCGATATTACTATAACCCCTCAAAATGAGAAGATGTACTTGTTCAGGTTTCACGATTGGCACCGAGCAGGGAGAGTCCTAAGTTACTGGACCTCGGTCAATTAGGGGAAATTGCGTAAACCTGCAGAGATGGGACGCTCAGAGGAGACTGGAGGACCTCTGTTTTGATGAACTGGAGATGTGGCTGCAAATACATATATTGGCCTTCAACCGAATGACATAAAAACAGGACGAAATCTATTGCTCCTTTGGCGGGCAAAGTGGTGAAAGTCGGGTCAATCCGCACCAAATCTCTGGGTCTCGTGAATTCCTTCGCGCTAAAGTTGCAGTGGATGTTAACAAACCCCTCTTACCTGGAAAGTGGAGTGTCAGGGATAATGGTGAAAGGCATTGGGTAGAGATCCGATATGAGCGGATGCCATCCTTTTGTTACTCGTGGTTGAAGCTGAGGTCGGGGAGTCATGACTTCCAAGTCACGATTCCGTTCTTGGCCTTTCCCCTCTGTAATTTATATTGTCATACGATAACCCATAAATAAAATTATTTAATCTTTCAACTTTTCGTAGACACGGAAAAGGAAAAAGCAGCTGCTACGTGGTAGGGGTGTCAAAACCAAACACAATAGCTGAATCGAAACACGAACCGACCCGACCCGAACACGAAATTTTCTTATTGGGTCGGGTTGGGTTTCAACTTGTTTGGGTAACAATAAAAAGAATTGAGTATTGTTTGGATCTATTGGACTTGGGTATCCAAGCCCAACCCAAACAATAAGCCAACCCAAACAATAATCATAACCCTTAAGATCCCTCTTCCTCCCGGGACCCTACCGCCGACTTCTTCTTCCCTGGGTTCCGTCGCGCCGCCGCCGCTAGCAACATCACCCTCAGCTGCGTCACCGAGATCGACGGCCGCGGCGTCCTTAAGCTCACCAACGAGAAGACCTGTTTCTACCCTAGCCAGGCGACGGACGATTTCATCCTTTTGTTGGAGACCACGCCGCCCGACCAGATCTCGCGGCCATCGCACCGCCACCTCCGGAAATACCACATCATCCCCAAGTTCTACGCGGCGAAATCATTGACCGGCAACAACAACGACGCCGCCGCCGTCTTTGTCCCTGGGAACCACCACCGCAAACGATCCAGAGATGCCATAGGCGATGACCTCTTGAGCGGCAAACGCTTCTCGGCGACTCATGATCCTCGCAAGATGACCAAGTCGTCGTCGTCTCAGGGGCATAAATCGAAGATCGACCCTTTGATTTCCCAACATGTATGTAACGACCCTTCTTTCCTCCTTTCCTTTTTCAAATTTTACCTTTTCTTGTTGTCCTCGTCGTCGTCGACGTTGTTAGTTTATGTTGTTTGACAAGTTTTTGATGGACTAATTAGGGTTTATGACTTGGTTCTGGGATTTCCAAAAGCAAAACCCTGACAACTTTGTTCTTGACTTCTTTACAGACGCAGGGGCTTGCCAGAAAAATCAAGGAAAAAAACCAAGAGATTGCGAAGATGGGGCAATTGAATCACCTCCTCTGAGAGCAAGTGAAGTCCCTATTATCGGAGAACCGCATCTGGCGGGGCCTTGCCCAGGACAACGAGGCTGAAGCCGACGCCTGCGGCGGGGGGCTCGTCGACGACACGGAGTCCCCCTACTACGGCAGCAATGATGCCGGGATGGCGGGCGCAGAAGGCGGCGATGCCGCAGCAGCAGTTGAATCGCTGAGGCCGAGGCGGTGCTGGGAAGATGATGAATTCGGGATCCGCAATAATGGCGTCTCTCTCTCTATCTCTATCTCTGAATTCATTGTTTGAAACACAAAACCCGCCCCGACATGGCCCGGCCCGATCGTGTATTTTTATCTTGTTCGGGTCTTGTCTCGGGTCAGGTCGAACGCATATGTCCAATATTTGGGTCGGGTCGGGTATCATGAAAACCCGACCCGACCCATTGACACCATTGCTACGTGGTACCTCGACTTCTGCTTAATTACCAAACTGCCCAAAAACGGAAGTTAAGAAAAACCAAATCGATAAAATACACGCGGGATTAACGCAAAAAACCACTTCTCCACTTGCCCACGAACTTCCCACGGTTTTCTTCATCACTCGCACTGCCTCTGCTACTGACGCCGCCGTGCTCTGCTGTCCTTATCCGGTCCACCCTAAAAATAAAACCCACCAACCTCATCCTCTTCTCCATCTGCTTCCTCATCGCCATTCCCTCCCTTCACGGCCTTCCACCGACCAAGCCAAGGCTACGAGTTTGTCGCTCTCTCTGTCGAAATGTCGCTCAATCACAAGCTCCGATCATCGTCCTCCCCGTGCCTCCTCTTCTGCTGCTTCCAGGACAGCCACGCCGCCGCCGCCGCCTACCACGAGGCCGCCTCGTCCTCGGACGACTGCGACGACGGCAGCAACCCCCGCGAGGCGGCTCGGTCGCCCTGCTCGATCCGTTACAAGTGCCACGGCCTCATCGCTCTGATCGGGAGGTGCCGGTGGAGGCAGGGCCATGTCGCCGTGGCGGCCTCGGAGTTCGGGTACGATCCCATGAGCTACGCGCTCAACTTCGAGGACGACCGGAGCCGGGAGTCGGATGAGTTCCCCATGAGGAACTTCTTGGCGATGCTGCCGGAGTCTCCGGATCGGTTGCTGCCGGGGAAGTTGCCGAGGGGAGTCGTAGCTTGTACTTGAAGTCGTTTCCTCTGTAAAAAAACATTTTTTTGATTTTGATCGACTAGTTGGGTGGGGGCTATCAACAGTCCTTGGAGGGATCCAAGTTGCCTGTGCATATTGTACATTTCGAGATCTGAAATTCATGGAAATTCTGCTTCGATATGCCGTCATCTTCTCCATTTTGCTTTGGCTTTTCGTCTGGAGTTTTCCGTGTTCGAGCAAATTTTTGCTCATCAAGTAGTGTTGCATCAACGAAATGTGAACCGACGAGAAGCAAATTTAGTATTGGATGAATGGAATTTACTTTAAGGATAACGTGGATTCTAACTTCTTTTCTTGGATCGACAAAAAAAAAATTCTTTTCTTGTGGATAGGGATCGGTAGTGGACCGTGCCGACGAGGGAATGGCACACTTGGGCCCTTGCCAGGGCATGGCTCGTTAGGTGGCGGGCCGTGTCCGTTTTGTGCTAGGGCCGGGTTAGGGCCATGCTAGGCTCGACATTTGAGAATATAATTGTGATTTTATTTTGAAAAATTTTTGAAGAAATTTTTTTACTTCGTCTCGTCATCCCAAGAAAACTGATAAGAGTGAGTTTGATAGTGATATGCATAAAAAAATGTGAAAAACTATAAATATATGATTGTGCTAAAAAAATTATCTATGTTAATTTAATTTGATTCCACGACAATTTATCCATAAATTTGATAGACATCCTAGAAAAGAATTACGTTTTTTTTTTGGCGATATCTCTTTTCATCAAAACTAATTTTTATGGAAGTAAAATCTAACAATTAAAGAAAACATGGCATCTTTTAATATACATGGGAATTTTGTTTTTTTGGTAACTAAATCCTACATAAAGTACAAAAACTTTAAAAGAAAGGAAAGTAAAATCGTTTGGGCCACTTTAAATTGCAATCTAATGATCGAGGGCAATTTTGCCTTTCTGACAAAAATGGGGCGGGCTTAATTGCACGGAAGTGGAACTAGTGCAGCCCAAAAATTATTTAAATTCAATCTTGGCAAACACGGAAAAGGAAAAAAGGCAGCAGCTTATCCCTTATCTGGTCCCTCGACTTTTGCTTAATTACGAAGCTGCCCCAAAAATGAAGGTTGTGGGGGAAAATCCGAAACGAAGCGTAACGTCACACCGGATAAACTCGAGAAACCGCGTCCCCACTTGCCCACGATACATCACTTGAACTGCCTCCGTTCCGCTAAGCTGCCCGCGCCGCGGTGCACCACCATCCTTATCTCGTCCGCCCTATAAATTACCCTCCAACCTCATCCTCACACGCCCAAAATGTTGTTCATTTACAAGCTCAGATCATCCTCCCCGCGCCTCCTGTTCTGCCGCCTCCATGACGGCAGCAGCAATGTCGCCGCCGCCTCCTCGGGCCACGACGAGGGTGGCTCGATCGCCCTGCGCGTGGCTTCGATTGACAGCCTAGGAGATTCGAGAAAAGTGGTGGAGCCTCGTCGCTCGGATCGGCAGCCACCGGAGGAGGCAAGGCCAGGTCGCCGCCACCTTCGAGTTCGGGTACAACCCGACGAGCTACGTGCTCAACTTCGAGGACGATCGGAGCCGAGAGTGGGATGGGGAGTTCCCGGTAGGGAACTTCTCGGCGAGGCTACCGGCATCTCCGGATCGGTCGCCTCCGGGGAAGATGCCGGGGGAGGAAGTCATAGTGGCGCGCAGCTGAAGTTTTTTGTCTCTGAAAATATTTTGATTTTGATCGACAAGTTCGGCTATCAGGGTCCACAGTGCCCATACAAATTGCAGATTTTTGAGATCTAAAATTCATGGAAAATACATGGAACTTCTACTTTGATGTGCAGTTGTCGTCTCCGTTTTGCTTTTGCTTTCTGTATGGAGTGTTCCGTGTTCGAGCAACTTTTTCCTGATGAGTGTTGGGTCAACGAAATACGAACCGATAAGAAGTGTAAAGTATGTCGTCTTTGGATGAATGGATTTACTTTATGTATATGATAACGTGGATGGATGCAACTTCCTTTTCTTGTGGATAGGGATCGGTAGTAGGCCATGCATGGCCAGGATGAGGTGGCGGGCCACGTCCTGCTCCATGCCTAGGCCCGAATTGGGCTCATAGGGCCCTAATGGACCTACCTAGGTCCGACTTTTTCTTTTTGGATTCGGCCTTTGGGGTTGAGTCCGGTGGTTGGGCCCATGCCCAAGCATGGCCCCGTTAGCTGACTCGCTGTGTCGCTTTTTTTTTTACCTAGTCCTAGTCAGGCCCATGGGCCGTAATGGGCCTACCTAGGTCCGATGATTTTTTTTTGGGGGTTTTGCTGCGGAGGTCGTGTCCAGTGGTTGGGCCCCATGCGATTGGAAGGGATTGCAAGGCGAACATCGGGAACGACGGGCGGGAAATTTCTTGTTCACTTTTGTTGATTATGTAGACACATAAAGATGAAGGCTTTATTAGATTAGAAAATACCAACACTTGTATGGAGACTTTAGTTATCGCACCGTGATAAAATGCAGACTTAATGTGAATATGGACCTAAATAAAAGTTATTGAGTTGGGTGAGATAATATTTCTCGTATCCAAGAGAGTGAGAGAATCCTATGGACAAAGGAATAAGGACAATGGCTATCTCCAAAGCGATCACCATTTTGATTTGACAATGGCAAGTGCCTAAATAGTCATGGTCCTTGCCATCACTTGAGACCGGCCACCGGCAAAAAGGAATAGAGAGCAAGGAAAAAAAGAAAAAAATCATAATTTTTTAAAAAATTATAAAAAGAATTAAAAATTTTCTACATCAACGCTATTTATGACACATGGGATGGATGGTGATGACCGGACCATCAAGTCAATAATTTTTTATCAAAATTGACAGAAAGGATTACATTGGCAAATCCTCAAAAGATTTAGAATTTAATCGACATAATTAAAATGTTTATAACTGATTTGGCTGTCGTACAATAATTTTAAAACTTTTTTGGTCATTTTCTCTGTATTTGGCAGTTGAGGCATATATTTGTGTGTCGATTAGACACACAACACAAGTTATCTTGTTTTTTTAGCTCTTATCTATTGGTTAGTTTGACAATTTCCTAAAGTTGGAATTCGAAAGTTATTTAAGCGGGCTTCACTTAAAAGGAATTTGCCACATCAACTTATTAAGCAAATTTAGTTGGCGAAGTTTGTGTAGCATTTAACAATAAAAAGAATAAGAAAAGTCTTTGGACCCGACTTCTTCACTTGTGTTATTGATTTGGTAGATGATCCAAAGAGTTATAATTGGCCATGGATGTTGAGGTAAAATCTATTAAGCAAAATAATACATGGTCATAAGCTAATCTTCCTCCTAACACTAGAACTATAGGTTCTAAATGGGTGTTGACGAAAAAAATTAAAACCGGACGGTACCAAAGATAAGTTGGAAAATTCCAAATAAAGACATGATGCATATGCGTTTTCTCAAAAGAGGGCCCAGAATAAACGCCGTCTCAAATAAGAGCTTGAAGTGAACATTTGGTTTCAAACAAGAGTTTGAAATCACCGATCGGCAAGCATATGCTTATTCCAGTAGAAGGAGCGGGGGCATCTTTCTCTAGAGACATTTCCCTTTTAGTTTCTTTTTCTTTTTCTATCTTTTCACTGTTCATCTTCTTCTTGCTTGGTGGAAAGTTGCAATCTGAAGCTCACCTCCAGATCTGGCCGTCTTCCATGGCCATTGGCACAGCGTTCAAGTGTCGCCTTGGTTAGCTCTTCAAATCTGGCTGTCGCTGGCCACCGGCACTGAACAGGCCATCGTCTCTCTCTTTACACTTAAAAGCATATATTTGACTTGTTCCCAAAGCCAATTTCTAGTAAAAACACCTACGATTTTTCTCTCAATACCTTGATTTCGCACCCAAAAAACCTCCAAAGAGCCATGGGACAACTCTGATAAGAAAAGCCTCAATTGCCAGTCTAGCAATTGCAAGCAATGCGACTTCGACCAGAAGAAGAAGAAGTTTGAGCTAGCGGCGCTGCACTCGCACGTCAACCAAAAGTAGTAGAAGTAAATGGGTTAAAGGCTGCTACGAGGCCCAACCGTCATGCCGCTAACCAATTGCAAGCTTCGGCTTTTGAAGCGGGAGCGGATCAAAGACTACCTGCTCATGGAGGAGTTCATGACAAATGAAGATTGGCTCAAGATGGCCACGAGCAACGATGGCTCGTTTGACACTAGTGGCCATGGACGACCAAATCTGAAGAGCTGACCAAGAAGACGCTTAAACGCTGGCCAATGACCATGGAAGATGGCCAAATCTGGAGAGAAACGTGAGTAAAGGAGGAAGAAGAGAAAAAAAGTGAAAAGATATAAAAAAAAAGAAATGTCTTTGGACAATTATGTCCCTGGCTATGCTGTCGAAATAAGCATGTGCTAGCTAGCTAACCGAAGATTTAACCAGCTGTCGAGCTTAAGTCATTATTTGAGACTAAATTGCCATTTTAGATCCTTACTTAAGATAACGCTCACTTTGGGCCTTCTTTTAAGAAAACTTATCCATTTTGGGCTCTCATTTGAAATTTCCCTTAGATAAATGTAAGGCAAGATTAGTGGCTAAAAGGTATAGTAAAAAAGGACTCTATTACTTTTATGTTTATTCTCCGATAACAAGGCTTACAACAACTAGATTAATGATGGTTTTAACTTCTATACATAATTTGGTAATTTGTCAAATGGACGTTAAAATTCCCTTTCTAAATAGCGATTTAAATGAAGAAACTTATATTTATAATAGGAAGGCTATATAGAAATTGGTCAAGAAAATAAAGTTCGTAAATTGAATTACTTTTTGTAAATAGAATTCTCCTGTGTGTCGTTTCCTTTATCTATATATCTAAAGGCATCTTCTAGAAAAAATACAAATTAAGATATCACCGTTAACTTTACTCTTATCATTTGTTCCTTTTCTCCTGTCTCTTTCACGCTTTCTCTATATTGGATATCACTTAAAAGCTTGAATCTTGTTCGTCTTTTGCTTGCTACATAGACTAAGCCGAGAAGAGATTAGGTGAGATTAACACTCCACGTAGGATTTGCAGAAAATCACTCACAAATTGACACGTGGCAATCGGGGCCCACATGTCAGGGAAAAAACTTGTCTCTCTCCTCTCTCCTGCTGCTGATGCCGCCGCACGATCGCGTCCTTATCCGGTCCACCCTATAAATAAAACCCACCAACCTCATCCTCTTCTCCATCTTCTTCCTCATCACCATTCACTCTCTTCACTCTCTTGCACTGATCAGATCAGACCAAAACTCCGAGTCCATCGTTCTCTCTCTCTCACCCAAAATGTCGTTCAATCACAAGTTCATATCATCCTCCCCTTGCCTCCTCTTCTGCTACTTCCACGACAACTGCGCCACGGCGGCCACCTACCACGAGGCCGCCTCCTCCTTGGACTGTGATGATGGTAACTGCTGCAAGGCGGCTCGATCGCCCCGCTTGTGGCTCCGCTCCACCGCCCAGGAGCTCCCGCTACTGGAGATCCGGCACAAGTGCCGGACCCTCGTCGCTCGGATCGGGAGGTGCCAGTGGAGGCAGGGCCACACTGCGGCCTCTGAGTTCAGGTACGATCCGATGAGCTACGCACTCAACTTCGAGGACGATAGGAGGCGGAAGTCAGACGAGGAGTTCCCAATGAGGAACTTCTCGGCAAGCTGCCAGTGTCTCTGGATCGGTTGCTGCCGGCAAAGATGCCAAGGCAAGTCGCAGCGTGTAGTTGAAGTCTTTTTCTCTAAAGATCCTTCTAATTTTGATCGACAAGTTGGGCTATATCAGTGTCCTCGGAGCGATCCGCAGTACCTATACATACTACAGATTTCAAGATCTGAAATTCATGAAAAATCTGCTTTGATATCTCTTCATCGTCTTCGTTTTGCTTTCGCTTTTTTGTCTGGAGTGTTCTGTGTTCGAGCATTTTTGCTGATCAGTATTATGAAATACAAACCCACAAGAAGTAAATTTTGCCTTGGATGAATGAACTTACTTTATGGATAATGTGGATGCAACTTTGTTCGAGTCGAGCTCGAGTATCTCGATTTTTCTGGTTGAATTGAACTCAAACATAAATTTTAATACTTGATTAAGCTCGATGCGAGTTGTAAATGTTGTGCACATGGATCGAGTCAAACTGAGCTTGAGGGTAACATATATGACTGGACTCAACTTATATACACTCCTAGAGACAAATGCCACATTTCCCTATTATTTATATCAAATTATCAAGGGAAAGAGGAATTACCAAAATAGTCTTAAACTTATTGCACTTGTGCCAATTGAGTCCTAAATCATTTAATTGTACCAATTGAGTTCTAAACCTTTAAAATTTTACCAATTAAGTCTATCCGACAAATTTTAACCAAAAGTTGCTGACTTGGACATTGGTCGTCTAATGTGGTATGGCTGGCACTGACGTGGATAATTTTTATAATTTTTTTAAAATTTTTTAAATTTTCTATTTTTTCATTCTTTTTTCTTTTCGTTCTTTCTTTTCCTTTTTTTCTTCCAAGCCTGGTGAGGGCCTCGCGACCATTGTCCAATGGCTGGTGAGGGTTGGTCAACCCTCACCTATGACCAGCTAGGGTTGGCGAGAGTTGGCCGGACCTCATTGGGCTTGTAGGACCGTCTTATGTAGTCAATGATTTCTAGCTAAAGTTACTTGGATAGACTCAATTGGTAAAATGTGAAAAGATATAAAATTCAATTAACACAATTTAAACTGGCACAAATACAATATATTTAAGACTTTTTCAATAAATTTCTTGATTGTCGGGCAAGAAAGCGTCCGTCGACGGGCACGCTCACTCCAATCCACACTAACGTGGAGCACTCTCATATGCGGACTCGTACTTCGAGAACCACACGAGCCCAACAGTCACGCAAGACGCTCGGCTCATAAAATGACTAGAATCCAAACCAAAACAGCATGACCTCCCCCATCATTCTTAATTAATAGTTAATTACAATGATTATGTCGTAGCTACTGAGTATTAGGTAACGTTCATCGTACCCCCGTTTCGTTCATGCACCACAGGACAATCTCGTTTATTACAACAAGAGAGAGAGAGAGCAAGCAGTTCTTGGTATGTGGGAAAACCAGCTTGGATCTATGAAACCACCAAATGAAGAGCTAGTGCCACGTGAATGAGATAAGTGGAGATTAGTGCAAGGGCATTTAAGGGATAAAATGATTCATTCTTACTAACTTTAATAATTGGCCGCCATTAGTTCTGTATCGATGCCAAGACATACTCATTCTTGTGGGATGCGAATGTGCTTGTCACGAAGGTTCGTGATGTTATTGTTTTTGCTGTTGAGATTTATTTTATTTTGAACCCTTCATATATCATTTTAAAATATAAATGAAATATTCATTTTCGAACAAATAAAATTATTGAAGTAACCCCATTTGAATCCTCGATTTTAATAATTTATTTGTGTGTAGATCGATTTATATAATACGCTTTCTCAAGACATTGAAAGAAAATAAAAAAGTGATAGTAATTTGGAGGTGACAGTGGGATTCGAACCTTCGGATATTTGATTTGATATCACGGGAAAAATTCTGATTAATCCCTTTTCTTTTGTCGTCTTGCCTCCAAGTTATACTCACTTAGACTGCAATATTCCAAATTTTATTGATTTTCTTTCTGGAATTAATCGTGTCCATCTCATTCCCAAGATTACGGATTCTCTAACTTCAAATAAATCATCTTTCCCGCGCTGTAGCTGCTTCAGGAGACCATGGTCAAAGTCAAGACTTTGAAGTCACAATTATGTTCTTCGCATTTGTTCTCTCCATTCATGTGGTTGTATGCTGAAACCTAGATCTGTTAAAAGGGGAAATAAATCCATTTTTTAACCCATATATGATAATTTGGGTTGTTTTACGGATTAGTTATATTCAGTAAATAAGTCATAAATGAATTTAGAATGATAAAGCTCAAAATAATGTAAGTGTTAAATGGATTAATAACTTATTTAGACCTAGCCCATCTCTATTACTCTCTTTTCGCTCCCTCTCACCTTCACTCGATCGCGCTCGCTCACTCCTTGCTTTCATCTTAATTTGGGTATGAGTTTTTCTAGATTGAGATAAAAATAAAAGTATTTTGACAATATGGGTCTGGTCAGGTACACGTTAGGTACGAATTACTAAATTTGCATTGCTTTGAAATAGGTCAATTCGGCTCCAACCATTTTCGACTAGACTTGACCCACCTATTTGATAGTTCTAATAAAACCCATAAATAAGTTATTTAAATTCCAACTTTGGTAAAACAAAAAAAAAAGCAGGACCTATGGTCCCTCGACTTTTGCTTAATTACCAAACCGCCCCAAACCTCACACGGGATTAACGCAAAAAAACCGCTTCCCACTTGCGCCCGCGAACAACCCTCGGTTTTCTTCATCGTCACTCCCACGTGGACTTTCCACTCTGTTCTGCCGCGTCCTATAAATAAAACCCACCAACCTCATCCTCTTCTCCATCTGCTTCCTCATCGCCATTCCCTCCCTTCACGGCCTTCCACCGACCACGCCAAGACCACGAGTTCGTCGCTCTATCTGTCGAAATGTTGCTCAATCACAAGCTCCGATAACCGTCCTCCCCGTGCCTCCTCTTCTGCTGCTTCCACGACGGCCACGCCGTCCCCGCAGCCTACAACGAGGCCACCTCCTCCTCAGATGACTGCGACGACAGCAGCAACCCCCGCGAGGCGGCTTGGTCGCCCTGCTCTATCCATTACAAGTGCCGGAGCCTCGTCACTAGGATCGGGAGGTGCCGGTGGAGGCAGGGCCACGCCACTATGGCGGCCTCAAAGTTCGGGTATGATCCCATGAGCTACACGCTCAACTTCGAGGACGACCGGAGCCGGGAGTCGGACGAGGAGTTCCCGGTGAGGAACTTCTCGGCGAGGCTGCCAGCGTCTCCGGATCGGTTTTTGCCGGGGAAGTTGCTGAGGGAAGCTGTAGCTTGTAGTTGAAGTCGTTTCCTCTGTAAAGAAAACTTCTTTTTGATTTTGATCGATAAGTTGGGGCCTATCAACAGTCCTCGGAGCGATCCAAGTTGCCTGTACCTACTGTAGATTTCGAGATCTGAAATTCATGGAAATTCTACTTCGATACGTCATCATCATCTCCGTTTTGCTTTCGTTTTTTCGTCTGGAGTTTTCCGTGTTCGAACAATTTTTGCTAATAAGATAATGTTGCGTCAATGAAATGCGAACCGACAAGAAGGAAAATTTAGTATTGGATGAATGGGATTTACTTTAAGGACGACGAGGATGCTAACTTCTTTTCTTGTGGGCCATGCCGACCCGGTTAGGTGGCAGGCCATGTCCGTTTTGTGCCTAGGCCGAGTCAGGCCCATGGGCCCTCATGGGCCAGCCTAGGCCTGACAAATTTCACGTTGAAGAATGTAATCGTGATTTTATTTTGGAAAATCTTCAACGAAATTTCTTTTTCGCTTTATCATCCCATTATATATAAAAGAAAGCTGATAAGATGGGATTTGATGGTGATATGCACAACAGAAGTTTTTAAACAAATGGTTGTGCTAAAAAATTGTCTATGTTAATTTATTTCCGGATTCTACTAGACAAATTTATCCATAAATATGATCGATGACATAGAAAAGAACTAGGTTATTTTTTGGAGATGTCTTTCATCAAAACTAATTTTTATGGAAATAAAATCTAACAATTAAAGAAAAAACATCATCTTTTAATATACATGGGGATTTTGTTTTTTTGGTAACTAAATCCTAGCTACATAAAGTAGAAAAACTTAAAAAGAAAGGAAAGTAAAATCGTTTGGGGCCGCTACTCTAAATTGCAATCTAATAATCGAGGGCAATTTTATCTTTTCGACAAAAATCGGGCGGACCTAATCGCATAGAAGCGGAACTAGTGCTGCCCAAAAATTATTTGAATTCAATCTTGGCAAACACGGAAAAGTTAAAAAAGGCAGCAGCTTATCCCTTATCCGGACCCTCGACTTTTGCTTAATTACGAAGCTGCCCCAAAAATGAAGTTGTGGTGGGGCAAAAACCGAAAAGAAACGTAACGTCACGCGGGATAAACTCGAGAAACCGCGTCCCCACTTGCCCGCTATACATCACTTGGCACTGCCTCTGCTCCGCTCCGCCGATTGCGCCGCCGCCCGCCCCATAAATTACCCCTCCAGCCCTCGTCCTCACACACCCAAAATGCTGTTCATCCACAAGCTCAGATCGTCCTCCCCGCAAGACGATCTCTGTGCTTAATCTAATTAATTGAACTAACCCTGCGTGAGTTAAACAAAGAATAGGTCCAAAAGCCCATGCTATGACCGAAAGTTGGTGAACTTGGAGATTTTTTTTCTGCGGCATGATCAGATAAATGAGGAAAGGAAGGATTTGGGCGCGAGATAACAATATTCACGTGAAAGAGTGGATAAAGTTGGAATTTGAATAGGATGGGATGGAAATATTCAATAAGAGATAAGGTTGCACGTGGTGATATATGATTGATCTTATTATATCTTCAGTGAGGGCGCGTGGATTTGTAATATATGAGGGGAAAGAAATAAAAGGAAAAAAGAGGAAGATCAGTGGATTCGGTTTCTTTTGTATCCGTGCAAAGGGAAACAATATAAAGAATACAAAAAGAGGAAAGTAGAATTTGGTCAATGTAGGGGCATATATTTTGAGTAATATCAAGAAGGCCTTCACGTTTGCGGTGGCATAAACAGAAAGGGAAAGTTGCAAGGAGGAGGAGAATAAAAAACATATATTTGAATGCATCCATAATTGGAAACCACATCATGTTCTTTCTTTGAGGGCCCATCTTGCTTTGCATATAAAATGGGCATACACGAGCAATCAGAAGGGGGGCTCTTCTTTGGTCTGACACAGGAGAAACACATAAAGAAGAGAGAGCACGAGAAACACACACGTGAGATCGAGAGAGAGATAGTTGGCTGCGCACATGCAAGACCGCCGCGCCCGCACTGCCACTCCACCGTGTCCGCGTTGCCTGCCGCTGTCGGTCCGAGCCCATGCTGGTGCCGAGCCAATCCGCTGCAGTTGCTGCTTCGAGTCACACCGTCGCCATCGCTGCTGCTGCTGAGTTCGCCATCCTGTTGCCGTCCAAGCCCGTTGCGCCTTCTGCCCGCCGTGTCACCTGCTGCTGTCGCCCACCTCTAGCCACTACGTCCAGTCCGATCGCTGGTGTCTCCAACCAGCAAGCATCATTGTAACGTCCTCGGGAAACCGAATTATCCAAGCTGAAGGTTGAAGGCCGTGAGTGCAAGGGGCGGATTTTGTTCCATTGTCACCACCTGTCGACCAAGGTCAGGAGCATAAAGTTAAAGAAATTCATGGCCACGTGATATGAAGCAGGGAATTCCAAAGGGGAAAACGCCAAAATAAGGAAGAAGGAGAAGAGTTTTCTAGATCTATTCTGCAGGTTGCCAAAACACACCCAAATCAGAAAGATTTCTCACTTGCTACAGTCGCTGAAGTGACTAGCAGCCCCGTCGCTGAACCCTGCAAAGACATCCAGCCGAGCACCACCGCGAGCTGAGCCGTTCCTCGTCAAGCCACCGCATGGCCGCTGCCACATCATCGCCAACGCGTCCGCCATCGACCGCCCATCACTGTTCACCCACCGACGACCACAATTTCGATCCCCAAGTTATTTAAATTTGGAAAATAATTTGCAAATCAGGTAAAATCTCTATCCAAATATCTTACTAAATATTTAAATTCCTAATTTAGGTGTTTTAAATATTTGGTGGATTGCTAGATATTAGGGATAATGCCTGCAATATCCGCAAATATTTGAAACACCAAAAATTAGGAATTTTGCCTAATTTAGCAACATATCTGGACGACTATCCGACCTTATCCCTAAGGTACGATACGTGGTGATACGGAAAATCGTTATTTTATCCATAATCACTTGGATACGATAATATATCTTATATGCTTTCCAGATCCAAATAGTCGGCTTTTTGTCAATATCTATAACCCTATAGATATGACCGTTAGTTCGATTCCCTTTCCTAAGTCGAACATGAAAAGAAGATCTTGCGGATTGCGTGAATTGTTTGAGTGTGGTTGTTATCTTTGTTTGACTGCTTTATTTTTCAAATAAAGAAAATCCAAAAATATGTTAGTTAGCCTTTAAATTAGAAGTTTTCCATGTTTAGGGAATCCTAAATGTATCTAAAAGACTAGATACTTATTTAGTTTAAATTGGCACTTAAGATAATTTATTTCCTAGTTTAAATTAGGTGTTATTCTAATCCTAATAGATTATTTAGGTCATTTTTAGATTCCGAATTTCCATTAAAATCCCAAAAAGAATGAGTTACTTTAGGATAGATTGCATTCTTAATTTGAATAATTTTAATTTCGAATTTAAACAAAAATACCGAAAACAAATCATTTGTCTGCCATTAGAGTTAGGTCACGTCGTCGCATGACATATAGTTTGCATGTTAGGTTTGATTAATCGCATGTCATTACATATAGGATAGTTTGCATTTTAATAAAGCGCACACCCTAAAGAACACCTTGAGTGCCTTGCTTTGTTAATTAGTAATCATATTAGGATCATCTGTATGGTTTTCTACTAACAATGCAGATGCTTGCATTGCTTTAAGGTATGTTATTCTCCTAATCTAGCAATTTATTTACCGCTTTCCTTATTGGGTGTTAAATTGGTGGTTTGCGCACCCGCATAATCATCTCACATGTTAGTATTTAAGCAATAAAATGTATCCAGACTGCTTGCCTAAACATTTTTTGAAAATAAAAAGTACCGAAAGGGTGTTAGACTAGACCTAGCGTAATCAAGTCCCCGAGCTTAGAATATCTGATTCGTAGGAATAAAATATATCTCCTTATATTTTATTTAGGTTTCTAATCGACCTACCACAAATAGATTAGTGGAGACTCCAAGCATGAAAACTTTTGCATGTTAAAAACTTAAACCCCTAGTCGCGAATTGGTAGGATTTGGGAGGGCCCTAGTTATGCTTAGTTTTAACAATCCATTAGCCTACAGAAATTTTGGTCTTAACAGCTTGGCGACTCCATTGGGGACTCTGATGATATCCAGGTATCTCATATGTTTATCCCAAACAAAAAATATCCAGAACTAGAGATTCTAAGCTCAAATTAACAAAATCACATAATGGATTATTAATTGAGAGCACGAAAGCCTCAACCTATTCTTTGTTTAACTTAAATCACATAGCTGTCATGACCTAAATTCCTCCAGCTAATGGATTATTAAGTCTTAAATCTAACACAGGCCCTCCCAAGCCCTACTAATTCGCAACTTAGGATTTAAATTTTTAACATGCAAAAGTTTTCATGCTTGGAGTCGCCACTAATCTATTTGTGATAGGTCGATTAGAAACCTAAATAAAGTATAGGGAGATATACTTTGTTCCTACGAACCAGAGATTTTAAGCCCGAGGACTTGATTACGCTAGATCTAGTCTAACGCCCTTTCGGTATCTTTTCTTTTCAAAAAAATATTTATGCAGGCAATTTGGATCTATTTTATTACCTAATTACTAACATAAGAGATGTTCATGTGGGTATGCAAACCACCAATTTAACACCCAATAAGGAAAGCAATAAATAAATTGCTAAGTTAGGAGAATAACGTACCTTAAAGCAACGCAAGTATCTGCATTGTTAGTAGAAAATCATACAGACAATCCTAATATGATTTCTAATTAATAAAGCAAGGCACTCGAGGTGCTCTTTAGGGTTTACGCTTTATTAAAATGCAAACTATCCTATATGTAATGACGTGCAAATTATGACATATGATTGATGCAACCTAACACGAGAACTATATGTCACATGGCAGCGTGATCTTATTCTAATGACGGAAAATAATGTATTTTTTTGGTATTTTTCCAATGAAATTCGGAATAAAAAAAAAGGGCCTAAATTAAGATGCAATCTATCTTAGTCTATCCTAAAGTAACTCATTTTGTGGGGTTATCATGGAAATTTGGAATCTTAAAATAACCTAAATAATCTATTGGGATTAGAATAACACCTAATTTAAACTAGGAAATAAATTATCTTAAGTCTCTATTTAAATTAAATAATTATCCTATCTTCTAGATACATTTAGGATTCTCTATATATGCAAAACTTCTAATTTAAATCCTAACAAACATATTTTTGGATTTTCTTTATTTAAAAAAAGGAAAGCAATCAAACAAAGATAACAACTGCACTCAAACAACCCATGCAATCCGCAAGATTCTTCTTATCGAATTTGGATTAGGGAAGATAATCGAACCAACGGTCATATTTGTGGGGATATAGATATCGACGGAAAACCGATTATTTGAATTTGGAAAGTAAATAAAATCTATTATCTATCCAAGTGATTATGGATAAATAACGATTTTTCCATATCGCCGCGTATCGTACCTTAGAGATAAGGTCGGATAATAGTTTAGATACGTTGCCAAATTAGGAGTAATTCCTAATTTTAGGTGTTTTTGAATATTGCGGATGTAGCACAAATTATCCTAAGATATCTAGCGATCCACGCAATATTCACGTAATATTCAAAATATTCAAACTAGGAATCTAAATATTTTGAAAATATATCGGATAGAGATTTTTACTTGATTTGCAGATTACTTTTCAAATTTGAATCACCGGTGGATTGGAATTGCGGATCGGACGACCGGCGGCAAACGGACTAGCGACGGTGGTGGTGCACGGTTTGGGACTGGTAGCTCGCAGTGGTGGTGCTCACGTGGCGTATCATGGCAAGGACACGCCGGGATTGACTCGCGGTTGGGCTTGACTGAACACAGCTAAGGATCTGCAAAGCTTCTCTGAGGTTGCTGAGCTAATGTCACCAAAGGCTTGCTTGGATTGATGCAGGAGCGTTGGTTTGCTATGGACAGCTTGGAACTCCACTGAAAACTTGCAAAGGATCGATCAAGAACACCGCGGGGCTGTTTTGGCGTGCAAAGGATTAGCCAAGGAAGCTTTGGGCTGGACACCGTGGCTGGAAGTGCAGCCACAGGTTGTGCAATGGCGGGAGATAAGGTACAGCTCCGACAAAGGAAAATGGCAAAGCGAGGCTGATCTGGAGCAGTGGATGATGCTGGTGATCGTAGCGGGGATGTCTTGCGGAGGAGTGACAACACGTCGAACAAGCTCGGATCAGTTGGCTTGTCGAGGCTGCAGGCACGGCAACTCGAGGTGATTGGATTTGTGTTCGCGAACAGTGGCAGCAGTAGTCATCAGAGGCAGGAGTAGCAGTGGTGGCAGCAGGCGATCGTTGGGCGCGGGCGGCGATGGCGACGGCAAAACAACAGCAGCAGCAGTGGTGTTGGCTCAAGGCAGTAGCTTAGGTCACCAAGGGGAAGCAGTGACAGTAGGCAACTCACGGCCACAGGTTTGGCCATGAGCAGAGGGCACGGCGGATTGCGCGTGCGGCCGTCTTTTCCTCTCACTTTCGATCTCACGTGTATCTCTCGCTTGTTCTCCCTCAGCTGTTCACTACAAAAAAAACAAGGATTTAGCCACGGAAATTTGCGACGAATTATATTTCGTGGCTAATTTGCGACAGAATTTGCGACGAATTTTTTCTCCGTAGCAAATTAGCCACGAAAAATTATTTGTCGCAAATTAGCAATGAAAAGAGAATTCATCGCAAATTTCGATGAATTTTGCAACGAAAAAAAATCCATGGTTAATTTGCGACGGAATTTGCCACAAAAAAAAATTCGTGGCTAATTTCCGATGGAATTTGCCACGAAAAGAAATTCGTGGCAAATTTGCGACGAAATTAGCGACGAATTTTTTTCCATTTCTAATTTGCGACGAAAAAAAATGTCGTCGCTAATTTGCGACGGAATTTGCCACAAAAAAAAATCGTGGCGAATTTGCGACGAAATTAGTGACGAATTTTTTTTCTGTTGTTAATTTGCGACGAAAAAAAATTTCGTCGCTAATTTGCAATGGAATTTGCCACGAAAAAAATCCGTCGCTAATTTGCAATGGAATTTGCGACGAAAAATTATTCGTAGCTAATTTGCAAGGGAGTTAGCAACGGATTTTTTTTCGTCGCTAATTGTCCACCTCGCTACTTGTAGACCCAATTTCTCTCTCTCCCTGCTAATTCCTCTTATCCCTCTTCGCTGTTCTCCCTCCCTCTTCGCTGTTTCATTTCTCTCGATAAATCTCTCTGCATGCGCAAAAATCTATCTCAGTAAACCTTTTCTACTGATAAGTGGCGTGACTAATTTGCGACGAAGACGGTTCGTTGCAAAACTATTTACGAATTTTTGTTATTTTATTGAGTTTTTTTTTCTCTTTTTTTTTGCTATCTTCGTCGCCGGTCGCTGGTTGCCGATCCGGCAACCGGCGACGGGCGAGACCTCGCTGGCCATGGGCAGGGCCGCTGGACCTCGCCTAGATTTGGGCGAGGCCGAGCGGCCTGGCCATGGCCACCGTCGCTAGACCTCGCCGTCGCGACGAGGTCGAGCAGCGGCCATGGCTGCTCGGCCTCGCCCAGATCTGGGCAAGGTCTAGCGGCATTGGTCATGGCCGTCGCTCGACCTCGCCACATAGATCTGCGGCGAGGTCGAGCGGCGGCCATGGCCGACGCCGCTGGACCTCGCCTAGATCTGGGCGAGGCCGAGCGGCCATGGCCGCCGCACAGATTTGCGGCGAGGTCGAGCGGCAGCCACGGGCGAGGGCGAGCGGCCTTGCCTTGGCCACCGCTCGACCTCAGAGGTCTAACGCCAGCCAGATCTGGGCGGCGAGGTCGAGCTTAGGCCTCGCCATGGCCGCTTGACCGGCGAGGTCCAGCGGCGGCCATGGCGAGGCCCAAGCTCGACCTTGCCGCCCAGATCTGGCCGGCGAGGTCCAACTCGGCGGCCTCAGTCGGTCGCCGGACCAGCGACTGAAGAAAATATGTAGGAAAAATTTTTTTGAAAAAGAATTATTTAAAAAAAAATTTGGGAAAAAAAATTATTATAAAAAATAAAATCCGAAGTCAATTTTTTTTGTAGGTACTTATCCGTTTGAAAGTCTCGCAAATGAAGTGAACGTCGTAATTCTCATCAAATTGAGCACTTTTTACTATAAAGATTTCAGTTAAATACTTGGGTAAGTCTTCTAGACGTGGTAATTGTTTTATTTTTTTCAATTTCAAAATAATTGTTTCGGCAAAAACAAAATTTTAATTTTTAGAATTTTATGGTTTTAATTAAGAAAATTTTTTGGTTTTAATATTTTACGAGATTTTGTTATTTTTATATAGACACAATGCAAAGAGACAGGGCTTGGATGTATAATAAGAACTTACCTGGATGTTGAGGATTGATCGATGAGTTTCATACTGGGTTGGAACTATTTTTGGACTTTGCTAGTTGTAAATATGAGTTGATGGATAGAAATAAGTTAAGTTGTCCGTGTAGAAAGTGCAGTAATGGTAAATTTCATGTGTGTGATACAATTGAGAATATCTTTGTAGATTTGGGTTTACTCCGAACTACTATAATTGGACTTGTCATGGTGAATAATTTATATCCGATGAAGGTTTGCGAATAAGTGATCAATTTTCAGTTAGGGAAGAATGTAGCTATTATGATCAATTGAACCCATACAAGAGGATGGTGATTGATGCAGTTGGTCAAAATATTGTTTCAGATCCGAACCATGCAAGTACAAGTACTAGTTTTACTCCTACACTTGAATAATTGGAAAAGATAGGAGTAACATGTTTTGATGAAAATGTGTGTAATGAAACGTTTCCATCTAATCAGTTTTGGGAAGTGTTGAAAGCAGCAGATGAACCTTCATGGGCAGGTTGTGACAACCATACTCAGTTATTAGTGACAGCAAGATTGTTAGCAGGTTGTGACAATCATACTCAGTTATCAGTGACAACAAGATTGTTAAATATCAAGACAGAGCATGATGTGTTTGAGAATTGCTTTAACTCTTTTGTTGAAGTAATGCGAGAAACAATGCCTCGTGATAACATCATGCCAAGTGATTTTTACGATATGAAGAAGTTAGTGGATAACTTAGGTCTTCCAGTTGAAAGGATTGATGTATGTAGTAGGGGTTGTATGTTATATTGGAGGGATGATGAAAATGCAGAATCTTGCAAATTTTGTAGCCAACCTAGATACAAGATTAACAGGAGGCAGGGTCGTAATCAGAAGCATAGACCATGTGAGCAAATATTTTATCTGCCCTTAATGCCCAGATTGCAAAGGTTTTATGCGTCTTAAGCCACTGCTAAACACATGACTTGACATGCAAATCATGAAACAGAAGAGAGTCTAATGTGTCATCCTTCAGATGCAGAGGCATGAAAACATTTTGATAAAACATATCCTAAGTTTGCGATAGAGCCTCGAAACATTAAGTTAGGTCTCTGTGCTGATGGATTTGCCCCATTTGAAAAATCAGGGAAATGTTATTCATGTTGGCCAGTTATCTTAACTCCGTACAATCTTCTACTCGGTATGTGCATGAAGAAACCTTATATGTTTTTGACATTGATCGTGACTGGCCCGCAAAATCCGAAAAAGTTTATAGATGTTTATATGTTACTATTGATTGAAGAGTTACAACGGCTATGGAATGACAGTGTCGTTACGTATGATGTTTCTACTAATCAAACATTTGTAATGAAGGCTGCTTTTCTTTGGATGATAAATGACTTTCCAGCATATGGAATGTTATCTGGATGGAGTACAGCTGAGATCTTAGGATGCCCGATATGTTTACAGAGATCGAAGTCATTCAGATTAAGATATGGTAAGAAGCCTTGCTATTTTGACTGTCACAGACAATTTTTGCTGATGAATCATACATTCTGAAGGAATAAAAAAGAGTTCATCAAGAATAGGATTGAAAGAACTCCTCCACCATTGAGGTTGACCGGTAATCAAATATGAGAGCAAGTGCAGGACTTTCCAACTGTTGTTGAAAACCCTCATGGCACAACTATTGCGTACGGAAGTGCACATAAGTGGATTAAACGCAGTATATTTTGGGATCTATTATATTGGAAGGCCCATCTTATTCATCATAATCTTGACATCATGCACATTGAAAAGAATGTTTTTGACAATGTCAAAAATACTGTGATGGATGTCACGGAAAAAACAAAAGATAACTTGAATGCAAGAAAAGATATAAGAGATATTTGTGATCGGCCAATATTAGATGTGGATGCAAGCAGCAGGGGACCAAAATCAAAAGCAGTTTATACATTGAATAAGGAGCAGAGACAATTCGTTTGTCAATGGTTAAAATCTGTGCAGTTTCCTGATAGATATGCTTCGAACATTGGGAGATGTGTTGATTTGAACAAATGCAAGTTGATAGGATTAAAGAGTCATGATTGTCACATATTTATGGAAAGACTAATTCTAATAGCTTTGAAGGAACTTCTACCAAACTTTGTATGGGGTGCCATTATAGAGTTAAGTAATTTCCTTCATGATATTTGCTCAAAAGTGTTAAAAGCATCACATATGGAGAAACTGGAGACATTCTAATTATTCTTTGTAATTTAGAAAGGATATTTCCTCAATCATTTTTTGATTCAATGGAGCATCTCTTAGTTCACTTGTCTTATGAGGCCAAAGTTACAGGTCCCGTCCAATTTCGATGGATGTATCCATTTGAGAGGTAAAAATTTTTTCAAAATAAATTTCAAAATACTTTATTTTATATTATGTTCTGATAAACTTCTTTCTATTGCAATAAAATTCTTATATCATTTGAAGAAAAAAGTGAAGAATAAGGCATGTATTGAAACTTCAATTTGTAATGCATATATTGTGGAAGAAGTGACAACATTTGCATCATACAATTTTGAGTCGCACGTGTAGTGCAAGAGGCGGAGAGCAGGAAGAAATGATGAAGGTCCCATCGATCCCAATTGCAAATCATTCTCTATTTTCAATTATCTTGGTCGATCAAGTAGCGCATGTCAGTTTTGTTGTTTAACAAGCAAAGAACGGCAGGCAGCCCATACCTATATTTTACTGAACTGTCCATAAGTGGAGCCATACTTCCAGTAAGTGTATATTTGTAAATATATGTATTGCGTGTCAAATATTTACTAATATATAAATGTAAATTGTTAATAGGATTTTTCAAAATTCAATGTATGGACTACCACCAAATAAGTTCGACCGTTTGTGCGATGAACAATTTGCAGCATGGTTCAAAACATATGTATGTTGCGTATAGACCAAAATCAAGTCATTAATATTTTATACATCATTTAAATATATATTATTGACTTTGCGTGTGTAATCTTAGGTTCACAGTAATCATGATCAAGTTGAAGAGTAAAGATTGTTATATTATCTGTCATGGGGTCCACAGTCAAGCATACGAACTTGGTCAGCATATTTCTTAAACGGGTATAATTTTCACACTCAAGAATATGGAATGGGAAAAGCCACAATGAATAGTGGTGTATGTGTTCGGTTATCCAATTGTGGTAGTTCAAAAGATGATTTTCATGGCTTGTTGGATGAAATCATCGAGATAGAGTACCCCGGACCATTAATGCGGGTTGTGTTATTTAAGTGCATGTGGTTCGATCTCGTTAAAGGAATAAAGGTGCATACGAAGTTTAATTTGGTTGAAAAAAATCACAAGAAAAGGTACAAGAAATATGAACCATTTGTGTTGGCACAACAAGCAATTCAAGAATATTATGCATCATATCCTAGTTTGAAACGTGACAAAGCTGATTGGTGGACTATATGTAAAATCAAAGCACGAAGAAAAATTGAGAAACACCGGAAGGATACAGCATATCAACAAGAGGAAGTTTGTAATGCAGTTCAAACTAAGGAATATAACATTCCTACTCTACGAGATACATATGGAGCAATGATAGATGTAGATCTAACTGAAATTCGCGAATCAAATTTAGAAGGTGTTGCAGAATCTGATTTTGAGACAGAGGATGATGAGGATGATGATGATGATGATGATGACAATGATGACGATGATGCTCAAGAAGAAGATCAAGATCAAGATCAAGATGAAGATGAAGGTGAAGATGAAGATTTAGATTTTTGAGACTTTTTACTAATTATGTCGTAATTATGTTGTAATTATTAGTATTGTTATTGTTGTCATTGTTATTATTATTATTATTATTATTATTATTATTATTATTATTATTGTAATTGTTGTTGAATATTATTATTGTTATTATTGTTAATGAAACGTTATTGTCTAGAAAAAAAATGAATCACGCGGGTGTGGGATAGTAGAAATGAAATTCGTGGCTAAAATCCGTGGCAAATTTGCCACGGATTTTAGCCACGAATTTCACGAAAAAAATTAATTATTCATGTTTGTGGGATTTTTATGAAAAATCCCACAAACATGAATAATTTTGGGCTTTTTACGAAATTCGTGGCTAAAATCCGTGGCAAATTTGCCACAGATTTTAGCCACGAATTTCGTAAAAAAAATTCACAAACATGAATAATATTGGGCTTTTTACAAAATTTGTGGCTAAAATCCTTGGCAAATTTGCCATGGATTTTAGCCACGAATTTCGTAAAAAAATCCCACAAACATGAATAATATTGGGATTTTTTTTACGAAATTCGTGACTAAAATCCGTGGTAAAATCCCACAAACATGAATAATTTTGGGCTTTGTATGAAATTCGTGGCTAAACTCCGTGGCAAATTTACCACGGATTTTAACCACGAATTTCATAAAAAAATCCCACAAATGTGAATAATTTTGGGCTTTTCATGATTACGTAGATTTTTTTTTTTCAAAATCCGTTGCTGAAATCCGTGGCATATTTGCCACGGATTTCATGAATTTGGTTCTATTCGTGGGCGAAACAGACCCAATCTGGTTTACCCACAAATTTGGTTATGTTTCGTGGGCGCTTCTGTGCTTCTGCTTCCGTGCTTCGGCTGCTGCTTTTGTGTTGGCTTCTGTGTTGGGTCTGCTTCTGCTTCGTTCTGTTTGTGGGCGAAATAGAATGGTTCTGTTTCTGTTTTGCCCACGAATTTGATTCTGTTCGTGGGCGAAACAGACCCAATCTATTTCGCCCACGAAACAGAATCAAATTCCTCATATTTAGGTTGAAATTTGATCGGATTTAGATCAAATTTGAGTTGAAATTTGGTCAGATTTGGGTTGAAATTTAGTCGAAATTCGTTTGAAATTTGGTCGGAATGAGGTGAAATATGGTCGGAATGAGCTGAAATTTGGTTGATTAAGAGGAAACGGCCCGCTGATCCAATATCACCGCCTACGGCCGTGATGCAAGTCATTTTTTGGCCTTTTGGAGTCGTTTAGATGGGGTTTTTTTGGCAAAAAACGATTCTGGTGAATAGTGTTTTCCTTGAAATTTGCGTTTTTTTTTTTCGTTTCGGAGTCGTTTAGATGGGTTTTGAAAACTATTTCCAAACCTTCTTTGGCCATCGGGGTAAAACTATTTCCGCGACATTTGGGTTTTCTGGAATGGCTCCTTTCGGGGTAAAGCCTTATAATTACTTGTTCAAAATTTATTGATTTCCATGTTGAAGTTAATATATTCATTTTAAAGGGATATGTGCACCATAAAACATGCAATCAAAACTTATTAAAATTTGTTGAATAGAACTTACTGATTTCCTTGCATCATAAAATTTGTTGTGAAAGTGTAACTTATTAAGTTTTAAGGCTCTCAAAACATGTAATTAAATTTTAAAACAAGTCGAATTGCAGCAATTAACTGAAAATTTGATGACCCTGACCAGCTAGATGAGTTCTCCCTTTTTTACCGTTGTAGGACTAGAAATTTAGCTCGTAGATATTTCCGTATAGCTTCCTTTTTTCAGGGGCCACGTTTTTCTCTTGCTCTCAATAACAAAATGGTAAGCTTCACGATGTACGTCATTATGTGTCCTTAATACATGTTCATAATTTTTTACATTTTTGTCTAACCTTGCAACTTTTAGTATAAGCGTGGAGGTCACATGCGTCGTGGTGATGCTTCACAAAGAAGACCAGGCCTTTTCACTTCCTTGTCCTCGTCCCCGTCCCTTTCCACTTCCCCTGCCATTGCCCCTGCTTTTTCATATAACCCTCAACTAGTACATGGACACATTGGCCTTTCCTCCAACCCTCAAATGCGAACTGAATTTACTTCAGTTCCATCACTTTCGGCTCCACCTTCTTCTTCAACGCAACACTCGAATTATAAAGAAGATACCCGATTCATGATAGGCCCATTTGGAGATTCGTAAGTATTTCATTTTTTTTAAGTATATGTGAATTATTATGGATGTCAACTGAATCGTCCGTATGCTTCACGGATGCTACGTATGTTGAAATAAGTTACAACCCGTTTGCAGATTCACGGATGCTACACATGTTGTGAGGAGACTTAATAAAATAATCAATAACTATTGGATGGGGCAGTATATTAGTTGGACCACCGCTCCAAAAGAAGTAAAGGAATTGTGGTGTAATGAGTTCAAAGTAAGTTTTGTCCTTCTATTTCCTCACAAACTAAGTTCGATTTAGTATAGTGAGTGTACAATTATTTTTCTATTGATTACTTGCAGCGAAAGTTCAGGTGGGATGAAGCAGAAGAGAAAGAAGTTAAAAGAATTTTAAGAAGAAAGTCGGTGATCACATGCGAAATGTGATGAATAGAACAAAGAGAAAGCAAGAAAAGCCGGATTTTATTATAGCTGATAGTTGGGCGGAAATTATAAGAACTTGGGACACCGAACAGCATAAGCAAATCAGTGAAATTAATAAGAAAAATTGAGCTTCTAGTTCTAGTGAAGGGTCTGCCACATATGCTGGGGGCTCTATCAACATCGGGGAGCATAGAAAAAGAATGGTAAGTCTTTTAATCATGTTGTAAGTTAAATCAATAATTACTCATTTATGTTTATATTTTGTAGGCAAATAAATTGGGGATGGAACCAATATTTATGGCTACATTTGAACGCATCTTTCAGAAAAAAGATAAGACATGGACTGGTAATCGAGCAAAAGTTATTAAGGTATGTAAGGTTATATTTTGTATTTATATATATTAAGTTTTGTTTATTTTTATCTATATTGTTAATGCAGGACAAATATGATGAACTTGTAATGAGCACGGCTGCTGCTAGTGGTGATGGTGATGGTGTTGCTGCGTCCGAGCCATCGGTTGACAGTATGGCATTATAGATGGAGGTATCGGGTGGAATGAGAAGAGGTCAAATATTTGGGATGAGATCCTTGTCAAGGATGTACAGAACGCCGGCTGCTGCAACTCCATCCTCTAGTGCGGCTTTCTTAAGGGCACAACACGAGGAGCGAACGGACCAAGAATTGAACCGCCTGAGACAATTACTTGTATAGAAGGACGAAGAAATGATAGGAGTGAAACAATGTTTGCTATTGATCATGCGACACTTCAACCTCGAAGCTGATGACGTTCCTCCTATACCTCCTACTAATCCAGTAGGTGATGGCCACAATGATGATGATAATGAGATTCTTGATGATGATGCTAATGATGATGATGATCCTTGCTAGTTTAAATTTCCAAAAGGTACTTATATATTTATGCTTCTGCTGTTGAATAGATGTGAAAAATTTAATAGGGGTTAGGAGTTTGATATTGTGATGTTTGCGCTGCAGGTGGACAGGACTTCGATTCTTGGAGAACACTATGGACAACGTGAAAAAACTTCTTGGCAAGATCAATAGTTTACCACAACAGTTTGTGAACTGGCTAATTTAGAACTTTGTTTCATTTCTTTCTTTTTGGGGTTTGTTCTTGTCTTGACTGTGATTTTCTATCAATGTTAATTAGATTTCAAATCAAAATTGTCCCTAAACAACATTCGTCCCTAAATTATTCATTAAAATTCATCGCCAAATTCGTTTTCGAATAATGTTTGTCGCAAAAGTCAAAATTTTTCGTGGCAAAATACTGACAAATTTTTTTTTTGGCAAATTAGCCACGAATTTTGCAACGAATAAGTTCGTCGCAAAAAACCGGCAAAAAAAAATATGGTTCCAAATTAGCCACAAATTTTAGCTACAAATTTTGTTTGTGGCAAATTAGCCACGAAGAAGTTCGTCACAAATCATTGAAAAATAAATTTTGCTCGCAAATTAGCCACGAATTTTGCCACGAAATGTGTTCATGACAAATTACCCATGAATTTTTCCATGAATAAGTTCGTCGCAAATAATAGAAAAAAAAATTTTGTGGTAAATTAGCCACGAATTTTGCCACGAAATGTGTTCGTGGCAAATCAGCCACGAATTTTGCCACAAATAAATTCGTCGCAAAAAAATGAATTTCTTTTGGCAAATTAGCCACGAATTTTGCCATGAAATGCGAGAAATTTTGCCACGGATAATTAGCAACAATTTTGCCACGAAAATATTTCGTCGCAATTTCGCAACCAACAAAAAAATAATCAAAATAATAGCGACGACTTTAGCCACGAATAGATCTTGTGGCAAATTATCGACGAATTTTGCCACGAATATTTAGCCGAAGTTTGCCACGATTAATTAGCGACGAATTTTGGCACGAATAATATTCGTGGCAAATTAGTGACGGAAATTTGCCATGAATAATGTTCGTGGCAAATTAGCCACGAATTTTGCCACGAATATATTTAGTTGCAAATTAGTCACGAATTTTGCCACGAATATATTTTATCGCAAATTAGCCACGAATTTTATCACGAATAATTAGTGATAAACTTAGACGGTTTTAGCTTCATAAATTGCTCAGCCAATTGGTGCATTTGCCTATTCACATTCATTTGCCTCTGCCCTTGATTCCTATTATTATTATTAGCAGCAGCGGCCACAGCGGCTTCGGCAGCTTGGGCAATCGTAGCAGCTCATTCCTGAGTCTGCTGTCCTATTAGATTACCAATCTGTTATAGGGTCCTTATGACCGCTTCCATTCTAGGATCCTCTACAGGTCTAACATCAACTCTAGGGTCCACTGTAACTCTAGCACCAACTCCAGGATATTCTATCGCTCTAACACCCATTTCGAGGTCCTCTACAGCTCTAGCTCGAGCACAACCTCCACCTCTTGTTCCTCTTTCTGCGCCCCTTCTTAGGACTCTTTCTACACCTCTTCCTTCGCTGCTTATTATATCAGCTTCCTACTACTCTCCTACCTGCTATAATTCCACACAGGAATTAGAGACCTAGGCCAACTAAATCAATCTAGTCCTAGGTAGTGAATTACAACATTAATCCACTTAGTAGGCAACCATCATGACAACACCACATCGCAATCAATGAGGTTCGAACACATACCTCAAGTCCAGACGCACCTACATTCAACCGTTAGAACATTCAATTTAACCAGCAATCACAACAAACAGTCTGGAAATACATGTAGCACTAAACACACCAATGGCTTACTAAGGTTTCCCTAGCCAGCTACAACTATCCTGGGTCTCCTCTCCTTATCACTCCAAGCTTCAACCGAATTAAATCGAGCTGTCCTCACTTTGATACCAATTCAAATGGGGATGTCACGCCCTGAACCCTATCGAGCTTGCGATATCCCTCTCTCAGGTCATATTAGTGCGATGTTCTAGGAAACGTCACCGACCTCACGATTCCATCAGAGTTCGATCACGGTGGAAACCAATGAAATAAACCCGGACAATAAAATTGGAGAACACCAGGAAGAAATAAATCACCAAGCCACCAAACATAAAACTATATCTCGATATATAAATATACAACATCCAATTCTTTACAACCAAACACTTCCAACACTCATCAGATTCACATCAACTGATAGTACACACTCGAACGGATTTCCTGATTACACCACCAACTATTCACATCAAGCACTTACTAATTTAATATCAAACCTATAATACACGCACACTAACTGGCTTCTACGGATCGCGTCCTCGACCTCAAAAGGGATTAGCAGCCAAGGTATATTCTACTCCTGAATACTCGATGTGTATCGGGATCCCAAAATGCTACGGCAGTAGCGGCGAAAGGTTCAAGGCTCGGGCAGGTGCTTTGAAATGGTTTGATTGAAACAATCATGAGACACTTCTCAATAATTCACAACCTAAACCCTACCTAGGCTACCACGTATTCCAGACAAGTTCAGACACTCAAACAAGCAATACGAATAAACACTATCCATGCAATCACACTTGCCTGGACTCTTGGCATACTCAGCCTGCACGTTAGTTCATAATCACAACATTCAAACTCACACCCATTTCACACTTCACGCATCACAAACCTCACACATTTCCATGCCAAAAACAAGCATCGATCATGCACTATCACATCAATTTCATTTACTCTCCTCGTCTTGCCCCACTAGCTCAATCACTTTCTTGGCCCGTATAAACACGCCTCAGGCCCACACGATCGCTCCCCGAGCATCACACGCCTCGGTCCGATCCCACTTTCTCTTACCATACTACATACCCTCTTCTCAATCACATTTCTCAGCCCACGTAAACATGCCTCAAGCCCACACAATCGCGCCCCGAGCATCACACGCCTCGATCCGATCCCATTCACACGTTCTTTCCTCAGCCCGTGCCAAATACGACATGCCTACGTGATCGAAACCCGAGCTTATAATGCCTCGGTCCAATCCCGGTCTCACCCGAGCTGATCGTGCCTCGGACCGATTTCATTCTCACTTTCTTTCATCAACCCGCACCAAATGCAATAGGCCTACGCGATCAAAACCACCCGAGCTTATAATGCCTTGGTCCAATCCCACAATCATATCACAATCTTGCATCAACACGCCTCTGGGCCTTTTAGTGATCACACGCACATCGCACGCCACAAATTTCACACGCGTGCATACTCAGACTTTAAATATGCGCACTCAGAGGTGCCCAAATCAATCAAATCAATTCAACCACATCACAACATACAACCAACACGCATTTTGCCCTTTTTCGACACCAGAACTACGATATCTCACTCCCAGCCCTTCCCAGCACTTCCACGAAAATTTCGAGCCGGATCTAATGGCACTAACCACACACCAAACAGCACCCCACAGCACTCAAAACAGCAATTTTCAGCCATCGATCGGCCTCTAAAAATCTACCAAAATCTTCCGATTTCAATCATAAGTCCCGCCAATCGAATCAACCCCTAAACTACACCAATTCACGTCCAAACGGGTCCGATAATACCTGATATACTAGGCGGGGTTTAGGTTGCAACTTACCAAACTCTAGACTAACTCGACTAGAGTGGAACGGGGCGGCGATTGGCGATCTGTGCGGCGGCTGGCGGCGACAGTGAGGGGCGGTGGCGGCGACGGCCTCTTTGTCGCGGCTCATGGCCACGGGAGAGGGCGAGGGGGACAGCGGTGGCACGATGTGAGGGTGGGGGTACGGCGCGGTCGTGGGACTGCGGCGATCCGGTCGAGCGGTGACCGGTGGTGGTGGCTCGGCGAGGGGAGGGGCGGTTGGCGGTGAGCGAGAGGAAGAGAGAGAGCCGAGAGTTTGAGAGAGAGAATGAGGAGAGAGAGAGAGACTTTGGTCTTTTAAAAGTCCAAATTTGACCACTTTTTGGCTAATTACGATCTTGCCCCTCTCTAATCTTTTTAATCAACGGTTGAGAGTCGATCTTATTTTGAAATCGACGGCCCGGATCAATTCTTTTCCAAAAATATCTAAGGGCAATTTGGGATTTTCATAAAATTTTAAGGGCAAAATTGTCCAACTCAAAAGTTAGGGCAAAATGACCAAAATGCCCTTCCCTCTTAAAACTTGCCCTTAACAAATTCTTAGGGGTAAAATGGTCACTTTCCTCATTTCTCGCCAAAATCGAATTTTTGTGAAGGATTCGAGAAAATCCGAAGCTGTACGTTCTAACCACAACGTCGTCCTAACATCCCGTTGTGACTTTCTAATTTTTCAATGTCTGATTTGGGCTCAAATAAATAAATGAATTTTATATAACGTAACTCGAGCGATTCTCAGACTAACGGGTGGCTTTTAGGGAAAGTTGCCTATTCGACCCGTGACTGATACTAAATCAAGTCACGTGCAAATCCATTCGGATCGTGACGACCTCGGTTGTCAATATAATCACGAAGATCGATCGCTAGTTCGGATGGGCACGATCGTTCGGTATAGATTTTGGATCGTTCGTCATTTTATTTCGTGGTCCAGCAGAATCACCCACGATCCACTACTATGACAGTGGCGAACTAACCCTTGGCTATCCTTGGATCGGCCAACAGTGATTCAAAATGTCACCTCGGTGATTTTATGATTGAAAATCAATTCGCGATCGAATTTTCTTTATTCGCGCGAATTTAAATCCCTAATTAACCTTTCCTTAATGGTTAGTATCCCAGGAATGATCAATTTCGGGCGAAAACTAACTACGAGTACGTTCATAAAACCAAATATTTCATAAATCCCAAATGGACAAATTTCAGGATGTCACATATATCACCCACGTGCAATCTTGTCTCTTATCGAATATTTCCATCCCATCCTATCCAAATTCTAGCTTTTTCCACTCTTTCACGTGAATATTGTTATCTTGCGCCCAAATCCTTCCTTTCCTCATTTATTTGATCATGCCGTGGAAAAAAAAAATCTCCAAGTCTACCAAGCTTTCGATCATAGCATGGGCTTTTGGACCTATTCTTTGTTTAACTCACGCAGGGTTAGTTCAATTAATTAGATTAAGCACAGAACTATTCATTCAAGTCCATTCGCCACCGGTCCGAAAAATATGCAATAAATGTAATTAAACTATATGATAAATGCTCCTAAAAACTATATGCTAGGCAATCTAATTTTAATATTTTTGTCAGGGGCTAAAGTTTAGTACCTAATTTTCTATGCAATTAATCACTAAATGGTTAGTCAAAATTTAAGTGTCAACACAAGTCAAAAAACCTTAAGATGAGATAAGATTACTTTGCCCCCACTTATTCGAGCGGTACCTTCTTTGGAAGTCCGTGTTTTGGCTCGAACCATTCCAATAAGAAGAGACTTTAGAAAGAGTTGCAATAATGGGTTGGGTGAAAAGCTCAAAAGGCTTAGGTTTCTCAAAAGAGATTTAAGAGTGGGTGATTATCATGGCATCATTACCATATCATCCAGTCTTTTCAAAAGGCGAGTGACTCCTTGACTTGTCTCAAAAGTCCATCGGCTAATCATTTCAATATAAGAACTTTGCTCTTTTTCTAATGACTTTTGCATTTGCAATGATTTTTCTTTTCTTGCCAGCATTTTCTTTTGATATCTTTTTTTCACATGAGAACTTTTCTCTTGATGCGACTTTTCTCTTTTTTCATGGGCGTTGGTCCTGCTTTTATCAGGCACACTACTTTTTCATGCGCCCTGGTTTTCATTTGAATTTTTCTCATTTGAACTTTTTTTTTTATTTTTTTGCAGCTCTTTGGACTTTCAAGACATTCTATACATTGCCACATAAGCACTATTTTCTTGGGTAAATCATGTGCCTTGCCCCAGTATAGGGAGATAATCGCCACTTGGGTTTTTGAAATGAATGTTCAGGCTCAACTTGGCTAAATAAAGGGTATGGCTATTTGGGTATAGAAAGAAATGCTCTTCTTCATCTCAGGATGCTTCAAGCTTCCATAAGGACTTACCTAAAGTTACCATAAAAAGATTAATGCAAGTAAGAGTAAAGAAGCTTTCCCATCTTCTTCACCAAATAGTGTCAACTCTCGAAATTTGCCCCATTGTGAGGTGGTTCTTGACAGAGGTATTTTGTGAATTCTTCATATTTAAGGCTCAAATGGGCTTAACTATGATCATCTGTAATGTGTAGGATACATGAAAGAAATGTCTCTTTTCACTTTGATCCATGTACTACTCGCGAATGAATCCATTGTCCTCAAATAACACGAGTTTTCTTTTCTGCTCAACTCTCAAAGTGTTTATTGGACGTGTTTGGGAATGGCTTGCCTTTTCTCATTCTAAGTATTTCTCACTTGGCATGATTAATATTTCCCTTTCATCATGAACTAATTAATCTCCACAGGGAATTTTGATTCAAAACAAATGATCCGCCAAGCATCAAGACAATTTTTGGATAATGATGATATTCAAAACTTTTTTTTTCATTTTTTAATTTTGTGCTTGTTTTTTCTCAAATACATCAGAAGCTACCCCTAAATTTTCATTTGATCCTATTAGGAGAAAGGGTACTTACCTACGGTCCAATGACTTGGTAATCCTACTAAGACAACCATTCATGCCAGTCACGATAATTATTAGTAGTTTTAGACAGAATCTTCTTTATGTTCTTGTTAGCCGCCTCTACAGCTCCATTCATTTCTGGGAGGTAAAGTGAAGAATTTAGGTGACGAATGTGAAACTCGTTAAGTAAACCATCAACAACCTTATTGTTCAAATTTGAGCCATTATCGGTAACAATCGCCTCCGGGACTCCATAGCGAGCGATAATGTTGCGACGAATGAACTTGGCCATACTTTTGGCAGTGACATTGGCATATGAACTTGCTTCGATCCATTTGGTGAAATAATCAATGGCCACCAGGATAAAGCGGTGTCCATTGGAAGCCTTGGGATTGATTAGGCTAATCATGTCGATCCCCCACATTAAAAAGGGCCATGGCTTAGACATTTGACGCAATTCATTCGGCGGTACGTTGATTTTATCCATATAAATCTAGCATCGATGGCAATAACGAACATGCCGGATACATTTAGCCTCCATAGCTATCCAGAAATAACCCAGTCTCATGATTTTTCTGGCCAAAAGATGACCGTTCATGTGCGGATTGCATTTCCCTTTATGTATTTCTCTCATCAACTAATTAGCTTCTTTGGTGTCAACACATTTCAACAAAATTGAGTCAAAAGACCTCTTATAAAGAGCATTGCCACTTAAGAAGAATTTTGAAGCTAGCTTCCTAATGTATTTTTGATAAGCCCGTTCACTTCCTTGAGCAATTCACCCATTTGCAAATAGTTCATGATGTCATAATACCAAGACTTCCCATTCGATTCATCTGCAATCGCCAGATAGTAAGCCGGACATCTTAAAATTTCAATTTTCAGAGGCTCGATGTCTAACCATTCCATAACTTGCAGCATTGATGACAATGTGGCCAGGGCATTAGCGAACTGATTTTGCGATCGGGGCAAATATTCAAAGAAGATCTCCTCAAATTCCTTTATCAACTCCTAAAGGAACTCGTGGTAAGGGATTAATTTGAGATCACGGGTCCACCATTTACCCTCGGTCTGCAAAATGATGAGGGGGTAATCGCCATAGACTTGTAGCCGCTTAGCTTTCATGTTGACGGCTAATTGCAATCCAAGTATACAAGCTTCGTACTCTAAGATGTTGTTGGTACACAAGAATACCAATTTGGCAACTATAGGGTAGTGTTGACCCGTCGGGGAAATAAGAATTGCCCCATTCCAAAAATCAGTTAAGTTAACAGCACCATCGAAGTATATGGTCCACTTATCACTCACTACCTCTAAAATGCGCTCCTCCATGGGATCTAGCTGATCATGGTCTCCAAAGCTTTTGAAGTTTTCCGTCAACATGTCAGCTATGGCTCTTTCCTTAACGGATTTCTGTGCCATGCTGTGGATATCAAATTTGGACACTAAAACCTACCACTTAGCTAGCTTTCTGACCAACGCTTTTCTAGCAGGTATTTAATGGGATCGTTCTCAGTTATAAGTAAAATCTGATGATGGAGTGTGTATTGGCGTAAGTAGTGTAATACCCATACTAAGGCCACGCACGTCTTCTCGACTCCGAGATAATTCATTTCGGAGGAAGTAAACTTCTTATTAAGATAGTATATAGCACATTCTTTACCGTCACTTGGTCTTTTTTGGGCTAGCAAGGCTCCCAACGATTCATCATGGACAATCAGATAAAGTATCAATGGCACCTTAGGAGCAGGTGGCACCATAATCGGTGGACGAGAAAGATATTGCTTTATCTCTTCAAAAGCTTTTTGACAGTCAGTATCCCACTCGATTTTGGCGTTCTTCTTCAAGAGCTTGAAGAAAGATTTAGTAGTCTTGGACAATTGAGAAATGAATCTCGCTACATAGTTCAATCTTCCCAACAAACTCTAAACATCTTTAATAGTCAAGGGAGCTTTCAAATCACAAATGGCTTTAATCTTCGATGGGTCAATTTCAATGCCTCGACTACTATCCATAAATCCCAACAGCTTTCCAAACTTTGCCCCAAACACACATTTGTCGAAATTAAGCCTAAGCTTGAATTTTCAAAGTCTGTCAAATAATTTCTGCAATACCTTGATGTGATCTTCTCCATGTTTGGACTTGGTAATAATGTCATCTATGTAGACCTCTACTTCCTTATGCATCATGTCACAAAATAGGGTGACCATCGCTCTTTGGTATGTTATTCTTCAAGCCAAAAAGCATTACTTTATAACATAAGGTTTCTCATGGAGTAATGAAGGAGGTCTTACTCTTATCTTCTTCTTTCATCCATATTTGATTATTACCGAAAAATCCATTCATAAAGGAAAATAACTCAAACCCCGCAGTACTATCAACCAATACATCAATGTGAGGCAGCGGGAAGTCATCTTTTGGACTCGTTCAATTCAAATCACAATAGTTAACACAGACCCTGACTCATCCATCTTTCTTCATAATAGGGACAACATTGGTGATCCAATCAGAGTAGTGTGATACTTCGATGAAGCCCACTTTTAGCAACTTCATGACTTTCTCCTCAATTTTCTTCTACAATTTAGGCTTCATTCTTCTAAGCCTTTGCTTCTTAGGCGGCATATCTGGATCAATGGGCAGAGCATGTTCTACAATTTCACGATCTAATCCTGGCATATTCGCATAAGACCATGCGAACACGTCTTGGTATTCTTTTCGCTTCAACTTTTGAGAAACCTGCTCCGATCTTAACTTCCCTGACATTTTTCACATTACCCAGGTTTATTGTGACCATCTGTTCTGCCGTCAACGGTTTAGACTCTTCATGAAGAATCCAATTTCGTTCAATAATTTTCTAATCATCGTCATTATTGCCATCTTCGGACTCAGAAGAATTTTCGTCGAGCAAGTCCGAATCACATATATGACTGTCGTGATTATGCAAAATGCTATGCTTGAGATTTCATGCAAGAGGTTAGTATCCAACGGGTAAACGTTATTGCAACTGATGATATGTTTTTATTTTGAAATCATTTCGAAAGAGTTTTTAAAAGAAGACAGCAATGGGCTCATCCTCATATCATCGGACATCCTTGTTCTAAAGATCTTTGAAAACTAGGAAGCATATGGAAGTCCAGGCCTCAAAGCGTCATCATGGGACTAGTTTGGGTACTTTCACACGTCCTTAATAAAACATGTTCATGCTTCTATTAACAGGATAATGCCATTTACATGACTCAAGATCTCTGACCGACAGCTCACAGTCCGAGACTTTGATTACAAACAAAAGCAGTGACTAAACCTAACGAAGATTTCCCATGCAAAGGAGACACATTGATTAAACAAAATGAAACTTGGAAAAGTAGCATCCCTATGCAAGAGGGTTGGTGGCACTGGCAGAAGACTTGGCCTCCTCTCTGTCCATGATGGCACATGCGAACTCTCCCTTGAACAACTCGGCTATACCCATAATAGATCCTTCCTCTTCCTGCAACAACTTTGGTGGCCCTTGGAAAATTTCCTTCATTTCGGGAAGCAGTAAACCCTGATGACCTCCCTCTAATCCAAACATGCTTCCAAGGTCTCCACGACCCCCAAGATTGGCTTGGCCTCCATAATCACCACGGCCTCCATAATCACCACAGCCTCCATTGCTTCTATGGCCTCCATGATAACCCAGGCCAACCCTTCTGTGTCTTTTGAAAACTTGAATAGGTTCTCTAATGCCTTGGCCATGCAGTCTCAGGCCAGTCCTGGGGATATGATCGTTTTCAAGCAACACCTTGCTTGACATTATCGATCGCTTAACGAATTTTGGATTTCACATAATAGTTCTAACGAGCACATGGATCATCGAGACTAACTCAAAAGTCTGATAGCTCGATTCTGCCTTGCTTTCAGGCTCTATGAAAGGGATTACAGTGTCATGAAAGACCTTAAAGTCAGTCTCTCCATGTATAGTCACTAGCTTTTCATCTACAATAAATTTCACATTTTGATGCAAGCTCGAGGGCACGGCTCTCGTAGTGTGTATCCAAGGTCGTCCCAACATAAAATTAAAGGCACTAGGGATATCCAAAATCTAGAAGTTGACCAGAAAGAGGACCGGGCCGATCAAGAGTTCGAGCTCGATTTCACTGATAACTTCTTTTTTCATGCCATCAAAAATGCGAATAGTAGACCTTAAGGTATGAATCTTCTCTTCATTAATCTCCAGGTGACAGAGTGTGGCTAGAGGGAAAATATTTAGGGCCGACCCATTATCGATTAATACCCTCGCTACCATCTTATCGTGACATTTTATGGAAATGAGCAAAGCCTTAGTATGGTTGCAGCCCTCAACAGGGAAATTCTCATCAACAAATGAGATATGATCTTTTAGTAAAGTGGACCCAAAAAACTCTTCTAATTGACCCTCGTCAATGTTCTTCGGCACATGCACTTCATAAAGGACTTTGAGCAGTTCGTTTTTATGTTTCTCAGAAGATTTGAAGAGATCCAAGAGTGAGATTTGAGCAGGCATATTTGTCAACTGTTTCACTACATTAAATTCACTCATTTTAACAATTGCCAAGAATTGCTCCACTTCTTTGTCCGAGACGGCTTTCTTCTTGACTACTTCGGAAGGCGTGAAGCAACGGCCCGAACGCATGACGGTATCAACCTCATTCGTCTTATAACTCCAAGGGACTGCTGTGGCATTGTAGCTCGGGGCTCTTTCTACTATTAAGTTCTCTTCGTCCTTAGGTGGAAGTTCAATCACTATTGGCTTCATAACACGATCATCAATCTCTAGGGTGTTGAACTCTTCAGACATAAGGTCGATGACTACATGTTCGACACCTCTCTCTTCATGCGTCCACAGATCATCCTTAACGGATAAGTTGATCACTACTGGGGAAATCATGCCAACCGTCTCTTCTTCCGGCCTAGGTAAGTCATCCATACCCTCCCATCCGTCCGAAATAACATCTTTTGGGTTAATAAAGAAGCTCGGGGGAGGCAAGTATTTCACCATATTGTCAAACTTCCCACTAGGTTGACCCAGCATGCCTATCACTTTTCTGTCTATGCGAGCTGACGTTGCGAGTTCACTATCCCAGCTGACTTTCATGGTTTGAGGCTTGGAATCAATATTTAGACGGCTTCCTTCATTGTCGTTTATGGTCTAAAACACCACTTCGCCTTTATTGGCTGCTTCTATAACTTTTAAAAGCTCGGCATACATTTTTTCAACTTCCTCCTACTCAAATTCACAAACAAAGTTCTCGGAGGATAGGTCAAACACGACCGTTGGCATCATCATGTCGTATGACTCTTCCTCTTTAACACCCCGGATTACACCCATATCCACCATTCTTCCATTGAGATCTCATCTTCTCCCTCGAAGTGCTCAACCAGTACAAGTAACTCGTATAACTTAGGGACGTCTACCTTGAAAGCTTACTTGATCACGCTCCTCTCTTCCCTAAGCACATTAACACCATCAGCATGGTTTGGCAACAGATTCTGTTAGACATTAGGTGGCGGTTCCTTGAACGACAAAATACCCTTATCTATGAGGTTTTGAACCTTATGTTTGAGTATCATGCAATTATCCACATCATGACCTTTCTCTCCCATGTGAAACTCGCAAGACTTGGATAGATCAACCCGACGAACTCTTGACAGTTATCACGGGGGGCCTCCTTGGCTATCATCTTTCTTTCTAACAACATAGGCAAAAGCTTTGATAAGGGCCTCGACAAAGGGGTGAACTGCCTTGGCGCCTTTTTCTCGAACTCGTAATTCCGATATGTCCCTCCTCGAAATATCGGCGGGTTTTGAGAAGATGTTGAGGGGGGTTTTGTCACCATTGGAGCCTGCACATATGCCACCTCTACCTCATTTTCTTTCCAACTTGGGAATTTCTGATTTGCTCCTTCGTTTAACTTGCCATCACGCATCGCTCCTTCTACTCTTTCTCCAACCTCCACTAATTGGGAGAAAGTCAAGCGTCCTGACCAGCCATCTTCAAATAAAAGTCATTGGGTAAGGCTTTGAGAAAGATGTCCACCCGCTCCTTCTCATCAAGAGGATGATGGACTTGAGCAGCCAAGGTGTGCCACCTTTGGACAAACGCTCTGAACGACTCGCTCCTTTTCTTCTCAGTTCGAGTTAGCACTTCACGGGTCGGAGCTATTTTAGTATTGTATTTGTATTAGAGGATGAATGCCTCAGCCAACTTCTCCCATTTTTCCATCTTCTTTGTTTCCAATAACACATACCACTGCAATGGTGGGTCGGCCAGACTCTTGGAAAGTCTGAATCATTAGGGGAACATTCTGGGCGTATCTTCCCATTCAATTAAGATACTATTTCAAGTGAATTATAGGGTCTCCTGTCCCATTATACTTACTAAAATCAAGGATTTTGAACTTCTCAAGAAAGTTCATTTGCGTATATTGTGACAGATCTTCGATCACATGTTCTTCATACCCTTGCAATGCTCATAGTTTTTCCTCTATCTTTGCGACCCTCTCATTATGCTCCTTCTCCATATGGGCAGCAATGGCTTCCGAAATGGGATCGAGTTCTACTACTACGGGTGTAGCATTTAATGTCTCCCCAACACCATTCCTCTTTACAGACCCTTCTTCGGGATCAAAGGCAGCTTGCGGCACAACTTGATTAGCATTCGGCGTCGCCAGTGTGGCCCTCACCTCATTGGTGAACTGAGTGAGCTGAGCAGTTAGCTCATTGATTATGTTGGCAAGTGTAGTGAAGCGGGCATTCTGCTCCTCGATGTTCATCCTCACTACTCTAGAAGTGTGCGCATAGGTGACCGCCACGAAGCTACAGTTTTCAGACTTGGTTTTTCATAAAATAAAACAAGAAGGCCGGAATTAGTACGCGGTAAAGTGACAGAACGAGAGTTGCACACCTTTTAATTTTACATTTTCTTAAAATGAAACCGAGATAAGAAACCTTTTGCATAAGCCGCACCTCATGTAAACAGTCTCTTACAAAAATTTCATTGTAAGAAATTATACAATTAAAAAGACGTAACACATGGTGATTGATTAAAATACCCATGTCGTGTTCTATTTAACACACAAAAGAGGGAACTTCACTAATTACATCGAAATTTGTGAAAGGAAATCCCTATACATCCGCTAAATAATAAAAAGCACACCTAAATATTTGCTATAAAAGTCCATGTAAGGAAAAAGCCTTATACATCAATTCTAAGACAATTAAAAGAAAATCCTAGAAAAAAACTAATGGAACATGACTAGTCTTGGATATAGGGCCTCTTCAAAGCATGTTGTGGACGCACTTGTAGACTTCATGCCAATGCTCTACCTTGGCTAGGGCTTCATCTCTTTCCCTTATGATCTACTCCATTTGGGTCTCCTTGGAGGTCAGAATCATGAGGAATTTTGGAATGGTGAGGGCGAGCTTGGGCTCAACACATCGTGCAATATACTCCTTCGATGCATGATGTTCTTTCATGGACCCTACCAACTCTGTGGCCCACTCCACATCCTTCGGTTGGTAATGGGAGAGCAAATCGATGATCGTCTTCACCTCCTTTTTCAATTCTTCAAGTTGGTCCCCCTTGAAAATCCCATTGCGAAAATCGAAAGGAAATAAACCCAACTTTATAGGGGGAGGGATTTCTTGAAGCACATAAAATTGACGGGCGACTCTTAAAGGATAGTAAAAAGTCGATTCCGTCAAACCTAAGAGTGGAATTGGGTCGTCATCATCGCTTGCGAGACATACCTTAGGAAAATGGACCCAAAGGGGTTGCCAAAGAATTTGTTTAGGTGCAATATTCTCAAGGAAATCTACCCATTTAAGAAATGCCCAAGAACGAAGGAATTTTTCTATTTTTATGAATTGGGTAAGGGGGTTTGTGTCCTTGCTAACATGAGGAATGGCTAAATTTCCTCCAAATTGCTTCAAGTGAGACATAAACCAAACTTGGAGAATACCTAACGAGGCTCTAAGGACCATGCGCCTGTCTTTCTTGAAAAGATTAAGAGAGATGAACATTTTGGCGAGAATCATGTTGGTAAATCCTTTGAGGACGAGAATCCCATCGACAACATGAATGACGGCGGGGTCCATCGTTTTTTGAGTGAATGGAAAGATGACAAACCCGAAGAAGGCTGATAGGAAGACTTTAGCGGATTCGACTCTAGGACTCGAAAGAAAGCTATGGAATTATTGTTCGAGGAAAGCTAGTAGGAGACCCTTGGAGTTTCTATCGAGAAGTGTCCTAATCTCAAGCGGTGGGACCCCCAAAAGTTGACTCAAACGAGGGATTGAATCTATGCCTAAAGAAGGATCAACAACACTAAGGGAAGGGACATTGCCGATGATGATTTGAATTTCCTCTAAAGTCGGGGTTAATCCGTGATGATCAAACACAAAAGTCGAGGTTTCGGGGTTCCAAAAGTGGGCCAAGGCCTCGATCAAGGCCACTTAGGGCTTGATTTGTAGAAAAAAAGTGAGGTGACCAATCTTCTTTTCCACATAGTTCTTCTTGCTCGCATTGAGAGCTTCCCATATGTCCAACAATGCTCGCTTCGAGATCGGGAGGATCCGGAGCTCATCGAGACCCATGGTATCTAAGCCTATGGGTATTTAAATCAATCACTATTTATTACGAAATAACTCAATTTTGCATAAAGAGAATGGGTTGCGATAGGTAAACGCGAAGGAAATACAAACCTTTACGCAAAATGGTGAATATGGCAAACACAAAGACAAATCGTATGCTGACTCGTGAGGCTCACTAGAGGTGGGAATTCTAAAGGCTTACGGTCCCCAAACCAAATAGATCAAAAGAGTTTTCCCAATTCTGCACTTGCGTCGGACAGTCCCCTTTATCACTATTTGAAAATGGGCGGAACCAAAAGGGGATAGCCATGGATCCTTCCTCATACGGTTTCCACACTTTTGGCACCTCCCATGGGTTTCCTAAGGTGATCGAGGTTTTAGATCGCGGGTTGTGTGTGCAAGGTGTAGTTCTAAAGTAAGTAAAAACATGCATAATAGTTTATATCAACACAACACTTCTATTTTCATTCACATACACATACACCCCTTATACCAACCTGCAAAACAAACATGTCAATAAACACTCTATCCCTTAAAACTCCCAACCTACAAAACCATTTAACACAACGTTAGCGGACTCACCTTAGTCTTCATGATGCACTGCCATAAGACCATGTTAGTTCACAAACAATCACATTTATTATGCCTAAGTCCTCAGGTTCCCAGTGGAGTCGCCAAGCTGTTGCGACCTACCTGTCCCAATTGGTTAGGCTAAGAGGTATTTGTCAATGGATGTGAACATTAATTGATTCGTTTGAAGGAAAAACCAAATAGTTCATTAATCCAATGACCAATGCGCTCCCAAACCTCATACCTTAAGCGACGAGAATTGTCTAATTTACGCATTCAATTGGAGTTGCCTCTAGCCTTAATTAAGAGTTGGCTAGAAACCCTCATCGAAGCGTGGGAGTGTTGTCTCGATATAAGCGAAAATCAGAGATTCTAAGGATTGGGGACTTGATTACACTAGTGATCTAACTAATGCCCTTTTGATCGCTCGCTAACTAACGCATCGAACAGCCTATCGAAAATGCTTAAAATTCCACCTAGCCATGCTAAAAATGAAAAATAACAACTAATGTATTAAAGGTGCACAACCAAATAATCATAAAGAAAATAAACAACCAGCGACCTAGCATCGTCTCTAAAAAGAAAAGGCAATCAAAAGCCTTAAAGTAAAGCTCTAATGGCTTATCCAATTTTTGGGAAAATTTTTTAAAGGGTATTCTCAATTCTTACAAATTTTCAACTAAGTCTAGAATGGATTTAAACACTAAGATCTAGTGAAATTAAGCCAACAACTAATTTCTGAACACTTCCTAATTTTCTGAAATTTTTTTTGAATTTTTTTAATATTTTAATATTTTAATTTTTTTAATGTTTTTCAGACTTTTTAATATTTTTTGGATTTTCAAACATTTTCAATTTTTTTGGAATTTTTAATTTTTAAATTTTTTTGTTAATAAAATAAAGATTCCGGATTGGGTCTCCTGACCCGATCTAACTCGGCTACCTGACTCGACTCTCTGACCCGCCCGGGACCCTATTTGAGCATTTCATTTCTGATTTTTTTTCTTTTTGCTCTTTCTTTTTTGTCTTTCCTGGTCCTTCTTCTAGGCATCTTCTTCTTCCCGAGAGCTTTCTCCCCATACTCTTCACTGGGACTTCTTCAACGAAAGCATATCAGGGAAGCCCATCGCCAGCCGTTGACTCGCGCCGACGGCAGACGCTGGCCTTTTGCCGTCATCATCGGTCGATGTTCCGGCGACTTACTCCAGCCACGGAAAAGACATCGACGAGCAAAAACTCGATTTCCTGGCCCTCAACTCTCGACCCCAACAACAGACCTTAAGACTGAATGGACAGACATAAACACACATGAAATAGAGATAGAGGGCTAATGATTGCGGCCTCAAACCCCGGGCATCACTCCAGTGGGGGGAATGGATCTCTGGCAAGGGAATATTGACACATGGTTGACCTGGACAAATGTGCGAACCGTGACATAAAAACACAAGAAAAGCACCAAGGAAATTTGAAGTCAGTGATAACATTGGAGCAAATCGTGTATAAATCAAAGCTCAGAATATCAGTTTTGCAAAAACAGACTCATACCTTCATTTAGACATTTTGTCAAATAGGTGGTGGGCGAGGTTAAACCGATGCTTAAAGCTAAGTTTTGAGGCAATTTTTGGCTAGGACATGAAGTGTGGGGATCTAAGGAACCATATCTCGTCACAAGATCGTCTCAGTTTACGATAAAACACTAACAAGCCACACGATCAAATTCAACATTTTAAACCTAAACAACTTCATTGAGACATGTTGTCGAATGAGTGGTAGGCGGCTAAAACGTGGATCCACAGGTCCGATTTTGACGAGGTTCATGGCCTTTTTTCGGCATACGACGTTTAGACCAACTTATTTGAGCGTGAAACAAATGTAAGCCTCGATTGATGGGGTCGAGCAACCACCGAATAGGCTCGGTGTGCCCGGCACCCGAGAGGTAGGGGAAAGGAGACCAAAACAGGGGAAGGCAAGTAAGAAGACCCACTTGGTTCAAGGTTGACCGGGACAAAGCACGGCTATCGGGGGCTCGACGGGGGCCGACGGCAACTCAGACGGACGGATTTCGAACGTAGAAAGCTCTCTATGAAATTCTGAAATCGGACCCACTTGGAATTTATGAAATGAATAGTTTATGGATGTGCTTGTAGTTAGATCTCGCCCGAAATTGATCACTTCGAGAATACAAACAGTTAAGGAAATGTTAATTAGGGATTTAAATTTGCGCAACCAAAGAACTTGATCGTGAACCAACTTTCAACCATGAAAATCATCGAGGTGGCATTTTGAGCCAATGTAGACCGATCTAAGGATAGTTAAGGATCAGTTCGTCATTATCATACTAGTGGATCGCGAGTGATTCTGCTTGACCACGAAATGAATTAACGAATGACCCAAACCTATACCAAACGATCGTGCCCGTTGGAACTAGCAATCGATCTTTGCAATTAAGTGATAACCGAGTTCGGCACGACTCGAGTAAACTTATACGTGGCATGATTCAGTATTGGCCACGGGTCAAATGTGCGAATTTCCCCAAAAGCTACCCGTTAGTTTGAGATATGTGCAAGTTACGTTATTTAGAACTTAGTCATTAATTAGAGACCAAGTTGGGCATTGGAAATTTAGAAAGTCACGACAGATCATATGGACGATGTTGTCATTTGCTTGGGTAGCCTCGGATTTGCTCGAATCCTTCAGAAAAATTGAATTTTGGCGAGAAATGGAAAATAACCATTTGAACCCTAGAGGTTTGTTAAGGCCAAGTGTATTTGGGGAAGGGCATTTTGGTCATTTCTCCTTAGCCTTAGAAATAGAGATTTTTGGACAATTTTGCCCTTGAACTTTTTGTGAAATTCCCAAATTGCCCTTGGATATTTTGAAAAAGATTCAATCCGGACCGTCGATCTCAAGATAAGATCGAATCTAGGCCATTGATTTGGATTGTGAGATAGGGGCATGATGGTCTTTTAGCACCTCAATTATTGACTTGGATTATTTAAAGCAAAATCTCTCTCTCTCTCCCTCTCGGTCGAGCCTCCTTCACCCCGCCATGTCCTTGTTCGTCCGGCCTAGCCATCTGCTATCGCCTCCCTCTCGTTCAGCCGAAGCAGCCGCGCCGGAGCAGTTGCCGCTCGCCGTGGCCGCTCGCTACCACCATGCCCCACCATCTCTCTCCCCTGTTCTGTTGCCCTTCTCACCGAACCACCATCATCCCCATCTTGTCCTGTTTAGCCGACGTCTAGCCAGCCGCCATGCAGCCGCCGTCGCCGTCGCAAAGCTGCTCACCGCCGCTGCTGCACGCTGCCAATCCATCGACCCCCTTCCCACTCTAGCCGAGCCAGCCTAAAGTTTATGTAAGTCGCCTCCTAAATCCTATTTAGGATGTCGGGTATCGATAGACGCGATTAGGGGTTAAATCAGGTAAATTAGTGATCATTTAGGCGTTATATTGGTGGACTGATTTGAGGATTTGAATCGGCTGAATTGTGGGTGATATTATAATTTTTCGGGACTGATTTGATGCCGGATTGAATGCCAGAAATTGGGATTTGCATTGACGAGCATATGGTTCAATTTAGGGGCCCAGGGTTTCGGTTTGGTGTGTTATGAGGAGGCTGAGTTTTGGCACTAATTATAGCTCGAAATGAGTATGGAAATGTTGAAAATTGTACTTATTATGTGGCTGTGATTGTGGGCCCGTTAGTGGCCTTATGTGTTTGTTGGATTGTGATTTAACTGATTGAAATGTGAGTCGTTATGTGCACGCTTAGGCAGAATTGAATTTGATTGTCAATTGGCCATGTTGGGTGCTTATTAAGGTTAAGAAATGTGTGTAGTTTGGTGTGTACACGGGCCAAGTGTGATTGGCCAATATATTGGCATGTGGGTGTTGAGCATGTGAACGAGTGAAAAACCATATGTGGTGCGGTATGTGTGGTCACAGAAATCCCTGAGGCGGTACCATTACGTGGGAAATTGATCCGTCTTGAGGCAGTACGACTACGCGGGACGATGCCCGGTATTACCGAAGGACGGCCAACCTGAGGTGGTACCATTACGCGGGCAAGATACACGGCCTGAGACGGTACCATTACGCGGGCCATGAAGTGTTGTTATGAGTTAGTTGCAGTGAACCTGAGGCAATATTACTACATGGGTCACTGGCGAGTCAAGTGGAAAACATGAGTTGGTTGCAGTGAACCTGAGGCAGTACCATTACGCGGGTCACTGGTGAGTCGGATGAAAAGAAGGTGATGAGGCAGGAACGAGTGCGTAAAATATAATTAGAATGCGCATGTGATTGGAAATTGTGCTATTGTGGCTAACGTGTAAGTTGCACGTAGGAAAGGCCCGGGTAAGTATAAATTGTATGCCTGCTATGTGATGGCTATATGTAGTTGTGTTTGTAATTGTCTGGAGATACGTGATAGCATAGGTGGAGTTTAGGATATGTGCTTATTGAGATGTAGTCTCATGGTTGTTTCAACCAACAATTTCAGAACCTCGACCTGAGCCATGAAACTTTCGCCACCGTCGCTGCAGCATTTTGGGATTCCTATGCACACTGATCACGACGTTGTAGAATACCCTATGGATGACAACATGATCTGGGTTAAGCATACTACAGTAGTTTAGGTAGATATAGGACTACCCCTCTGGCAGGCCCATACATACACTGCCTGGATGTTCAAAGACAGGGTAGATGAATTTGGCCCCGTCCGTAGCTTTGATGTCCCCTTTGACGGAGTTGAGGATTGGCACCCATTAGCCATGCCCCCTCCCGATGGCGAGATGATGAGCCTAGAGACTAGCCTGGCACAGTCCGAACTTCAGCCTGCACATGCAGCACCTGAGCCCCCAGGAGCCAAGCATGATCCGAAGCAGGAAGAATCCCAGGCAGGATATGATCCTATGGACGTGGATCTCGAGATGATACCAGAGGAAGAAGAACATGAAGCAGAACCTGAAGATGCCCTAGAAGTGGAGTCGGAAGATAGGCCTGAAGAGCAACCAGAGGACGTACCCGAGTATGAGCCAATGTACGATCCCTAGTTTATGCCAGAGGACGAGTCAAATGAGGAGCCAGTTGAGGAGGAGTGGGTCGAGGTTCCAGCAGAGTCGGGTGATATAAACAATCCGATTGAGATCAAGGCCGAGCCGGAGTCCTCCCAGGAGCAGACGGTTCAGGGGGATCTAGACTTGAGTACCGAGGAGTCGGACTCAGAGTGGACGCCGTCTCGTGGGCGTAGTGGCTAATTTAGGGGTTGGGAGTAGGTTTTTTGAGGTGTTCCATTTTTGGATGATAGGGTACCCAGGCTATCGATCTTTTTGATATCGGTGGTGTGTAGTTGACAGTACGGTGTGCATGTATAAGAGATAAATTGTATATGATGGATGTTGTATAAAGTTGGCTAAGTAATGGATATGTTTATTCTCCCTTTTTACCCTAATTGTTGTTGTCCGGGTATTTGTGGCTTTCGCCGATTGATACAAATCTCTGATAAGTTGAATTGGGTCGGCGATACCCTAGGACGTCGCATTTTTCAACTAGAGAAGTGTGTCGCGTGCCCGATGGGATTCGGGGCATGACATCACCCGTTTGATTTGGTATCAGAGCGAGGATAGATCGATCTAAGTTGGTCGAAGTCTAGAGTGATAAGGAGCAAAGACCCTAGGGTAGTAATCTAGGGAGACCTTAGAAAGTCATAGGATGGAATAAGCTATACGTGCCTCCAGATTATTTGTTGTGATTGTTGGGTGAATTGATTGTTATAACAATTGAAATGCAGGTGTGTCTGGACCTTAGGTTAGTGCACATACCCTATTGAATGTGATTTTGTGCTATGGTCATTGATCACCCACTGAGTCAATTATTGTGTTAATTCGCTGCCTAGGACTAGACTGGTATAGTTGGCCTAGGTTTCTAATTCCTGAGTTGAATTATAGCAGGTAGTCGAGTGGTAGAAATTGTGAAGATGAGTTCGCGAGGTAGAGGAACTAAGGTCCATCCAGCTCACGAGCTCGACCTGCAAGAGATTTGAGAATAGATGCGGTCATGAGGACCCTAGAAGAGATTGGAATTTGTTAGGACAGTAGGCTCAGGAAAGAGTTGCCATGATTGCCCAAGCTGCCGAGGCCACTATGGCTGCTACTGCTAATAATAATAATGGGAATCAAGGGCAGGGGCAAATGAATGCGAATAGGCAAATGCACCAATTAGTTGAGCAGTTTCTGAAATTAAAACCTCTTAAGTTTGATGGTAGAGGCGATCTTGAGGGTGTATCGCTATGGGTGGAGGAATTAGAAAAGGCTTTTGAAGTATTGGGGTGTACAGACGAGGAAAAAGTGACATTAGCAGTATATCAATTGCAAGGAAATGCAAATGATTGGTGGAAAGCTACTAGAAGGAGGATATTCCCAGCAGGTACCGCCTAAACTTGGGTGATGTTTGTGGAAATCTTTAATGGTAAATATTTTTCTGAGAGTGTTTGGGAACAAAAATTATCTGAATTTATGAGGCTTCGTCGGGGGCAGAGGACAGTTGATCAATACGAGGCTGAATTCGCTCGGTTGTCTAAGTTTGTCCCGAAGATAGTTGAGGACACGTTGGATAAGGCTCGAAGGTTCCGAGACGATTTGAAACCAAACCTTCGCAACCAAATGATTTCATTGTATTTGAGGGAGTATAACGAGATTTATGATAGGGCTCAAGCGATTGAGCACGACTTGGCGGATAGGGCTGTCACTTCTGGGTCGAGATTTGTCCAGGGTAGGGATAACCGTCAGTTAGGGAAGAGGCCAATGACAGGTAATCGACATTTTGTCCCTCATGCCAGAAGGAATATTAGGAAAACGGCCCGTAATTAGAATGGTCCATGTCGGGTGTATGGGGAGAGACATGGAAATGGACCTTGTCCAACCAAGGGCGGAGCATGTTTTGGATGTGGTGGATTTGGTCATCACATAAGGTTTTGCCCCAACCTCAGGCAGAATAGATCGCCTGCATTGTCGCCACCCCGGAACGGGAACTAAACAGGAGCTACCTAGATAGCTAATCAAACTAGGCCACAGGCGCACCCGCTATAGCCAAAAGAGAGATTGAGAACAAGCCAGAGGCTGTCACAGGTACGGTTTCTCTGTGCGATCATGTTGCGTGCGCTTCATTTGACCCTGGGGGGTCACATTCATTTATATCTGAGCAATTTGTTGAGTTGACTCGTATAGGATCGTAGTTGCTTGATGTTGTGTTGTGTGTTACAACTCCCTTGAAAGATAAGATGCTAGTCTCGCTAGGGTACCCAAATTGTAAGATTGTGATTGGTGATAGGGAGGAAAAGATTGGTTTAGTGGTTCTAGCAATGTATGATTTTGATGTGATAGTGGGTATGGATTGGCTATCTAAGCAAAGAGCCGTAATGGACTGTAGTAGCAGGGTGATCTAATTTAATCCTATTGGACATCCGGAATTCAAATTTGTGGGAAATCGAGGAGGACCCTGGATCCCATGGATTTCGTCTCTAGAAATGACTAAGTTGTTGAATGAAGGGTGTCAAGGATTTCTAGCGGCTATAGTGGATTCGACAGTTGAGGAGCCGAGGCTAAAGGACATAGCCGTGGTGTGCGATTATCCCGATGTTTTTCCTTAGGAATTACTGGGATTGCCACCAGAAAGAGAAGTAGAGTATGTAATTGAGTTGGCTCCTAGAACTAAGCCAATCTCGAAGGCACCTTATAAAATGTCGTTGTCAAAGCTAAAGGAGTTAAAAGTGCAAATGCAAGAATTATTAGACAAAATATTTATTCGTCCAAGTGTGTCTCTGTGGGGAGCGCCATTTTTATTTGTGAGGAAGAAAGATGGATCGTTGAGGTTATGTATTGACTATAGACAGCTAAATCAGGTGACGATCATAAATAAATATCCCCTGCCAAGGATTGATGATTTGTTTGATCAGTTACTAGGGGCTTCGGTATTTTCCAAAATTGTTTTGAGGATGGGTTATCATCAATTGATGATTAGGAAGGAGGATATACCGAAGACGGCATTTAGGACGAGATACGGATATTATGAATTTACAGTAATGCCGTTCGGATTGACGAACGCCCCTGCTGCCTTTATGGACTTAATGAATTGAGTGTTTAAGGAGTTCTTAGATCAATTCGTGATCGTTTTCATAGACGACATATTGGTGTACTCGAAGAGCCTAGAGGAGCATGAGTTTTACTTAGGTAAAGTTTTGCAGACTTTAAGAGAGAACGCACTGTATGCTAAGTTTAGCAAGTGCAAGTTCTGGCTCAATCAAGCAGCATTTCTTGGACACATGATCTCTGGGGAAGGAATCTCAGTGGATCCAACGAAGATTGAGGTGATAATGAAGTGGCCGAGACTAACGATGGTAACAGAGGTTCAAAGCTTTCTAGGTTTGGCAAGATATTACCGACGTTTCGTGGAAGGGTTTTCGGCAATAGCGACACCGTTGACGCATTTGTTGAAAAAGGAAACGAAATTTGAATGGACCGACAAATGTGAAAGGAGTTTTCAGGAATTAAAACATAGATTGACAACGGCACCGGTGTTAACTATTCCATCAGGACCCGCAGGATACGAAATTTATAGTGATGCGTCGTTGAAAGGACCGGGGTGTGTACTCAAGCAAAACGGACAAGTAGTGGCCTACGCATCAAGGCAGTTAAGACCGCATGAGCTGAACTACCCAACGCATGATTTGGAATTAGCTGCTATAGTATTCGCCCTTTAGATTTGGCGACATTATCTATGCGGACAGAAATTTCAGATATATACAAATCATCAGAGCCTTACATATCTGTTTTCTCAAAAAGAGTTAAATATGAGGCAGGGTCGATGGATGAAGTTGTTGAAGGATTACAATTGTGATATTTTATATCACCCCGAGAAGGCCAACCGGGTAGCTGATGCATTGAGGCGGAAGTCAAACATCTCACACTTGATGATTAAGGAATGGGCATTGTTGGAAAAAGTGCGAAACTCGAAGTTTAGATTTGAAGTAAGTCAAGTCTTGAGCTTGCTAGCCACGCTAAGGATTGAACCGGAGATCCAATCTAAGATTAGGACTTTGTAGTCTACTGATCAAGAAATCCAAAAGATTTTAGAGATGGATGATACCAAGAAAAAGCCGGACTTCCAGATATCCGAAGATGGAATACTCAAGTTCCGAGGACGATTATGCATGTCTGACGATGCGGAACTCAAGGAAGAAGTTTTGTCAGAAGCGCATCGTAGTAGTTATAGTATCCACCCAGGTGGTACCAAAACGTATCAGAATTTGAGACAGCATTATTGGTGGAATGGTATGAAGGTAGACATAGCCAGATATGTGGCCAAGTGTCTAGCGTGCCAGCAAGTGAAGGCACAACATTGTAAACCCGGGGGATTATTGCGATATTTGAAAATCCCATAATGGAAATGGGAACATATAATTATGGATTTTGTGACGGGATTACCAAGGAGCCAAAAATGCCATCATACTATTTGGGTGATTGTCAACATATTAACAGAGTCGGCACACTTTTTGGCTGTGCAAAAAGACTTCACATTAGATTGATATGCTGAGTTATATGTACAACAGATAGTTCGTTTGCATGGAGTACCAGTGATGATTACCTCAGATTGTGATCCTAGGTTTATCGCCAATTTTTGGAAAAGTCTATAGACGGCATTAGGATCAAAGTTGTAATTTAGTACAGCTTACCATCCATAAATGGATGGCCAAGGAAGTCGCTCGCCAAACGCCGTCACCGAGCCACTCGCTGCCGCTGCATGCCGTTCAGCCGCTTGTCGCCACCTCGTGCCACCATGAGGCCGCCAATCTACCGTCCTCATTCCACTCTAGCCGAGATAGTATAGAGTTCGAGTAAGTCGCGCTCTAAACTCTATTTAGGATTTCGTGTATCGATAGACGAATTAGGACTGAATCGAGTTGATAGGTGACTGTTTAAGGGTTAATTAGAGGCTGTTTAGTGGTTATATTAGTGGACCGATTTGGAGGCTAATTATGGCTGGTTTATGAATGAAATTATGATGATTTCGGGGTTGATTTGGTGATATGTTAGATGCTGGAAAATCGGGAAATGAAATGACGGGCATATGGTCCAATTTGGAGACGAATTGTGTCGATTTGATGTGCTGTGATGTGGCTGTGTTGTGGTGCCTGTTATGGCTTGAAATATGCGTGAAAATGTTGAATTTGTGGTTGTGATTGTAGGCCCGATGGCGGCCGTGATTGCTCGTTAGTTTGCAAAATATTTGATTGAAATATGAGTTGTTGTGTGCACGCATGGGCTGAGTTGCGTGGATCGCCAATTTGGCAATGTTTGGGCTTTATCTGAGTATGTGAAATGCATGGAGTTGGATGTGTGCATGAGCCGGATTTAATCGACTAGTAATTGGGCTTGTTGGTGTGTGAATCGAGCGAGTAAGTGAATGAGAAAGTGTGTGAAATATCGTGTATGAGGTTACGAAAATCCCTGAGGCAGTACCATTACGCGGGGAATTGTGCCGTCCTGAGGCGGTACTACTACGCGGGACGATACCCGGTATTATCGGAAGACTGTCAACCTGAGGTGGTACCATTACGCGGATTATGCAGTAGGTGGTAGGTGTTGAGCCTGAGGCCGTACCATTATGCAGGCAAGATACATGGCTTGATGCGGTACCATTACGCAGGTCGAGAAGTGTTGTGAATATGGCCAACCTGAGGTGGTACTATTATGCGGGTTATGCACTGGGTGATGGATGTTGAGCTTGAGGCGGTACCACTACAAGGGCAAGAGACATAGCCTGAGGCGGTACCATTACGCAGGCTGAGAAGTGTTGTGAATATGAGATCATTATAGTGAACCTAAGGCGATACCATTACGCGGGTCACTGGCGAATTGAGTGAAAGGAATATGATGAGACAGGAACAAGTGCGTGACATGTAATTAGAGCGTGCATGTGATTGGAAATTATACTACTGTGGCTAACGTGCAGGTTATATGCTGGAAAGGCCCAAGTAAAGTATAAATTGTGTGCATGCTATGTGATGGCTAAGTGTGGTTGTGTTTGTGGTTATTTGGAGGTACGTGATAGCCTAGGTGAGATTTAAGGTGTTTGTTTATTGAGATGTAATTTCATGATTGTTTTAATTAAAAATTTCAGAACCCCGGCCTGAGACATGAATCTTCCGCCACCGCCGAACGTACATTTTGTGATACCTATGTACACCGACCATGACGTTGTAAAAGACCCTATAGATGATCACATGACCTGAATTAAGCATACCACAGTAGTTTGGGTAGGACTACTCCTCTGGCAAGCCCATACATATACTACCTGAATGTTCAGAGACAGGGTGGATGAGTTTGGCCCCGTCTGTGGTTTTGATGTCCCCTTTGATGAAGTTGGGAATTGGGACCCATCAGCCATACCCCTTCTCGACGGCGAGATGACGAGCCTAGAGACTAGCTTAGTGCAGTCCAAACTTCAGCAAGTGCCTACAGCACCTAAGCCCTCGGGGGCCGAGCATGAGCCAGAGCCAGAGTCGGAAGAGTCCCAGGCAGGGTACGATCCAATGGATGTTGATCTCGAGGTGATACCAGAGGAAGAGCAAGAAAAAGAGGCCCCAGAAGATGAGCCTGAAGAAGAACCAGAGGACGCCCCCAAGTACAAGCCCATGTACGATCCCGAGTTTGTGCCAGAGGACGAGTCTGATAAGGAACCAGTCGAGAAGGAGCGGGTTAAGATTCCAGCAGAGTCGGGTGATATGAACAACCCGATCAAGATCGAGGCTAAGCCGAAGTCCTTAAAGGAGCTAACAGTTCGGGGGGATTCAGATTCGGATGATGAGGAATCAGACTCTAAGTGGACGCCAAGCAGAGAGCGTAAGGGATAGTGTAGGGGTTAGGAGTAGGCTTTTTGAAGTGTACCATTTTTGGAGATAGGGTATACTAAGCTACTGATCTTTTTGGATGTTGGTGGTGTATAGTATAGATATATGGTATGCTTGTACATTATGGATTGTGTATGTGAATATTGTATATGTTGGATGAGTAATGATGTGTTTAATCTCCCCTGTTTACCCTAGTTCTTACTGTCCGGGTATTTATGGCTTTTGTTGACTGATAAATCTCTGATGAGTTTAATTGGGTCGGCAATTTTCCGTGACGTCGCTTTATTCGACCAAAGAAGTATATTGCGTACTTGATGGGGTACGGGGCGTGACATCACTTGTTAATTTGGTATCAGAGCGAGGACAGCTCGATCTAAGTTGGTCGAAGTTTGGAGTGATAAGGAGCAGAGACCCTGGGGTAGTAATCTAGGGAGACCTTAGCAAGTCATAGGGTGGAATGAGCTACGCGTGCCTCCAGATTATTTGTTGTGATTGTTGAGTGAATTTATTGTTATGACAATTGAAATGCAGGTGCATCTGGACCTGAGGTAAGTGCATAAACCCTATTGAATATGGCCTTGTGCTTGTGGTGATTGATTACCTGTTGAGTGAATTATTGTGTTAATTCACTACCTAGGACTAGACTAGCATAATGGGCCTAGGTTTCTAATTCCTAAGTGGAATTATAGCATGTAGACGAGTGGTAAAAATCGTGAGGATGAGTTTGTGAGGTAGAGGAACTGGGGGTCCGTCCAGCTCACGAGCCCGAGCTCGACCTGCAGAAGATCCTAAAATGGATGCGGTCATGAGGACCCTAGAAGAAATTAGAAATTTGATAGGACAGCAGGCTCAGGAAAGAGCTGCCACTATTGCCCAAGCTGCCGAGGCCGCTGCTGCCATTAATAATAATGGGAATCAAGGGCAGGGACATGTGAATGTGAATAGGCAAATGCACCAATTAGTATAGTAGTTTCTGAAATTAAAGCCTTCTAAGTTTGATGGTAGAGGTGATCTTGAGGGTGCATCGCTGTGGGTGGAGGAATTAGAAAAGGTTTTTGAGGTATTGGGGTATACAGACGAGGAGAAAGTGACATTAGCAGTATATCAATTGCAAGGAAATGCAAATGATTAGTGGAAAGCCATCAAAGGAATGATATTCCCGGTTTGTACAGCCCAGACTTAGGCGATGTTTGTGGAAACCTTTAATGGTAAATATTTTTCTGAGAGTGCCCGGGAACAAAAATTATCTGATTTTATGAGGTTGCGTAAGGGGCAGAAAATGGTGGATTAGTACAAGGCCGAATTTGCTCGGTTGTCTAAGTTCGCCCCGAAGATGGTTGAGGACCCATTAGATAGGGCTTGAAGGTTTCGAGACGGCTTGAAACCAGATCTTCGTAGTCAAATGATTTCATTGAATTTGAGAAGGTATAATGAGATCTATGATAGGGCTCAAGTGATTGAGCGAGATTTGGCGGATAGAGCCGCCGCTTCTGGTTTAAGGTGTGCCTAAGGTAGGGACAACCGTCAGTTAGGAAAGAGACCAGTGACGGGTAATCGATGTCTTGTCCCTCCTGCTAGAAGTAATATAGGGAAACCAGCCCGTAATCAGAATGGTCCATGTCAGGTGTGTGGGGAAAGACATGGAAATGGACCTTGTCCAACAAGGGACAGAGCATGTTTCAGATGTGGTGGATTTGGTCATCACATAAGGTTTTGCCCTAACCTCAAGCAGAATAGATCGCCTGCGTTGCCGCCACCTCGGAACGGGAACCAAACTGGAGTTGCCCAGACAGCTAATCAGACTAGGCCACAGGCGCAAGGACGGGTATACGCTATGGCCAGAAGAGAGGTTGAGAACGCGCTAGGAGTTGTCACAGGTAGGGTTTCTCTGTGCGATCATGCTGCGTACGCTTTATTTCACCCTGGGGCATCACATTCATTTATATCTGAGCAATTTGTTGAGTTGATTGGTATAGAATCACAGTTGCTTGATGCCGTGTTATGTATTACAACTCCCTTGAATGATAAGATGTTAGTCTCGTTGGGGTGCCCAAATGGTAAGATTGTGATTAAGGATAAGGAGGAAAGGATTGATTTAGCGGTTCTAGCCATGTACGATTTTGATGTGATAGCGGGTATGGACTGACTGTCTAAGCAGAGGGCCATAATGGATTGTAGTAGCAGAGTGATCCAATTTAATCATGTTAGATATATGGAATTCAAGTTTATGGGAAATCGAGAGGGACCCTCGATTCTGTGGATTTCGTCGCTAGAAGTGACTAAGCTGTTGAATGAAGGGTGTCAAGGATTTCTAGCGACTGTAGTGAATTCGACGGCTGAGGAGCCGATGCTAGAGGACATAGACGTGGTGTGCGATTATCCAGATGTTTTTCCTCAGGAACTACCGGGATTGCCACCAGAAAGAGAAGTAGAGTTTGTAATCGAGTTGGCACCTAGAACTGAGCCAATTTCGAAGGCACCTTATAGAATGTCGTTGTCGAAGTTAAAGGAGTTAAATGTGCAAATGCAAGAATTATTAGACAAAGGATTTATTTGTTCGAGTGCGTCCCCATGGGGAGCGCCAGTTTTATTTGTAAGAAAGAAAGATGGATCGTTGAGGTTATGTATTGACTATAGGCAGCTAAATCAGGTGATGATAAAAAATAAATATCCCCTGTCGAAGATTGATGATTTGTTTGATCAACTACAAGGGCTTTCGGTGTTTTCTAAAATTGACTTGAGGACGGGATATTATCAATTGAGGATTAGGAAGGAGGATATACCGAAGACGGCATTTAGGACGAGATATGGACATTATGAATTTACGGTAATGCCGTTCGGATTGACGAACGCCCTTATGCCTTTATAGACTTAATGAATAGAGTGTTTAAGGAGTTCTTAAATCAATTTGTGATCGTTTTCATAAACGATATACTGGTGTACTCGAAGAGCCTAGAGGAGCATGAGTTTCACTTGAGTAGAGTTTTGCAGACTTTAAGAGATAACGTACTGTATGCTAAGTTTAGCAAGTGCAAGTTCTGGCTCAATCGAGTAGCATTTCTTAGACACGTGATTTTTGGGGAAGGAATCTCAGTGGATCCCATGAAGATTGAGGCGATAATGAAGTGGCCGAGACTAATGACGGTAACAGAGGTTCGAAGCTTTTTGGGTTTGGCAGGATATTACCGACGTTTCGTGGAAGGGTTTTCAGCAATAGCAACACCGTTGACACATTTGTTGAAAAAGGAAATGAGGTCTGAATGGACCGATAAATATGAAAGGAGTTTTTAGGAATTAAAGCATAGATTGACAATGGCACCAATGTTGACTATTCCATCAGGATCCGAAGGATACAAAATTTATAGTGATGCATTGTTGAAAGGATTGGGGTGTGTACTTATGCAAAATGGACAAGTAGTGGCCTACGCATCAAGGCAGTTAAGACCGCATGAGTTGAATTACCCAACGCATGATTTGGAATTACCTGCTATAGTATTCGCCCTTAAGATCTGGCGACATTATCTATGCGGAGAGAAATTTCAAATATATACGGATCATCAGAGTCTTAAATATCTATTTTCTCAAAAGGAGTTAAACATAAGGCAGTGTCGGTGGATGGAATTGCTGAAGGATTATGATTGTGATATTTTATGTCACCCCGAAAAGCCCAACCAGGTAGCCAATGCATTGAGTCGGAAGTCAAGCATCGCATCCTTGATGGTCAAGGAATAGGCATTATTGGAAAAAGTGCGAGACTAGGAGTTTAGATTCGAAGTAAGTCAAGTGTCGAGTTTGTTAGCCACGCTAAGGATTGAAGTAGAGATCCATGCTAAGATTAAGACTTTGCAGTCTACGGATCAAGAAATCCAAAAGATTCTAGAGATAGATATTACCAAGAGAAAGCCGAACTTTCAAATATCCGAAGACGGGATACTGAAGTTCCGTGGACATTTATGCGTGCTTGACGATGCAAAACTTAAGGAAGAAATTTTGTTAGAGGCGTATCGTAGTAGTTATAGTATCCACCCAGGTAGTATCAAAATATATCAGAATTTGAGACAATACTATTGGTGGAATGATACAAAGGTAGACATAGCCAGACATATGACTAAATGTCTGACGTACCAGCAAGTGAAGGCACAACATTATAAGCCCAAAGGATTGTTATGACCTTTGGAAATCCCAGAATGGAAATGGGAGCATATTATTATGGACTTTGTAACGGGATTACCAAGAAGCCAAAGAGGCCATGATACTATTTGGGTGATTGTCGACAGATTGACAAAGTCGGCATACTTTTTAGCTGTGTGAAAAGACTTTGCATTAGATCGATATGCTGAGTTGTATATGCAGCAAATAGTTCGATTACATGGGGTACCAGTGACGATTACCTCAGATCGTGATCCTAGGTTTACCGTCAATTTTTGAAAAAGTCTGCAGACGACATTAGGATCAAAGCTGCAGTTTAGTATAGCTTACCATCCACAAACGGATGGCCAGTCTGAGAGGATGATTCAGACTTTAGAGGATATGCTTTGGGCATGTGCGTTGGATTTTCAGGGTAAGTGAGAAGAGCAGTTGCCCTTAGCAGAATTTGCATATAATAATAGTTTTCAGTAGAGCATTGGAAGGGTGCCCTTTGAATCGCTATATGGCAGAGCTTATAGGACGCCCATGTGTTGAGACAAAGTGAGAGAAAGGAGTATAATCGGGCTAGAATTAATTCAACAGTCAGTTCAGGCTGTTAAGGTAATTTGTGAAAGGTCGAAAACAGTTCAAAGCCATCGAAAGAGTTATGCAGATAGAAGGCGAAGACCTTTGGAGTTTCAAGTAGGGGATCACATATTCCTTAAGGTATGACCCATGAGAGGACTGTCCAGATTCGGTAAGAAAGGGAAGTTGAGTCCGAGGTACATTGGACCTTTTGAGGTTTTAGAAAAGATTGGAGATTTAGCTTATCGCCTTGCACTTCCACCAAATTTATCACAAGTACATAATGTGTTCCACGTATCTATGTTGAGAAAATATGAGCCGGACCTAACTCACTTGTTGAATTATGAGGAGATAGAAGTCGATGACAGTGTGTCATATGTCGAGAGACCAATAAGGATTGAAGATCAGAAAGAACGGGTTCTAAGGAACAAGACGATCCCGATAGTCAAGGTTATTTGGGAACACCATGGGATAGAAGGCGCGACGTGGGAAAGTGAAGAGCAAATGCAACGTCAATACCCCTACTTCTTTGAGTAGTTAGTTTGATTTGTAAATTTCAGGGACAAAATTTTTTTAAGGGGGGAAGAGTTGTGACATTCTGAAATCCGACCCACTTGGGATTTATGAAATGGATAGTTTTATGAACGTGCTTGTAGTTAGATCTCGTCCAGAATTGATCACTTCGGGAATACTAATCGTTAAGGAAAGGCTAATTAGGGATTTAAATTCACGCGACCAAAGAACTCAATCATGAACCGACTTTCGACCATGAAAATTATCAAGGTGACATTTTGAGCCACTATAGGCCGATCCAAGGATAATTAGGATTCAGTTCGCCACTGTCATATTAGTGGATCGCGGGTGATTCCGCTGGACCACGAAATGAATTGACGAATGACCCTAAACCTATACCAAACGATCGTGCCCGTCGGAACTAGCAATCGATCCTCGTGATTAAATGACAACTGAGGTCGTCACGGTCCAAGTGAACTTGAACGTGGCTTGATTTAATATCAGCCACGGGTCAATAATGCGAATTTCCCCAAAAGCCACCCGTTGCTATGAGATATGCGCAAGTTACGTTATTTAGAACTCAATCATTAATTAGAGATCAAATTGGACATTAGAAATTTAGAAAGTCACAACAGATCATTTGGACGATGTTGTAATTTGCTCGGGTACCCTCGAATTTGCCCAAATCCTTCAGAAAAATTGAGTTTCGGCGAGAAATGGAAAATGATCATTTTACACCTGGAAATTTATTAAGGCCAATGTAATTTGGGAAGGGCATTTTGGTCATTTCTCCCCTTAGCCTTAGAAATAGACATTTTTGGACAATTTTGCCCTTTGACTTTTTGTGAAATTCTCAAATTGCCCTTGGATATTTTAGAAAAGATTTGATCCGAACCGTCGATCTCAAGATAAGATCGAATCTAGGCCGTCGATTGGATATGTAAGAGAAGGGCAAGATGGTCATTTGGGCTTGGTCAAGACACCAATTATTGGTGTCCTTCAATTTAAGCCAATTTTCTCTCTCTCTCTCTCTCTCTCTCTCTCTCTCTCTCTCTCTCTCTCTCTCTCTCTCTCTCTCTCTCTCTCATTCAGCTCACTCACTCTCTCTTTCCCTCACCGATTGCCGCCCCTCCCCCTTACCGCGCAGCCACTCGCCGACCAATGCCGCCTGTCGCCGAGCTACCCCCACCCTCAAGCTGCCGTCTCTCTCTTCCTCTCTCTCTCTCCCCTCCCGTGGCCGTGAGTGACCACGGCCAAGGAAGCCGCTCGCCGTACGCCGTCGCCAAGCCGCTCAACGTTGCCGCCTGCCGTTCAGCCGCTTGCCACTGCCGCCTGCCGCCTTGAGGCTGCCGATCTATCATCCTCATTCCACTCTAGCCGAGATAGTCTAGAGTTAGAGTAAGTCACACTCTAAACTCTATTTAGGATTTCGGGTATCGACGGACGAATTAGGACTGAATCGGGTTGATAGGTGACGATTTAGGGGTTAATTAGAGGCTGTTTAGTGGTTATATTAGTGGACCGATTTGGGGGCTAATTATGGCTAGTTTATGAATGAAATTATGATGATTTCGGAGCTGATTTGGTGATAAGTTAGATGCTGGAAAATCGGGAAATGAAATGACAGGCATATGGTCCAATTTGGAGACGATTTGTGTCGGTTTGATGTGCTGTGATGTGGCTATGTTGTGGTGCCTATTATGGCTTGAAATATGCGTGGAAATGTTGAATCTGTGGTTGTGATTGTAGGCCCGATGGCGGCCGTGATTGCTCGTTAGTTTGCGAAATATTTGATTGAAATATGAGTTGTTGTGTGCACCAATGGGCTGAGTTGCGTGGATCGCCAATTTGGCCATGTTTGGGCTTTATCTGAGATGTGAAATGTGTGGAGTTGGATGTGTGCATGAGCCGGATTTAATCGACTAGTAATTGGGCTTGTTGGTGTGTGAATCGAGCGAGTAATTGAATGAGAAAGTGTGTGAAATGTCGTGTATGAGGTTACGAAAATCCCTGAGGCAGTACCATTACGAGGGAAATTGTGCTGTCCTGAGGCGGTACTACTACGCGAGACGATACCCGGTATTATCGGAAGACTGTCAACCTGAGGCGGTACCATTACGCGGGTTGTGCAGTAGGTGGTAGGTGTTGAGCCTGAGGCAGTACTATTACGCAGGCATGATACATGGCCTGAGGGGGTACCATTACGCGGGCCGAGAAATGTTGTGAATATAGCCAACCTGAGGCGGTACTATTACGAGGGTTGTGCACTAGGTGACGAATGTTGAGCCTGAGGCGGTACCACTACGCGGGCAAGAAACATAGCATGAGGCGGTACCATTACACAGTTGGGAAGTGTTGTGAATATGAGATAGTCGCAGTGAATCTAAAGCGGTACCATTACGCGGGTCACTGGCGAGTTGAGTGAAAGAAATATGATGAGGTAAGAACGCGTGCGTGACATGTGATTAGATCGTGCATGTGATTGAAAATTATACTACTATGGCTAACGTGCAGGTTGCACGCTGGAAAGGCTCAAGTAAGTATAAATTGTGTGCCTGCTATGTGATGGCTGAGTGTGGTTGTGTTTGTGGTTGTCTGGAGGTACGTGATAGCCTAGGTGGGGTTTAGGGTGTGTGGTTATTGAGATGTAATCTCATGGTTATTTCAACCAAAAATTTTATAACCCCGGCCTGAGACATGAATCTTCCGCCACAGCTACCGCGGCGTTTTGTGATTCCTATGCACACCGACCATGACGTTGTAGAATACCCTATAGATGATCACATAACTTAGGTTAAGCATACCACGATAGTTTGGGTAGATATAGGATTACCCTTCCGGCAGGCCTATATATATACTGCCTGGATGTTTAGAGACGGGGTGGATGAGTTTGGCCCCGTCCGTGATTTTGATATCCCCTTTGATGGATTTGGGGATTGGGACCCATCAGTTGTACCCCCTCCCGACGGCGAGATGACGAGCCTAGAGACTAGCCTGACGTAGTCTGGACTTCAGCAAGCGCCTGCAACACCTGAGCCCTCGGGGGCCGAACATGAGCTAGAGCCGGAAGAGTCCTAGGCAAGGTACGATCCGATGGACGTGGATCTCGAGGCGATACCAAAGGAAGAGCCAGAAGAAGAGGCCCCAGAAGATGAGCATAAAGAAGAACCAGAGGACGCCCCCGAGTACGAGCCCATGTACGATCCCGAGTTTGTGCCAGAGGACAAGTCTAATGAGGAGCCAGTCGAGGAGGAGCAGGTCGAGATTCTAGCGGAGTCGGGTGATATAAACAACCCGATCGAGATCGAGGCCGAGCCGAAGTCCTCAGAGGAGGAGACAGTTCAGGGGGATTCAAATTCGGATGATGAAGAATCAGACTCTGAGTGGACGCCAAGCAGAGGGCGTAGGGGATAGTGTAGGGGTTGGGAGTAGGCTTTTTGAAGTGTACCATTTTTGGAGATAGGGTATACTAAGCTACTGATCTTTTTGGATGTCGATGGTGCATAGTATAGATATACGGTGTGCTTGTACATTATGGATTGTGTATGTGAATATTGTATATGTTGGATGAGCAATGGATGTGTTTAATCTCCCCCGTTTACCCCAGTTCTTACTGTCCGGGTATTTGTGGCTTTCGCTGACTGATAAATCTCTGATAAGTTTAATTGGGTTGGTGATTTTCCGGGACGTCGCTTTATTCGACCAGAGAAGTGTGTTGCATACTCGATGGGGTTCAGGGCGTGACAGTTTGTCTACACGGGGTACCGGTGATGATTACTTCATATCATGATCCTCAGTTTACTGCCGCTTTTTGGAAAAGTCTACAAACGGCACTAGGAACAAAGTTACAGTTTAGCATGGCCTATTATCCGCAGACGGATGGCCAGTCTAAGAGGACGATTCAGACTTTAAAAGATATGCTGTGGGCATGTATATTGGATTTTAAGGGCAGTTGGGAGAAACAGTTGCATTTAATTGAATTTGCCTACAATAATAGCTACCAGCAGAGTATTAGAATGGCCCCTTTTGAGGCATTGTATGGTAGAGCTTGTAGAACGCTAGTGTGTTAGGATGAAGTTGGTGAGAGGAGCATCACGGGTCCAGCATTAGTTCAACAGTTAGTTGAGGCAGTAAAAGTTATTCGGGACAGACTCAAGACCGCTCAGAATCGCCAAAAGAATTATGCAAACCAGAGACGCAGGCCTTTGGAGTTTCAAGTGGGAGACCATGTTTTTCTTAAAGTATCGCTAATAAGACGACTGTCCCATTTTGGAAAAAAGAGAAAATTGAGCCCGAGGTATGTAGGTCCATTTGAAATTTTAGAGAGGATCGGAACTCTAGCCTATCGTCTTGCCCTGCCGCCAAATTTGTCTCAAGTTCATATCATATTCCACATGTCAATGTTAAGGAAGTACGAACCGGATCCAACCCACATGCTGAATTATGAAGAAATAGACGTGGATGACAAGGTGTCGTACGTGGAAGGCCAGTAAGGATTGAAGACAGAACGGAATGAGTGTTATAGAACAAGACAATTCAAATGTGCAAGGTAATTTGGGACCATCACGGAAGAGAAGGTGCGACATGAAAAAGTGAAGAGTTGATGCGACGTTAATACCCCCATTCGTTTGAGTAGTCGAGTTGGGTTATAAATTTTGAAGACAAAATTTTTGTAAGGAGAGAAGAGTTGTGACATTCTGAATTTCGATCCACTTTTGAGATTTAAAAAATGTGTATTTCGTCAATGTGCGTATAATTAAATCTCGCCCAGAAATGATCACTCTCAGGTTATTTTAAATTTGAGATTTCGCCAAAATCACATTCAATCGAATTTGGCCGTTATTTAGAGCCCGAACTTGGATGCCGAATTTCTTGAAGTTTCGTGACGAAATTAATTGGACGATGTCGATATTAATGTGGCCAGCTTCGAGATTGCCCGGAATTGTCGAAAAGTGAAATTTGGACCGAGTGCGGAAAAAGGACCATTTTACCCCTCCCTCCTTGTTTATTACTTTTGTGCCATTTAGCTTTTTCCTTTGATTAGAATTAGGGATTTTTGTGGGCCCTTGGATCTTGTCTTGCCTAACAAGATGAAATAGGGGCCCTTAGATCAAACTTGAGTGGGGTAAGTGGGGCTCTCTCTCTCTCTCTCTCTCTCATTTCCCTCTCTCTCTCGGCCGAGCTCCCCCCCTCCTCTGCACGCGTGTGCTCCTGCCCGACGCCCAGCGCACGCCACCGTCTGCCCGACCACCGGAATTGCTCGTCGCTGCGCACCCAGCTGTCGACGCCGCTGCAGCTTCCTCGCTTGCTCCTCTACTCACCTTCCCTTGTTTCAGCTCAGCCTAGCCGAGCCCCTCGCCCTTTTGGCTGAGCAGCTACTGCTCCGCCCACTGTCCACCTGGCCTATCGCCACCATGGGACACCGCACCTCGGTCGAGCCCCTAGTAGCTCCGCCGTCACTGCTGCTATTCCAACAAAGCTCCCATACACCGCTTCTTTTGTCTCAGCTCACCTTTCCCTGTTCCGACCGCCGTTCGTCCTTGCTGCTCCAGTGACGACACGATTGCTTCTGCTTTACCACTGTCTTATCCGTCGCCGCCGTGAGTCACGGTACGCCGGCCGAGCTTCCAACAGCTCTATCGCTGCTGCCTCTGTCCCGACGACGATTCCCTACCGCTTCTGCCCCTGTTCTGCACTCCTTCCCCTGTTCCGGTGACAACTCAGCTGTTCTTGCTTCTTTCTTGCTCGTCGTCGCCACCGTGAGCTAGACCACTCACCCCTGCTACTGACTCAAGCGCCTGCTTGCTGTCACCGTCTACCCCCGCTACTGCTGAGTTGCTGCTGCTGCTGCCACTATTTCAGCTCCCCCTTGCTACCCCTTTGCCCTATTTTCTTGCGTAGGCACGAGCTAAGCGACACCCTAAACCTTGTCTAGGACATTGAGTATCGTTAGACTAGTTTCAAGGCTGATTAGTGTGGATTATGTGGCTGATTTGTGGCTGGAATGTGGCTGGAAATGTGATGGTTTGTGGCTGGTTTTGTGGCTGAATGTGACTGGAAATATGGCTGGTTTAGTGGGTGAATTATGGTTGATTGTGGCTGAAAATGTGGGCTGATTTGTGACGGTGCAAGGGCTGGTTTTGTGTGACGGATTGCGAGACCGATTGGTGCTCGAAGTAGGGCTTAAACATGTGATAGTTTGTGTGTGAATTAACGTTTGATTAGGGGGATGGGTTCGATGGCCTATCGAGGCCTTCCTGCGCTCTATTTAGTATGGTGCATTTTGTGAAAATTGTGGTGGATTGATTGTTCGATCGGATTGATTGAGTGATTGGCGATTGAGCAAGTTCGAGTGTAGTTTGAGTATGTGAATGGCATGAAATTGTTGGATCATGTGGTGTGTGTGATTTGAAAGGCCCTGATGTGTGTTTACGCAGGAATTGACCGATCCTGAGGCGTGTTGACCCGGGATAATGCCTGGATAGATCGAAGGGCTATCAACTTGAGGCGTGTTGGTGCAGGTTGTGTGAAAGGACATGATGTGTGTTACACAGGTCGTGGATGATTTGAGTGAATTCGTATGTGTACGATGTTGCATGAAATGTGATGTGTGATGAGATGCTATTGCATTATGGTGAATTAACTAATAAGCAGGGTTGTGCATGATTCAAGGCGAGGTAAGGATACCTGCGTGGATTCTGGTTTGTTGATTGTTGCATTGTATGTTTAGTCTTGTCTGGGGTACACGTTGGCCTATGTGGGGTTTAGGTTGTCTGCTTATTGAGATTTATTCTCATAGTTGAATTATAAAACATTTCAGATCCCCGACTTTGACCATGCCACCTCGGCATTTTGGGGTCCCCACGCATATTGTTCATGTGGAGACCGAGTACTCGGTGGGTATAGATAAGACTTATATCAAGCATTATAGTATTGTCTAGGTAGACGAGGGCCTGGCAGAATTACAGCGCCACACCTTTCGGCTTGGTTTTACTATGAGGGATTGGAGACCATTGGCTCGATTCGTGGTTTCGACGGATAGCATCATGGCGGCGAGGATGCCATGGACTGAGAACCTGGCAAGGAGTACGCTCCCGATGGTGAGGTCATCGACCCTGAGGACCCTAGCCCTGAGCCGGAACCTATGGGACCTGAACCCGTGCCGAAGCCTGAAGAGTCCGAGCCCGAGGAAGAACCCATGGATTCGAAGCCCGAGAAAGAACCCATGGAATCGGAGCCCGAGGAGGAACCCATGGAATCGGAGCCCGAGGAGGAACCCATGGAGTCGGAGCCCGAAGAGGATTCCCTAAAGTCGGAGCACGAGGAAGAGCCGATCAAGATCAAATCAGATACGGAGCCTAAGTCTGGAGGGTCTAACTTGGACTGGGCACCGTAGGTGTGTACAGTGCTAGGTGTAGAACCTTTTTGGTGAGGCCCTCTTCTTATTGTATAGATAGGTTAGCCTACCCGACCACCAATCCCTTTTTGATAATGATGGTGGATTCTAACCCTAGTGGCCTAATGTTCGTTTTTATGTTTGTGAATGTTGTAAGTATCTGTCAAGTGTATAAAATGCGTTTGTTGCTTCAAGTGTGCGCCTTCCTATTTCTTCCCCTTAGATGTATCTTGTCCAGGTGTTTGTTTTCGTTTTCGCTTGCGCTTATTGATTGGTGCTTGTTTGGGTCAGCAACGAGTCATGGGACGTCTCATTGTAAATCAACCGATGAGGGGTGTTGCGCCCTTGTTAGGGTTCGGGGCGTGACATCGGCGTTGATGGATGGCTCAATGCACGGCAGAGAGGGGGAAAAGATTCGCCCAGCCACCTCCTTGCCGATCAAGAGGCCAGAACACTCTCCTCGAAAACCCCTCAATCCTCCATTTTCTTCTCTCTCCGTTTTCTCTTCGATACTTTTCTGCTCTTGCCCCCTTCGGTTCCAGCCCCGTTTTTCTTTTAAAATGCCTCCTCCTTCGTCCTCTAGCAACCCACCCCTCTCTCCCCTTTGGGGAATCGTCCTTTTTTGCCTCGGTACAAGGATAATCGTCCTTTTGGTGCCAGCCGAGATTCCTTGGCCATTATTCCCGATTCTCGTCGTTTCTCTCCATTTTGTCTCCTTTGCTTCTTGTCTTCTCTGTTCTGTCTTCATTTGGGTGAGCGTGGAGGATGGAGTGGGAAGTACAGGGTTGCTGGGCTGTGCAAGAAGGGTTGGGCCGAAAATAAAGAGGAGGGGAAGGATCCAAAAGTGGGCTGAAGAGAATGGAAATAAAAGGGAAAAGAAGGGGCCAAGCCCAAAGAAAAAGGAAGAGGAATAAACAAAAGGGCTGGGCCCAAGTGAAAATTAAAAGAAAAGGATTGGGGCTAGGGCTGATGGACCAAGCTAAATTGGTCCGATATATATTTTATTATATGTATATTTTTTTTAATTTTATCTCTCTTTTGCATTAATTTGGCTTATTTACCATTTAAGCGTTAATTTAACAAGGTGGCAAAATTAGGTGTCAATACTCAGCCACATACATCTCTTTTTGGCAGACTTAATCGATACGGTTGCGAGATGAGAAGTGCCGGATGAACACTTGGTATCCACAAGGAATAGGAGACTATGGAGTTCATGAGCTTTTGTGTTGAGCTAATGAAGTTGAGATGCGGATTCGTGTTTCCAATCTTTTGGCAGCTTCTTCTATTGAGATTCAACTCTTCCCCAGAAAGAACTGGCTTAGCAAATACGCAAGACTAGCGAAAGGCAAGGCCTGGTCTTCGTTTATTTTTTTTTTTTTTTATTTGAGCATAACTTCCTGTGTAGGTTGTTGCTGGTGGTGGTATCAACTGTCGTGCCTGGTGGAGGTTGCCGTTGGGCCCCACCATCTTCGTTTCCGTGGACGGACCGGAGGATTCAGCGTCAGCAATGACGCAGAAGAGTATTGTCCCTGTTGCTTATGAGCGACAGGTTCGGAATGAGGCGAGGTGGACCAGAGGCATATATCCCTCCTCTCCCTCCAGAATCAATCTGTCACTCCTAAATAGTAAATACAGCAAATTGATAGCTCTCTATACACTGATATCAGACGCCAGTTTTGATAATTTAGCAATGGCCCCGAACTGTACTTTGTGTATATTATCTGATTGAATCCGTAATCAATAGTGGCGAGCACATTCTGATTTGTTTTTTTAGAGTATTATTCTAAAGACACAGGAATTCTCATTGAAAAACTTTATTTTCCAACATTTATGGGCCAAAAAGGAGCAGATCCCCTTTAAATCAATTTCGAACAATTATCAAAACCATAAAACATTTATATATGGTAAGCATTACGATCATACGAGTCGTTGTGATCAATGTAGTTTAAAAGTTAGATCGAATCCCCAGCCTACTCGCCAAAAATACTATTTTAGGTGCCTCCAAGAGCATCCAAGGGCACGGGGTCAGAGGAGCAATCACCTTGCATGGTATTATGATATCAGCAACGCGAAGGATTACACGGTAAAAAGCGAAATTTTTCGGTACAATTACAATATATTCATGATTTACCAGAAAAGAAATAAGAACAGAGACTCTGTTCATTTCGCGCAAATGAATGATATGCAAAACATTTTTCTAAAATTGATCGCTTATGTTGCTTAAAAAACGAATGGATGGTGAATATTTAGACATAAATTATTGTCGATAATGAAAATATTTTCCATTAGTTAATTACTTTAAGATAGATAAATGGTCATTTTTAGAAAAAAATTTCAAATGATTTATTTTTCGCGAAATAAACAGAGCCGAAAAGTTAAAAATGCTTGTCCTAAGGATATTAATGTTATTGTTTGGTAGCAAGCTCTATTTCTATGGTTTGGCTCATAGGTTTAGAGCTTGTTGAGACAAAAAACGTTGTATATTTTCATTAAGCTTAGTTGGGTATTTATATACCCAAGAGTACATTCTACAAGATTTACTAGCAAGAAAAGAAATACATAAACTAGAAAAATTCATAACTTCTAAAGATAAGATTCCAAATCTTCCAAAACTGATAGCTCTATATTTGGTAGATATATATTTGGTTGATACACCGCCTCAAGTGGAGGAGTCGAGACTGCGAATCTTCAACTTGTCTCGTAAAAATACAAAACGTGCTTTAGGAAGAGTTTTGGTGAGAGCATTAGCTAGTTGGTCAGTTGTGAAAATAAACTGCACACTGAGTTGTTGTTTGGCAACACGATCACGAACAAAGTGGAAATCAATTTCAACATGTTTGGTATGAGCATGGAAAACCGGATTTGCAAACAGATAAGTGGCACCAATATTATTGCACCAAAGGATGGGAGGACCTTGAAGAGGGAACCCAAGCTCTTGAAAGAGTGACTCAATCCAAATGAGTTCAGTTGCAGCATCGGCAAGAGCTTTACACTTAGGCTCTACGGAAGAGCGCGATGCGGTTCGTTGTTTTCTGGAGCTCCAAGAGATCAAATTAGGACCAAGAAAAATAGCATACCCTCCAGTTAACTTCCTGTCGTTAGAGCTACCAACCCAATCTGCATCGAAAAAAGCTTGCAAGCGATTATCATTGGATCGGAAAAGAAGCAAACCAAATGACCTTGTATGTTTGAGATAGCACAATATACGTTTCACCATTTGCCAATGGTCTTCAGTAGGTGCATGCATGAATTGACAAACTTTATTAACGGCAAAGGAGAGATCTAGTTTTGTCAATGTCACATATTGCAGGGCACCAACTATAGACCAATACAGAGTGGGATCGGACATCAGAGCACCCCCTTTCTCAGATGGTTTTGTAGTCGTGGCCATAAAAGTTTGGATAGGCTTGCATTCATACATCCTAGCCTTGTGAAGAAGATCACCAATATAACGTCCTTGAGAGAGAAACAACCCGTTAGAGTGAGGCACAACCTCTATCCCAAGGAAGAAGTGGAGCGGGCTGAGAACCTTAATGGAGAACTCTGCAGATAATTTCTCTAAGAGTGCACCGATAGTAAAAGATGCATTACCTGTAACCAAAATATCATCAACATAGATAAAAAAAAATAAATAACATAAGTGCCTCTTCAATAGATAAATAATGAGGGATTTGTTTATGATGCTGAGAATCCCAAATGAAGCAAAAATTGTGAGAGTCATTGAAACCAAGCTCTCGGAGCCTGCTTGAGACCATATAGAGAACAATGCAACTCGCAAACATAATCATGATGAGTTGGGTCTTGAAACCTAAGGGGTTGTTCCATGTACACCTCTTCAGAAAGAACCCCATGTAAGAAAGCATTGTGCACATCCAATTGTTGCACTTGCCACCCCAAAGAGACAGCTAGAGATAATATTGAACGAACAGTGGTAATTTTCACAACTGGACTGAAGGTTTCCGTATAATCCAAGCCATGTTACTGATGAAAACCTTTAGCGACTAGGCGAGCTTTGCAGTGTTGACACCTAAATTTTGCATAGTCATTTACAGTTTAATTGCATAGAAAATTAGGGATTAATTTTTAACCCCTAAACAAAAATATTTTCATTAAATTACATAGCACATAGATAGTAGGTGCATTTGCATTAATAGAATTTAGTGAAACATATTTTCCTTTTTTTATTTAAAAATCATCATTAAAATTAAAAAAAAATTTAAAAAAAATCGGTCAGGCCGATTTGATCCGACTTGATAGGGCCAGCCCCTTTTTCGTTTATTTTAGTTGTTTGGGCTCAACCCCTTTTTTTTTGTTTTTTTCTTTCTTTTTGGGTTTGTTCTTTGCTTTCTCTTTTACCCCGTCGGCCCACCTTTGGCCTAGTTTTTGCCCGTCAGCTCCGGCCCACTCTGGCCTTTTCTCCAGCCACTCGGCCCAGCCCCTCAGCCCTTTCTTCTTCCCCTCACGCTCAGCCAGAGTAGACAACCAGAAGCGACAAGAGGCAAAGCAGACAAACCAGAAGCAACAAAGCAAAAGAAAGGGAGTGCATCAGGAAGGTTTAACAACGATTCCAGAAGAAGGAAAGTGATGGCTCGTTGCTGCATCCTATGTTGGACAAAACCCCAAGAAGAATTGCAGCCGTTTTAGCCAAAAACGGGCTTGATTCAATCCCAAGAAGAGGACTGGCTGCTGGCATATACAAAAATAGAGAAAGCACACTGATCAATGGCGCCTCTGAGCTCGAAATGGAAGGGGAAGGTGGCTGGCATGGTTGACCAGCGAAGGCTTTTGGTGGTTGAGACAAAAAAGACCTACGTCAATTTTGAAAAGGTAGAACAGAGAAGGCAAAAAGGGGGCCTGAAAAGAAAGAAAGAAGAGAAACGGAGAGAGGAAGGAAGAGCCGGTTTGAAGGAGAGCCGAGAGAGGAGAGTGCGAAAAAAAAGAGAGAGAACAGAGGAATCGAGAAAGAAAAAGAGAGAAGAGAAGGAAGAGGCCGAGGGAGTTCGGGGGAAAAACACGAGAGCAGAGGGTCCCCATCCGCATGAAGGAGACCCTGAGGTACCGCCGACAAGCCTCCGATCGCCGCTTTGCCACCGGCCAGCCTCGAACAGGTAGGATTTTGACTTCCCCTGTTTCGGCCTCCTCCTCCTCTGCCTCTCCGGTGCCGGGCACGATGAGCCTATTCGGTGGTCGCCCGGCCCCATCCATGGAGGCTTACACTTGTTTCACGCTCGAATAAGTCGATTTAGGCGTTATACGTCGAAAATAGGTAGTGAGCTCTCTCAAAATCGGACCTGTAATTCCAATCTTCAACCGCACTAATGATACAGTCTAGGGTTAGAACATCAAACCAGCCGTGTTGATTTGTGGATGCTTCATTGTAAACTGAAGTGAGTTTATGGTGTAGTGAGCTTATTTAAACCTATGCATATCACGCTTGAGTAAAAAATAGTGTTGAAACTCGGCCCCAAACTTGTTTTTGAACTCGTTCACCACTTGTTTGATAAAATACCTAAGCGAATGTCAAATCTGATTTCATGAAACCGATGCTCTGGAGCTTCGATTTATGCACGATCTCTTCCAACTTTATGTTCTCTTTGTCTTTCATGTGATTTCGTGGCATATTAACCTCGGTTCGAGTCGGCTGCATACACACCTCCCTTGCTCCAAAAGCTCTTCATCACCGATGATGCTCGCGGTTTGAGGTCACAACTGTTAGCTCTCGATCTTCGGTTTACGCATGTTCACGCTTGTTTGTTCAAACTTAAGGTCTGTTGTTTGGGGAGCCGAAAGTCTGATGGCCGGGAAGCTAAAATGCGTTGCCGATGTTAGCGATTTAATGGCCGGTGGTGCTGGCTTAGGGACTTTGGTTCGATGATGGGGGGTTGCGATTTCGGTCCGAGCAAATTCATTCGTTGTCAACGCCAGTCGAAGAGACCGGTTTTGGTTCGAAGTTTGGGTTGCCGGCATTTCACCAAGAACGTGGGCTTGCAGGGGGAAGAGAAAAGGCAAAAGGAAAAAATAGAAAATGAAAAAGAAGACCAAAAGGAAGAAAAAAAAAGAATAAAAGGGGAATAAAAGATTAAAGAGGAGAAAAGAAATTTAAAAAAATCAGAAAAGAAATAGGGAAAAGGGGGATCCCGGGCGGGACTGAGTGTCAGGTCAGGTAGTTGGGCGGATCGGGTCAGCGGACCTGGTCCGGATTTTTATTTTATTAATAAAAAATATTTAAAAATTAATTTTAAAAAAATTCGAAAATGTTTAAAAACCCAAAAAATATTAAAAAATCTGAAAAACATTAAAAAAATTCTGAAAAATTCCAAAAATCCTGAAAATTAGGAAATGTCCGGAAATCAGATTTTCACTAGATCTTAGTGTTTAGTTTCATTCTAGACTTAGTTTAAAATTTGCAAAATATTGAGAAAAACCTTAAAAAAAATTTTCAAAAATCGAATAAGCCATGAGGGCTTTACTTTATGGCCTTTGATATCCTTTTCTAGAGATGATGCTAGGTTGCTTGTTATTTATTTTCTTTATGATTATCTGGTTACGCATCTTTATTACATTGGTTGTTATTTCCCATTTTTAGCATAGTTAGGACGATCTTAAGCTTTTTCGATAGACTGTTTGGTACGTTAATTTACGATCATTCAAGTTTAGGTACCGAAATGACACTAGTTAGATCGCTAGTATAATCAAGACTCCAAATTTTGGAATCTTTGGTTTTTGCACGTATCGAGACGGCACTCCCACATCTCGATCAGGGTTCCTAGCCAACCCTTGATCATGACTAATGGCGACTCCAATTGAATGCTTAGTTTGTCTTTTAAATGAATCAATTGACGTTCATATTCTCTGACAAATACCTCTTGGCCTAAACCCCATCGGTTTGGGGAGGTTGCGACATGTAGTGCTCAAGAGTGCCATCTGCTTTGCGCTTAACTCTGTAAACCCACTTACACCCAACGAGGTCCATGGAGGAAGTACAAGAGACCAAAGACCACGTGCCATTTTTTAACAAGGCATTAAATTCATCGGTCATACTGCACGCCACTCAGGGATTTTGTTGGCTTGGGTGAATGAGGTTGGTTCAGTGAGAGGGGTGGTGGCAGTATTACTTTGAAGAGGACGAGAGCGAAGTTGCATGGTGTGGGTGCATGTTGGCCTAGTTGGGGGTGGCGGCGGCGATGGTGGAGAGGATGATGAGGAAGGGGAATGATAAAGTTTATGGAGGGGCCTGGTTCTTAAGGCAAGGGAGATGAATGAATCAGTATTAGACGACACTGTGGGAGCCGGTGTAGGAGTCTGTGATCTCACTATATTGGTAGGCAGAGGAACGCCAATAGAGGTCGAAGCCCACTGTACCGGGACAGGAGTAAGAAGTGATGAATTGGGTGAGGGACCAAGAATGGAAGGAGTTGCAAAAGAAAAACAAGTTTCATCGAAACGCACATGTCAAGCAATGTATAAATGATTAGTGACGGGGTCAAGGCAGCGATATCCTGTGTGAGAGGAACTGTATCCCAACAAAATACAAAGAACGGAGCGGAAATTCATCTTATGGGCGTTATAAGGACGTAGATATGAGAAACAATGACACCCAAAGATTTTTAAGAAAGAATAATTCAAAGGGTTATTATAAACCATTTGAAAGGGGGAGATGCGATTAGTGACCTCGGACGACATCTGATTAATGAGGTAGACCGCCGTTTGAAATGCGTAGTGCCAGTATTGGTGAGGGACAGAGCCATGAGCTAATAATGTGAAACCGGTTTCAACTATATGCCTATGATGACGCTCAACCGCCCCTTGCTCTTCATGAGTATGAGGGGTGAAGATGTGATGAGCAATACCAATTTTTGAGAAAAAGGAGGGGAGGGCACGAAATTCCCCACCCAAATCCGTTTGAACGGCTTTTACTTTTCGTGAAAATTGACGTTCAACAAGAGCTTGGAACATATGAAAAACAGAGTAAACATCTGATTTTACTTTAAGAGGATAAAACCAAATAAATTGGTGCAATTATCAGCAAAAATAACGAAATAGCGATGACCATCAGTTGAAACAAAATGAGAAGGACTCTAAACGTCACTATAAATTAAATCCAACGGAAATAAACTACGAGTTGGAGACAATCCAAAGGACTGAAGACTATAAATAATGAAATAGCGATGAGAACTGCAACGTTCGGAATACATGGTCTCAAAGCGAAAGGCCCGAGTCCCCCTTCGTTTCCATTTCCAGAATCCTGTGAAGGCTGATCCGGATTGGTATCCTCGAACGGATATTCGGGCTCCGGAATTTCTATCTCTCCTTCCAGCATCTTCGTCACTCTGCTCATCTCCGGCCTCATGTCCGGCTTATAATGAATGCACAACAAAGCCACCTTGACCATCCTCACAGCCTTCTCACTTTCACTTCCAGGGACGCCCGAACAGAGAGCATCGACAATAGCTTGCTGTTCTTTAGCATGGTAAGGCACTGTCTCGGCCACTGACTCAGGTTCTCATCGTGATTTCTCCTCCCCACGATCTCGAATAGGACAATCCCAAAGCTGTACACGTCGCATTTGTAGGTCACGTGTGGCTTCCCAATCTCGGGTGCAGCATACCCATGGGTGCCACGGAACCCCGACATGTAGATATGACTGCTTTCCCTGTTGTAGTGCTTCGCAAGCCCAAAGTCCGCAACCTTCGGGCTATAGTTCTGGTCCAGGAGGATGTTCCCAGGCTTTATGTCATAGTGGACGATCGTCTGCCCGCATTCCTTGTGCAAGTAGGCCATCCCCTTTGCGGTGCCAACAGCAATCTCGTGCCTCTTGGGCCAATCGATCGGCATCTTGTCCATGGAAAGGAACTTGTCGAGGGACCCATTTTCCATGTACTCATAGACAAGCGCCCTCGTATTCAGGTCGTAGCAATAGCCTTCGAGCCTGATGAGGTTTATGTGTTGAATTCTTCAAATGGTACTTACCTCTTCCATGAACTGCTGCTCCGTTTCCTTGTCGTGGGCGTTCATGAGCATTTTGACGGCCACTGGAGTTTTATCCAGCAACTCGCCTTTGTAGACTTTTCCATAACGGCCGGAGCCGAGCAGGTTGGAACGCTTGTCAGTGTAATCTTCCAGCTGCTTTGAAGTAAACCACTTCAGGGTTTTGATCATTCTGGGCATTTCCGTATGGTGTCCTGGTGGAAAATTTTCCGGCTCATTGGTAGCCATCCTGACATAGCTTGGGGTCGTGGTTCCTGCTCTCTTCAAGCAATCGATGAGGAAGGCGACCACTGCCACAGCCCCCACCAGAGCAGCAACTGAAAACAGGTTGCGAAGATAGCGTCGTTAAAAGTTTGATCATAAGTCAAATTGCGAAACTCATACACAGGTTCATATTCCGACTTACCAATGAAGGCAGCTATGGCACAATTCCTCGAGTTGAATAAACCAATGATTTCTTCTAACAACCTTTCTTCGCCGAGAATACGTATGAAGGAACTCATCACTTCTAGGGGGAACCGAGTTGAACCATCTTCAGGGATCAAAGTTACTTTTAAAGATAGTAGTTAGTCCTCCGGTTTTGGCTAAGTGCACGACTTCGCAGAAATTTCTGTATTATCTAGTATTTGACTTTTCTTATACGTCGTTTAGGTCAGCTAGGTTTGTTGGCGGGAGTTAATCTTCAAGCGAGTTTCGCAGAAAGAGGAAATTGAAATTGTTGCGTTTCATTCAATGGAGAAGTTTTGACTTGACAAGACGTGTTCATGACACCCAGCAATCGATGAACAATAAGAGTGTCAATGGGTCGAGTCGGGTCGGGCTTTCATGATATCCTATTGGATCCGAAATTTATAGGGTCGTGCTTGACCCGACTCGACTCACCCGGAGACCCTGTTCAATCTTTCCGGCCAATTTTGGCCAGATTTTGCTGACGCGAATGTCAATCGGCCGGTGGCTAATCACCGGCGCTAATGTGAATAACTTTAATAATATTTTAATATTTTTAGAATTTTTATTTTTTTTTCTTTTCTTTTTTTCCCCTCCCCTCCCTCTTTCCTCTCGGTGACCGGCCAGAGGCCAGAGGCTGGCGAGAGCGAGCCTCACCATGGCTAGGCGAGGCCCGACCTCGCCAAATCCGACAAGGTTCGGCCTCGCCCAGCCATGGTGAGGCTCGCCTTCACTGTCACTAGCGAGGTTGACCTCGCCAACATCTCGCCTCTAGCCGATCGCCGGTCCAGCGACTGGCTAGAGGAAGGAGGGAGGGAGGGGAGGGAAAAGAAAAAGAAAAAAAATAAAAATTCAAAAAAATATTAAAATATTATTAAAGTTGTCCACAACAATGCCGATGACCGACCGACATCCATGCCAGTAAAATCCGGCCAAAATTGTCTGGAAATACTGAATTGACACAAAGACAAAAGGTTTAGAACGGAATTGGTACAAATGCAAAAGGTTTATGACGGAATTGACACCAAAAAAAGGTTTATGACTAAATTGACACCAATGCAAAAAGTTTAGGACTAAATTGGCACCAAAAAAAGTTTAGGACTAAATTGGCACCAATGTCAAAGGTTTAAGACTTTTTTGACACTTTTCCCAATAGTTTTTGTTCTTGTAAATATGCGTTCTCTTTACCGAATGCCGTAAGCGATAACGTAATCCTTTTATGCGCTTCACCTTTATCCATTGCAATGTCCTTTGAAGATAATTATTGTAGAAAAACAGAAAAAATGAAGAAATCTAATTTCTCTTCCTTAACCTACTTTTCTCTTTTACGTATCTTATCTGATGAAGGATAAAATACAACGTCCGTTCTTTTTTTTTTTCACTGTGGGTGGAGAGAGGACCAGACTCTATTTATACGGGCTATCAATTAGTGCCTTCCATCAAATCACATTCTATTTCGTAAGAGTTGCACCTTTCCGTAGAAATTGTAACTTCTCAATAGAGTTGCACATTTTCATATTTTTCATAACCAATACATTTTAGCACTTAATTTTTTAAACCATTAATTAATAACATCACTTGGGCCACAATTATTCTTACATATGCCAGGTGTACACACACTGCTTTAATACTAATGCATAAAATATAGAAGAAAAACATTACCTTTTACTATTATCACAGATTTAACACGATCTTTGAACTTCAAGGAAAAAAGGAGCAACTTGTTGCCACTGCAACAAATTTGACGCAATCTTTTAAACGTCCGAAAAATGCAGTCTTCTCCTTGTAACAATAATGGCATCCTCAAGTATTCATCTATTATTGCCAAAGTTAATCTTGTTCACATGTCAGCCCGCCCGATTCTCGCTACATTGACAACAAGCATTGGTTGGTACCACCTCATTTAGACTTGGCCACGGTTCACGAGCCGCCGGTTCCGATTCGGAACCGACGACTCCAGTTCCTGGCCAGGTATGAACCGGAATCGGAACTGCCATGGCAGTTCCGGTTCCGAGCCGGTCCGGTTCCGGTTCCGATTCCGGGCCGAAATTGGCCCGGTTCAGGGTCGGTTTAGGTCCGGTTCCGGTTCCGAGCCTGTTCATTCTGATCCCGATTCCAATTCCGGTTCATAATTTAAAATTTTTTAAAAAAATTTTTAAATAAAAAAATAATGAAATAATGAAATAATGAATTATTCAATATAAATTGTAATCAAAATGTAAATTGTAATTAAATTTGGGGACAAAAAGAGAGAATGAGGGGGCTTGAACTTAATAAATTATCATAAAGCACCTTATAATTCGTTACAATGATCTATAAAAAAAAAAGGAGTACAATATATATGCTCTAAAATGACCCAAAAACCTAAGCCTATCCGAACTCCCGCATTCTGTGTGCAGGGGTCACATGTCGTCGGATTATACTTCAGTTTCCTTAAGCTCACGTGAGCGTGCCCGGTATGAGAAACAAGGGTCCTTGAAAATATTTACCAACTCCAACAGTTCTTTTATCCTCAGTCGTCGCTACCCGTTCCGGTAGCGGTACCGGTACCAGTGGTATTTTCGTCGTTAAAGAATTCGAATTCATTACTCCGATCTATCTCTTGTTGTCGGTATTAAACCTTAGTCCAATCATCGACACACGCTTGCATCTCCACTGATTCCGGAGCTAATCTTGAACGATGTGCGTCCAAAATATTACCTCCCGCACTGAATGCTTGTTCGACGGCAACTGTGGAATAAGGAGTTGCAAAAATTTGTTTCGCAATAAGAGAAAGAATTGGGTATTGGCTTGCGTGCTTCTTCCACCAATCCAAAATTAAAAAATCTGTACTACCTTCATATTCGAAATCAGTAAACTCAAAGGAAACGGTTAGATAAATCTCTAATTCAGAAATATTTCCTATTGCTCCCTTTTGTTTTTTGTGTCTATTTAATAAAAGTTGGTACCCTCTACTAATTTTACTTGTACTCTCATTTTGTGTCTGGGTAGATTGAGAAGATCCAATATCACTTAAATTATATTTAGTATAAAATTCATTATATAATTCTATTACTATGTTTTTAACCTCGCGTACTATGGTTGTAACATTTATCTCATCATAATGTAAACATTGATAATATGTATGTAAATAATCACTTAAACCATCTAATTTGCAACGCGGATAAAAAAACACAAGCAACTAAATAAATAATGGGAATTTCGCCATAATAATGTAGCCACTTCATTTTCATTGTTCCTATAGTATGTTGTATTTCAATATCATTTTCATATTCGTCAAAAATTCCGACAATATTAATACACTCTAATAAAAATAAATGCGTAGTAGGATAATAAACACCGGACAAAGTATAAGTTGCATCATTAAAAACCTTTAAAATATCTAAAATTTTTTTGCAAATACCCCACTCTTGTGGGTATAAATTAATCTGAGGTATATTATTAAAAATGAATGCACATAATAAATCTTTATATTCATAAGATTCACTAATCAAGTGAAAAGTAGAATTCCAACGAGTTGGAACATATCTTGAAAATCCTTTTGGCTTTCTGGCATTTTCTCTACAAAATCTACCCCATTCTCTCATTTTTTGGGGATGTTTTCATAAAAATTGAATCGCTGTTTTTATTGGTTTAAGAAAAATATCAAGAGTTTTCAAACCATCTTGTACACATAAATTTAAAACATAACAAGCACATCTAACGTGAAAAAATTTCCCGCCAAAAGCGGGTTTACAAATATTTTCTAAATCAGCAATTGAAGCGTATTTGCCGCGGTATTATCAAAACCAATTGAAAAAATTTTGTTAAGTAAATAATATTCTTCTAAAATTTGCCTAATCATTCTATAAATATTATTTGCCGTCTGCTTATCATCGAAAACTCTAAATGCAATAACTCTTTTTTGAATACTCCAATCATCATCTATCCAATGACATATTATGCCCATGTAAGAATGCATTTGCCAATGATCACTCCAAATATCACTATCTATATGCACGCGTCCATTAAATTGCATAAAAAAGTTTTGTAAATCCTTTTTTCCAATTTTTTTAAAGATCTTTAATTATTCGTTTAAGTGAATTTTTAGGAACACGTTTTGCTTCTGGAGCACATGCTTTTTGTACAAATTGATTAAAACCAAATCTTTCTCCAAAACTAAATGATAAATGCTCAACGGAAACAAATTTACCTAATTCTTCCTTATAAGTATTTTCATTAAAATGAAATAAAGGGGAAATGTTAGTATTGACGTATTCGGAAATTTGTTGTTGCCTGATATCGATTCCCGCTTGGGTTGGATATTTGCTCCTAAGATGTCATTTGAATGTTTCATATTCTTATCCAGCTGTATATTTATATATTTTCCCACAATGTTTACAAATTATATCATATCTTTTTTCACCAATATCAAACCTTTCCATTTTCGTGAAGTGATCCCAAATATCAGATGTAAGTTCCCGCTCCGCCTCTTTTGTTGTAGATACTTCAGCAGGAGGATGAAAACTTTCTTGCGTCGGGACGCGCTCCACATCGGGAAAAATGTTGATTTCATCATCTTGAAAATCTGCATAGTCATGAGGATCAAAAGAATGATGAGATTCCATCGTGATATTCTTACCTTTGCCAGTTAGCACTCGACTTCCACTTGCTATTTTTCGAGTGGATTGAGAGAATTGAGCGGATTGATTGGGAGAATTAAAAGAGAATTGTGCGGATTGAGAAAATTGAGAGAATTTAATAGAATTTGAGAGAATTTAGAGTATTGAGAAAATTTGAGAGAAGAAAATTTGAGAGAATTGAGACTTGAGAGTATTGAGAGAATTTAAGAGAATTTATAAGAAAAAAAAATGAGAAGAAAATTTAAGATAAAAAAAAGAAGCTATCTTTTTAATTTTTTTTTTATTTTCTTACTTTTGGGGCTTTTGCCCATTGCCACTTGGCAACGGGCCGCAGCAAGGCCTGCAGACGTGCAGGCCCTACTGCAGTTTTTTTTAGGTTTTTTTTTTTAGGCTTTTGCCCGTTGCCAAGGCAGCCTTGGCAACGGGCTGCAGCAGGGCCTGCCGCCTGCAGACGTGCAGGCCCTGCTGCATGTTTTTTTTTTTTTTTAAACTTTTGGGGCTTTTGCCCGTTGCCAAGGCAGCCTGCAGTAGGGCCTACATAGGCCCTACTGCAGGGTTTTTTTTTTTGGAACCGGGCCCGGAACCACCGGTTCCGGGCCGGTTCCGGTTTCGAACCGCGGCCCCGGTCAACGGGCCGGGCCCGGGTTTGACCAGGCCGATTCCGGACCGAAATCGGCCCGTGGACATGACTAACCTCATTCTCCAGCGCCCAAATATAATCTAATTTCATCTAAAGATTTGCTTCTTTTCTGTGGCAAATGTTTTCAAGAAATTCAATTTTAGAGAAAATAAACCATTTTCTGGTGTTTGTTTATTCTAAAAACAAGTTGAAAATTTTGGTTTTATGATGTTTAATAATAAATAAATCCACTAAAGGCGGCTTGTATTGTTACAAATGACATGTAATGAATAACAAACTGGAATCAGCATTTTCTAGAAAAGTCAGGTTGTGGATTAAAATAATAAAGTTTACTTATATGAATATCAAGTGTTATGCAGAGATTTATTAACAAAAGTTTCTATAATCCGACGATTGATATGCTTTTGCCGTTAACAAAATTATATAACTTGTAATGGTCAATCGATTTTTTTGTATATTTTTTTAACAAAATTCTATAACCTGAGTATCGGTAGATTGTTTTCTTTTCTATATTTTCTTTATTAATAGAAATAGCAAGCCAAGTCGTTCTGAATCTCAACATGAAAGTACCTGCATAGGTTCCACGCACTTTCCGCGTAAAGCTGCGGAAATTACGCCTACAACCATCTCTAGACATTGCTAAAACAAATCAACAGTAGTCGTTTCAACTTAACCTGCATCAGCTGTTTTCTTTTCTACATTTTCTTTATTAATAGAAATAGCAAGTCAAGTCGTGCTGGATCTCAACCTGAAAGTACCTGCATAGGTTCTACACACTTTTCGCGTTGTCGCAACCTACCCTCGGGTGCATCACCTAAGGATTCGGCTAATGGATTACTAAGTCTAAACCTAACTCAGGCTTTTCCAAGCTCATACAAATTCACAACTTAAGTTCAAGTTATTTAATATGCAAATCATTTTCATTTAGGAGTCACTACTAATTTATTTTTTGTGGGTCGATTAGAAATCTAAGTAAAGTATTGGGAGTTCTACTTTACTCCTATGAACCAAAGATTAAATGAGTTTGGGGACTTCGTGAAGGCGGATTTGTTCGAGAAATTAAAGACGATGCTGGGTGTTGTTAATTTCCAAAATCAATTTTAAGGGAGGCTGTTAGAAATATTAAAATTGTTTTTGTCTTTTGTAACAATTTCTTGAGGAGCAAGTTTGAATCAATCTTGTGCCACAAGATGATCCAAACTTGGTCTTCAAGTTTGTCAAGTTAAATTTGGTCTTCAAGAAAACCTCACCATCCTAGGAGTAGTCTAAATAAACATGTCCCCTCCCCATTTGTAAGTGTGTGGAAAGCCATAAAAAGAGAGAGTTGAGAGCAAAGCTTGTATTCCTCGGTGTAAAGTCTCCGCAAAAAGCATTTTGAATATTATTCTCTATGATTTTGTGTATTTGTGTGCTTCTCACCAAAATCATCAAAGTTTCTATATATCCTTTTTTGGTTCCAATAGGGATTTGGCACTGTTCATGGCGCGTCAGCGTGATCGTGAGTGAGAAAGAGCGGAGTCAGCTGATGAATTGGAATCGCCGATGAGGCTCCAGAGATGGAATCATGGATGACACGTGGCGCCACGTGTCATCCATTGAGTAGACCTACCAATGCAATATTTTCTCGTTGGTGGTGTGACCTAGTCATTTTCTGTTTTGGTTGTTATCTGAACTACGAGGCTTCACTTTTGCCTTCTACAAAATTTTTTTTTCTTTTGTAGGGTCAAATCCTTCTGCAATTTTTACTTGCTCCTTTCCGATGCTACAATAAGTTCAAAAGAATTCTCTCCGTCGGCCACTCTGACACGTCTCATCTATTTTATTTACTGGGGAGTCCAATCATATTTATAGTTGCAGGCAGTCATGGCACCTTCCTGCATCACGGCTTTCCTGATTAATTACTGTGTCTATTGGAAGAAAATGCTAAATTACATCACTCATACAGACAATTTGTGGTAATCTAAAGGTTTGATATGCAAGCCAAATCCCAGTAATACGTCTCCTCTTTTTTTTTTCGATCGAAAAGAAAAAAGTATATCTAGTATCTCTACTTCTTGATGGGCTTATGGTTGTTGAGTCATATTCTTGGTTGCCATTATCTCAATTCTCTTGTTGATGCTATCTGGAAGATATTTGTCTAACAAGTGGGTCCACAGCCATTCAAATATTTCTACGATTCGGAGAGCTGCACTTTGGGGTTTTCCGCCGATTGGGGATTTGCAATTTTGGGGCTTTTTATGCCTGAGTTTTTTTTTTTTGTAAGATTGAAGCAAAGGTCATTTTTTTTAAGCAAAACGATGTTGTTTTCAAAATGTATGTTCACGTTAGACTGTCCATTGTGACACGTAAGATGACTGGAGAGCGACTAAATTCCCTATTAGCAATTTAACTTGGCCAGAGGATTTGATTTCATATTCACTGATAGTTATGCAATCAGGTCATGATGATATATAACATGTTAACATGTTATGATGCAATATTATGTAACAATATAATTGATCAAAGTCATGATATTGTAATATAGTTGTTGGTTCCTAAAATTCAATCACTAATGATAGGCCCTTAACAAAATAAGTGATAATCTTGACTAAAATGCTAAGAAAAAAAAAGAATGTCAACATGAAATAAAATGTTCAGCAGAGAAAAGGTATAGAAGTTAAAAAAATGTCACATTATAATTATTCGATTTTGGAGAACCCGATGACCGAAACATCTAGATGACACCGAAAGAATTAGAGTTGTGTAAAATATTAAAAATTATTAATCCAAGGAGAGAGATAAAAATGACTCAAGTTAGGAGTATGACTAAGATATCTTTAGGCATGATGCGGTACAGCGAAATCTATCTTTTTTTTTTTAGAGAAATCTATTGGGAAAAAAATCAGATTGTGGAGAAATCTTTTGAGAAATCTCTTTGAATATCAACCGTCTTACAAACAAATCTTATACAATCTGGGCCTGGCCATTGATGTGTATCTATTATTGAGTCGTGGATTAGCACGAGGAGCATGTTTGTACCGGGTGGTCTTCCATTCTATTTTTTTCTTATTAATAGAAAAAGCAAGTGTAAGTCAAGTCAAGTCTTGCTGGATCTCTCAAGTATCTATCAAAGCACTGCAAAATTTCCACGCACCTTCCGCGTGATGCCGTGGAAATTACGCGTAATACTAAAAAATATCAGTAGTGTACCTGCGGGTTTGCTCCTGTCCTGATAAAACGCCGATTTGATCCAGAAAGAGACAATTAAATTAATGTCCCTGAAAAATTTTCATCGCTCGTTGGTTTTCTTTTCTTGCCGATTTGATCCAGAAAGAGCCAATTCACCCAATATTTTCTCCCACACAACACTCACTCATCCGTGCAAGAAAAGAAAACCAACCAGCGATGGAAATTTTTCAGGGATATTAATTTAATTGTCTCTTTCTGGATCAAATCGGCGTTTTATCAGGACAAGAGCAAACCCGCAGGTGCTCTACTGATATTTTTTAGTATTACGCGTAATTTCCACGGCATTACGCGGAAGGTGCGTGGAAATTTTGCAGTGCTTTGATAGATACCGGGAGGAAAGAGGGAGGGGAAGGGAAAAAAAAGAAAATAAAAAAATAAATAAAAATTCAAAAAAATATTAAAATATTATTAAAGTTATCCATGTTAGCGCAGGTGATCGGCCACCGGCCGATTGGCATTCACGTCAGCAAAATCTGATCAAAATTGACCGGAAAGATTGAACAGGGTCTCCGGGTGAGTCGAGTCGGGTCAAGCACGACCCTGTAAATTTCGGATCCAATAGAGTATTATGAAAGCCCGACCCGACTCGACCCATTGACACCCCTATTCTTCATCGATTGCTGGGCGTCATGAACCCGTCTTGTCAAGTCGAAAGTTCTCCATTGAATGAAAAGCGACAATTTCAATTTCCTCTTTCTGCGAAACTCGCTTGAAGATTAACTCCCGCTAACAAACCTCGCTGACCTAAACAACGTATAAGAAAAGTCAAATACTAGATAATACAGAAATTTCTGCGAAGTCGTGCACTTAGCCAAAACCGGAGGACTAACTACTATCTTTAAAAGTAACTTTGATCCCTGAAGAAGATTCAACTCGGTTCCCCCTAGAAGTGATGAGTTCCCTCATACGTATTCTCGGCGAAGAAAGGTTGTTCGAAGAAATCACTGGTTTATTCAACTCGAGGACTTGCGCCATAGCTGCCTTCATTGGTAAGTCGGAATATAAACCTGTGTATGAGTTTCGCAATTTGACTTATGATCAAACTTTTAACGACGCTATCTTCGCAACCTGTTTTCAGTTGCTGCTCTGGTGGGGGCTGTGGCAGTGGTCGCCTTGCTCATCGATTGCTTGAAGAGAGCGGGAACCACGACCCCAAGCTATGTCAGGATGGCTACCAATGAGCCGGAAAATTTTCCACCAGGACACCAAACGGAAATGCCCAGAATGATCAGAACCCTGAAGAGGTTTACTTCAAAGCAGCTGGAAGATTACACTGACAAGCGTTCCAGCCTGCTCGGCTCCGGCCGTTATGGAAAAGTCTACAAAGGCGAGTTGCTGGATAAAACTCCAGTGGCCGTCAAAATGCTCATGAACGCCCACGACAAGGAAACGGAGCAGCAGTTCATGGAAGAGGTAAGTACCATTGGAAGAATTCAACACATAAACCTCATCAGGCTCGAAGGCTATTGCTACGACCTGAATACGAGGGCGCTTGTCTATGAGTACATGGAAAATGGGTCCCTCGACAAGTTCCTTTCCGCGGACAAGATGCCGATCGATTGGCCCAAGAGGCACGAGATTGCTGTTGGGACCGCAAAGGGGATGGCCTACTTGCACAAGGAATGCGGGCAGACGATCGTCCACTATGACATAAAGCCTGGGAACATCCTCCTGGACCAGAACTATAGCCCGAAGGTCGCGGACTTTGGGCTTGCCAAGCACTACAACAGGGAAAGAAGTCATATCTCCATGTCGGGGTTCCGTGGCACCCATGGGTATGCCGCGCCCGAGATTGGGAAGCCACACGTGACCTACAAATGCGACGTGTACAGCTTCGGGATTGTCCTATTCGAGATCGTGGGGAGGAGAAATCACAATGAGAACCTGAGTCAGTGGCCGAGACAGTGCCTTACCATGCTAAAGAACAGCAAGCTATTGTCGATGCTCTCTGTTCGGGGCGTCCCTGGAAGTGAAAGTGAGAAGGCTGTGAGGATGGTCAAGGTGGCTTTGTTGTGCATTCATTATAAGCCGGACATGAGGCCGGAGATGAGCAGAGTGGTGAAGATGCTGGAAGGAGAGATAGAAATTCCGGAGCCCGAATATCCGTTCGAGGATACCAATCCGGATCAGCCTTCACAGGATTCTGGAAATGGAAGCGAAGGGGACTCGGGCCTTTCGCTTTGAGACCATGTATTCCGAACGTTGCAATCGTCATCGCTATTTTGTTATTTATAGTCTTCAGTCCTTTGGATTGTCTCCAACTCGTAATTTATTTCCGTTGGATTTAAATTATAGTGATATTTAGGGTCCTTCTCATTTTGTTTCAACTAATGGTCGTCGCTATTTCGTTATTTTTGCTAATAATTGCACCAAATTTATTTGGTTTTATCCTCTTAAAGTAAAATCAGATGTTTACTCTGTTTTTCATATGTTCTAAACTCTTGTTGAATGTCAATTTTCACGAAAAGTAAAAGCCATTCAAACGGACTGGGGTGGGGAATTTCATGCCCTCCCCTCCTTTTTCTCAAAAATTGGTATTGCTCATCACATCTCCGTCCCTCATACTCATGAAGAGCAAGGGGCGGTTCAGCATCATCATAGGCATATAGTTGAAACCGGTTTCACATTATTAGCTCGTGGCTCTGTCCCTCACCAATACTGGCACTACGCATTTCAAACGGCGGTCTACCTCATTAATCAGATGTCGTCCAAGGTCACTAATCGCATCTCCCCCTTTCAAATGGTTTATAATAACCCTTTAAATTATTCCTTCTTAAAAATCTCTGGGTGTCATTGTTTCTCATATCTACGTCCTTATAATACCCATAAGATGAATTTCCACTCTGTTCTTCGTATTTTCTTGGGATACAGTTCCTCTCACACAGGATATCGCTGCCTTGACCTCGTCACTAATCATTTATACATTGCTTGACATGTGCGTTTCGATGAAACTTGTTTTTCCTTTGCAACTCCTTCCATTCTTGGTCCCTCACCCAATTCATCACTTCCTACTCCTGTCCCGGTACAGTGGGCTTCGACCTCTATTGGCGTTCCTCCGCCTACCAATATAGTGAGATCACAGACTCCTACACCAGCTCCCACAGTGTCATCTAATACTGATTTATTCATCTCCCTTGCCTTAAGAACCAGGCCCCTCCATGAACTTTATCATTCCCCTTCCTCATCATCCTCTCCACCATCGCCGCCGCCGCCGCCGCCGCCCCCAACTAGGCCAACACGCACCCACACCATGCAACTTCGCTCTCATCCTCTTCAAAGTGATACTGCCACCACCCCTCTCACCGAACCAACCTCATTCACCCAAGCCAACAAAATCCCTGAGTGGCGTGCAATATGACCGATGAATTTAACGCCTTGTTAAAAAATGGCACGTGGTCTTTGGTCTCTTGTACTTCCTCCATGGACCTCGTTGGGTGTAAGTGGGTTTACAGAGTTAAGTGCAAAGCAGATAGCACTCTTGAGCACTACATGTTGTGACCTCCCCGAACCGATCGGGTTTAGGCCAAGAGGTATTTGTCGAAGAATATGAACGCCAATTGATTCGTTTGAAAGACAAACCAAATGGTTCATTAATCCAGGGACTGAGGCACTCCCAAGCCTCATACCTCATGCAAAAATTGTCTAAACTAAGTATTCAATTGGAGTCGCCACTAGCCATGATCAAGGGTTGGCTAGGAACCCTGATCGAAATGTGGGAGTGCTGTCTCGATACGTGCAAAAATCAGAGATTCCAAAATTTGGAGACTTGATTACACTAGCGATCTAACTAGTGTCATTTCGGTACCTAAACTTAAATGATCATAAATTAACGTACCGAACAGCCTATCGAAAAAGCTTAAGATCGTCCTAACCATGCTAAAAATGGAAAATAACAACCAATGTAATAAAGATGCGCAACCGGATAATCATAAAGAAAATAAACAACAAACAACCTAGCATCGTCTCTAGAAAAGGATATCAAAGGCCCTAAAGTAAAGCCCTAATGGCTTATCCGATTTTTGAAAATTTTTTTTAAGGTTTTTCTCAATATTTTGCAAATTTTAAACTAAGTCTAGAATGAAATTAAACACTAAGATATAGTGAAAAACTGATTTCTGGACATTTCCTAATTTTCTGGATTTTTGGAATTTTTCAGAATTTTTTTTAATGTTTTTCAGATTTTTTAATATTTTTTGGGTTTTTAAACATTTTCGGATTTTTTTAATTAATTTTTTAATATTTTTTATGAATAAAATAAAAATCTGGACCAGGTCCGCTGACCCGATCCGCCCAACTACCTGACCCGACACTCAGTCCCGCTCGGGATCCCCATTTTCCCTATTTCTTTTCTGATTTTTTTAAATTTCTTTTCTCCTCTTTAATCTTTTATTCCCCTTTTATTCTTTTTTTCTTTCTTTCTTTCTTTTGGTCTTCTTTTTCTTTTTCTATTTTTTCTCTTTGCCTTTTCTCTTCCCCCTGCAAGCCCACGTTCTTGGTGAAATGCCGGCAACCCAAACTTTGAAACAAAACTGGTCTCTTCGACTGGCGTTGACAACGAATTTGCTCGGACCGAAATCGCAACCCCCCTTCATCGAACCAAAGTCCCTAAGCCAGCACCACTTGCCATTAAATCGCTAACATCGGCGATGCATTTTAGCTTCCCGGCCATCAAACTTTCGGCTCCCCAAACAACAGACCTTAAGTCTGAACAAACAAGCGTGAACACGCGTAAACCGAAGATAGAGAGCTAATAGTTGCGGCCTCAAACCGCGAGCATCATCAGTGACGAAGAGCTTTCCGGAGCAAGGGAGGTGTGTATGCGGCCGACTCGAACCAAGGTTAATATGCCACGAAATCACATGAAAGACAAAGAGAACATAAAGTCAATGACAATATTGTAAGAGCTCGTGCATAAATCGAAGCTCCAGAGCATCCGTTTCATGAAAACAGATTCGACATTCGCTTGGGCATTTTATCAAACAAGTGGTGAGCGAGTTCAAAAACAAGTTTGGGGCCAAGTTTCAAAACTATTTTTGACTCAAGCGTGATATGCATAGGTTTAAATAAGCTCACTACACCATAAACTCGCTTCAGTTTACAATGAAGCATCCACAAATCAACACGGCCTGGTTTGATGTTCTAACCCTAGATTGTCTCATTAGTGCGGTCGAAGATTGGAATTATAGGTTCGATTTTGAGAGAGCTCACGGCCTATTTTCGACGTATAATGCCTTAATCGACTTATTCGAGCTTGAAACAAGTGTAAGCCTCCATGGACGGGGCCGGGCGACCAACGAATAGGCTCAGCGTGCCCGGCACCGGAGAGGCAGGGGAGGAGGAGGCCGAAACAGGGGAAGTCAAAGTCCTACCTGTTCGAGGTTGGCCGGCGGCAAAGCGGCGATCGGAGGCTTGTCGGCAATACCTTAGGGTCTCCTTCAGGCGGATGGGGACCCACTGCTCTCGTGTTTTTCCCCCGAACTCCCTTGGCCTCTTCCTTCTCTTCTCTCTTTTTCTCGAACTCGATAGGCTGGCCCTATCGAGTCGGATCAAATTAGCCTGATCGATTTTTTTTTTAATTTTAATGAATTTTGTTTTAAATTTTTATAATGATTTTTTAAATAAAATAAAAAGGGAAATATGTTTCACTAAATTCTATTAATGCAAATGCACCTACTATCTATGTGCTATGTAATTTAATGAAAATATTTTTGTTTAGGGGTTAAAAATTAATCCCTAATTTTCTATGCAATTAAACCTTAAATGACTAGGCAAAATTTAGGTGTCAACAGCTATCCCTCTTTGAAAGGGAGTTCGAAGAAGTTCCATGCAAAGACAAAAGACACTTAAATTTTGTTGGCGGAGAGCATGGGATGGCGCAATGTCTAGGGCATAAGGGGTGATTGGATTTTTTTTTTTTTGTGGATACCCACCTCACAGGGGAATCCTTTTGTTCAACAAGGTCCCTAAATGAATGGGAAACCATGCCGTGTAAGAACGGGCTATTGGCTAAATAAAGTCACACCATGTAAAGAAAAAGGCCTTAGGCTGCAAAAGTTCACCAGACAAAGAAAAAGACTCTAGGCTACGAAAGCTCGCTAGGTTGATGGGGTGCTTCGGGCTGCGAAAGCTCATCGGATAAAGATAGAGACTCTAGGCTGCAAAAGCTTGCCAGGTCGATAGAGTACTTCGGGCTGCGAAAGCTCACAGGGTAAGGAAAGAGACTCTGGGTTGCGAAAGCTCGCCAGGTTGATAGGGTGCTCCGGGCTGCGAAAGCTCGCTAGGGTGTTTCGGGTTGCAAAAGCTCACCATGCAAAGAAAAAGATCCTGGGCTGCGAAATCTCACCAGATCGATGGGGTACTCCGGGCTGCGAAAGCTCATCATGCAAGGAAAAAGACCCCGGGTTGTGAAAGCTCGCCAGGGTGTTTCGGGTTGCGAAAGCTCACTGTGCAAGGAAAAAGACACTGGGCTACGAAAGCTTGCCAGGTCGATGCAGTGTTTCAAGCTACGAAAGCTCGTCAGGTCGATGGGGTGCATCGAGCTACGAAAGCTCACCGTGCAAGGAAAAAGACTCTGAGTTGCAAAAACTCGCTAGATCGATGGGTGTTCTGGACTGCGAAAGCTCACTGGGCAAGGAAAAAGACTTTGGGCTACGAAAGTTCGCTAGATTGATCTCCGGGCTGCGAATGCTTACCGGACAAGGAAAAAGACTCTGGGCTGCGAAAGCTCGCCAGGTCGATGGGTGGCTTCTGGCTGCGAAAGCTCACCGGGCAAGGAAAAAGACTCTGGGCTGCGAAAGCTCGCTAGGTCGATGGGTGGTTCTGGGCTGTGAAAGCTCATTGGGCAAGGAAAAAGACTTTGGGCTTGTTACAATGCCTAAGGTTGTTCACTTATGACTTTTAAGGATGCCTAAATTTTTTTGCTCAAGACTTAATGTTGTAAAAAGCATGGTTTAAGGATAGACCCATGAACCTTTTTAAGATCCGGATTAAAGAGAAGATCCGGAACCTTTTGAAATCGGGGCTTATGAAAAGACCCAGAACCTCTTGAAATCAGGGTTAAAAGAAAGACCCCGAACTTTTGAAATCGGGATTTAAGGAAAAACCCTAAACCTTTTGAAATCGGGTTTAAGGAGAGACCCGGAACCTTTTGAAGTCGGGGTTTATGAGAAAGACTCGGAACTCTTTGAAATCAGGGTTTAAGGAAAGACTTAGAACCTTTAAAATCAGGGTTTTTGGAAAGATCCAAAATCTTTTGAAATCAGGGTTTCGGGAAAGACCCGGAACCTTTGAAATCGGGGTTTGTGAAAAGACCCGGAACCTTTTGAAATCGATGTTTAAAGGAAGATCCAGAACATTTTGAAATCGAGGTTTAAGGGAAGACCTGAAACCTTTTGAAATTAGGGTTTAGGAAAAGTCCTAGAACCTTTTGAAATCGGGGTTTAAAAGAAGATCAGGAACCTTTTGAAATTTGGGTTTAAGGAAAGACCCAGAACCTTTTGAAATCGGGGTTTAAGGGAAGATCCGAAACCTTTTGAAATCGGGGTTTAAGGGAAGATCCGAAACCTTTTGAAATTAGGGTTTAAGGAAAGATCCAAAACCTTTTGAAATCGGGGTTTAAGGGAAGACCCAGAACCTTTTGAAATCACAGTGTCATGCGATAAATGCGCAAACCTTTGCATTGCGTGGTTTTAGGACAAACACACAAATCCTTAGAAGGCATGGTCCTACATGGGGAAGACTTGTCATGTAAGAATGGTTTCGAGCTATCGCTCACCATGTCTGTCAAATATTGAGAAAACTCCGAGAAGGCATCTGCTCATCTAACGAAACGTGTTATAACATGTGCCCTGGTAGGAAAAGCATACCAGGCGAGATCGATATCATTTGAATATCATGAAGGACACTATCAAAAGAATATCATCCCCGAGAAAGTGTTGATTGCATGAACAAATCAAACTAATTTCGATTGTTTGGAAAACCTTTTGCATCATTCAATATCACAAAATTGCCATCAGGCTTGAAAAGTGTCATTAATCATCAAATTCCCTTAGGAGAAAATTTTTTGTCAAAATGATCTTAGCTTGTGAAAAGGGATTGTTAAACATGCCAAATAAGAGCTCTATAGTCGGAAAGGGCCTCTCACAACTCTCAAGAAGGCTGTTTGATCTCATCCATTGATGTGGGAAGTAAACATGATCTCTATATATACCTCACACTACTAGTGTCGAAAGCTTCGAGAATCATTCGCAATAAATACACATTAACCAATCCAAGAGGTCTTTTAAATGACCGTAATGTGGGTTTGGTCATGGTTTCAACAATAGATAAGCATTATCGATCAAGAAATGAAATAATTGTCGATTAGCATCTCCGCCAGGTTTACAAGTCAAGAAACCTTAAGATGAGATAAGATAACCTTGCCCCCACTTCTTCAAACGGTAGCTTCTTTGAAAGTCCAAATTTCTGCTTGAACCAACCTAATCAGAAGAGACTTTGAAAAGGGTTGTAATGTTGGTTTGATGAAAGGTTCGAAAGGCTCAAGTTTTTCAAAAGAGATTTAGGAGTTGATGATTATCATGGCATCATTACCATATCATCCGATCTTTTTCAAAGGCAATTGATTTTTGAAATCTAACTTATCTCGAAAGTCGATTGATCTATCATTTCAACACAAGAGCTTTGCTTTTTTCTTTAATGACTTTTGCATTTGTAATAATTTTCTTTTCATGAAAGCATTTTGCTTTTGACACTTTTTCCTCACGTAAGAATTTTTCTCTTGATGCTACTGTTTCTCTTTTTTTTTTTTACAATGGGCATCGGCCTTGCTTTTATCAGGCACACTGTTTTTTCATGCCCCCCTAATTTTCATTTGACTTTTGCTCTTTTAAATTTTCTTTGAGCTTTTAGGACTTTTGAGATGTTTTCCACATTGTCTCATGAGTACTAATTGTCTTGGTAAATCACGTGCTCCGCCCTAATGTAAGGAGATAATCACCACTCGGATTTTAGAAATGAATATTCAGACTTAACTTGGTTAAGCAAAGAGTATAAGTGTTTAGGTAGAGAAATGAATGCTCTTCTTCATCTTGGGATGCTTCGAGCTTCCACAAGGATTCACTTGAAGTTACCACAAAAAGATTGATGCAAGTAGGAGCAAAGAAATCATTCTCATCTCTTCACCATATAATATTGTTGACACTTATTTTAATTTGCCCAAAATTAATTGCACAAAATTTAGGAGTTAATTTTCTTTAATTTCTAAAACAAAAATATTTCAATTTAAATGCATTGCATATAGAAATTAGGCACATTTTACATTAATAGGGTATATTAGAGAAGATTAATAAAAAAATAAAAAAATAAAAAAAAATCAAGTTGGGCCGGGTCGGGGCCCGGCTGACCCGGCCCTTTTTCTTCTTCTTTTCTTTTCCCCTTGGGCCCGGGCCCCGGCCCCTTTTCCTTTTCTTTTTTTCCCCTCCGCGGGCCCGGGCCCTTTTCTTTTTTTCTCCCCTTTTCTTCTCCCCCTCTGTGCGGTTGGGCCTGGCTCGGCCCAACCCTTCTCCTTTCTTCTCCCCCCATTGCTCTCGCTGCCCTGTTTGCCCTTGTTCCCGACGGCAGCGTGACGCACGGCGGCGCTGCTCCTCGCCATCGCTATCCGGCCAGAGGAAGGCCGAATGAGCACGCCGATGGGACTGGCATTAATTGCTAGTCCCGTCCTCACTGTTTTCCTGGCTTCCCCTTATCTCCTCCTCCTTCTCAGCTTCCTATTCCTCCCTGCCCGTCTCAGACCTGCTCCGCCCCTGCTTTGCACCGGCCTACAATGGCCACGAAAGTCGTGGGGTGGCGTAGGCCGGTGCAGGCTGTCGTCACGCCGACATAGAGGAGTAGAAGGGGTCCGTCGTTGCCGGCTATAAAAGCCGGAGAGAGAAGAGAGAGGTCGGGTCGGTCATTTTTCGAAAAAAACAGAGAGAGAGAACAGAGAGAGAATAGAGAGAGAGTGTGAACCAAGGGTCCACCGGAGCTGAAGATGAAGCCAGCCAGCCTCGCCGTCGCCCAAAGACCTCCGGCGACCCCCTAGACACGTCTTCACAGGTGTGGCTTCTCGGTACCCTCTGTTTTCCCCTGTTTTTATATGTAGACTGGCCGGGACTCGCGCCGGCCGTTAGGCGCGAATCCCGACCCATGCCGATCCTCCCCCGGTCCATAGTCACCGTTGGGAACGAGCCGTAGCCGCCAGAGTTGGCCGATGTCCCGGAGCAGGTCGAAATGTCCCTGTTTTAGTCGTGCACGCCAACTGTTCGATGAAATGCCCTAATGAAGCCGGCTTTAATTTGGTTGCTGGCCAGCGAACCGGCGGTTGTACGGCGACTCAGGTGGGTGGAGGGGTTTGGTGTTGGTCCTAGGGGCCAGATTTTTGGTCGGCGCAGGTCTGGGTCGGCCGGCGAGAGGCCAATTTCCGGCTTCGCCGGTGTTCGCTCACGCGGGTTCGGCCTGACCCTGTTCAGCCGACTCAACTCGGGTCAACGCCTCAGGTTGGATCCGTTGACTCGGGTTGGTCTAACCGATCCAGTTCAGCCGACCCAACCCGGGTCAACGATCGAGTTGGATCCGTTGACCTGGGTCGGTTCGACCGGCCCGATTCAGCTGATCCAACCCGGGTCAACTATCGGGTCGGATCCGTTGACCCAGGTTGATTTCGACCAGGTTCGGATCCGTTGACCCTAGTTAAAAAATTAATTTTTTTAAAAAAATAATAGAAATTTTATTTTCTTTTTTCTTCCCTTCCTTTTTTTATTTTTTTTTAAAAAATTTCATATTTATTTTATTTTTTTTATTTTTTTTAAAAAATTTCAAAATTTTTTTCTTTTAAATTAAGTGTTATATATTTGTTGTTTTAATTTATTATGGTATTATTATGCAAGTTTTTGTCTTGTTTAAGTTAGACAAGCCTGGGATTATGCGGTAGTATTTTTGCATGTTATTTTTATTACTGTTGTATTATTATGCATATTTTTAATACAATTGCATGAGCTATTATGTTTTTGAATGTCATCTGACTTAGTTAAGGTTAAAACCTTAGACTGCATGAATTGTTGTGTTTTTAACTGCTAATCATTTTTGATTATGCATTCGCTTGATCACCTCATATATTAGGAGAAAGGTCCTAAAATCAATCTAAATTGCCTGACAAATGTTTTCAAAAAATGAACAGAGTAAAAAGGTACCAAAAGGGCATTAGTTATTCAACTAGTGTAATCAAGTCCCCGAACTCAGTTAATCTCTGGTTCACAGGAATAGGGTGATTTTCTCATTACCTTATTTGGGTTTCTAATCGACTTATCCCAAATCGATTAGTGACGACTCCTTGGTATAAATCACTTGCATGTTAAATACTTAAACCCTAAGTCGCGATATGGTATGGGCTTGGGAGAGCCCGAGTTAAATCCCAAACCTAGACTTAGTACGTACCAGGCGAACCCCCCTTCTTTTTGCATGTTCGATAAAGAAGGGGGCAGGAAGTCGGTCACGACAGACTGGCGACTCCGCTGGGGATTTGCATTTTTTAAAGTGGACATAGGCCAAATTTTTTTTTCCTGTTCAAAATAATTTTTGTTTGGCAGCAAGGACTCCATGTATGATCCTGACATTAAGGTGTTATTTGTTCTTGCAGGTTCGAATTGATTGGTTATAAATTGTTGTACATGCTTTAATGATTTAGCGCTACATTATTGCACACACAACCACGCTGCCGGACCTCGGCGGCAATAGGGCATTTTAGGATGGTGTTAGGAAAGATACGACCTCGAACGCGAGTCCGCGATGTAGATGTTGCCTTTCTTTTCCCCAAAATTTATTTCTAAAAATCGTAACAAAATATCTTTAGCCGCTATTTGCATGACTATAAAATATTCCTTTTGATTTGGCCGAGGTTAAAAGGACTTGATACCAACGCGAGATTGCGACGATTAGGCACCCTTTTAATTTCATTTTGCTGAGCCAATCTAAATAGAAATCGAACCTTACTCCTCATGTGCATGTTGTTGTGATTGCGATGGTTCAAGGAAAGGTATATATTCTATCCTTTCTCATTTTTTTATACGGCCTACTTGTTCAATTAATTTGTTACTGTTAGGCCACCCGTTAATTGCATTCTATATACGATGGGGAGAGCTGATATCCAATCCGTCCGCACTCCTAAGAAAGAGTTTCTGGCATGATGGGACCGACGAGACAAGAGATACGCTTATTGCGGAACTTGTTCGTAAAAATAAGCAGCCTCGAGAGACTGTAGCTTCCCCATCGTTTATAGAATGAGCATCCGGGAAGGGTACCCTTTTGTTAAAAGCCCCTGTATTTTATATTTTCTTAGTATTTATGCTTAGGGGTTTTGATTTTCATCTGTAAAGCTGTTTTTACATTGTACTAGTGTTAATATAACTCAGACCATTTTTAATTCTTTAAATAAATTTTTTTGCCCCTCTATGACACCACCACGGCCTTTGGCCCAGTGGTATCCAAGGATGTAGCGTCACGGTCCGAGGCGATCGGGGTTCGAACCCTGGGGACGCCACCTGTAATATTGATATTAATAAAAACCCTTTTTCTCTTTTTTTTTCTTTTGCAAATAAATAAATTATGTAAAAATAATATGACTAGGCCATAGAATAATTCTTTATTGGGCATTATACTCATTCATATTAGCGTTTTCACAGGTAGTTACAAAAAATGGCCGAAGAAAATGTCCGCCTCAATAACATGGAAGACGAGATGAATATGGTCATCAATGCGATCCAAAATCTCACAAAGCATGTGGAATCTATTCAGGGTAAGTTCACACCCATGCCTGCAGCAGTTAAGGTGGTGTTATCACCACCGTCTACTGGAAAAGACAAAGCCTCCGCCAGCGATAGTAAAATGCCCCTGCTAAAGGACGATCCGCTTCCCTTTGCTGTCAGGAACCCTGAACTTGAAGCTGTACCAATGACAAAATAGGATAAACGCCTTGCAAAGATCGAGGAGATGCTGAAACAGCTACAAAGCCCACAACATGCTGTCCCACTCAATCTGTCTATATACAAACGGGTCAAAGTACCAGAAAAGTTTAAGATGCCCGAATTCAAGAAGTATGATGGTACCTCATGCCCCAGACATCATTTGCACATGTATCATGTGCTGATGACCTAGTATGTTGACAACGAACCCCTCATGATTCAGACTTTTCAAGTAAGTTTGACGAGCCTAGCTTTGACATGGTATATGTCAAAGGATGTGGATGCTTTTAAGTCCTGGGATGATGCCGCTGATGCATTCCTCAAGCAATATAAATTCAACCTCGACGTCACCTTTACTCATGACAATCTGGAATGCACTGAGAAGAAGAAGAGTGAGTCATTCAAGGATTATGCCACTAGATGGAGAAACCTGGCCGCTCAGGTTGTCCCACAACTCACTAATCATGAACAAGTAAAGTTGTTCATAAAGTCGCTTCCGTACAAATACAGATACTGCCTGGTTGGCACCACTACTGAATCCTTTAATCGTCTTGTTCCTGTAGGTGAACAAATCGAAACGGGATTACGTGAGGGGTGGTTCACAGACCCCACTTCCACAAGCAAGAAACTCAGCATTAAGAAGGATAAAGAACCCCTGACAGATATGGATGTTGCATACACCCAAACCGTTCGTCCTTTCCCAATGATTCAGATGAGCAGTGAACAGCAGCCGGCCTCAGGCCACAAGCTGCCCCAAAGGCGAAATAACAAAAAGCAGTTCACGCCACTCCCTCTGCCTATGTCTCAGATCCTGCCTATTCTCCTGGAAAAGAGATTGCTTGCTAAAGAGCCAAACTGTGAAAATCCTAAGTGTTTCCCCAACTACGATCCCTCCGAGGCATGTGACTATCATTTGAATGAATTGGGACATTCCGTCAATGACTGTATTGTCTTGAAAAATAAAGTCCATAAATTGTTGGATGCAAAGATGTTTTCATTCCGCAACGCACCACCCAATCAAGTAGGAGGCGTAAATGTCGTCATTGAGTAAACTGAAGACGCAATTTTTGTCATTTAGAATAGAGGCATATTTAAGAGGTTGAATACTCCTAGGTGGGAGCTTTTCTTGCTTTCTAAAGTCTCAGCTGTTTTTTAAAGATTCCCAGTTTTCTGAATTTTTAATTGTGCTTGGAATTTTAGTGTTGCAATTTCCATTCCAACAAATATAATTCGCCTGAATTATTCAAAAGAATTACAAATGTTTTATTTTGAGGGCCTGAAGAAGTATCCCAAACCGGCTCATTGATGATATCCAGCCATGTAAAGGAAAGTGTTCTGAGGCTCGGGTTTCTTCATACTTCCTTGTTTCTAAGTTTTTGAAAATAAAACAAACGTTTTATCATTTTTCAAAAGGGCAAAACAAGAACGGTGGTGGAAAAGCGTGCATACTCATAACCCTATTTGTTTTTCTAACTCACTCACTTCGTATCTCAGAGCATACTCCTTTTTGATTTGTTATTGTAAATGGGACATTTGAAAATGACACAAATTGAAGAGCAGATCGGGCCTTGATGATGCTAGTAGACCGACTAATCCAATAGGGACAGTCTGAGCAAGGATCAGCCAACCTTCAAAATGAAATATAATGAATTGGAGAATATGTTAAACTCTGACGTGCTAGCGAGCCGCATAGAGCACTAATATTGGGACTTCTCGAATGAAACATGACGAAGAAATGCTTAATTGGAAGAGTAGACCAAGGGGCATGCGATCTCCCAGTCCCTCAAAAAGGGTATATTTCGTTCCTAAAGTTCATCCACTTTAGCATAGAAATGACATATCTTTTCCTTTTACATAGAACAAATTTGAGTAAAGATCCTGTGCAAGTGGCTGGAAAGGACTTTGCAAGATAGAACCAATCTTAATCCTACCAATCATGGAAGTCTCGACGTTAGTCATACCTACATCAGTCAAAGACCTTTAAAGTAGAGATTAGCTTTACTGCGAAGATCCCCATGCAAGCAATTGCACATGCCTGTGCAATCAGGAATCGGAGCATCCATGAGAAACTCCTCAACATGCTGGAACCGTATTGACATAGCATGCGTTGACAATAGAACCCTCTATTTGAGAGCAATCCTAATTATAGAGGATTTTATTCAAGCTTCGAGACTAAGAGTATGGAGGAGTAGACTGAGACAAAGAAAACTGAACAAAGTAAAGAGGAGAAAAGACTTTGCTAGCTTTGAAGGCAAAATGGAAAAAAGGGTAATTTGTATCGTTCTCAATTTACCTTCAATCAGCTCATTTCTAATATAAGCCCTTATTTTTGTTAGAAGGAAATTATCAACATCCGAGAAAACTCAAGAAGTTGTCCATTTAACCTCAAATTAGGGGAATCACGAAGGGTAATGTTGTATCATTTCCAATTCCTGTCCCTCGATGAACCGTTCATTAACACTATCTTCCTTATTACCTTGCAGGTTTGCTCTGCTATCACAACATAGGTAAGTATCTCTTTTCCTAAAAAAAACTCTTCTCATAAGAGTAGAAAGAAACAAGAAGGAAGAAATAATTAAAGAAAATGGATACTATTTTCTTCTTCAAGTGCATTACATGGAAAGTAATTTTGCATGGTAATTTCACCTATTTAATTCACCAATTTCCTGTGAAAATTTTGACAATTCGATGAATGGTGTCGAACTGCTCCGGTATATTGAACGAGGTGTGTTAGGATGATGAAAGGCAATCCTTAGTCTATACAGATTCTCACGTACCAAACTCTTGCAAGATCAGCGAAAAGGTTTCATTTCTACAAGGTAAAGAGATTTTTCGCATAAGGTATGGTAGCCAAAATGACGAGAGGCAGTTCATTTCTCTACCCCATACACTACCCTTGATCCTTTGCATGATCATTTTTGAGCCCATACACTCGGAGGTTCCTTCTAAATCACCCCTGTCAAGAACCACCCCACATTTGGGTAGCTTGAGGTAAATCGGCATCACAGGAAGGATTCAAATTCAGAGGAAGCAAGAAGAGCGTCCCTCCCTTTCGGTCACTGCCCCCGCGACTTCGGCCTCGTCATTTTCACGAATCCGGCAGTCCTAGATAGAGTCTTCCAAGACAAGCACACCATCGACAGCAGGACAGTCGAGGCTAGGAAGGCTTTGTCAAAAGAGGAGCAGCAAACTAAAGTCTGCCCAAAATGCCAACATGTCATTGATAACAGTGATATTTTCACCTAAGAATTGAGCAAGACAAGAAGGATGATGAGTTTATAATATCTAAAATTTTCTATGATCATTAGCTGCAACAGCTCGCATAAGGTGAAAAGATGAATAGAAATTTTCTTACTTTCATTTGCACTAATCTTTGAGTGTCTTTATTGCAGATGAACTCTCGCGATAATTTAAGTGCCTTAGGATGACGAAGAGCAATTCCTTTTCTATCCCATATACTTATATCCCTTGCTAGCCTAATTGAGCCAGCAATTTCATTTCGTACGAACCCAGTTGGTGATCATCCCCCACACTGGGGCAAAGCAAAAGTCACCACAGTTTAATCATCAGTATCCAAAGTACCGAATCAAGAAGAAGACCCTAAGAGCCTAATAACATTATTCTGTTCAACTTTGTTTAGGCTAGTCCTTATAATACCGAAAGAATAGCAAAAAAATGCTGAAAACTAGGGGCATGAAAAAGCAGTGTGCTTGGTAAAAGCAAGGCCAATGCTCATGAAAAAACAAACAAACAACAACAAAGAAAAAGAAAGAGAGAAGAAGAAAAATGATGAAAAAAATGAAGAGAAAGGAGTCCCTAATTTCTGGGTAACTGTTATGAAAAATAATAAAGTTTTAGCTGAGAAGATCTCTGAGCGTGATGAAGGCACTCTCAAATATCTCAAAGATATTAAGTGGCGTAGAATAGACGACCCTAAAGGGTTTAAACTTGAGTTCTTCTATGATGTAAATTTCTATTTTAGGAACTCTGTCTTAACAAAGATCTGCTACATAATAGATGAAGACGAACCTATTCTTGAGAAAGCAATTGGAACAGAGATAGAATGGTATCCAAGAAAATGCTTGACGCAAAAGCTCTTCAAGAAAAAGATGTCAAAGATGCTAAAACATAGGATTACCTAGGGAGTTTGCCAGAAGGATCCTGACGGCGGAGAGGAAGACTAGCGACAATGCTAGATGATCACCAATTCTCTCCCTTACACATATTTTTGAGCCCAATGATCATTTCGTTCCTCAACCTATAAACCAAACCTACGTTACACCCTCATGAAGTCTCTTCTGACTAGGGCACTTGAATTAACGTGGAATTTCAAATGTTTATAAACAACGCTTGAAGAAGTGCAAGCAAGACTTCTTCTATCTCTTTTGCAGGGTTCTTGACTTGTAAACTTGGAGATGAAGACAGAATATTTTCTTTCATGGCTTTGGCTTGGACAGTCACCTTTGTTAAGCCATTGACCAAGCCAACATTATGACCCTTAAGAAGACCTCTCAGATTGGCAGTGTCGTATCGCTTGCGAGAAAACTCAGACCCTTGTTGATATGATAACGGTAAGATTGAGTGTTTTCGACGTTCCCGCATTAATGGACGGGACAAATAACCCTTTTCAATAAGAGTGTGTGGAAAGTCCTTTTTGACTGAAGGTCTCTCGTTCAGCATCTCGAGAAGTCCACCTTGCGAACAAAAATTGTCTTGATTAACTCTCGGTGGATTTTGGTGATGCAAACATGGCAAAATCATCATGCATGAACTTTCAAATACACATTCTGGAATAGCCTAGCTTATCTATCCTTAATGAATGCATGCATATTTGCGCTAATCGTCTTTGACAGCTCAGAGTTCTAATCCCTAGTGATAGGACACAAAAATTCAGGTGCTGGAGAAGCCCTCATTATCATCCCAAGAGAGATGCCCCGACAAAGGTCGGGTATTCAGCAGATGATACATTAAATATCCAGGTAAGAAATCCCAGGTATTTCATCAGATTTCTTTTCAAACTACCCAGGAGGCAAACCGGGTGTTCCTTTGAAAAAAAAAAGAAAAGCATCTTGACTAGCTGGTCAAGATATTTCATACAACATTCCAGAATAGACTTAGTTGTGTATTTCCCCAGTGAATGCGTATGTTTGCACAAAGAAAAACTTGTCTGATAGGAGACATGCCCTTAAGAGACAAGAACGTGCCCAGGTAAGTATATTCTACCCATGCCCGGTTCCAAAAATCCAAGTACCTACGATTGTTATGGTACCCCTCCTAAACACGGGACTGATCTCCTCTGTTCACAATAAATCCGTGGGCTAGAACCCCCAGGTGCTCATCGTTTGAGTCTTTTTAAGACCTGCTGGCGAGGACCCACCAGGCAAACCAACAAATCCTCGGGTGAGGACCCCTAGGTACTTTGGCAAAGCAAAATCCAGTTAGTCAAGGCGATTGAAGAAAGGTTCAGGTCCTAGACTAATGAAATCCAGTCAAAGTGACCGAAGATAGGTTCGGGTCTTAGGCAAGCGATTTTCCCAGTCACGGCAACCGAAGGTAGGTTCGGGTCGGAGACAAACGAAATTCAGTCAAGGCGATCGAAGATAAGTTCGGGTCCTAGGCAAGCAATTTCCCCAGTCAAGGCGACCGAAGAAAGGTTCGGGTCCTGGACAAACGAAATCCAGTCAAGGCGACCGAAGATAAATTCGGGTCCTAGGCAAGTGATTTCCCCTAGTCAAGGCGATCGAAGAAAGATTCGGGTTCTGGACAAACGAAATCCAGTCAAGGCGACCGAAGATAATTTCGAGTCCTAAGCAAGTGATTTCCCCCAGTCAAGGTGACGGAAGAAAGGTTCGGGTCATAGAGAAACAATTTCTCTCATCAAGGTGATCGAAGATAGGTTCGAGTCCTAGACGGAGGAAATTTAGTCGAGACGACCGAAGAAAGGTTTGGGTCCTTGACACACAATATTGACTATCTGGAATTACTCTATCCTTCGACAAGGTAGTAGCCTCAGGTATGTTTTTATTTGCTTTAGCATGCATCATCTTATCGCATCGAAGAATGGGACTCCAGTCTTGCCAAAAATAGCATTCATTAAGCATGCATGGGCCAAATTTAAGTGTAATTTTATCTTTGAATGTAACCTCTACGAGCTCACCTTCAAAGAGGGGGAGCTGTTGATACCTATTTTAATTTGCCCAAAATTAATTGTGCAAAATTTAGGAGTTAATTTTCTTTAATTCCTAAAACAAAAATATTTCAATTTAAATGCATTGCATATAGAAATTAGGCACATTTTGCATTAATAGGGTCTATTAGAGAAGATTAATTAAAAATAAAAAAAAAATCGAGTTGGGCCGGGTCGGGGCCCGGCTGACCCGGCCCTTTTTCTTCTTCCTTTCTTTTCCGTCTAGGTCCGGGCCCCTTTTCCTTTTCTTTTTTTCCCCTCCGCGGGCCCGGGCCCTTTTCTTTTTTTTTTTCTCCCCTTTTCTTCTCCCCCTCCGCGCGGCTGGGCCTGGCTCGACCCAGCCCTTCTCCTTTCTTCTCCCCCCATCGCTCTCGCTGCCCTATTCGCCCCTGTTCCCGACGACAGCGTGACGCACGGCGGCGCTACTCCTCGCCGTCGCTATCCAGCCAGAGGAAGGCTAGATGAGCACGCCGACGGGACTGGCGTTAATTGCCAGTCCCGTCCTCCCTGTTTTCCTGGCTTCCCCTTATCTCTCAGCTTCCTGTTCCTCCCTGCCCGTCTCAGACCTGCTCCGCCCCTGATCTGCACCGGCCTATAATGGCCACGAAAGTCGTAGGGTGGCGTAGGCCGATGCAGGCCGTCGTCATGCTGATGCAGAGGAGCAGAGGGGGTTCGTCGTCGCCGACTATAAAAGCCGGAGAGAGAAGAGAGAGGTTGGGTCGGCCATTTTTCGGAAAAAACAGAGAGAGAGAACGGAGAGGGAATAGAGAGAGAGTGTGTGTGAACTGAGGGTCCACCGGAGTTGAAGACGAAGCCAGCTAGCCTCGCCATTGCCCAGAGACCTCTGGTGACCCCCTAGACATGTCTTCACAGGTACGGCTTCTCGGTACTCTCTATTTTCCCCTTTTTTTGTATGCAGACTGGCCGGGACTTGCGCCGGTCGTTAGGCGCGAATCCCAGCCCATGCCGATCCTCCTCTCGGTCCATAGTCGCTGTCGGGAACAAGCTGTAGCCGCCGGAGTTTGGCCGATGTCCCGGAGCAGGTCGAAATGTCCCTGTTTTAGTCGTGCACGCCAACAGTTTGATGAAATGCCCCAATGAAGCCAGTTTTAATTTGGTCGCCGGCAGGCGAACCGGCGGTCGTACGGCGACTCAGGTGGGTGGAGGGGTTTGGTGTTGGTCCTAGGGGCCAGATTTTTGGTTAGCGCCGGCCTGGGTCGGCCGGCGAGAGGCCGATTTCCGGCTTCGCCGGCATCTGCTCATGCCGGTTCGGCTTGACCCGTTTCAATCGACCCGACCCGGGTTAACGCCCCGGGTCAGTCCGATCGACCGGATTCAACTTATCCGACCCTAGTCAACTACCGGGTCGGATCCGTTGATCCGGATCGGTTCTGACTCGGTCCGGATCCACCGTTTTTTATTTATTATTTTAAAAAAAAATTAAATTTATTAAAAAAAAATTAAAAATTAATTTTTTTAAAAAATAATAATAATTTTCTTTTCTTTTTTCTTCCCTTGCTTTTTTTTATTTTTTTAAAAAAATTTCGTATTTATTTTTTTTTTATTTTTTAAAAAAAATTTCAAAATTTTTTTTTCTTTTAAATTAAGTGTTATATATTTTTTGTTTTAATTTATTATGGTATTATTATGCAAGTTTTTGTCTTGTTTAAGTTAGACAAGCCTGGGATTGTGTGGTCGTATTTTTGCATGTTATTTTTATTACCGTTGTATTATTATGCATATTTTTAATACAATTACATAAGCTGTTATGTTTTTGAATGTCATCTGACTTAGTTAAGGTTAGAACCTTAAGCTGCATGAATTGTTGTGTTTTTGACTGCTAATCGTTTCTGATTATGCATTCGCTTGATCACCTCATATGTTAGGAGAAAGATCCTAAAATCAATCTAAATTGCTTGACAAATGTTTTCAAAAAATGAACAGAGTAAAAAGGTACCGAAAGGGCATTAATTATTCAACTAGTATACTCAAGTCCTTGAACTCAGTTAATCTCTGGTTCGCAGTAATAGAGTGATTCTCCCATTACCTTATTTGGGTTTCGAATCGACCCACCCCAAATCGATTAGTGGCGACTCCTTACTATAAACCACTTGCATGTTAAATACTTAAACCCTAAGTCGCGATATGATATGGGCTTGGGAGAGCCCGAGTTAAGTCCCGAACCTAGACTTAGCACATACCAGGTGAACCCCTCTCTTTTTGCTTGTTCGATAAAGAAGGGGGCGGGAAGTCGATTGCGACAAATATCAATCGAAACCTCCATATTTGCCCCATTGTGGGGTGATTCTTGATAGGGGTGTTTCGCAAACTCTTCACATTTAACGGCTCAAATGGGCTAACTATGGTCACCTGTAGTGTATAGGATAGAAGAAGGAAATGCCTCCTTTCATTTGGATCCATGTACCGCTTTCGAATAAATCTCTTGCTCTTAAACAACACTGATTTTCTCTTCCGCTCAACTCTCAAAGTGTTTGCGGGACGTGTTTGGGAATGTCATGCCTTTTCTCATTCTAAGTATTTCTCACTTGGCATGGATAACATCTCCCTTTCATTTTGCTGAGATCATCAGGAATTGATTAATCTCCATGGGGATTTTGATTCAAAATGAATAATCTGCCAAGCATCAAGGCAATTTTTGATATTCGAAATTTTTGTGAAAAGTTTATTTTCTTAGTTTTCACTTTTGTGCTTGTTTTTTTTCTCAAAAACATCGAAGATTTTTTCTTTGTGATGAAAATTATCCATTTGATTTCCATTTGAATTTCGGAAGAAGGGTACTTACTTGCGGCATGGCAACTTGGCAACCCTGTAAAGAATAAGAAAGAATGTGTTAATTAAAGACCCTTTAAGGATTGAAAAATTGGGAATGATACAACATTATCCCTCGTTTGCATTTGTCCTTCGGGTCTTTGATGCTACCTATCAAAGGAAAAGGGAATCGTGTCAAAAATTGTATTAAAATGGACAATTGGAAACAATACAATTTACCCTTCATTTGAATTTGGCTTTTTGGGTGCTTGACAACTCTCTTCATTTGAATTTGCTTCCTTGTATGTTGGCAACTCCCTTCATCCGCTTTCTTCGCCTTGACCTTTCAGCATTATTTCGATATTTGAGGGCATTGTCCTTTGGATGCTCCGCCCCACTTATTGTATGTTTCCTTGATAAGAGGTGTCGCTCCCGCAGACAATGTGCACCTTTTTCTATAAGCGATGAGACATGTTAGTTTCATTCCAAAATTGAATTGGACTAATTTAGGAACGATGCGCCATTTTTGTGTCGAATCGAATGACTCCACTTTATCTTGCATCATGGGTGAGGGTTACTACAGTTTGAGTGACCTGCCCTATTTATCGCCCTGCGAGAAAGGAAATAAAACATGTTATCTCCATTCTCAAATGGACTTAATTTAGGAACGATATACCTTTTTATGATGAATCTGATGTGTTGACACCTAAATTTTGCTCAATTATTTAGGGTTTTATCGCATAAAAATTAGGGTTTAATGTTTAACCCCTAAACCAAAAATATTTTCATTAAAACTGCATGGCATATAGTTGTTAGGTGCATTTGCATTAACAGGGCCTATTAGAACATATTTTTCATTTTCATTTTCAAAAATCAAAATTAAAAAAAATAAAATAAAAAAAAATTAGTTAAAAAAAAGGGGCCAGCGTTGAATTAGTCAACGCTGGCCCCCAGCTGGCCTACTTCCTCTTCCCGGAGCGTGTTCAATGCTTCTGAAAAGGGAAGAAGCCAGAACAGAAATCGGGGAGGCGACGCAGGGGGGAGAAACGAAGAGAAAAAAAAGAGAGGGGAGAGAGAGTTCTGTGGGGGGAAACGCAAGAGCCGAGAGAGAGATCCAGGGCAGAGCAGGACGAGATCGGAGAGAGAGAGCGAGGAAGCCAGAAGGGAGAAATCCAGGAAGAAACGAAGAGAAAAGAGAAAGAGAGCAGGGAGAAATTGGCGAGAGAAAACAGAGAGAGATCCGAGAGAGGGAGAGTAGAGAGAGAGTCCGGAGAGTGAGATCGAGGGCGAACGGCCCCCGGTCGGTGACTACCGCACCTCCGCCATGGTCGACGAGCTCCCCCTGTCACGGTAGGTCCCGGCCCGAGCTTCGCCGGGTTTTCTTTTGTGTTTGCTTTGATTCGGGGTGCTCTCCCGAGGATCCCGGCTCGCGGGTGTGCGAGGTGCGCGGCTGTAGTCCGATCTGGTGTGTTAGCCCTCCACACGCCACCACCGACTCGGGTAGGGACCGTGTCCGCCCCCCCTGCTTCTGTTTTTGTTCTTTCTCTTCTGGGGGTGTCGCTGGCCGGAGCTCGCAGCCGTTCGGCTCGCGCGAGTTCCGACCCGTGACACCCCGGGGTCGGTCCTACTACTCTGCGTGTTGTTACGTGTGAGTTGCGGACGTGTTTGAGCCTTGATCGGGCTAAAATTCCTCGCTTTCGTTGACGCTCGCAAGATGTTTGATGTTTTGTCCGAACCAAATCTTTCTCTTCTGCCTTTGTTTGGTCTGTACTGGAGGTGTCGGGCGGTCCCGGCATACCGTCGGCGACCACAGTGGTCTCGATGTACCACCGGTGGCCGCGGCTGTCCGGAGGAGAAGGTGGCCCGCCAGTCCTTCGCCGGGACTCGGCCGATCCGCGCCTGCCCAGTCCCTCGTCGGGGCTTGGACGACCTCGGCCGGTCGTCCGTCATCGCGACGTCCCTCGTCGGGGCGGTGAGGCGCCGGTCGCCAGCGCGTGGGCGAGTCGCGCCGGTGGGGTGCGTCTTAACAACTTTAATGGCGACTCCTAAATGAAATTGATTTGCATGTTAACAACTTTAATTTAAGTCGTGAATTGGTATGAGCTTAGGAGGGCTCGAGCTAGGTTTAACTTAGCAATCCATTAGCCAAACCCCCTTAGGCCGCGGGGCCGTTTCGGGGAGGTCGCGACAGCTTGGCGACTCTTTTAGAGGACTTAGGCCGTTTATCTTGTTCGAATACATCCCTAACGTGAATGTTCTTGGCACTGACCCCTTGTTTTGCAAGTTTGGGATTTGGAGAATGAATGTTTATTTTTTTGGGCGCTTGAAGTGTTATTTGCTTATAAATTGTTGTGCATGCGTTAGATGTTTTAGCACTACACTATGGCACACACAACCATACTGCCGGACCCAGGCCGTGATAGGATGCTTTAGGATGGTGTTAAGAAAGATACAACCTCGAACGCGAGACCGCGATGTAGAGGTTGCCTTTCTTTTCCCCGAAAGTTCTTTCTTAGTAATGTAAGTGTTTATCCTTGTCCGCGAGACCGCACGACTATAGGGTATCTCTTTCGACTGAGCCGGAGTTAAGAGGACCTGACACCAACGCGAGACTGCGACGGTCAGATCACCCTCTTAGCTTCACCTTGTTAAACTGTCTAGATAGAAAACGAACCTCACAAGTGCATATGGGTGTCTTTGTGTCTTTAAAAAAAAAAACGATCGTCACTCACTGTAAGTATGATTCCCCTCATTATTAGCCCACTTTGAATTGAAATTTTTATTTTTGAAATTCGCGGAAATCAATCAAGTGTTCTAGGTGATTTGAGCTCATAATTGAAAATTTTAGACAATCATTCTTGACAGTGAACCTTGAGTATAAATCTCAAACACCTGTGATTTGGCCCCACCAAAACAGATGATTTTTTCTAAACTTTCAGTTATAGGCTTAAAATCACATTTTTTGTGCAGAAATTCTTTCAAGTCAAGATTGCATCTCGAGGCATAAAATTGAAATAACATTTTCAATAAAATTCTTTTTTTTTGTTCACTTTTCGGAATCGAAATTCAAATCACTTTTTGTGTATTAATTTTTTTTAAAATAGGAATCACCTCATTTTTGCCAAAATGAAATCGCAAATCAGTCTTTCAAGATTGATGCCGCATTTTGTGATGAAACTTTTGGAATAAAAAGGGCGCTCGATTGATAGCCGCAATTCGATCTTTTAATGATGTCTCCACTTACGATGAAATCTTGGTGAAATACTAAATGCCCACAAATAGGAACCATGGGGGCATGTATTGTTGCCTCGCTTTCATCATAAGAGGCGGCATCAGTGAAAGACCACTTTTTTCATTCACATACTAACATTGTCATTCTTTCACAGGTTGTACATGACAACCGCTCTTTGGCATTCACTCGCTTGATCATGCAAAAAAAAAATGAATTTAAAACTAGGATGAGAATTGTGTTCATTACACTCTTCTATGCAATAACTCCTTGTACTTTGTCCTTGGTATTATTCATATTAGGGATTGTGTTTTGTGTTTGGGGTTTCGATTGCGGACCTAATCGAACGCTTTATAAATCGTGTAATACTCATTTTTTAGTAATGAGGTTTGATTCCATAAGAATCATCTTTCTTTAAAAGCACTTGAAGTGTTTCAAACTAACATGTTGGGTTGGACTTTCTTGCCTTACCTCTAAAAAATTTCGAAAACGAGTTTCAAAAAGACTCGCATAAACTTGCATTTCTTCACCTGACTAATTTCGCAGGTTAATTTGCAAAACGACACCGTGAGATGGTAAATTTGTAATCGTTCCAATTAGAACTTCTTGTACAATAATTGACTTGTTCATTCATTTTTGTCAAAATAGGTAAAGGGGCGAAAGAATGTGTTTGACCATAACAATAATGCTTCCAGTTAGAAAGACATGACGAGGCCAAACCGTCCATCCCATGGTGACAAATGAAAGGTTGCGTCATGATGGGGCAAAATAGTGCATTTGAAGAACTTTTGTCCATCAAACTAAGGACATGTGAAAATAGTCGGGGGCACGAATAGTCAAGATGATCAAAAGTGGAAGACCCGAGCAAAGAACAATGAAAATCAAACAAGTGTCTATAAGAAGGCATGAAGGAGTATTGAACATATTGAAGTCTCCGGAAGAGAAAGCATCTGACTAGGGCGAGTGTCATCTAGCTGGGGCAAATAGCTTTAGTATAATCAAGTCTGTGAGTAAGTTCCTTCTCCTCCAACAAGTGGATGGATGCAAAAGAGACATATGCCAGACAGATGAATGTAGGGCAGGTCATGTTGTAGACGGTGCCTCCAAACACTTAAGAGGGAATATCAAGCAACTTTGAGGAGGGAGCTGCAAAGGAAAAGCTCAAGCGACGAGATTACACGAAGAGGACAACTTAGTCCAGAATTGAGCTATCCCCAAAACAAAAGAGTGTATATCGTTCCTGAATTATTCCAACTGAGAATGGAAATGACTCGCCCCATCTCTCATTTTGCAGACAAAACAATGTGTTTGATCAAGGTGACAACACCTTCTTCCAAGAAAACATGATGAAGACGAATCATCCATTTTGCTACAATGAAAAGGGAAAGCACCTATGGGACAATGCCCTCAAACGTCGAAGCAGGGAGTATCCCTCTCCTTTAGTCTCTAACGTTCACTGGGACTTAGTGAATTCGATGGCATTGGAAAGGCCAAGGTGGGAACAAGATTTTCAAGATGACTTGGAAATAATGATCCTCATTTAAATTTTTCAAACTTCATATGAAAATAACGGGAATTGAATTTTGTGAATTATCCCGCGAATGAAATAAGAGCCGCATGGCCAATTTTCATGCAATTCGAGTCACTTTAGGTGATTTGTATTATGAGTATATTGCATACATCCTTTATGTGTGTGTGTACTTCTTTTTGATAATGCTGAAAAGTCAAGGTGGAAGAAAGCGGATGAAAGGAGTTGCCAAACATACAAGGAAGCAAATTCAAATGAAGGGAGTTGCCAAACACTCAAGAAGGCAAATTCAAATGAAGGGTAAATCATATCGTTTCCAGTTGTCCATTTTAATACAATTTTTTACACGATTCTTTTTTTCCTTTGATAGGAAGCATCAAAGACTTGAAGGACAAATGCAAACGAGGGGTAATGTTGTATCGTTCCCAATGTTTTGATCCTTAAAGGGTCTTTAACTAACACATTCTTTTTTGTTCTTTATAGGTTTACCAAGTCGCCATGACGCTGGTAAGTACCCTTCTCCCAAAATTCAAATGGAAATCAAATGGATAATTTTCATCACAAAGAAAAAGTCTTTGATGGTTTTGAAAAAAAAAACAAGCACTAAAGTGGAGACTGAAAAAGCGAGCGCTTCACAAAAATTTTGAATATCATCCTTATTAAAAAATTGTCTTTGTGCTTGACGGATCATTCATTTTGAATCAAAATTCCTTGTGGAGATTAATCAATTCGTGATGATCTCAACAAAATGAAAGGGAGATATTAATAATGCCAAGTGAGAAATACTTAGAATGAGGAAAGGCAAGCCATTCCTAAACACGTCCCACAAACACTTTGAGAGTTGAGTGGAAGAGAAAATTAGTGTTGTTTAAGAGCAAGAGATTCATTCGCAAGTAGTACATGGATCGAAATGAAAGGAGGCATTTCCTTCTTCTATCCTATACACTGCAGGTGACCATAGTTAGCCCATTTGAACCATTAAATGTGAAGAGTCTACAAAATACCCTTGTCAAGAACCACCCACAACGGGGCAAATTTAGAGGTTTTGATTGACAATCTTTGGAAGAAAAGATGAGAAAGACTTCTTTGCCCTCACTTGCATTAATCTTTTGTGGCAACTTCAGGTGAGTTCCTATGGAAGCTTGAAACATCCCAAAGTGAAGAAGAGCATTCATTTCTCTACCCAAACACTCATACCACTTGCTTAGCCAGGTTGAGCCTGAACATTCATTTCTAAAACCTAAGTGGTGATTGTCTCCCTACACTGGGGCAAGGCACATGGTTTACCAAAACAACTGGTGCTTATGGGACAACATGCGGAAAAATCTAGAAAACCCTAGAAGCCCAAAGTAGTCAAAAGAGAAAAAGTCAAGTGAAAACTAGGGGGCATGAAAAAGCAGTGTGCCTGGTAAAAGCAAGGCCAATGCCCATTATTTAAAAAAAAAAAGAAAAAAAGAAGAGAGCCAAAAAGGTTGCATCAAGAGAAAGATTCTCATAAAAAAAAAGAGAAAAAAAAAAGAGAAGAAAAAAGGAGGGAATGTCAGAAGCAAAATGCTTGCAAAGAAAAAATCATTGCAAATGCAAAGGTCATTAGAGAAAAGAGCAGAGCTCTCACATTAAAATGATTAGTCAATGGGCTTTCGAGACAGGTTGGACTTCAAAAGTCAAGTGCCTTCAAAAAGATTGACTGATATGGTAATGATGCCACGATGATCACCAACTTTTGAACCCCTTTTGAAAATTTCTGAGCCTTTCGAGCCTTTACCCAAACCAATATTATAACCTTATCCAAAGTCTCTTCGGATTGGGACGGTATAAGCATAAAATTGGATCCCCAAACAAGTTATCACTTGAAGAAGTTGGGGCAAAGTTGTCTTATCTCATCTTAAGGTTTCTTGACTTGTAAACTTGATGGAGATGCTGGTTGATAATTATTTCATTCCTTAGTCAATAATGCTCATCCATTGTTGAAACCGTGACCAAACCTTCATTGCGACCCTTTAAAAGACCTCTTGGATCGGTCAATGCGTACTTATTGCGAATGATTCTCAAAGCCTTCGGCACCGATAGTGTGAGATATATAGAGAGATCATGTTTACTTCCCACATCAATGGATGGGATCAAACAGCCTTTTTGAGAGTATGCGAGAAGTCCTTTCAGACTAAGGAATTCTTGTTTGGCATGCTTAATAGGCTCTCTTCGGAAGTTAACATCACTTTGATAAAAGACTTTCCCCTAAGGGAATTTGATGATTAATGACGTCCTCCATGCATTAAGACAATTTTGCAATATTGAAGGATATTGAATGCTTTCCAAACAATCAATGCTTTTTCATTGATGATACCATTTTGATATAGCCTCTTGTGATGTTATCTTGCCTGGTACGCACTCGTTACCAGAGCACTTGTTATAACACGTACCTGTTATTACTAATCCTGTAAGACAGGTGACGTTTCCTCAAACACCAACCTTCATGCTAATCTCGAAAATGCTAAGATGCATCCAAGCATTCATGAATTCTCAAGACCCTGCTAGCAAGGACACAATAGGCGATCTATCAAACCCTCGAACAAGGACCCCTAAGTGTCTGAGTCTTTCTCGCTGACAGAGGGCTTTTAAGCAATCCAATCTGGCCTATAGGTATGTACACCTCACCATGCTTTCAAAGGTTTGTAGTCCAACCTTAAATCACGCTTTTCAAAAAGGTTTGTGGTCCAACCTTAAACCACGCTTTTCAAAAAGGTTTGTGGTCCAACCTTAAACCACACATCAAAGGTTTGTAGTCCAACCTTAAACCACTCTTTCCAAAAGGTTACGGGTCTATCCTTAAACCCTGATTTCAAAAGGTTACGGGTCTATCTTTAAACCCCAATTTCAAAAAGTTTCGGGTCATCCTTAAACCCTGATTTCAAAAGGTTTCGGGTCATCCTTAAACCCTGATTTTAAAAGGTTCCGGGTCTATCCTTAAACCCCGATTTCAAAAGGTTTCGGGTCATCCTTAAACCCTGATTTCAAAAGGTTCCGGGTCTTTCCTTAAACCCCGATTTCAAAAGGTTTCGGGTCATCCTTAAACCCTGATTTCAAAAGGTTTCGGGTCATCCTTAAACCTTGATTTCAAAAGGTTGCGGGTCAATCCTTAAACCCCGATTTCAAAAGGATCCGGGTCTATCCTTAAACCCCGATTTCAAAAGGTTCCGGGTTTATCCTTAAACCCCGATTTCAAAAGGTTCTGGGTTTTTTCCTGAAACCCCGATTTCAAAAGGTTCTGGATTTTTTCCTGAAACCCTGATTTCAAAGGGTTCACAGGTCTATCTTCAAACCATGTTTTCCTCACAACATAAAGTCCTAAGTGGAAATCCTAAGCACTTTAAAATCCTGAGTGAAAAACATTATGTACCTCAAAATCTTGAGTGCAATTTGCCGTTCATAGGGTTTCAATCCCTAGGCGTACTTTTAGGGTTTTGGTCCCTAGTTGTTCCTTCTAGCTGTTGCTCCTATTGCCGTTCATAGGGTTTTAGTCCCTATGCGGGATCTTAGCTGCTCATAGGGTTTTACTCCCTAAGTGAAATTTCTGATGTTTACAGGGTCTTAGTCCCTAAATGTCACCAGAGTCTCTCTTTCCTTGCCCGGCGAGCTTCTGCAGCCCGGAGCACCTCATTGACCTAGCGAGCTTTCGCAGGCAAGAGTCCTCCTCTTTCCTTGCCCGGCGAGCTTTCGTAGCCCGGAGCACCTTATCGACCTGGCGAGCTTTCGCAGCCCAAAGTCCTCCTCTTTCCTTGCCCGGCGAGCTTTCGCAGCCCGGAGCACCTTATTGACCTGGCGAGCTTTCGCAGCCCAGAGTCCTCCTCTTTCCTTGCCCGGCGAGCTTTCTTAGCCCGGAGCACCTTATCGACCTGGCGAGCTTTCGCAGCCCAAAATCCTCCTCTTTCCTTGCCCGGCGAGCTTTCGTAGCCCGGAGCACCCTATCGACCTGGCGAGCTTTCGCAGCCCAGAGTCCTCCTCTTTCCTTGCCCGGCGAGCTTTCGCAGCCCGGAGCACCTTATCGACCTGGCGAGCTCTCGCAGCCCAGAGTCCTCCTCTTTCCTTGCCCGGCGAGCTTTCGTAACCCGGAGCACCCTATCGACCTGGCGAGCTCTCGCAACCCAGAGTCCCTTTCCTTACATAACAGGATTCATGTAGCCAAAGGCCCGTTCTTACACTGTACGTCTCCCTCTTCATTCAATCACAAGCCTGTCAATCATCTCATGCATCTTCTCATGCCCTCCATGAACAAAATTTAAGTGTCTCTTATCTTTGAATGGAACTTCTTCGAACTCCCCTTCAAAGAGAGGCAGCTGTTGACACCTAAATTTTGCTCAATTATTTAGGATTTTATCGCATAAAAATTAGGGTTTAATGTTTAACCCCTAAACCAAAAATATTTTCATTAAAACTGCATGGCATATAGTTGTTAGGTGTATTTGCATTAACAGGGCCTATTAGAACATATTTTCCATTTTCATTTTCAAAAATCAAAATTAAAAAAAATAAAAAAAAATTTAGTTAAAAAAAGGGGCCAGCATTGAATTAGTCAACGCTGGCCCCCAGCTGGCCCACTTCCTCTTCCCGGAGCGTGTTCAATGCTTCTGAAAAGGGGAGAAGCCAGAACAGAAATCGGGGAGGCGACGCAGGGGGGAGAAACGAAGAGAAAAAAAAGAGAGGGGAGAGAGAGTTCTGTGGGGGGAAACGCAAGAGCCGAGAGAGAGATCCAGGGCAGAGCAGGACGAGATCGGAGAGAGAGAGCGAGGAAGCCAGAAGGGAGAAATCCAGGAAGAAATGAAGAGAAAAGAGAAAGAGAGCAGGGAGAAATCGGCAAGAGAAAACAGAGAGAGATCCGAGAGAGGGAGAGCAGAGAGAGAGTCCGGAGAGTGAGATCGAGGGCGAATGGCCCCCGGTCGGTGACTACCGCACCTCCGCCGTGGTCGACGAGCTCCCCCCTGTCACGGTAGGTCCCGACCCGAGCTTCGCCGGGTTTTCTTTTGTGTTTGCTTTGATTCGGGGTGCTCTCCCGAGGATCCCAGCTCGCGGGTGTGCGAGGTGCGCGGCTGTAGCCCGATCTGCTGTGTTAGCCCTCCACACGCCACCACCGACTCGGGTAGGGACCGTGTCCGCCCCCCTGCTTCTATTTTTGTTCTTTCTCTTCTGGGGGTGTCGCTGGCCGGAGCTCGCGGCCGTTCGGCTCGCGCGAGTTCCGACCCGTGACACCTCGGGGTCGGTCCTACTACTCTGCGTGTTGTTGCGTGTGAGTTGCAGACGTGTTTAAGCCTCGATCGCGCTAAAATTCCTCGCTTTCGTTGACGCTCGCAAGATGTTTGATGTTTTGTCCGAACCAAATCTTTCTCTTCTGCCTTTGTTTGGTCTGTACTGGGGGTGTCGGGCGGTCCCGGCGTACCGCCGGTGACCACAGTGGTCTCGATGTACTACCGGTGGCCGCGGCTGTCCGGACGTGATCGTGGGAGGAGGTGGCCCGCCAGTCCTTCGCCGGGACTCGGCCGATCCGCGCCTGCCCAGTCCCTCGTCGGGGCTTGGACGACCTCGGCCGGTCGTCCGTCATCGCGACGTCCCTCGTCGGGGCGGCGAGGCGCCGGTTGCCAGCGCGTGGGCGAGTCGCGCCAATGGGGCGCGTCGGTGAGCCGGGCCGGACGTGCTGGTGGCGGCGGCTAGGGCGGCCGCGAGACGGGCAGGCACTCGGGCGTGCCGGGTAGGGTTCTCGCTAATCGGGTCGGCGGCCGCGAACCGGGTCGTTCGAATGGGTCGAAACCGGGTAGGGTTTGATCCTAAGGCTTTGTTCAAATGGGCTAGAATAGGTGGTGGGCCGGCGAGTTTAGTGCTTAGGGCTTTTTATTTTTCTAGTTGGGCTTTAGTTTGTTTTAAAAAAGGAGTTTCGGGTTGGGTCTTTCTTTTAAAAAAAAAAAAAAAATTTATCGGGCTCAACATATGAGCCCGGTTCGGTCGTGGACCCGGGCCGGCATGCCCGGGTCGGTCCCGATCCGGGTCGGATGTGGAGATCCGACCCGGATCCGGTTTCATATTATTTTAATATAAAAAATTAATTTTATTTTATTTTGTTATCATCATTATTTTTTAAAAAAAAAGATAAAAAAAAGAAAAGGCTCAAATTTTATTTTACTTTATTTTTATTATTTTAGAAAAAAATTCCAAAACAAAATTCAAAAATTTTTTCAAAAAAATTTCAAAATTTTCAAAATTTCAAAAAAAAATTTCAAAAAATTTTTTCAAGAAATTCGAAAAAAAAAATTTCAAAAATCCTTTTTTTAAAAAAAATAATAAAAAAATTAAAAAAATTCCGAAAAAAAAATTCAATTTTTGTTTAAAAAAAAAGTCAGAAGTTTTATTCGGGTTTTGAAATTGGGTTTTCTTGCCCTATTATATGTCAGTGTCATGTTTGATCGCACGTTGCTCGGTTCACACACTTTGAATTGCACGTTTAATTTAACCTTGCATGTAGTTGATTATGCATATTTAGGTTTAGATATTAATCGTTGCTTTCCTTGGCTTAGTTAGGAATGGAATTTTGAGACTTTCGATTAGCGAGAACATGTTAGGTGGTGAATTGAACAAGATCAGGTACCGAAAGGGCACTAGTTTGTCAATTAGTGTAATCAAGTCCCCGAACCCATTGAATCTCTGGTTCGTAGAAGTGAAGTATTTCTCCCGCGCTTCACTTGGGTGTCTAATCGACCCACCAAAAACCGATTAGTGGCGACTCCTAAATGAAATTGATTTGCATGTTAACAACTTTAATTTAAGTCGTGAATTGGTATGGGCTTGGGAGGGCTCGAGTTAGGTTTAACTTAGCAATCCAGTAGCCAAACCCCCTAAGGCCGCGGGGCCGTTTCGGGGAGGTCGCGCCATGATGTTTTTGCCCCGTCATGCTACTTCAGCAGGGGTGAGGGAAGGTCATTGCGCTCCACATTAAATTAGGTGTTTTCCATTCGTCATTGGTGGAAACGTTGCCTTCTTGATCAAGTGCATTTTGCGTTTTAGTCAGGTAATTTTGATGCATGTTGTCTTGTCCTGTTCATGTCGAGACTTTAATTCAAATCGATCCTGGATAAAAGGAAAGAATGTGTCATTTCTATACTAAAGTGATTAAACTTTGAGAACGAAATACACCCTTTTTCATTGAATTGGGCGACTCTAACATTCCATGCCCCCGGTCTATTCTCCCAATTGAGCATCTCCTTGTTGTGGTTTGTTAGCAAGATGTGTTGCCCCATGACACACTCAATCAGTGATTAGGCCATGTCGCATTTGACTCGGTTTCGAGCGCTTATACTTTTGTCTTTAGAAGAGGTGAATGTCGAATGAATCATTCATTTTACTTATTTGACAAACATGGATGGACGAGTCAGTTGTTATATGAGAAATTCCAATTGGAATGATTACAACCTTACCATCTCAAAGTATCATTTTGCGATTCCAACTGAGAAAGTGACCAAGCAAAGAAATATAAAATCTTAAACAAGTGTCCCTTTTTTTTAACTTATTTTCGTAACATTTTGAAAGTAAGGCATAAAAGCCTAATCCGAGGACTCAGTTTGAAGTACTACAAGTACTTTCAAAGACCAATGATATGAACTAAAACCTCATTATTCAAGGACGATAGTGCATGATTTACAAACACATCGATTGGATTCACGATTAAACCCAAATCAGAAAACACGATTCCCGATGAGAATAAAGACAAGGACATGGTACAAAAAACTCTTGCATGGAGGAATGCGATAAATAATTCTTGTCCTAGCTTTAAAGTCCACTTCTTGACGTGGTTAGGTGAGAGGATTTCAAAGAATGACCGTTGCGCATAACCTGCAAAAGGAAGACAATGTTAGTGTGTGAATGAAAAAGTGATTTTTCATTGATGCCGCCTCTTACAATGAAAGCGAGGCGACGATACATGCCTCCATGGTCCCTATTTGTGGGCATTTGGTATTTCACCAAGATTTTATCGTAAGAGAAGACATCATTAAAAGATCAAATTGCGACTATCAATTGAACGCCCCTTTTATTCCAAAAGCTTCGTTGCAAAATGTGGCATCAATTTTGAAAGACTGATTTGCGATTTCATTTTTGCAAAAATGAGGTGATTCTTATTTTAAGAAATTAATACACAAAAAGTGATTAGAATTTTGATTCCGAAATGTGAACAAGAAAGAATTTTGTCGAAAATATGATTTCAATTTTATGCCCCAAAATACAATCTTGACTGGGAAGAATTTCTGTACAAAATGTGATTTTAAGCTTATAATTTAAAATTTAGACAAGACCGTCTATTTTGTAGGGCCAAATCAGAGATGTTTGAGATTTATGCTCAAGGCTTACTATCAAGAGTGATTGCCTGAAATTTTCAATTATAAGCTTAGATCCCCTAGGGCATTCGATTGATTTCTGCGAATTTCAAAAATGAAAGTTTCAATTCAAAGTGACTAATAACGAGAGGAATCATACTTACAGCGGGTGACAATCGTTTTTTCTTTTTCTTTTTTTTTTAAATCACAAAGACACGCATATGCACTTGTGAGGTTCGTTTTCTATCTAGACAGTTTAACAAGGTGAAGCTAAGAGGGTGATCTGACTATCGCAGTCTCGCATTGGTGTCAGGCCCTCTTAACTTCGGCTCAGTCGAAAGAGATATCCTATGATCACGCGGTCTCGCGGACAAGGATAAACACTTACGACACCAAGAAAGAATTTTTCGGGGAGAAGTAAGGCAACATCTACATCGCAGTCTCGCGTTTAAGGCTGTATCTTTCTTAACACCATCCTAAAGTATCCTATCGTGGCCCAGGTCCGGCAGCATGGTTGTGTGTGCGACAGTATAGTGCTAAAGCATTTAAAGCATGCACAACGATTTATATGCAAACAATGCTTCAAGAATTCAAAAAAATAAATATTCATTCCCAAACCCTGAACCTGCAGAACAAAGGGTTAACAATCACTCATCACCTTATAACTCCCAACTGCAAGAACATTTTACACAATATTAGCGGACTTACCTTAGCCTTCACGATGCCCTGCCACAAGACAGGAGCAAATCGGCGTTTTATCAGGACAAGAGCAAACCCTCAGGTGCTCTACTGATATTTTTGAGTATTACGCGTAATTTCCACGGCATTACGCGGAAGGTGCGTGGAAATTTTGCAGTGCTTTGATAGATACTTGAGAGATCCAGCAAGACTTGACTTGACTTACACTTGCTTTTTCTATTAATAAGAAAAAAATAGAATGGAAAACTGACCACCCGGTACAAACATGCTCCTCGTGCTAATCCACGACTCAATAATAGATACATATCAATGGCCAGGCCCAGATTGTATAGGATTTGTTTGTAAGACGGTTGATATTCAAAGAGATTTCTCAAAAGATTTCTCCACGATCTGATATTTTTCCCAAGAGATTTCTCTAAAAAAAAAGCTAGATTCGTTGTGCCGCATCACGCCTAAAGATATCTTAGTCATCACTCTTAACTTGAGTCATTTTTATCTCTCTCCTTAGATTAATAATTTTTAATATTTTACACAACTCTTATTCTTTCGGTGTCATCTAGATGTTTCAGTCATCGGGTTCTCCAAAATCGAATAATTATAATGTGACATTTTTTAAACTTCTATTCCTTTTCTCTGCTGAACATTTTATTTCATGTTGACATTCTTTTTTTTTCTTAGCATTTTAGTCAAGATTATCACTTATTTTGTTGAGGGCCTATCATTAGTGATTGAATTTTAGGAACCAACAACTATATTACAATATCATGACTTTGATAAATTATATTGTTACATAATATTGCATCATAACATGTTAACATGTTATATATCATCATGACTTGATTGCATAACTATCAGTGAATATGCAATCAAATCCTCTGGCCAAGTTAAATTGCTAATAGGGAATTTAGTCGCTCACCAATCATCTTATGTGTCACAATCGACAGTCTAACGTGAACATACATTTTGAAAACAACATCGTTTTGCTTAAAAAAATGACCTTTGCTCCAATCTTACAAAAAAAAAAAACTCAGGCATAAAAAGCCCCAAAATTGCAAATCCCCAATCGGCGGAAAACCCCAAAGTGCAGCTCTCCGAATCGTAGAAATATTTGAATGGCTGTGGACCCACTTGTTAGACAAATATCTTCCAGATAGCATCAACAAGAGAATTGAGATAATGGCAACCAAGAATATGACTCAACAACTATAAGCCCATCAAGAAGTAGAGATACTAGATATACTTTTTTCTTTTCGATCAAAAAAAAAAAGAGGAGACGTATTACTGGGATTTGGCGTGCATATAAAACCTTTAGATTACCACAAATTGTCTGCATGAGTGATGTAATTTAGCATTTTCTTCCAATAGACACAGTAATTAATCAGGAAAGCCGTGATGCAGGAAGGTGCCATGACTGCCTGCAACTATAAATATGATTGGACTTCCCAGTAAATAAAATAGTTGAGACGTGTCAGAGTGGCCGACGGAGAGAATTCTTTTGAACTTATTGTAGCATCGGAAAGGAGCAAGTAAAATTGCAGAAGGATTTGACCCAAAAAAGGAAATTTTGTTTTTGTAGAAGGCAAAAGTGAAGCTTCGTAGTTCAGACAACAACCAAAACAGAAAATGACTAAGTCACCACCAACGAGAAAATATTGCATTGGTAGGTCTACTCAATGGATGACACGTGGAGCCACGTGTCGTCCATGGCTCCATCTCCAGAGCCTCATCGGTGATTCCAATTCATCAGTTGACTCCTTTCTCTCTCACTCACGATCATGCTGACGTGCCATGAACGGTGCCAAATCCCTGTTGGAATCAAAAAAGGATATATAGAAACTTTGATGATTCTGGTGAGAAGCACATAATTACACAAACGAAAGAGAATAATATTCAAAATATTTTTTGCGGAGGCTTTACACTGAGGAATACAAGCTTTGCTCTCAACTCTCTTTTTATGGCTTTCCACACACTTACAAATGGGGAGGGGACATGTTTATTTATACTACTCCTAGGATGGTGAGGTTTTCTTGAAGACCAAATTTAACTTGACAAACTTGATGACCAAGTTTGAATCATCTTGTGGCACAAGATTGATTCAAACTTGCTCCTCAAGAAATAGTTACAAAAGACAAAAAACAATTTTAATATTTCTAATTGCCTCCCTTAAAAAATTGATTTTGAAAATCAACAACACCCAGCATCGTCTTCAATTTTTCGAACAAATCTGCCTTCAATGGTTTCGTCAAGATATTTGCAATCTGATCCTCGGATCTATATAAATCAAGTTTAATCTCACCATCTTTGACCAGCTCATGAATATAATGATACTTGATGTCTATGTGTTTGCTCCTGTCATGAAAAGCATGATTCTTGGCTAATGCAATCACCTACTTGTTATCGCACATCAATTTTGTAGGACCTTTCTGTTCATGCATCAGTTCACAAAGCATCCTACGAAGCCATATCCCTTGACACGCTGCTGAAGCTACAGCCATGTATTCTGTTTCAGTTGTTGAGAGCGCAATAACTTGTTGTTTTTTCGAGGATCAATAAATTACTCCTGATATAAAAAAAATGCATATCCGGAAGTGCTCTTCCACGTTTCAATATCTCCTACCCAATCACTATCTGTATATCCCACTAAATTGAAATTGTCAGTGTAAGAATATAAAATTTCATGATCACGAGTTCCACTGACATACCGTAGGATTCTTTTTGCTACTTGCAAATGTGATTGGTATGGTTTTTGCATGAATCTGCTGATAATTCCCACTCCATAGGTAATATCTGGCCTAGTAGAGGCCAAATATCTCAAACTGCCAACAATGCTTTTGAAATAAGTGGGATTTATCAGTTCACCGATTCCTTCTTTCTTCAGCTCCAACTGTTCTACAACGAGAGTTCGAATTGGCTTGGGCGATTCCATTTTCAATCGCTTCAAAATATCATTAGCATATTTCTATTGTGAAATAATATGCCATCATTTGTCTACTTCACTTCAAGACCCATAAATAGAACATCAATCCAAAATCTCTCATCTCGAATTGGTTAGTCATAGCCTCCCTGAATTTAGCAAACAACTTTTCATAGCTTCCTATAAATATCAAGTCATCAACATAAAGACATACCATTATTATGTTACCGTTAGTATTTGACTTGATATACATTGTATGCTCATACAGCACTTTTGAAAATCATGCCCTAATAGGTACGTGTTGATCCACGTGCACCAAGCACGATGTGCCTGTTTTAGCCCATATAATGCTTTCTTCAATTTGTAAACTTGATTTTCATGCCCTTTCTTCTCATAACCCTGTGGTTGCTCCACATAGACTTCCTCTTCAAGAACACCATTAAGAAATGCTGACTTCACATCCATTTGATGGATCTTCCAACAGTTCTAAGTTGCGAGTGCTAAGACCATCCGAATGTTATCCATTTGAGCTGCTAGTGCAAATACTTCAAAATAATCAATACTTGGCGTTTGCTTATAGCCTTTCATGACCAGTCTGGCTTTGTAACGGTCCACCTGACCGTCGGGTTTGTACTTCGTCTTGTACACCTACTTGACACCAATGGGCTTCTTACCACGTGGAAAAGAAGTTAGCGCCCATGTGTCATTCTTTTCAATGGAGTGGATTTCTTCATTCATTGCTTAGATCCACTTTTCATCTACAACTGCTTAATCATAAGATATAGGGTCACATTCAGCAAATAAACAAAAGTTTACCATAGTTTCATCAGTGATTTCATCACTATTACTATCATTGTTCCTTGTGACCACATAATCCTTGAATTTTACTAGAGTCTCTCGCAATCGTTGTGAACGACGTAAAGATGGTTCTGAAGCTGTCGTCAGGGAAGAAAATGAACCACCAGTCGAAGATGATGGAGGTTTTTCAGTATCTCCCTCTAATGGTTCATCTTCGATGGTAATGTTTTTTTGGTCACCTTTTTGGTTCCAGTCCCATGCTTCATTTTCTAAAAATTTGACATCCCTGCTGATGATCACCTTTTCGGTGACTGGGTTATACAGATTATAACCTTTAGTTGTGTCATTGTAGCCAATGAAGATGCACTTCTCGCTTTTGTCGTCTAACTTCTTCCTCTGTTCATCTGGTATATGGGGGTATGCCACGCACCCAAATACTCGTAGGAATGAAACATCTGGCTTGTTGCCATTCCAAGCCTCTTCTGGAGTTCTTCCAAGAACACTCCTTGTTGGACACCTATTTAGCACAAACACAGTACAAGCAACAGCTTCTGCCCAAAATTTCTTTGGCAAATCTTTAGCCTTTAGCATGCTCCTTACCATTTCAAAAATCATTCTATTATTTCTTTCTACTGTACCATTTTGCTGAGGAGTATGGTTAGCTATTAACTAACGTTTTACTCTATGAATTTTATAGTATTTGTCAAATTCATTGGAAGTAAATTCTCCACCTCTATCTGATCTCAATGCCTTCAGATTAAAGCTACTAAGTTTCTCAACATAGACTTTAATTTCCTTAAATTTGCCAAAAGCTTCTGATTTTTCTCTTAAGAAATATACCCATGTTTTTATGATAAAATCATCAACAAAAATTAGCGTGTACCTTTTTTTTTCAATTGATTCCACCTCAATAGGGCCACATATATTTGTATGCACCAACTCTAAAGGCTGTTTGGCTCTTCTAGCTTTTTCAACTGGAAAGGATTCTTGATGCTATTTTCCAACGAGAGATCCTTCACATGGGTGGTCTAGACTGTCGATCAAAGGCATGCCGGTCATCATCTTTTTCTGGACGAGTAATTTTAGTCCATGAAAATTTAGATGACCGAATCGAAGATGCCACAACCACTTGCTATCTTTTGTCATCGCTTGAAAACTCAACAGAGTATTCGTCTAAAGGGACAGAGGGAACATCCGGTTCTTTGTCATCTGCGCCGTTGTGATCAACTTATTGTTTACACCTCTGATAGTGCAAACTCCATTTTCAATATTCACTTTGCGATCTTTTTTGGAAAGTTGCCCAACACTAAGTAAATTCCAGAAAAGTCCTGGCACAAAGTAAACGTCCGCAATAGTAACATTAGTACCATTTTTTGATTTGATATCAATGTTACCTTTGCCCAAAACGGGAATTTTTTTATTTATTTCCGAAGTTGACTTCACCACGAACTATCTCGGCTAGCTACGAGAATAGCTCCTTTCGGCCGCACATGTGATTACTACACCCGGTATCGAGATACCATATATTTCCATGGCACTCGAGTCATCCGTTTTGCATGCTAACACCACGTTTTCATCAGCATCAACATGTACACGTTCTGGCTGCTCGTGCCCTATATTTGCTCGGCATTTTGATTTGTCATGTCCGAATCTATTACACTTAAAACACTTGACCTTTGATTTGTCACGTGTTTTATACCTTCCTGTGGAATTCGAATTTCTGCCTCTACCTCGGCCTCCTTTGCTACCTCGACCTCCTTGATAGCCTCCTCGACTTGATGGAACAAACCGACTTTGCAATGCTTGCTCAGGATTCAAACCGATGGACTTCTGATTCATTCTTTGCTCATGCGAGCATAATGAACCCATCAACTGCTCCAATGTCATGGTTGATATATCTTGGCCTTCTTCGATTGCCGTAACAACGTAGTCAAACTCTCAGTCAAAGACCTTAAGATTTTTTCTACAACTTGAACATCTTGGAGTTCTTCACAATTAACTTTCAGTTGATTAACGATGGTTTGCACACGATCAAAGTACGACGAGATAGATTCAGAGTCATTCATGCGTAAAGACTCAAAATCTCCTTGAAGTGTTTGGAGCCGTACCTGCCTAACACTAACACGATCATCACCTTTGTAGGTTTTTTGCAAAATATTCCATGCTTCTTTTGTGGTCTCCACACTCGATATTTTTTCAAATATTGGTTCATCCATGGCTTGAAAGATCGCATATAATGCTTTCTGATCTTTCTTTCGAAACTCCACCAAAAAGTCGTTCTCCTCCTTTCTTAAAGCCTCGAATTCTTCAGCATCGGCTACTTCGGTGTAGCCATTCTCCACTAGATTTCACAAATCCTGTGATTTGAAGAGAACCTTCAACTGGACGGACCAGTTGTTGAAATTCTTTCCATTCAACTTTAGAAGTTGTAATTGAATGGAACTGGTGGATGTCATTGATAACTCTGATACCAATTGTTGGAACCAAAAAAGAATATAGAGAAACTTTGATGATTTTGGTGAGAAGCGCACAAATACACAAATGAGAGAGAATAATATTCAAAATGCCTTTTGCGGAGGCTTTACACAGAGGAATAAAAGCTTTGCTCTCAACTCTCTCTTTTTATGGCTTTCCACACACTTACAAATGGGGAGGGGACATGTTTATTTATACTACCCCTACGGTGGTGAGGTTTTCTTGTAGACCAAGTTTAACTTGACAAACTTGAAGACCAAGTTTGAATTAGCTTGTGGCACGAGATTGATATAAACTTGCTCCTCAAGAAATAGCTACAAAAGACAAAAACAATTTTAATATTTTTAACAATCCTTAGCTGTTTCTGTCAGGGCAATCGAGCACAAGGTCTACGCTCGTGTCGGTCTTTTGGGGAACCCAAGCAACGTCTATAGTGGCTGCACCATCTCTCTTAACCTCGGCAACTTCTAGGCTTCAGTCCTTACATCCAACCGACAAGCTCGTCATCACGCCTTAACCCCGTCTACGGTCTTGTCCACTTTAATTCTCTTAATCATCTTACAAGGTTCGTCTCAATGTGTGTGCGATCTGGGTTTTGGTTTGATTCTTCTGGAATGACGTTGAGAAGTTGTGTGGACTCCTCTTTTGCTGTGATCGTCATGAAATTATCTACAATTTACTTTGTCGCCATCTAGGTTTGTTACGATTCTCTTGCTTGTGCTTGAGTTTTGGAAATGTGGTTGGAAGTTGTGCACTGATGAGTTGATGATTAGTGTAAGAGCAACATTGTGTGTCCAATCTCTGCAACTGCATTTGGAGAAATCCTATGAGTTATTTGTATGTTCTTGCTGTCTGAGATGATTGATTCAAAATGGGTGCGAACGTCGGTGAATCGGCTGCAAAGTGAAGGATACTGTGGAGGAGTTCGTTTGCTCATGGCCCTCTGTAAACTTTTTCAGAGTTATTACAAGAATAACAACATCGATCTTTATGGAGATAATTTCACATCTCTCTTACAAGACATGTCACGCCCCGAACCCTACATACGCACAACATCCCACTATGGTCGTCACGGTGCGACATTCTAAGACTCGTCGCCGACCCTTCATTTTATCTTTTAATTATGCATGCGGAAGCGATAACAACCATTTCCTGGACAACTACAACAAATAGGGATAGATAGGAAAACGATTCACAATAGTTAAACAACAACACTATTTTTAGTGTTCACTTGATTAACCCCCACGAACATTTTTACAGGCCCACTTCAGGCATCACCACAAAAGCCAACAAAAAGGTGCCAGGCTGGGGTCAATCTACTTCACCAACAGGTCGATCCCGAAAAGCTAGCTTCCAGACATCCTGAATCAAACTGGGTGCAACAACATACTAAGAGCGTGAAAAATGGTTAACAACAACAAATGAGACAAAAGTCTCAATAAGTTAACGGCCTCAGCCCCGTTTAGAAGGCCAACTCGCACGGGGGTCCCTAATCACGTGACCACACACTAGACACAAGTCATTAATTAACCATAGGCATCCTTACCCTGCTTTGGCACACATATAATGCATGACATAGGTAGTCGTATGCTACAGCGATGCATCAAACATATCACATAACCAGAGCATATAATAAGAATTCGCATACATCAATGCATCACAGTCGCGCGTGTCTCGATTATAAGGCAAAACTCACTTGAGCACGTCCCATACCATACCTAGCAGTTTCTACCCCATAATCAAGCACTGTGCATCATACGTATTCCAGTTATTATGCCACCTCGGAGCCACTACACATCAAGCGATCTGCAACAAGATGACAGTCTTCCGACATGACTGGGCTCTGTCCCGCCCTGTCGGGTACAGCTATGTCAAACGATCTACAGTAAGACAGCATTCCAATACGGCAACATCAAATGATCTACAGTAAGATGGTATCTCATAAGGAGCATCAAGTTCGACCTCGGGCTACGACAAGGCATCCGCAATATCGGTAATCCAGATAATCTCCAGGCATCCGATAAATCGAGTATTGTCAAGCGATCTACAGCAAGGCCCCGATAAATTAGGCATCGTCAAGCGATCTACAGCAAGACAGCTCCGACGTGTGACCACATAAGCACACAAGCATTTAGGCCAATTCTTATCTTTTCATTTAGCCAGTGCATACATGAATCGTGCTCACATCAATGTCACACAACTATATCAAGTGGTCACACATGCAAACAGTCAATCAATTCTTGCAAGCTTCGATGCCAAACACGTTTATCTACCACAAAGCATCACCATCATTTCTTGGCATAACAATAAAATAATTTCATTCCAAAAATCTCATAAATTTTCCTTAGAAACTTCCATTCAAAATAATTTGTCATATAATCAAATTAATACGACGATTCACGGCACAATCACCACCATTCAAGCATAGAAATCATAGTTTGAGATTAAAAATTTTTCGAAATAATAATAAATAAATTCGAAAATTAATTATTTCATAATATCCTAAAATAATTAATTTTCAAAGATTCAAAATATTTTCTCGAATCATAATCATTCAAATCATGTGCCACATTGTCGCGACCTACCCCTCGAGGGCCGAACTCGGACGAGGCGGGTTTAGAGATAATTGTTCATGAAACGGTTCATATGGCACCTCATAAAAAATGATTTTACTGAAGTGTAAATCTTTTGTTTAGCCATATGACCCATTGATCATGAACGTGGATTTTCCCTAAATCCATATCTCGCGTGACAGCGGATCGATTTTATTTTATTAGGAGTCGCCACTAGCCTAGGTCGGGGGTCGGCTAGAATACCCAACCGAAACGCGGGAATTTCGTTTCGGTTTCTACGAAAACCAGAGATCAAAGGTTCGGGGACTAGCTTACGTTAATATTTCTATTAATGCCCTTTCGGTACCGCTAAACTTAACATGGTTGTTATCTAAGTCGTCATGCATTTGTTTTTTACCATTTTCATGCCAAAGTCTTAGTCCACTAGGTGATCATGCATCTTGTTTTTTGTATTTTCATTTATGATTCTAAACTAATCATATCTTAGTCTATAAAAAGAAAGAAACAATCAATTGTATTGAAAGACATTTCATAAGGTAAAACACTCGATGTATTTAAAAAGACCAGCTAATTCTAAGTACTAGAAAGTAAAATCCCGCAACTCGTCGGGTATTTATTACAACACGAATTGAAAACCCGAGACATGATCGGGAATGAATGAATTAGGTACAAATTGAAACCGGATTGGACATCGGTTTGGCACCATCATCAAATGAGTACAAATCGAGACCGGATTTGGACATCGGTCAATCACCTTGGTCTTTTCGATTTCGGATTATCCTCCCATGGACCGCCTCTCGGGTGTCGGTGTTTACATCCATAACATTCATTCATAACAAATGACATATGAAAGAACAATGATGCAATCAATTCACTAATTAAGCACGGGCCTCGGGATCGGCCTTTGTTTTTCATGCGTTTCGATTCATCACCCACCTAATCACTTAACATTGTTTGATTAATGGTTAATGATAATGGGCTACCATTTGCATTCACAAAACGGCAACTCATATCAATTAACCCCTAAAGTCGGGTTCTAATGACCATGAATGGGCTACCCGCCGAACATGCACCGGGCCTAACATTCATCTAACAAACACATGCATAGCAATATAATGAGCATACATTCAAGCCCATGGGCCTTATTTCGAAATCAATCAAACAATGAGAAGTGGGCTTTATAAAAAAAAGACCACTTATTCAATTAATGCCTAATTCGGATTGATTCTGTTCGATTGTGATTAACTACCCTAATGACGTCCAAATGAAGTGATTCAGGTGTCATTAGAAAGCTTATGACATGAGGATCAAAAGTCAAGAAGACAATTTTTTCTAAATCCTAACCGATTTTCCCGAAAATTTCGAATTTGGTCTCAGTGACAGGCTGGATTCGATTCTGTTACGAATTTCAAAATAATGGCGGGAAAAATAACAAACATTATCAAAAACGTGTGAAAATTTTTGTGTGGTTAGGATTCCCTGTGTGCAACAACTTTCATGTTTTGAGTTTTTGCTAAAAAGCCCTCGAAATGTTTATAAAATTCAATTTTCGCGAAGGACTCAATTGCAAATGGAATTTTAACCCGTGAAGACTTTTCATGAGATTTTAAGCAAATTGACCCCACAAAAATTGCTATTAGGTCCTCAAAATTTCCAGTTGACATAATGAGACCCCAATGAGCAACTTAGTAATTTTAATTTTTTGCAAAAAAGGACCCTAACTTTATCAAATTCGGAGAAACATCTTTTGAACTTCAAAGGAATGAAAATCGTGAAAATTCCTTTTGAAAATTCAAATGATCTCCAATTTTGATGAAATTAGTATCAATAGAAAGATCTCGATCTCAGGAAGAACTTTCGTGAAGAAAATTTTTTCATATCTCGAACACACGAATTTATGAAAATCGAAGAACACACGAAGGTCGACTGAAATCAGTATGTTGCCAGATTCATATGCAAATGACGTTGCAGATCGTACGGGGCTAACATGCTCAAAATTTTGTGAAACTTTTATGGTGAACAGATCAGGATGTGTTCTACAACTCTCATGAAGGAAGTTTTTCCAGAAAATGATCGTAAAAAATCATAAAAATCATCAAACAGCACAACGTCAATCAGTAAAACATCAGAACAGACTTGAGCAACATGTTTCAGATTCTGATCCTAACTTCTAAAAGTGTTTTGACATAGCAAATCAAGTCTGATCGAGGCATATGATATATCAAATCGAAGCTTAAGACGAGCTCTACAACTCTCTAGTTTATCACTTCATCAGATTTCGACGTTAACAAGCTCCAATCAGCATATCAAACCAACAGGTTTCACTGGACACGAATTTACAGAATTGTGTTCAAGTGCTCTTACCTTGTCTCACAATGATCCAATGCTCAATCGAGCGATCCGGCCTCCGTATTCAGACCAGAAATGACACGGAGAAGCCTTGGAAAGCTCGGCCAACCTATGACAATAGAGAGTATGAAATAATGTGAAAATTGACTCGTTTTCTCACAAATAGACTAATCAGTAAAAATTGAGGTTAAGGATGCGATACGGTGGCTGTTCGATGAGAGGCCGACCATCACAGTGACGTGAGAACACCAAGGGAGGCTGTCGGATTCTCTGGATCACCGGAAGAGGTCGCCGGAGGGCCGGTTCAGCCGGTTGAGCCGGCTGATCACATCACCGGCGATAAAGCCGGTGATGATGCCGAGAAGAAGATCTCGCCGGAGGGAGGTGCTCCGGCCACCAGCGAAGGCGACTGGTGTTGCGACTGGACCTAGGCCACCGTGGGGGACGTCGGTGGGGCAACGGCTTGCCGGAAAGTGGCCGGCAAGGAGCCGGAATTGGCTGCGCCGAGAGGAAGCTCGAGAGAGAGAGCTGATCGTGAGAGAGAGGGAGAGAGAGAGAGAGAGAGAGAGAGAGAGAGAGAGAGAGAGAGAGAGAGGAGAGAGAAACCAGATCTGAAAATGAAACCCCCCTTTGATTTTTGGAGGGAAAAACACTATATACTTCCCTCAACTTTGAATTTTAGCCCTTAGATTGATCCAATGGCCCAAAATGCATCCTTAATGATTAAGAATATTTCTTAATGGCTAAGGATTGGTGACATGGCATCATGGATGGACATGATCAATTCTAAATGAATGGCCATGATTGATTTGCTTATCCCCTAATTAATTTGCTTAATCTTTAAAGAAGGGCATTTTTGTCATTTTCGCGCTCAAGAAAATGTGACCGACCTTGGTTGGTCCGAATGGATTATCGATCATCAAAATTTTCAACCGGAAAATGGCTAGTTTGATCGGATTAGTTCAATTTGAATCAAACCGATTTGAGTCGATTAGCCCTGAATTTGGGTAATTGCATGACTAAGCTCATCTAACAAATTTAATTGGAGTCCAATTAACCAAATTGAATCCCAATTCATCAAATTGAATATTAGTCTAGAGTGGGTCAAGTTGAATTGCACTAATTAGACCAATTACTCTTAGACTTCCTAATCATTGGATCACTAAATTGATCAAATTGACTCAAATTCATGTGAATCTCTTAAAATTGATTTTGAATTTGGATTTCATCTAAGAAATCAGGCTCATTCGTGCCTCAATTGCGCACATCATGAAGAATTGATCAAAATCACTGATTAGGGCCAAAATTGGGGGTTTTTGTGTTTGGCTTGAAATCACGAAATTGGTTCAGAAATTGAATATAAAATGACCTCTAGATCAAATGTCGTGAAGAAAACTAACCTAAAAAATGACTAGAAATTAAGTAATTTCATTTTTGGCCGATTTGAATCAAATTCCGCAATTTGGGAAAAAGTTGATTCTAAATCGATTTTTGTAAAATTTCTAATGCCAAAGGTAAATTGGATGTAAAATAAGATAATTTTTGGATTTTTATATTTTTCAATTTTTTGGTCAAAGGTTTGACCAAAAGTCAAACCCTAGTTGACTTTTCACTAGGAGCTTGATTTTATGATCAAATCTTTGAATTTTTCTAAAATTTTCACTTCTAAAGTGAAATTGGACTTGAAAGAAATCTTTTTATGTGAAAAGCCCCAATTTGACCTAGGGTTGACTTTTAGTCAAAGGGTTGACCAAAAAGTCAACGCAAAAGTCAACCATTTGACTTTTCGGGTTTTTGCATGAAATGAATAGAAAATCACTTACAAAAGCTAGGCCAACAGACGGAATTAAAAAACGACACTTTTTGCTCAAGAAACGGGCTCCGTCGCGATCGAAAACCATAATCTCGAATTTTCTATTTTTAATGACGCATCGGCTAAAAATTAGGTGTCAACAGCTGCCCCTCTTTGAGTGGGAGTTCGAAGAGGTTTCGCTCAAAGACCAATTGGCACCTGCAAATTTTTAGTCGATTCCACTTGGGAAAAAGAAAATAAAGACAAAGACATTTGATCAGAGTCTTACCTGAAGCACTTACCGTTGAATTGTCAGACCATTCATGTGTTTTTCTCTTCTCTCTCTCATGTGATGGAATGAAGGAAGAAAGGAAACAGAAATGGTTTTATGAGAAATCTATGGTTTAAGGAAAACCAAGAACCAAAGGACAAGGTTTAAGGATGACCAGGAACCTAAGGTAAGGTTTAAGGATGACCTAGAACCGAAGACAAGATTTAAGGATGACCTAGAACCGAAGACAAGATTTAAGGATGACCTAGAACCTAAGGTAAGGTTTAAGGATGACCAGAAACCTAGAACAAGGTTTAAGGATGACCAGGAACCTAGGACAAGGTTTAAGGATGACCAGGAACCTAGGACAAGGTTTAAGGATGACCTAGAACCTAAGATAAGGTTTAAGGATGACCAGGAACCAAAGGTAAGGTTTAAGGATGACCAGGAACCTAAGACAAGGTTTAAGGATGATCAGGAACCTAAGGTAAGGTTTAAGGATGACCAGGAACCAAAGGTAAGGTTAAGGATGACCAGGAACCTAAGGTAAGGTTTAAGGATGACCAGGAACCTAAGGTAAGGTTTAAGGATGACCAGGAACCAAATGTAAGGTTTAAGGATGACCAGGAACCTAAGGTAAGGTTTAAGGATGACCAGGAACCAAAGGTAAAGGGTTATGGTTTAGGCTGACCAAAAACCGACAATGAAAGTTATGGTTTAGGCTAACCAAAAACCGAAAATAAAAGTTATGGTTTAGGCTAACCAAAAACCGAAAATAAAAGTTATGGTTTAGGCTAACCAAAAACCGATCCACTGGGGAAAGATATTTCGAAAAAAGTTCCGAGATTGTTTAACAACAAATCAAACAGAATTTTTCAACTTTTGGTGAAAAGCACCAATTATCAAAATCCTTAAGAGGAAATTTTAACAAAATGATCTTTGAATAACCATCTAAAGAGGTTAGATAAAAATGCCACAATGGAAATAACCTAATCAAAAATGTCTTTCACACTGGCTCTCATAAAGGCTTTGATTCTCATTCATCGATGTGGGAAAGCTATTCAATTCTCACTGGTGATGCCTCACGAATCTATGTCAAAGGTTTTCGGAAACATTCACATTGAATACAAATTGATTGATCAGAAAGGTCTTTCGAAAGGACCGTAATATAGGTTTGGTCATGGGCTTATACAAAGGGTATTTGCTTTGAGGCCAAAAACAGAAATATACCATCAATATCTTCAGCGGGTTTACAAGTCAAGAACCTTGAAGATAAGACAAGATAAGATTACTTCCACTCCTTCTAGCGGTAGTTTCTTTATGAAAACTTTACATCAACTCAAACCATCTCAATCGGAAGAGACTTCGGAGAGGGTTGTAATGTCGGTTCGGGTTAGGCTCAAAAGGCTTGAAATTTGATAGAAGGGGTTTGAAAGAAGAATGATGATTATCTTGGCATCATTACCAAATCATTCAAATCTGACATCATTTGATTCTTGAAAATCAAAATGTCTCGAGAGTCCATTTTTCTTGCAACATAAGAGCTTTGCTCTTTCTAAGCATCTTTTGCAATGAAAATTTTGCTTTTATCATAAGCATGTTGCTTTTTTTTGCTTTTGCTTTTGATTTTGCTTTTGACTTTGATACATTTTTTCATGGGCATTGGCCTTGCTTTTACCAGGCACACTGCTTTTTCATGCCCTATAATATTTATCTTTTGAGTTCTCTAGACTCTCGAGACACTTTTTACATATTCACCAATTTCTCTAAATTTTCTTGGTAAATCATATGCATTGCCCCAATGTAGGGAGATAATCAACATTTTGGGTTTTGAAATGAACATGCTTAAGGCTCAATTTGGCTAAGCAAATGATAAGTGTGTTTGGGGTAGAGGAAAAGAATGCTCTTCTTCACTTTGGGATGCTTCGAGCTTCCATAAAGATCCATCTGAAACTATCACAAGAAGGTTGATGCAAGTGAAAGCAATAAAATCTTTCTTAATCTTTTTGCTCAAAAAATAATCAACCATAACTTCTTGTTTTGCCCCAATGTGGGGTGGTTCTTGACAGGGATATTTTGAGAATTCTCCTTATTTGGCTCAAAGTGGCTAGCAAAGGATAACATGAATGTTTAGGATAGAGAAATGAAATGCCTTTTATCATTTCAATCCATGTATTCAATGTGAACGAACCCTACATCCTACGACATGATTTTTTTCGTTCAATTCTCTCAAAATGAGTGTATGGACGTGTTTAGTCAAAGGTTTGCCTTTTATCATCTTAGGCATTTCCATTCGGCATTTCTGAAAAATCCTCTTTTTGTTTTTCCAAAGGATCATTTGGTTAAATCTCCCGTCTGTGGGGAATTTTGATAAATCAATACATTTGATTTTTGATTTTTGATTGACCTTTTTATTCCTCTAGGGAGAAAATTTTAAACTTGAAAGACCTTTTGGACAGAAAAGGTTTTCACACATAGGCTCTACTTCCTAAATTCTAGGGAGAAGATTAATTTTAGGTAGCCACTTCCTCAGGCTTGACTTCTTGAGGTTTGGAATAACTTCCCTGGGGAACAGTTGAGTACCTACAAAATGAACAAATATGCAAAAATGCCATGTATGCATGAAATGCATGATGCAAATGTTCTAAAGTGACTTGGATTCAGTCCAAAGCAACTCGAAACTTTTCATTCAGGGAAAATATTTCTTGACAGCATCAGCGTTTACAGGTTTTGGCAACTCTCGGCCATCCATTTCTACAAGAATCAATGCTCCACCAGGCAACACTTTCTTGATGACATACGGCCCTTCATAATTGGGGGTGAACTTTCCACGATCTGGAATAATGGGTAAGACTTTCCTCAAAACCAGGTCATTGATCTCAAAATGCCTGGGTCGAACTTTACGGTTGAATGACTTAGCTACTTGCTTTTGGTAGCTTTGTCCATGGCATAGGGCTTTTACCCTTTTTTCATCAATCATATTTAGCTGTTCAAATCTTTGTTGAATCCATTCTGCTTCGGAAAGCTTTATTTGCGAAAGTACCCTTAGTGAAGGAATTTCCACTTCCACAGGTAAAACTGCTTCCATCCCATATACCAATGAGAATGGTATTGCCCCAGTCGAGGTGCGAATGGAAGTTCGATAAGCCATTAACGCGTACGGCAACCGATCATGCCAGTCTCGATAATTTTCTGCCGTCTTGGACAGAATTTTCTTTATATTCTTGTTTGCCGCCTCCACAGCTCCATTCATTTGTGGGCGGTAAGGAGAAGAATTCAAGTGGCGAATGTGAAATTTATTGAGTAGCTCATCCACTACTTTATTATTCAGGTTTGACCCATTATCCGTGATAATTGCTTCGGGAACCCCGTATCGAGCAATAATGTCTCGACGAATAAATTTTGCCACACTTCTCGCAGTGACGTGAGCATAAGAATTGGCTTCGATCCATTTGGTGAAGTAATCAATAGCCACTAGAATGAAGCGGTGTCCATTTGACGCTTTAGGATTAATTGGTCCGATAATGTCAATCCCCCACATTGAAAAAGGCCATGCCTCGGACATCTGATGTAATTCATTTGGGGGAGCATTGATTTTGTCCCCGTAAATTTGACATTGATAACAACATCTAACATGTTGAATGCAGTCGGCTTCCATGGTTAACCAATAATAACCTAGCCTCATGATCTTCCTTGCTAGAAGATGGCCATTCATATGAGGACCACATTCTCCTTCATGTATCTTCTTCATTAATAAATTGGCCTCTTTGGTGTCTATGCACTTCAGCAGGACTGAATCAAAAGATCTCTTGTACAAAGTACCTCCACTAAGAAAGAATTTGGAAGCTAATTTAGCCAAGTATTTTCGATCCGTAGCTTGACTTCTTTGGGGAAATTTTCCCTCTCGAAGGTAATTCATGATGTCATAGTACCATGGTTGACCATCGAGTTCTTCTTCTATAACCATGCAATACGAAGGCTCTTTTAAGACATCGATTTGCAAAGGATCAATGTTCAATCCATCAGTTACTTGTAACATTGAGGATAATGTTGCCAAAGTATCAGCAAATTGATTCTGAGATCTTGGCAAATAATCAAATAAGATCTCTTCGAATTCTTCCACCAAGTCTTTAAGATACTCATGATAAGGAATCAGTTTTGAATCACGAGTTTGCCATTCACCTCCTGTTTGGAGGATAATAAGCGCGGAATCACCATAAACTTGCAATCTCTTAACCTTCGTATCAATGGCTAATTGAAGACCGAGGATGCAAGCTTCATATTCTGAAATGTTATTGATACAAGGAAATACCAACTTTGCGGCTACTGGATAATGCTGACCCGATGGGGATATTAAGACTGCTCCAGTACCTGAACCGGAGAGGTTAACGGCTCCATCAAAATACATGACCCACTTGTCTTGTGACACCAGATGGATTCTTTCATCAATTTCATCCCAGTAGTCTGACTTTAAGGGATTTTCAGCCAACATATCAGCTATGGCTCGACCTTTGACGGACTTCTGAGACATGCTCTGGATATCAAACTTAGAGAGCAATATTTGCCATTTGGCAAGCCTTCTAACCAGTGCAGGCTTTTCCAAAAGATATTTGATAGGATCGTTTTTATTCACAAGCAGGATGCGATGGTGAAGAGTGTATTGCCGTAGTCTGTGTAGTATCCAAATTAAGGCTACACATGTTTTCTCAACTTTTGGGTATTGAGCTTCACCAGAAGTAAACTTTTTGCTAAGGTAGTAAATAGCACGTTCTATTCCATCCTCTGATCTCTTCTGCGCTAACATAGCTCCCAAAGACTCATCGTGAATGGTGAGATACAAAATCAAAGGTATACCTGAAACAGGCGGTACCAAAACTGGTGCCTGTGAAAGATATTGCTTCAATTGTTGAAAGGATTTCTGATAATCTTCGTTCCATTCAACTTTGGCATTCTTTTTCAATAGCTTGAAGAATGGTTTGGCTGTTTCTGATAACTGGGAAATGAATCTTGCAACATAATTCAATCTTCCCAACAAGCTTCGAACTTCCTTAATAGTAGAAGGAGGTTTCAAATCACAAATGGCCTTCACTTTCGAGGAATCAATCTCGATGCCCTTGTTACTAACCATAAATCCAAGGAGCTTTCCAGACTTTGCCCCAAAAATACACTTAGCGGGGTTAAGCCTTAGCTTGAATTTTCTAAGTCGATCAAAAAGTTTCTTCAAAACTTCAATGTGGTCTTCACCTCTTCGCGATTTAGCGATCATGTCATCGACATAAACTTCAATCTCTTTATGCATCATGTCATGGAATAGTGTTACCATGGCTCTTTGGTAGGTTGCCCCCACATTCTTCAAGCCGAAGGGCATAACCTTGTAACAGAATGTCCCCCATGGGTTGATGAAAGAGGTTTTAGTCTTATCTTCTTCCTTCATTCGAATTTGGTTGTAGCCAGAAAAACCATCCATGAAGGAAAATAATTCGAATCCTGCGGTGCTGTCGATCAATGTCACGCCCCATACCCCACGAAGGCTGAACATCCGCACGTAGGTCGACTTGAGGTGCGACGCTCCCAGGACTGCGTCACCGACCCGAAACCCGAATCAGAGCAAATGCACGTCACATGCGGAAACAACGTGTATATATATATATATATATATATATACACACCCAGACATGGAAATATAACCATGAATAGTAATAGACATTAAGATGCTAAAGAAATACTAACATATATGCACCCTTTTAAAAACTTATACAAACTATTTATTTACAACCAAAAAGAATACATCAAGAGGCCACTAAACAAAAAGGATCGGTGGCCTAGGGTTATCAGCTTACTATCTGGGAGGGGGTTACAATCCAAAAAGAGGGTTAGATTTGACTCCTAACACGGGAATCTACTCTAAGGCTCCCAGCCTGGATCAGACGGTGCTGCAGATTCCTCCGAAGAGTCTTCCTCCGATCTCACTTCCTCATCCGATCCAACTTCTTCCACTTCCCCAGCTGGCTCAGCGTTCTCTCCTACCACTTCCAGATTTAACTCTTCATCTTCCTCGAGGTTAGCATCGACAGCTATCACTTGCTGTTCTCCTTGCTCCTCATCCATGGCTATTGGTCCATCCACGGTATCGCCTACGCTGCTCACACTAAAGGAGGCCGGAGGATCAGAGATTTCCCCACTCACCATCTGGGGAATCATAACACCATTTACGTCTATCGGAACATCGAAAGTCCTGAGCGGAGGTCCAGTTACTCCATCAGCTCCCCTATAACACCAAGCTACATACTCCTGAGTCTCGCTGTAAGCCTCTCCCACGTCTACATGTACAACAGAAAGATATCTGACATACGCTGACCCGTCTCCACATGGATGAACACTAACATCCCGCTGAATCCGATGTGGAAATCCAAAAAGAGGGGCCTTCCTCGGCATTCTATGGACGGGGGTCTGAAAATCGGTTTTACCACAACCGTGAGATAAACTCAGCAAGTAAAATCCCTATTTCTTAAACTAGGCTAACGTGCACCTCCAGAGGTAAATAAACTGCATGAACTACTGAACCAGTAAATAAATCACATTAAAATCACTCGGGCCCTCAGCCCTAATTCTTTTGCTACTTCCGCCCTGCAGGTTAGGCTTTCAATATCAGTATAACTCGTAAGCAGTTAAATCGACCCGAAGGCCATGACCCAATGGTCATCAATCATTCGACCCGAAGGCCCGACCCGAAGGCCCACAGTTGTATAAATCGACCCGAAGGCCATGACCCAATGGTCATCACAATTTAAATCGACCCGAAGGCCCGACCCGAAGGCCCACAATTGTATAATTCGACCCGAAGGCCATGACGCAGAGGTCATCACAGTTTAAATAGACCCGAAGGCCCGACCCGAAGGCCCACAATTGTATAATTCGACCCGAAGGCCATGACCCAGTGGTCATATTTAAATCTCAAATCATATAAAATCAATGTGGAAATTCATGCCAATGGGATTCACATTAATCGCCATATCACAATGTATCAAGCACGTTGGACTATAATTTTTCACTCAATCAACGTACTATCGGCAATTAATTCACAACTCAACATTACTGTGATCCAGTCCATTTGAGACTCAACCTGCCTAATCAGTCTCATTCAATAAACTCATGGACATGGCATTATTCCACAATGCCTCAACAAGTCCCAATTGGCCTCTATCAAGTATAATTTCAAGCCATTAATCACTAATCCACCTAATGACCACATTAGGAAATTTAAATCAAATTCGGTTCTATAGAGGACCACCCCTAAACAGCCACTAATTTGGCTCCAAATCACCACTAAACCACCACAAATAATCCCAATTAGGTCCCCTAATCATCCAATGCACAAATGCACAACATTAGGCCTTAATTTAGCCTAATCCTCCTAATTAAATCCCTAATTGCACAATTAAGACTAATTCAAGGATTAGGTGTTTTACTCGCCTATTATCGACGCGGGACGACGGAAGCGAGCGGCCGATCACCGACAAGCGGCGCAATCGACGGCGGCGCTCCAAAGCAAGCCGGCGGCTCACGGCGGCTCCGGCGAGGCCCTAGGCCACTCGGCCAAAACAGGGGAGGCTGGACGGCGGCTGAGGGTGACGGAAAGAAGGGCGGTGAGGGCTAGGCTGGTCGGTGAGGTGGCACACGGCGGCGCAGCCAGGCGGAACGAGCCCGGCGACGGCGATGGCGTCCTCTACGTCCCGGCGGGAGCGGCTGCCACGGGCGACGGGAGCGGGGGAAAATGGTGCGACGAGGCTGGGGACGGCACCAGGGGACTGTGCACGGCGGCTAGTGACCAGCAGCTCCGGCGAGGACAACTATTCCGGCGTGAACAGTGGCCGACGGTGCTGTTCGGTGAAGGAGAAGCGAAGCAGCCGAGAGAAAGAGAGAGAATCGGGAGAAGAGAGAGAGAGACGCGGGGAGTGAGAGCTGAGGAGAGAGAGAGGGGGTCAAAGGGTAGTCAACAAGATGGGGAGTGGGATCCACTTGTCAAGATCTAAGCCAATATGCCCAAAATACCCTTCATCCAAGGGCTAAAAACTCTTCCAAACCAATAATGCAAGGGTAAAATGGTCATTTGTCCTTAACCATGGTTAACCCACCACTACAAAAAAACTTGTTTTTTGCGACGAAATTTGCGACGGAAATTTCGGAAAAATCCGTCGCAAATCGAATTTGCGACGGATTTTGCGACGGAAAAAATTCCGTCGCTACTAGCGCGTCGCAAATTTTTGCGACGGAAAATTCGAAAATTCGTCGCAAATTTGCGACGGAAAAAAATTCGTCGCAAAATTCGTCGCAAATTTGCGACGGACCATATCCGTCGCAAAATTCGTCGCAAATAATCCGTCGCAAATTTGCGACGAACTAAATCCGTTGCAAAATTCGTCGCAAAATCCGTCGCAAATTCCGTCGCAAATTTGCGACGAACTCAATCCGTCGCAAATTTCGTCGCAAAATTAGTCGCAAATTTGCGACGGAAAAAAATTCGTCGCAAAAAATTCGTCGCAAATTAGCCACGAACTTTATTCGTCACAAAATTCATCGCAAAAAATTCGTCGCAAATTAGCCACAAACGGTATTCGTCGCAAAATTCGTCGCTAATTGTCCGTTGCAAAATTCGTCACAAATTAGCCACGAATTGTATTCTTCTCAAAATTCATCGTTAATGTGCGACGAAAATTTTTTTTTATCTCTAAATTGTGACGAAATGTTTTTTTTTGGTCTGTAAGAATTTTAACGTTGTTTGAATTTTTTTCCTATTTTTTATTTTATCGGGACATTTATTTTGCTACCGAAATTACGTAGCCCTCTCTTCCGACAATAATATATTAACTCTTTTTTTCAGATGGCTGGCTGAAGATAGAGCGGATAACATTGAATTGCAACCAAACTTGATAAATCTATTTTTTCTGCACTTATAAAAAAAATCCTAGCATAATTTCCAAAAAAAAAAAAGATTTCGGTTGAGTAAACCAAAGAAATGCTAAAAAAGATTTCTGCTACTACAACAACTACAGCCTCTCCCAGCCCCGCTACTTCTGCAAGACCTGCCGACGCTACTGGACCCACGGCGGAACCCTCAGGAACGTCCCCGTCGGCGGCGGCTGCCGGAAGGCCAAGCGCTCCAAGGCCTCCTCCTCCTCCTCCGCCTCCGCATCCGCCTCCGCCTCCTCCGGCGACAGCCTCACCCCACACTCATCCCTGCAGGTCCTGCCTCAAAGCCTCAAGGACGTTGCCGCAGGGAACCTGGCTCCGCCACCAGCCGCGGCGGGTGGGGAGGGGCATCTGGGCTACTCATTCTATGCGGGAGGTGGGTTCTTGTCCTCTTTGGCTGCTGTTCAGTCCATCAACCAGAACCAGCCCTTCAACATCGGGGGTGCTACAACAAGCAATAACAACGACAATATGGGCTTTTTCAAGGGTTTGGCTTCCTTAAGCAGCTCTCACCACCAGCAGATTCAGCAGCAGGCACCGTCGACCCCTTGGGGAAGAAGTTGAAGACCCGGCCCCGGTGCCGGAAGCTCGTCACGCCCTCCTGTCGGCGGGGTCGGTCCAGATTCATGGCGATCCGGGACAACGCCGGGGACACCATCCCGAGGCGGGTGGCCGAGCAGGAACTCGCCAGGAGCAGGATCAGGACGGCAACGCCCAGGAGCCTCCGGATCTCGACGAAGAAGACGAAGATGGAGAGGATGAGGAGGCCATCGGGGCTGTGCGCGCGCAAAGGAGCTGCACGAGGCCGGCGTCAAGTTCAGACGGGCTGAGGGAACCTCGTCCATACCCTCGTGATGCCACACCTGGTTGTGCACGAGTGGCCCGAGGTTGCAGAGATCAAGAAAGAGAGAGAGAGAGAAGAAGAGGAAGAGGAAGAAGAGGGAGAAGGAGCTGAGAAGGTCGGAGTAGAGGATATGCGCGCGAGGAGGAAGAAGAGAAGATGAAGAAGAGGAGGAAGAAGACAAGAAAAAGAATAAAAAAAGAGAGAAAATGGGGTAAAAGGACAGGCGGGAATTTTTTGTTTTTGGTTAAATGGGCGGGAATTCTTTTGGTGAAATGGGCGGGAATTTTTTTTGCGACGGACGAAAAAAATCCGTCGCAAATTTGCGACGGACTTAATTTTCCGTCGCAAATTTGCGACGGACTTATTCTTCCGTCGCAAATTTGCTTGCGACGGACTTATTTTTCCGTCGCAAATTTGCTTGCGACGGACTTATTTTTCCGTCGCAAATTTGCGACGGACTTATGTTCCGTCGCAAATTTGCGACGGACTTATTTTCCGTCGCAAATTTGCTTGCGACGGACTTAATTTTCCGTCGCAAATTTGCGACGGACTTAATTTTCCGTCGCAAATTTGCGACGGACTTAATGTTCCGTCGCAAATTTGCGACGGACTTATTTTCCGTCGCAAATTTGCTTGCGACGGACTTATTTTCCGTCGCAAATTTGCTTGCGACGGACTTAATTTTCCGTCGCAAATTTGCGACGGACTTAATTTTCCGTCGCAAATTTGCGACGGACTTAATGTTCCGTCGCAAATTTTCTTGCGACGGACTTATTTTCCGTCGCAAATTTTCTTGCGACGGACTTATTTTTCCGTCGCAAATTTGCGACGGACTTAATTTTCCGTCGCAAATTTGCGACGGACTTATATTCCGTCGCAAATTTGCTTGCGACGGACTTATTTTTCCGTCGCAAATTTGCGACGGACTTATTTTTCCGTCGCAAATTTGCGACGGACTTAATTTTCCGTCGCAAATTTGCGACGAATTTTTATTTCGTCGCAAATTCCGTCGCAATTTAGCGACGAAAATTATTCGTTGCTAATTTGCGACGGAAAAAAATTCCGTCGCAAATTTCGTCGCAAATTAGCGACGAAAATTTCCCCGTCGCAAATTTTCGTGGCAAAATTCATGTTTTTTTGTAGTGCACCCTAGTTAACCTTAACCAACCTTGGTTAAATCCCAAAATTGCCCCAAAATTCGGAATTAATCAAAAATGGCCTAGGGGCATTTCCGTCATTTTTCCGTCCCGAACCGAAATTCCAATTTTCGCTCCTACCGGTCCTAAATATTCATGTGAGACCTAATCCAAAGTCGGAATCGCAAAATTCACTTTCTAAGCCCTCGAAAATCGTCTGCGAAGTTTCCGGGAATAAAATAATATTATTTTCCAATTTTTGTCGAAATTCCACTTTTTGTCCAAAATCACTCCAAACACACTTGGCTACTCCAAAATGGCCTTGGCCGCGAAAAATAACTTCAAACGGCCTCCGAATTCGGCCTCAGTGTCCCCAGGGGCAAAATTGTCCTTTTTCTCAAATTCTGCCAAAACTTCAGTTTTCAACCATAATCAATCCAACTATAATTGGCTACTCCCAAATGACGTCCGTCTTGCAAAATAGTCGTAGTTACCCTTGAAATTTTGATATCGAAGTCCGGGTCCAATATCGCGATCTAATTTACTCGATTTGTCGTTTTAGGGTCTCTTACTAACAGGCGGCAGTTTAGGTGTTACGCGTATCGACCTAAGATTGTCCAAATCGTGAGGGTCTCAATATCGAGAGAACGAGAGGAATTATCACTAGCACCGGAGATCACGATCGTTTGGATTAGAATCGGGTTTCCTTTGTCAGGCGCACTTTCGGTCATGCGAAATCACTCGCGATCCGATCGTGCGTTGCTGACAATATCAACCTGTCCTTTTCCTGAGATCGGCCTATAATGGTTCAAAATATTTCCTCAACGTTCGTTGAAATCGGTGCCCTATCACGATTGGGTTCTCGGTCCACGTACCTGGTCCTATTTAGCCTTTCCCATTTGGTTAGTATCCCGTGATTGATCAATTCCGGGCGAGACTTACTAAAATTACACGAGAATCAATATACACTTTATTGGTCCCGATAACGGGTCAAAATTCAGGATGTTACAACTCTTCCCCCCTTACAAAAATTTCGTCCTCGAAATTTGCACTTCAACCCTGCTCTTCGAACAACTGGGGGTGTTGACGTCGCATAGCTTCCTCGCTTTCCCAAGTAGCGCCCTCTGTCCCGTGGTGCTCCCAAACTACCTTAACCATCGGGATTGTCTTATTCCGAAGCACTCGATCCTTCCTATCTTCGATTCTGACCGGTTTCTCCACGTACGACACCCTGTCGTCCACGTCTATTTCTTCGTATCTTAGAACGTGTGTCGGATCCGGTTCATACTTTCTCAACATCGACACGTGGAAGACATTATGTATCTGGGACAAATTTGGTGGCAGGGCCAGCCTGTATGCCATATCGCCAATCTTTTCCAAAATCTCAAACGGCCCAACAAACCTCGGACTCAACTTTCCTTTCTTGCCAAATCGGGATAATCCCTTCATAGGCGACACCTTTAAAAATACATGGTCCCCAACTTGAAATTCCAGATGTCGTCGTCTCCGATCGGCATAACTTTTCTGTCGACTCTGTGCTGTCTTTAACCTCTCTCGAATGATCTCAACAGCTTCCACTGTTTGCTGCACTAACTCTGGGCCCGTAATGCTCCGTTCTCCCACTTCATCCCAGCACACGGGAGTCCTACACGCTCGGCCATACAAAGCTTCAAATGGGGCCATCTGGATACTCTGCTGATAACTATTATTATATGCAAACTCCACCAGATGCAGCTGTTCTTCCCATTTACCCTGAAAATCCACTACACAAGCCCTCAACATATCCTCAAGAGTCTGGATAGTTCTTTCTGATTGCCCATCAGTCTGTGGATGATATGCTGTACTAAACTGCACCTTTGTTCCCAAGGCCGTCTGTAGACTTTTCCAGAAATTCGCTGTAAACCTCGGATCACGATCTGAAGTAATCGTCACTGGCACTCCATGCAGTCTCACAATCTGTCTTACGTACAGCTCTGCATACTTTTCTAACTCCAAATCCTTGCGCACCGCCAGAAAATGCGCTGACTTAGTCAGTCTATCCACTATCACCCAGATTGAATCGTGCCCTCTCTGGCTCCTTGGCAGTCCTGTTACAAAGTCCATGGTAATATGTTCCCATTTCCACTCGGGAATTTCCAACGGTCGCAGCAGTCCTCCAGGTTTACAGTGTTGTGCCTTTACCTGTTGACACGTCAAACACTTAGCCACATACCTGGCCACATCCGTTTTCAATCCGTTCCACCAATAATGCTGCCGTAGATTCTGATACATTTTCGTACTGCCAGGGTGGATACTGTAATTGCTGCGATGAGCTTCTCTTAATATTTCTTCCTTAAGCTCGGTATCATCAGGTACACACCATCGTCCTCTATACTTCAGGACTCCATCCTCTGATACTTGAAAATCTGGCTTCCTTGCCGTGGCATCCATTCCCACAATCTTCTGAATTTCCTGATCCATGGACTGCAGAGCCTTAATCTTAGTTTGAATCTCCGGCTCGATCCTCAAAGTAGCCAGCAGATTCGACACACGGCTTAATTCCAATTTAAATTCCGAGTCTCGGAGCTTTTCCAATAACGTCCATTCCTTAATCATCAAGTGCGCCATGCTAGACTTGCGACTTAGCGCATCCGCCACTCGATTCGCTTTTCCAGGGTGATACATGATGTCGCAATCATAATCCTTAAGAAGCTCCATCCATCTACGCTGTCTCATATTCAACTCTTTCTGCGAGAACAGGTATTTGAGGCTCTGATGATCCGTATAAATTTGAAACTTTTCCCCACATAAATAATGTCTCCAGATCTTGAGTGCAAACACAATGGCAGCCAACTCTAAATCATGCGTCGGATAGTTCACCTCATGAGGTCTCAACTGACGTGACGCATATGCAACTACCTTTCCATGTTGCATTAACACACAACCAAGTCCTTTGAACGAAGCATCACTATATACTTCAAATCCACCCGGTCCAGAGGGGATAGTCAAAACTGGAGCTGTCGTCAGTCTATGTTTAAGCTCCTGAAAACTTCGTTCGCACTTATCGTCCCATTCAAACTTAGTTTCCTTTTTCAGTAATCGAGTCAAGGGCGTGGCTATCGACGAGAATCCTTCCACAAAACGTCGATAATAGCCAGCCAATCCTAAGAAACTTCTGATCTCTGTCACTGACGTCGGCCTGGGCCACTTAAGCACTGCTTCAATCTTAGTCGGATCCACAGATATTCCTTCTCCCGACACGATATGTCCAAGGAATGCTACCTTGCTAAGCCAGAACTCACATTTACTAAACTTCGCATAAAGCGCATGTTCCCTTAACGTCCGTAGAACTTCAGTCAAATGCACTTCATGTTCTTCTGAACTCTTCGAATAAATCAAAATATCATCAATGAACACGATGACAAACTGATCCAGAAATTCTTTAAAAACTCTGTTCATCAGATCCATGAAAGCTGCAGGGGCATTCGTTAAACCGAAGGGCATGACTGTAAACTCATAATGCCCGTATCTCGTCCTAAATGCAGTCTTGGGTATATCCTCCTTCCGAATTCTTAACTGATGATATCCTGTCTGTAGATCAATCTTGGAAAATACTGACGCCCCTTGCAACTGATCGAACAAGTCGTCGATCCTTGGCAGTGGATACTTGTTCTTTATAGTCACCTGATTCAACTGCCGGTAATCTATACATAATCTCAACGTCCCGTCCTTTTTCCTCACAAATAGGACTGGCGCTCCCCATGGAGACGCACTAGGACGAATAAATCCCTTGTCTAATAATTCCTGCATCTGGACTTTCAACTCCTTCAGTTCCGACAAAGACATCCGGTACGGGGCCTTAGAAATTGGCTCAGTTCCTGGGGCCAACTCTATTACGAATTCCACTTCTCGTTCGGGTGGCAAACCCGGCAACTCTTGAGGAAAAACCTCGGGAAAATTACATACTACAGAGATTTCTTCCAATTTAGGCTCCACCAAGGTCGGATCCTTAACACTAACCAAGTATCCTTCGCAACCTTCCTCGAGCATCTCTGTTGCCTCAACTGAGGAAATCCAAGGGATCGAGGTTCCTCCTCGATTTCCCTGAAATTCAAACTTAGGACGTCCAATCGGATTAAATTGGATCGTCCTGCTGCCGCAATCCATAACGGCTTTCTGTTTAGTCAGCCAATCCATACCAATGATCATATCAAAGTCATACATGGCTAACACAGCTAAATCAATCCTTTCCTCAACATTTCCAATCACAATTTTACAGTCCAAGCACCCCAATGATACTAACACCCTATCATGCAGTGGGGTCGTTACACATAACATAATCTCAAGTAAAACAGGCTCCAGACCAACCAATCTAACAAACTGCTCAGAAATAAACGAATGGGTTGCCTCGGGATCAAATAACGCATAGGCTGCATGATCGCAGAGAGAAACAGTACCTGTGACCACCCCCGGCGCGTCCTCAGCATCCTTTCGCGCCATAGCATATACTCGTCCTTGTGCAGGTGGTCTACCCTGAGTAGCCTGTGGGGGATTCCCGACCTGATTTCCCGCTCGGGGTTGCTGCTGTGGTCCTGGGGGTCCCGAAACTCGTTGCTGGGGGCAATTCTTTATCTGATGTCCCAAACTCCCGCAACGAAAGCAAGCTCCGATTCTATTTGGCGCTTGACTGGGTTTCCCGATAATCCTTCTCGGGGGCGGAACAAACCGTCTATTACTGGCCATTGGTCTCTTTACAAAGCGACGATTGTCCCGATTAGGAATAAACCTCGAACCCGATGCTGATGCCCTTTCAATCTGATCCCGCTCCATAGTCTGGGCTCGCTCATATAACTCTCGATAATCTTTGATATTCAACAAAAGCATCTGAGTGCGAAGTTCCGGTTTCAGTCCATCCCGGAACCTTCGAGCCTTGTCTAGGGGATTCTCAACCATCCTTGGGGCAAATCTGGATAATCTGGTGAACTCTGCCTCATACTGTACCACAGTCATCGATCCCTGACGAAGCCTCATAAACTCTGCCATTTTCTTCTCTTGAGCACTTTTTGAGAAAAACTGTCCATAAAAATGCTCTACAAATATCGCCCAGGTCGGTTCCATAAACTCCGGAAACACTCTATCCTTAACCGCCTTCCACCAATCGTGGGCATTATCCTGCAGTTGATACGATGCCAAGGAGATCTTCTCCCTCTCAGTACACTCTAACAGATCAAATGCTTTCTCTAGCTCTTCCACCCAACGCGGGGCGGTTTCTGGGTCACCTCTGCCCGTGAACTTGGGCGGTTTCAGCTTAAGGAAATGCTCCACCAACTGGTGCATTGGTCTTGGTGCCACCATTGGTTGAGCTTGCACTGGCTGTGCTTGAGCTTGATTCTCATGGACGGCAGCAACTGCTGCAGCCTCAGCAGCCTGAGCGGTTGCGTTCTCTCTTTCCTGCGCTTGCCTATCCATCACATTCCCAATTCTGTCTAAAGCTCTGAGAACTCCTTCCATGCGCGGATCTTCCGCCTGCCTAACATCAGCTCTAGGGTCTGCTGCAGCCCCAACACCAACTCTAGGATTCTCTCCCTCTCTAGCACCCGCAACTATGTTTTCTATCGCTCTTGCTCTAGCACGACCTCCACCGCGAGCTCCTCTTCCTGCGCCCCTCCTTGGGGCTCTTCCTACTCTTCCTCTTTCACTGCTCATCTATTCACTCTGAGTGCTCAACTACCTAACATAATTCCATCTAGGAATTAGAGACCTAAACCAACTAACCGGTCTAAGTCCTAGGCAGGTATAAACACAGAAATAAGTAAGCACTCAGCATGCGGCTAACATAACAACACAAAATTTTCACCCAAGAACTCGCACACTAACCTTGGGTCCTGCCGCACCTGCATATTACTGGTTCAAATAATCACCACAACAGTCAAACACAAACATTCTGGAGGTACACTTAGCGCACTAAGTCACCTTATAGCTACCCATGGTCATTTCTCCTTATCACTCCAAGGCTCAACTAGGTCAAACAGAGCTGTCCTTGCTCTGATACCAATTCGAACGGGGATGTCACGCCCCATACCCCACGAAGGCTGAACATCCGCACGTAGGTCGACTTGAGGTGCGACGCTCCCAGGATTGCGTCACCGACCCGAAACCCGAATCAGAGCAAATGCACGTCACATGCGGAAACAACGTATATATATATATATATATACACCCGGACATGGAAATATAACCATGAATAGTAATAGACATTAATATGCTAAAGAAATACTAACATATATGCACCCTTTTAAAAACTTATACAAACTATTTATTTACAACCAAAAAGAATACATCAAGAGGCCACTAAACAAAAAGGATCGGTGGCCTAGGGTTATCAGCTTACTATCTGGGAGGGGGTTACAATCCAAAAAGAGGGTTAGATTTGACTCCTAACACGGGAATCTACTCTAAGGCTCCCAGCCTGGATCAGACGGTGCTGCAGATTCCTCCGAAGAGTCTTCCTCCGATCTCACTTCCTCATCCGATCCAACTTCTTCCACTTCCCCAGCTGGCTCAGCGTTCTCTCCTACCACTTCCAGATTTAACTCTTCATCTTCCTCGAGGTTAGCATCGACAGCTATCACTTGCTGTTCTCCTTGCTCCTCATCCATGGCTATTGGTCCATCCACGGTATCGCCTACGCTGCTCACACTAAGGGAGGCCGGAGGATCAGAGATTTCCCCACTCACCATCTGGGGAATCATAACGCCATTTACGTCTATCGGAACATCGAAAGTCCTGAGCGGAGGTCCAGTTACTCCATCAGCTCCCCTATAACACCAAGCTACATACTCCTGAGTCTCGCTGTAAGCCTCTCCCACGTCTACATGTACAACAGAAAGATATCTGACATACGCTGACCCGTCTCCACATGGATGAACACTAACATCCCGCTGAATCCGATGTGGAAATCCAAAAAGAGGGGCCTTCCTCGGCATTCTATGGATGGGGGTCTGAAAATCGGTTTTACCACAACCGTGAGATAAACTCAGCAAGTAAAATCCCTATTTCTTAAACTAGGCTAACGTGCACCTCCAGAGGTAAATAAACTGCATGAACTACTGAACCAGTAAATAAATCACATTAAAATCACTCGGGCCCTCAGCCCTAATTCTTTTGCTACTTCCGCCCTGCAGGTTAGGCTTTCAATATCAGTATAACTCGTAAGCAGTTAAATCGACCCGAAGGCCATGACCCAATGGTCATCAATCATTCGACCCGAAGGCCCGACCCGAAGGCCCACAGTTGTATAAATCGACCCGAAGGCCATGACCCAATGGTTATCACAATTTAAATCGACCCGAAGGCCCGACCCGAAGGCCCACAATTGTATAATTCGACCCGAAGGCCATGACCCAGTGGTCATATTTAAATCTCAAATCATATAAAATCAATGTGGAAATTCATGCCAATGGGATTCACATTAATCGCCATATCACAATGTATCAAGCACGTTGGACTATAATTTTTCACTCAATCAACGTACTATCGGCAATTAATTCACAACTCAACATTACTGTGATCCAGTCCATTTGAGACTCAACCTGCCTAATCAGTCTCATTCAATAAACTCATGGACATGGCATTATTCCACAATGCCTCAACAAGTCCCAATTGGCCTCTATCAAGTATAATTTCAAGCCATTAATCACTAATCCACCTAATGACCACATTAGGAAATTTAAATCAAATTCGGTTCTATAGAGGACCACCCCTAAACAGCCACTAATTTGGCTCCAAATCACCACTAAACCACCACAAATAATCCCAATTAGGTCCCCTAATCATCCAATGCACAAATGCACAACATTAGGCCTTAATTTAGCCTAATCCTCCTAATTAAATCCCTAATTGCACAATTAAGACTAATTCAAGGATTAGGTGTTTTACTCGCCTATTATCGACGCGGGACGACGGAAGCGAGCGGCCGATCACCGACAAGCGGCGCAATCGACGGCGGCGCTCCAAAGCAAGCCGGCGGCTCACGGCGGCTCCGGCGAGGCCCTAGGCCACTCGGCCAAAACAGGGGAGGCTGGACGGCGGCTGAGGGTGACGGAAAGAAAGGCGGTGAGGGCTAGGCTGGTCGGTGAGGTGGCACACGGCGGCGCGGCCAGGCGGAACGAGCCCGGCGACGGCGATGGCGTCCTCTACGTCCCGGCGGGAGCGGCTGCCACGGGCGACGGGAGCGGGGGAAAATGGTGCGACGAGGCTGGGGACGGCACCAGGGGACTGTGCACGGCGGCTAGTGACCAGCAGCTCCGGCGAGGACAACTATTCCGGCGTGAACAGTGGCCGACGGTGCTGTTCGGTGAAGGAGAAGCGAAGCAGCCGAGAGAAAGAGAGAGAATCGGGAGAAGAGAGAGAGAGACGCGGGGAGTGAGAGCTGAGGAGAGAGAGAGGGGGTCAAAGGGTAGTCAACAAGATGGGGAGTGGGATCCACTTGTCAAGATCTAAGCCAATATGCCCAAAATACCCTTCATCCAAGGGCTAAAAACTCTTCCAAACCAATAATGCAAGGGTAAAATGGTCATTTGTCCTTAACCATGGTTAACCCACCCTAGTTAACCTTAACCAATCTTGGTTAAATCCCAAAATTGCCCCAAAATTCGGAATTAATCAAAAATGGCCTAGGGGCATTTCCGTCATTTTTCCGTCCCGAACCGAAATTCCAATTTTCGCTCCTACCGGTCCTAAATATTCATGTGAGACCTAATCCAAAGTCGGAATCGCAAAATTCACTTTCTAAGCCCTCGAAAATCGTCTGCGAAGTTTCCGGGAATAAAATAATATTATTTTCCAATTTTTGTCGAAATTCCACTTTTTGTCCAAAATCACTCCAAACACACTTGGCTACTCCAAAATGGCCTTGGCCGCGAAAAATAACTTCAAACGGCCTCCGAATTCGGCCTCAGTGTCCCCAGGGGCAAAATTGTCCTTTTTCTCAAATTCTGCCAAAACTTCAGTTTTCAACCATAATCAATCCAACTATAATTGGCTACTCCCAAATGACGTCCGTCTTGCAAAATAGTCGTAATTACCCTTGAAATTTTGATATCGAAGTCCGGGTCCAATATCGCGATCTAATTTACTCGATTTGTCGTTTTAGGGTCTCTTACTAACAGGCGGCTGTTTAGGTGTTACGCGTATCGACCTAAGATTGTCCAAATCATGAGGGTCTCAATACCGAGAGAACGAGAGGAATTATCACTAGCACCGGAGATCACGATCGTTTGGATTAGAATCGGGTTTCCTTTGTCAGGCGCACTTTCGGTCATGCGAAATCACTCGCGATCCGATCGTGTGTTGCTGACAATATCAACCTGTCCTTTTCCTGAGATCGGCCTATAATGGTTCAAAATATTTCCTCAACGTTCGTTGAAATCGGTGCCCTATCACGATTGGGTTCTCGGTCTACGTACATGGTCCTATTTAGCCTTTCCCATTTGGTTAGTATCCCGTGATTGATCAATTCCGTGCGAGACTTACTAAAATTACACGAGAATCAATATACACTTTATTGGTCCCGATAACGGGTCAAAATTCAGGATGTTACAACCAAGACATCAATATGTGGTAATGGGAAATCATCTTTGGGACTTGCTTTGTTCAAGTCGCGATAATCGACACATACCCGAACTCGCCCATCTTTCTTCATGACTGGGACAACATTAGCAATCCAGTCAGCATAATGAGTAACTTCAATGAAATCAACTTTTAACAGTTTCATGACTTCTTCTTCAATCTTCTTGGATAATTCCGGCTTTGTCCTCCTAAGCTTCTGATTCTTAGGTGGAATGGCAGGATCAAGAGGCAACGTGTGTTCTACAATGTTGGGGTCCAGACCCGGCATGTCAGCATAAGACCAAGTAAAGACATCCTGATACTCCTTCAATAGTTCGATCAGTCGATCAGCATCTGTTTGAGAGAGACTTGCTCCAATTTTTGTTTCTTTGGAATTTTTAGAATCGCCCAAATTTATAACAACAGTTTGCTCTTCCGTGGGAGGTTTAGATTCTTCATGTTGAATCCACTCTCTTTTAATAGCCTGAGAATCTTCTTCATTTTCGGGATCAGAATAATCAGATTCGTATGAGTTTTTTGGACATGAATCCAAGCCATGCATATAACTATTATGGTTATGCAAAGTGTCATGCCTGAGATGCAACCAATAAAATGGTCAGTATATGAAAATAAGAAATGCAATGCATGAAGACGTGATGAAAAACTTTTCAAATCCCAGATTTTCGAAAATTTCATGTGGAACTCGTCCTCATATCATTGGACATCCTTGTTCCAAAAAATTATTTTGAAAATTATAGATCGTGCAAAAGCCCAGGCCTCAAAGCATCATCATAGGGCTGGTTTGGTATACTTTCGCACGTCTATTAACAAAACATGAGAATGCTTTTATTGATATGCAGTAAATGTCATATAGTGTTTTGGATCCGAAGTTCGTGATCCGAATTATTACAACATATGAAATGAACAAAACAAATGAAATGAACAAATGGAATTCCCTCGCAGGGGAGAATTAAATGGATTACAATTGAAAACAACTGAAAACAAAGTAGAACACAGAAACATTCCTTACACAGCGGGATCAGTAAGTGGATCATCCTCGAAGCTCTCGGAAATGGCTCCCACAGAACTCTCTTCAAATAAGTCGACGATATCATAGATGTCTATTTCTTCATCTTGAAGGAACTTTGGCGGTCCAGGGAAGAAATCTTTCAACGGAGGAGGGAGTAAACGTCGATAACTCTTTTCTTTGATGCTCGAGCTTTTCTGATTACCTTGATCTTGTTGATCGCCTTGGTAACCTAAGCCTTCTCATTTCTTTCTCTTAGTCACCTCAATGGGTGTGAGAATACCTTGGGACAGCTTTCCCAATCCTTTGCCAATGGTGAATCCATACTCGATCAACACTTTGCTAGACATAAGGGCCGCCTTTGAATAGTGAGGCTTTCTCATAACAGTGCCCGTGGGCACATGAGATACTGACACTAACTCAAATGAGTAGTAACTTGATTCTCCTTTTACTTCTGGCTCCACATAAGGAATTGCAGTATTGTTAAAGGTTTCGGTATCTTTCTCGCAATGGACAGTTATAATCTTGCCACACACGACAAAACGGATCATCTGATGTAGACTTGAGGGTATAACTCCCGCAGCGTGAATCCAAGGTCGTCCCAGCAGCAAACTGAAGTTACTTGGGATATCAAGCACTTGAAATTTCTGAGCGAACATAACTGGACCAATCATCAGTTGTAAGTCAATTTCTCCAAGAGCTTCCTTTTTCATGCCATCAAAGGCCCTGACTGGAGTCTTAGAAGGACGAACATTATCCATCCCCACACCTAGACGACGTAAAGTTGATAACGGACAGATATTGAGAGCTGAACCATTATCAATAAGTACTCTTGATATCCTTGTATCAAAGTGTTGAACAGAGATGTATAATGCTTTAGAGTGTGCTCGCCTTTCCGGCGGCAAATCCTTTTCGGAAAAAGAAATTTGATCCTTGAGAAGGATAGCACCTATAAACTCTTCCAATTGTACCTCTCCAATTATTTCGGGTACATGTACTTCATTAAGAACTTTTAAAAGAGCATTCCTATATTTCTCAGAAGACTTGAATAATTCAAGTAATGAGATTTGAGCCGGCATTTTCCTTAACTGCTCGATCACCTCTGCTTCACTCGTTTTGAGAGTTTTGAGAAGTTGTTCCGCCTCTTCTTCGGTTACAGCCTTTTTCTCGACACCTTCACGAGATGGAAAACATCGGCCTGACCGAGTAACAGCATCTATCTCATTAGACTCATAATTCCATGGAACTGCCTTGGAATCATAAACAGGGGGTATCCTTGCTTTCAAATTCTCATCTTTCTTTGGTGGCAACTCGATCACAACAGGCCCAATATCTTCATTAGAGATCTCTATATTTCCGAAGCCATCAGCCATTAGATCTATGACCACAGGTTCTACAATATGCTCTTGGATTTCACAAGTAGCATTCAATTCAATTACAACAGGATCAATCACAGCCACTAGGCCATCATCTTCAAACTCGGACCCCCATCCACTCGGGACAATAGTCTTAGGGTCAATAAAAGCGCTTGGAGGAGGAGAATATTTTACCATGAAATCGTATTTTCCACTTGGCTGCCCGAGAGTGTCAACAATTTCGCCCTTTTCAATCGCTTTCTTAACAAACTCCCTATCCCAGTGAGAGGTATGGCATTCGAATTCCGAATCATCATCGGAAAGAACTTCTCTATTATCTTCATCATCGCTCCATCCAGTCGGAACAATGTCTTTCAAGTCAATAAAGAAACTTGGCGGAGGCAAACATTTGACAAAAGTGTCATACTTCTTACTTGGTTGCCTTAGAATATCATCCACTTCATCACGCTCACGAGCGGTCGTTACAAATTCACGATCCCGATGAGTCATTCTAACACCAAGATCAAAATCTATGTCAGAAACATACTCCTTGTCTTCATTAACGGATATGTGATCCATACTTTCATCATCTATGCCTCCCCATCCATCGGGAACGATATCCCTTGGGTCGACGAAGAAACTTGGAGGTGGCGTGTATTTGACTATGAAGTCATATTTACCACTCGGCTGTCCGAGGGTATCAACAATTTCACCTTTTTCGATAGCTTTCTTCACAAATTCACGATCTCGACAGGCATTCTTACCTTCACATTCCCAATCACTATCGGAATATGTGTCAATCCAAGGTTCATCAACATCTGGCTCGTATCCATCATCTTTTGGCTTAGAGCATGAAGCTTCACCTACGAACTTGCATGAGAATTTCTCGGACGACAAATCAATTACAGCGGTCTCAATGGACCCTTCGAGTTTCCTTCCTTGGAGAGGTTGAATTATGTCTAAAGCAGCCATCTTGGCTAAGCAATACATTTTCTCCTCCCGGGATACATTTCCTTCTTTCGGTTGATCTCTAGCTATAGTCAATAGCTCTTCCAACTTCGACACATCGAACAAGAAAGATTTCTCACTCTCATCTCTAAATATCACATTAACGGCTTCGGTATGATTAGGGAGCGGATTTTATTGAACATTCGGCGTGGCATCTTTAAACGACAAGATCTTCTTATCCAACAGGTTCTGAATCTTGACCTTGAGAGTGTAACAGTTGTTCACATCATGGCCCTTCTCACCCATGTGATATACGCAAGATTTTGCCAAATCAAACCCAGCAAATTTTGGTGGGTTGTCTCTCGGGATTTCTTTTGCTACGAGTCTTTGTTCAATCAACATCGGCAGCAACTGAGACATAGGTCTTGGTAACGGAGTGAATTGTCTTTGTGGAGCTTTTCCTTTTCGGTCAAAATTTCGGGAAGAACCCCCTGTTTCCACAACGGACCTTTGAACTGGCGTGCTTAATGGCTTTTGAGCATTAGGATTTTGAATATAAGCAACCTCCACCGTTGGCTCCTTATCCTTCTTTAAGGTAAATCTGCGAGTCGTCGTCTCGGACAATCGACCCTCTCGCATGATTCCTTCAATACATTCTCCCAATTCAACCATTGCGGGAAAATTGATGCACGTGTTATTGAACATCTTATCGAAGTATTCTCGAAGTAAAGCTCGAAGAAACAACTGCATGATCTCTTTCTCGGACAACGGAGGTTTGACTTGAGATGCCATAGTTCTCCACATTTGGGCATATGCTCTAAAAGTTTCATTTCTCCTTTTGTCAACCCGGACCAGCTCTTCACGGGTTGGAGCAATTTCGGTATTAAACTTGTATTGTTGGAGGAATTCATCCGCAAGATCTTCCCAGGTGCGAATTTTCTCCAAATCCAATTCGATGAACCACGTTAAGGCGGAATCTGCCAAACTATCTTGAAAATTGTTGATCAACAACGGGGTGTTATCGGAATAACGAGCCATCTTGCTCAAATAATATTTCAAGTGGGTTTTAGGGCATCCAGTTCCATCATACTTCCTTGAAAAATCGGGCTCCTTGTAAAAATCAGAGACTTTCACCTTTGTAAATGGCGACAACTTATCAAAGCCTTGAAGTTGGTAACCTTGCAACATGCATAGGCGTTCTTCCAATTTTGCGAGGCGTCTCGCATTCTCTTCATCCATGTAGGCCACAGGCGACTCTTTAGGTGGAGCTTCCAAATCAATGACGGTGGGAATGGCATTAACGGGGACCTCTTCAACAGGTCCTTTGTCAACAGGATCTATCACTGGCGCATTAGTGGGCGCATTAGGAGTAGAAGCCGCAGCAGCAGGAGCCACATGCGTGAAGTTCTTTACTTGATTTGCAAGATCAGTTAAGAGCGCCATCATTTGTGCCATTTGATTCTCGATGGTAATAACGCGGGTACGAGTGTCTTCGTTCTCCATCCTTGCTTGGTGACGGGTGCGTATAATAAAGCGCGATTCAGCCGTATTTGAATACTCTGTAAAAAACAGAAATCAAATTAGTATACGGAAAATGAATTAAAACGAAAATATAAAACCCTTCAATTTTATATTTTCTTTAGATGAAATAGAGATAAGAAATATTCTCATGATCCCAATATCACGTGAATAATCTCTTATCACAATTTCTTCACAAGAAATCATACAATTAAAGGGGTAACACGCGATGATTAATCAAGATGCCCCATCTATATTCCATTGGAATCTCGGAAAAGAAAGCACACACAAAGGGAAATTTCACTATTAACAACAAAATTTGTGAAATACAATCCCTATAGATCAATCTAAAGACAAGAAAAGAATCCTATTACATCATTACTAAAATGAGTAAAAAGGAAACCCTATACATCAAATCTATAAAAGGAAAATTACATGAAAGGAGATTTCCTCATGGAATATAGCCAAGATCCTAATGAATCTTCTTTAGATGCGAGGCGAATTCGTTTGTTTTCTTGAGTCAAACGTTCAACCTCGACTAAAGCCTCATTCTTTTCCTTAAGAGCTTTTGCGGCTATAGCTTGCTGTTGAGTTGGCTTCTCGGGGACATTAGGGAGATCCACTTTAAGCTTGGGCTCGAGACGACGGTGTATGTACTCCGGCAATGCGTGATGTATCTTCATTTCCCCTTCCAATTCTGACTCATCGGTAATGAGAATTGGCTCCGGGTGGCATTTGTACCACATATCAATGATAGACTTGACCATTTCCTTCACGTCTGTCATTTGGTCCTTTTGGATGACATCTTTGCGATAGTCAAAATGATATAACCCCAGCTTGAGGAATGGCGGAATCTTTTGAAGCGCACGATATTGACGGATCACCCTAAAAGGGTAATATGACGTAGACCCCGTAAAACCCAAGAGTGGGATTGGGTTGTCGGATCCGTTATTAAGGCGCACCTCGGGATTTCCAAGCCAACGAACATGCCATTGGATTTGATTTGGAACAAGGTTCTTGAAAAAACTAAACCAAGTTGAGAATGACCAAAAGGGAAAGATTTTTTCCTTTTCTCGGAAGAGCGAGATAGGATGACAATCTTTGGACACATCTATGATTTTCAAGCTCAAACCAAAATCTTTGAGGTGAGAGACCAACCAAATTTGGAGTAAACCTATTGGGGCTCTAAAGATACCATTTTTGTTTTGTTTGAACCTATTGAGTGATACGAAGGTCTCGCCTAAGATCATATTGGAGAATCTTTTGAACATACACACTTGATTAACAATGTGAACTACCAAAGGATCCATGGTCTTTTTGGTAAATGGAAAAACCACAAAACCAAAGAAGGCTAAGAGAAAAACTCGAGGAATTCGATTACCCGATTCTTTTGGCAAGCTAGAAAAATGTCGTTCTAAGAATGTGAAAGGGAGTGCATTGGAATTTCCTCTAAGAACGCCTTTGATTTGGAGAATGTCGATTCCTAAGAATTGGCTCAAAAGAGTTATGGGATCTATATCTATCGGAGGACTAACTAGACCAAAAGACCCGACTCTACCAATGGCAATATCGTACTCCTCAATTGTAGGGGTCAACTCATTTCGACCAAACACAAAAGTGGATGTCTTTGAATTCCAAAAATGAGACAATGCTTTGATCATGGCGATACGAGGCTCGATGTATAAGAGAGCGGGAAGATATCCGATCCTCTTTTCCACGTAATCCTTCTGCTTTAACTCGAGACTTTCCCACATGGTCACGAGAGCTCTTGGTACGGGGATGATTCGAATATCTGACATATCCATTGTGACTATCCCTAATTTGGGGCATCGAGATTAATCACCTCGCATTATAGAAAAAAATATAACGTGGAATTGAAATGGCGTAATTGAAATTGTAGAACGATACAATCAACCTTACCACGAAGAGAAAATGGCAAACACATCGACACATCGCATGAGGACATGTGAGTTTTGACATCTAAGGGTAGGATTCTAAAGGTTTAAGGTCCCCATCTTAATTAAATAAGAAGAGTTTACCCACCGCTACTAACGTCGGCCGGTGCACTTCTTACTAATCAAGATGAGCGGTATTGAAGAATGGATTACCACATGGATTCACATGCGGATTCCACTCTTAACACCTCCTAAAGGTGCCCTAAAGCGATCCGGGGTTTTAGACCGCGGGACGTGGGTGCATTGTGTCGTGCTAAAGCAAGTAAACATGCATTTAAATCTAAAGCAAACAACACTTCAATATAATCTCATACATTCGACATTCACCCAAACGCCACCTACAAAACAAAGGGTTTGCATTCACTCCACCCCTTATGGCTCCCACCTATAAAACCATTTAACACATGGTTAGTGGACTAACCTCATTTTCCACGTGACTTTGACATGCAGTCGATGCTACAAAATGTAGACAAGTGAGATAACAACCAACAAGTTTATTACGGCTTTAATCCACTTAGGTTTGTAACCTATTCCCCAGTGGAGTCGCCAAGTCTGTCGCGACCTACCCCTCGAGGGCCGAACTCGGACGAGGCGGGTTTAGAGATAATTGTTCATGAAACGGTTCATATGGCACCTCATAAAAAATGATTTTACTGAAGTGTAAATCTTTTGTTTAGCCATATGACCCATTGATCATGAACGTGGATTTTCCCTAAATCCATATCTCGCGTGACAGCGGATCGATTTTATTTTATTAGGAGTCGCCACTAGCCTAGGTCGGGGGTCGGCTAGAATACCCAACCGAAACGCGGGAATTTCGTTTCAGTTTCTACGAAAACCAGAGATCAAAGGTTCGGGGACTAGCTTACGTTAATATTTCTATTAACGCCCTTTCGGTACCGCTAAACTTAACATGGTTGTTATCTAAGTCGTCATGCATTTGTTTTTTACCATTTTCATGCCAAAGTCTTAGTCCACTAGGTGATCATGCATCTTGTTTTTTGTATTTTCATTTATGATTCTAAACTAATCCTATCTTAGTCTATAAAAAGAAAGAAACAATCAATTGTATTGAAAGACATTTCATAAGGTAAAACACTCGATGTATTTAAAAAGACCAGCTAATTCTAAGTACTAGAAAGTAAAATCCCGCAACTCGTCGGGTATTTATTACAACACGAATTGAAAACCCGAGACATGATCGGGAATGAATGAATTAGGTACAAATTGAAACCGGATTGGACATCGGTTTGGCACCATCATCAAATGAGTACAAATCGAGATCGGATTTGGACATCGGTCAATCACCTTGGTCTTTTCGATTTCGGATTATCCTCCCATGGACCGCCTCTCGGGTGTCGGTGTTTACATCCATAACATTCATTCATAACAAATGACATATGAAAGAACAATGATGCAATCAATTCACTAATTAAGCACGGGCCTCGGGATCGGCCTTTGTTTTTCATACGTTTCGATTCATCACCCACCTAATCACTTAACATTGTTTGATTAATGGTTAATGATAATGAGCTACCATTTGCATTCACAAAACGGCAACTCATATCAATTAACCCCTAAAGTCGGGTTCTAATGACCATGAATGGGCTACTCGCCGAACATGCACCGGGCCTAACATTCATCTAACAAACACATGCATAGCAATATAATGAGCATACATTCAAGCCCATGGGCCTTATTTCGAAATCAATCAAACAATGAGAAGTGGGCTTTATAAAAAAAAGACCACTTATTCAATTAATGCCTAATTCGGATTGATTCTGTTCGATTGTGATTAACTACCCTAATGATGTCCAAATGAAGTGATTCAGGTGTCATTAGAAAGCTTATGACATGAGGATCAAAAGTCAAGAAGACCATTTTTTCTAAATCCTAACCGATTTTCCCGAAAATTTCGAATTTGGTCTCAGTGACAGGCTGGATTCGATTCTGTTACGAATTTCAAAATAATGGCGGGAAAAATAACAAACATTATCAAAAACGCGTGAACATTTTTGTGCGGTTAGGATTCCCTGTGTGCAACAACTTTCATGTTTTGAGTTTTTACTAAAAAGCCCTCGAAATTTTTATAAAATTCAATTTTTGTGAAGGACTCAATTGCAAATGGAATTTTAACCCGTGAAGACTTTTCATGAGATTTTAAGCAAATTGACCCCCCAAAAATTGCTATTAGGTCCTCAAAATTTCTAGTTGACATAATGAGACCCCAATGAGCAACTTAGTAATTTTAATTTTTTGCAAAAAAGGACCCTAACTTTATCAAATTCGGAGAAACATCTTTTGAACTCCAAAGGAATGAAAATCAGATCTGGACACAGATTCTGATCAAATCGTGAAAATTCCTTTTTAAAATTCAAATGATCTCCGATTTTGATGAAATTAGTATCAATAGAAAGATCTCGATCTCAGAAAGAACTTTTGTGAAGAAAATTTTTTCATATCTCGAACACACGAATTTATGAAAATCGAAGAACACACGAAGGTCGACTGAAATCAGTATGTTGCCAGATTCATATGCAAATGACGTTGCAGATCGTACGGGGCTAACATGCTCAAAATTTTGTGAAAATTTTATGGTGAACAGATCAGGATGTGTTCTACAACTCTCATGAAGGAAGTTTTTCCAGAAAATGATCGTAAAAAATCATAAAAATCATCAAACAGCACAACATCAATCAGTAAAACATCAGAACAGACTTGAGCAACATGTTTCAGATTCTGATCCTAACTTCTAAAAGTGTTTTGACATAGCAAATCAAGTCCGATCGAGGCATATGATATATCAAATCGAAGCTTAAGACGAGCTCTACAACTCTCTAGTTTATCACTTCATCAGATTTCGACGTTAACAAGCTCAAATCAGCATCTCAAGCCAATAGGTTTCACTGGACGCGAATTTACAGAATTGTGTTCAAGTGCTCTTACCTTGTCTCACAATGATCCAATGCTCAATCGAGCGATCCGGCCTCCGTATTCAGACCAAAAATGACACGGAGAAGCCTTGGAAAGCTCGGCCAACCTATGACAATAGAGAGTATGAAATAATGTGAAAATTGACTCGTTTTCTCACAAATAGACTAATCAGTAAAAATTGAGGCTAAGGATACGATCCGGTGGCTGTTCGATGAGAGGCCGGCCATCACAGCGACGTGAGAACACCAAGGGAGGCTGTCGGATTCTCTGGATCACCGGAAGAGGTCGCCGGAGGGCCGGTTCAGCCGGTTGAGCCGGCTGATCACATCACCGGCGATAAAGCCGGTGATGATGCTGAGAAGAAGATCTCGCCGGAGGGAGGTGCTCCGGCCACCAGCGAAGGCGACTGGTGTTGCGACTGGACCTAGGCCACCGTGGGGGACGCCGGTGGGGCAACGGCTCGCCGGAAAGTGGCCGGCAAGGAGCCGGAATTGGCTGCGCCGAGAGGAAGCTCGAGAGAGAGAGCTGATCGTGAGAGAGAGGGAGGGGGAGAGAGAGAGAGAGAGAGAGAGAGAGAGAGAGAGAGAGAAACCAGATCTGAAAATGAAACCCCCCCTTTGATTTTTGGAGGGAAAAACACTATATACTTCCCTCAACTTTGAATTTTAGCCCTTAGATTGATCCAATGGCCCAAAATGCATCCTTAATGATTAAGAATATTCCTTAATGGCTAAGGATTGGTGACATGGCATCATGGATGGACATGATCAATTCTAAATGAATGGCCATGATTGATTTGCTTATCCCCTAATTAATTTGCTTAATCTTTAAAGAAGGGCATTTTTGTCATTTCTCTTAGGGGCATTTTTTGTAATTCTCAATTAAGGGCATTTTTGTCATTTTCGCGCTCAAGAAAATGTGACCGACCTTGGTTGGTCCGAATGGATTATCGATCATCAAAATTTTCAACCGAAAAATGGCTGGTTTGATCGGATTAGTTCAATTTGAATCAAACCGATCTGAGTCGATTAGCCCTGAATTTGGGTAATTACATGACTAAGCTCATCTAACAAATTTAATTGGAGTCCAATTAACCAAATTGAATCCCAATTCATCAAATTGAATATTAGTCTAGAGTGGGTCAAGTTGAATTGCACTAATTAGACCAATTACTCTTAGACTTCCTAATCATTGGATCATTAAATTGATTAAATTGACTCAAATTCATGTGAATCTCTTAAAATTGATTTTGAATTTGGATTTCATATAAGAAATCAGGCTCATTCATGCCTCAATTGCGCACATCATGAAGAATTGATCAAAATCACTGATTATGGCCAAAATTGAGGGTTTTTGTGTTTGGCTTGAAATCACGAAATTGGTTCAGAAATTGAATATAAAATGACCTCTAGATCAAATGTCGTGAAGAAAACTAACCTAAAAAATGACTAGAAATTAAGTAATTTCATTTTTGGCCGATTTGAATCAAATTCCGCAATTTGGGAAAAAGTTGATTCTAAATCGATTTTTGTAAAATTTCTAATGCCAAAGGTAAATTGGATGTAAAATAAGATAATTTTTGGATTTTTATATTTTTCAATTTTTTGGTCAAAGGTTTGACCAAAAGTCAAACCCTAGTTGACTTTTCACTAGGAGCTTGATTTTATGATCAAATCTTTGAATTTTTCTAAAATTTTCACTTCTAAAGTGAAATTGGACTTGAAAGAAATCTTTTTATGTGAAAAGCCCCAATTTGATCTGGGGTTGACTTTTAGTCAAAGGGTTGACCAAAAAGTCAACGCAAAAGTCAACCATTTGACTTTTCGGGTTTTTGCATGAAATGAATAGAAAATCACTTACAAAAGCTAGGCCAACAGACGGAATTAAAAAACGACACTTTTTGCTCAAGAAACGGGCTCCGTCGCGATCGAAAACCATAATCTCGAATTTTCTATTTTTAATGATGCATCGGCTAAAAATTAGGTGTCAACACACATATGCCAACTTATACGGCGAAATCCAACGTTGGCATCACAATTTGGTATTAAAAATCATTCAAATATTCATATTTTAATTTTCGAAAATAAATAAATTTTAATATTATTTTCATATATATTTTTATAATAAAATATTAATATTTAATTCCGAAAAATAATTTATTTAATAGAATAATCAATAATAATAAAATAATTGATAACTTATCATCAAAATAGCGATAACTTATCACAAACACAACGATAGCCTATCATGTAAATAATAATAACTTATCGAACCATTACCGATAACCTATTGCTAAAAACACCGATAACCTATCATCCAATCCCCAATAACCTATCGCCACATCCAAAGATAACTTATTAGACGAACGATAACCTATCGCCAATGGTTATCTAATAATCTGATAATAACTTATACACTAAACTTGCTTAAATAACCATTAACTTAATCTAAACGTAAATTAAACTACCATAAGCAAGTTTAATACTCTAAACGAGAGATTAGGGGTTAACTTACTCGTTTAACGATGGCGTTAACAGGAGAACGATGGCGACGATGCGAGCTCGCTCGTGGCGGCTCCGATTTTGCGTTACGAGGGACGAATGGCAGCGATCCTGGCGCGCCGAAGGAGCGGCTGCTGTGGTGGCTGGTCGAGGCTGCTTGCAGGCTGATCCGGGCATGAAATGGTGTCTGGTGGTGTCGGCTAGGTGGCTAGACAGCAAAGGACCAGCAGCTACAACGGCAGGGACGGATGACGGGCAACGAAGTTGGCATTCTGGTAGAAACCAGCCGGCTGTGGGCGGCTGTTCGGCGCTGCTTGAGGGATGAACCGAGGACAAAATGGTGGTTGGTGGTGGCGTCTTGGTGGCTAGGACGGCAGCAGACAAGCGGCTCAACCAGCGGGTGCAACCAGCGAGCGATGAAGCTAGAAACTTGGCTGGAAAACAGCCGGCGACGGGGGCTGTGGGGTGCGTTTGGGCGGTGCTGCTTGGCCAGAGGGGAGCTACGGTGGCGATGGGGTGATGGCAGGGTGAAGCGGCGCATGGCGGTGGCTTGTCCAGTGAGGACAGGCGGGCGGTGAGCAGCAGAAGGAGCTGAGAAGTAGCAAGTTCAGCGAAGAAGAAGAAGAAGAGAAGAAAAGAAAAGAAGAAGAAGAAGAAAAAGAAAAAGAAGAAAGGAAGAAATGATGGGTAGTTGGTGGGGGCTAGCGGGGGAGGTCAGAACGCATGGGGGGGACCTGCGTGGAGAGAGAGAGAGAGAGAGAGAGAGAGAGAGTCAATATTATCAAGCCCACCAAAAAATAAAATATTCCCAAACTTTTTCTTTGATTGACATGTGTCACACGAGGTCCAATTTTTGAATTTTTCATAAGCAAACTCGTAGAATCATGAGGCGACATCCTAAGGTTTGGTCTAAAAATCCTTGAGAATTCGACACTAAAATCGGATCGTAATTCGTGGCCGAATTCGATCAATCACAACTATAGTAAATCTCAAACTAACAGGTGGCTTTTAGAAATAAGTCCTCAGTAGCATTTTCCCTTTGGTTAGTATTCTCTGGGTGATCAGGCCATAGCAAGAATTACTAATAGAGCAATCGATGAAATCACCATTTTATATATCACCAAAATGTGTCGAATTTTTAGGATATTACAATTCTTCCCCTTTACAAAAATTTCGTCCTTAAAATTTGAATCAACATTCAATTCTTCAAAAAATAGGGGTACTGGTGCTTCATTATCTCTTCACTTTCCTACGTGGCTCCTTCGGTTCCATGATGTTGCCACACAACTTTGACTAGAGGAATTGTCTTGTTTCGCAATACCTGCTCTTTTCGATCCTCAATTCTCACGGGTCTTTCCACATACGACACTCTGTCATCCACGTCGATCTCTTTGTAATTCAGAATGTGGGTCGGATCCGGTTCATACTTTCTTAGCATTGACACGTGGAATACATCATGTACCTGAGCCACCTTGGCACAAAGCTAGGTGATACGCTAGCGATCCAATTCGCTCCAAGATCTCGAACAGTCCTACATATCTTGGGCTCAGCTTGCCTTTCTTGCCAAAGTACAAAGCTCCTTACATTGGTGATATCTTGAAAAACACATGATCTCTTATTTGAAACTCCAATGGTCTACGTCACCTATCTGCATAACTTCTCTGGCAACTTAGAGCTATCGTTAGCCTATCGCGTATCATCATTACTGTATCAGTTATAACTGGTATCAACTCCGATCTTGTCAACTTCCGTTCTCCTACCTCGCCCCAATAGACAAATGTTTCATAAGCCCTTTCATAAAAGGCCTCAAATGGGGTCATGTTAATACTTTTTTGAAAACAGTTGTTGTAAACAAATTCCACTAGATGTAACTTCTCATCCCAATTACCCTTGAAATCAATCATATATGCTCGTTACATGTGACACCCCTATCTCGGGGTCATTAACGTGATGTCCCGTTCATTATTATCTTTCTTTAAACAAAAGCGGAAGCATAATTTCAGTACAATCACATTAAAAACAACAGCGGGATTAAGACAAACAGCATCACGAGTAAACCTTATGTTTATAGGACACGCAAACATATTTTACAAGCTAACTTAGTCGATTTTAGCCATTTACACATGATAACAAATGGCTCGAGTGTCCTAAGCCCACTACTTCAGATTTACAACTTCTAGCTTTCCCCGAACTCCAACATGGCTTAAACTCCTCCTGTTGCCACCGTTCGTTCGACCATCCTATGGACCTGAGGGGGGGAATGGGAGATGAGTCGGGGAGACTCAGCAAGTGAAAACACTAATATCAAGCGAGGATATATCGATCGCCGTTAACATAAGTCGGCCCTTACCACACCCACATCGATGGCGGATCAATAGAAAAGTTCAAACAAGAGAACATCATGCATGGCCATATCGTACACACTTTACAAACCAAGGCTCGGTTCTATCTTAAAATAACATCAAACATGAAACATGGTCAAACCGAGAAATGAACCAACTACGACCAACCAAACAACCGAGAAATAGTCTAAGCAAACCACGTCATAACGCATCTCAATATCCTTTTCCGATATTAGGGAATTCACTTACACAACAACTACACAAGAACTAGAGAACACGAGAGCTTCGACGACTCTTGGGAGATTCTTGGCATGAGGCTTGAACACGAACATCCGGGCCTCGGACGTAGCTTCCTAGAGGCCGAACACTAGAGAAACAAGGGTACTCGGTGAGCTCTCTTTTCTTTTCTCTCTCGGCAAGGAAACAAGGAAGCAAAGAAGCAAGAGAGAAGGGTGGCTGAGTGTGTATGAGAATAGAGAGAGAGAGGCGTGAGAATGGCTTGAGAGAGAGGGGAGGGCTTCCTCTATTTATAGAGAGGCAAAACTTGAGGCTAAAGTTTGGATAAGGTAAGCGCACGTGTTATTGGAACATGAGGTCATCGCTTACCTCGCAGCTTCATAATAATAAGGGACAAAATAGTATCATTATCAAATCTTCTTAAAATCTTTGCATTAATGAATATAAGCCAAAAGTCATGATGAAATGCCATTAATAAAAGATTCTGAAAATCTTGGCATTAATGAATAAGAGCCAAAATATCATGATGCAATGCCTCCAAAGTCAAATGTCATGATTATAAGGATTCTGAAAATCATGGCATTAATGAATAGAGTCAAAAGTCATGATGAAGATGATCTAGCAAATCTTGTGCATTAATGCAAATTAGCCAAAAGTCATAATGAGGAAGATGTTAGCATATCTAAGCCATCAATGCATGTCATCATAGAGGGGCCCTAAAGTCTTGATTCATTTATTGCGCGTCATGATGAAGGCCACCAAAGTCCAACTTTAATAAATGCAAGCCATAATGAAGCTTGGAGGATAAGCTTTGACTCGGTCAAGGCCTTATTCTCTAGATTCTTCTATCAATTTCCCGACCGTGGACTCCCTAGAACCTTCTGACTTTGCTGATTTCTCACGTAAATGACTCAGGCCAATCGGGTCATACGAAATAGACTAATCGGCACTACAATCACAACCCTCATCATAAACATCTAACTTATTCTCCGACGGTTTTTCCCAAAATATAAGATGCTCGTTAATCCCATTCAACTCAAGGTATGGTGTGGGAAATCCTTTAAATATGCCTCAAATATTACCAAAAGACATTAAGTCGAGATTCCAACATTCTCACATAAAAATTGATAAATCTTTGAAATCTAATAAAATCGGACAGCTTTGCACTGTTCACGAAATTAGACTTGAAAACATAGTAAACGAACTTCGAAAATTCTCAAATTCGGATATGTCATAAACAAGACTTTAACAAAATTTTTTTATGAGAACACAAAATCTAATTCTCTCTGTAAACACCATTTTTAGTCACTCAAATACAGACCAAAAACAGTTCGCTGGAACAGAATATTTGCTTCTCAAAGTAAGCTCTTTTCAGAATCCAAATCATCTCAGAAAATTCCCAAATTTATACATGTTATAGAAAAGGAAGTTCTCAACAACTTTCGTGAAGGAAACTTTTCCAAAATCGGCCCAGAAAAGCTTATAGAAAATCAAGACAATGTGAACATCACCGAAATACCTATTCTGGGCAGTTTCACACTGTCCGAAAATGAGACCATCGTACCACTTATATCAACTCCAAAAATTCTGAAATTAAAATATGTAAAACTTCAAGATGTTTGAAACAACTTTCAAGAAGAAAGTGTTTGGAAATTCGGATCAGAAAAGTCTCCCCAAAAATAACAAAACGAAGGGGTACAAAGGATCCAAAACTGCGATTTCCAAAACAAAAGAAAACAATTTAGTTTTGATTGGAAAACCATCAAATTTGACCCATAGCCATTTCCTAGGGACTGAAATTGAGGATATTACCATTTACCTGCGGCTTTCCAGGCCACAAATGGGGTCATGTTAATACTTTTCTGAAAACAGTTGTAAACAAATTCCACTAGATGTAACTTGTTATCCCAATTACCCTTGAAATCAATCATATATGCTCGTTACACGTCTTCTAACACTTGAATCACCCGTTCTGACTGTCCATCCGTTTGTGGGTGGAGTGTAGTACTATACCGAAGTTTTGTTCCTAGAGCCACTTGGAGACTCTTCCAAAAATTTGAAGTGAAACTTGGGCCTCGATCTGATGTAATGGTCACAGGCACTCCGTGCAGTTGTACTATTTATTTAATATATAAGTTTTTATACTTTTCAATTGTATAATCCACTCGCACAACCAGAAAATGTGTAGATTTAGGCAATCGATCCACTATTATCCAAATAGAATTGCGACTACTTGACGTTCTTGACAATCCTTGCACAAAATCCATAATAACAAGCTCCCATCTCCATTTGGGAATTTCTAAAGGCTTTATCATATCGGCTGACTCACGGTGTTCGGTTTTCACTTGCTGACACTCCTGGCACTTCGAGACGTGCTTAGCGATATCAACCTTCATTCTACTTCATCAATAATGTTGCTGAAGGTTACAATACACTTCCGTACTCCCAAGGTGGATACTATATCTTCTCCTATGCGTTTCCGACAAAATCTTATTCCTAAGTCCTTTGGGCACACTGAGACGTCCATGAAGCCTTACTATTTCGTCCTCCGGTACTTGAAAATTTCGATCTTTCTACCTTCTACTACTTCTTTGCAAACTTTTGTAATCTCAAGATTTGATTGTTGCATTATTCTAATCCTTTATATAATCTCCGGTTTAATCCTAAGTGCAGCCATCATACTCGTTAGCTCATTCATATCTAACTTAGACTCCGAATTTGAATTTTCCTTAAGCAAATTCCATTCCCGATTAATCATATTCACCACTGTCATTGAAGATTTCCGACTGAGAACATCCGCCACCTTATTCACCTTTGCTCCAACCTGCAATCTACCTTACTCCCAATGTATTGCATCTTTCATATCTAGCCTGATCTGAACTTTCAGGAACAATTAATGAATCTATCAAGATCTCTATCATCTTAATTACGACATAACCTAAGAATATCTCTCCCTTCAATTAGAGATTCATGAAATCAGAATATTAAATCAATGGCTAAAATACTTGCAATCATAATACTTAGAAAAAGATCAACTTCTTCGAGTTTCAAACTCATTATCTCCCAAGCAATTGACTGTATTTGCCTCCGTGGAGTTTGATACCACTAGAGTAAGAACTTGTCTTTGATCACTATTTGAAAGATCGACTCTTAGACATGAGTGACTATTATCTTCCAAATCATCAAAATAAGAGGTTGTCCTCAATTCCACATAACTTAACGTGAATATTATTACTTAAATGATCATTACCTAATTGAATAACTTCAACTCCTCAAATCGCCCAAAGGTAAAAACTTACCTATATTTTATTCAATGTTCCCCAAGTTCTAAACCTTGAGAATCATCGTTCAACTTATCACTTCTAATATCACAACTTAAGCATCCATCCATTTTCCTTTAAAGATGGTACAATCCTTATCCTCTAATTCCGCAAAACTGGTTAAAATCAAGTTGCATCCTACAATCATGAGGAACATACCTATCACTTCAAACTATAACACACAAGTGAATTTATCCACACGTGACAACTCAAGCTTATGACTTCCAAGATCAGTACTTATCATACTAAGTATGTTCATGTGACACATCAAGACTTTAATATAGATTCTCTTTTTCCAATAGGAGATCGCAGCCTAACTCAATCGATCATAACTTAGTTTTCAAAATCATAACTTACTTTCTATAAATCATATCTTGGCCAATTCATCTAGTTCCAACGATAATTAAAACTCCTCCATCTCATTCGAAGACCTTCTTTGCGAATAACATCCAAACATCCAAAAGATCAATACTCACCATCAGAGCTTAAAATTTAAACTTAATATATCTAAAACCCATCATTGTCTTGATGCAAAATAACCAATATTAGCATCCTCGGTTCCTCTGCCAAAGTGTCAACTACAATTGCCAAGTAGCCTTGGCGACCCTTATCCAACATCCGAGTAACCTTAGGTGACGAAATCAAAGGGATCGATGGTCCTCCTCGATTCCCGACAAACTTAAACCCAACACTCCTTAAAAGCTCAAATTGAATCATCTTACGAGAACAGTTTACTATGGCTCGTTGCTTGGTGAGCCAATCCATCCCAATAATCACGTCGAAGTCAAATATCGTCAAGACAATTAAATCTATGATGTCCTCACGATCGCCAATAGATAATCTACAACCAGTACAACCTACTGCAAACACTACGCTATCCTTTAAAGGGGTAGAAATACTATAAACTACTCCCAATGATTTCAGACTTAACCCTACTAATTTCACAAATTGCTTAGCCACAAATGAATGCGCAGCACCAGGATCAAACAAAGCGTAGGAAGCATGGTCGTGTAACGAGATTGTACCTGTAATTACGGCGGGCGTGTCTTTTGCCTCCTTCCTTGTGACAATATAGACCTTTCCTTGCACTTGGGGTCGATTCAATTGGTTCGGCAGGGCATTCCTTACAAGTTGTTCTACCTGCTACATTAGTCTTTGCACGGCTTGGCGCAAACAGTCTCTTACATGGTGGCCGTGCTGGCTACATCCGAAGCAAGCTCCCGTCTTCACTAAGCACGGGGCTGATCCATGGCTCCTATGATAAAAGCGGCACACACCATTTGAATTGTATGCCGGTTTCTTCATACCACCTTTCTTGTTAGGAGAGATGGGAGACCTATCCCCTGTCATCAGTTTCTTTCCAAACCGATGATTGTCCTTGTTCAGCACAAACCATGATCCGAACGGGGCTACCCTCTTAGCCAGGTTCCTCTCAATTAACTATGCCCTCTCATTCAACTCATCATAATCCTTCATATTCTAGGGCACCAATGGGTCTTAATATCGGGCTTTAACCCATCCCCAAACCTCCTTGCTTTCCAATTCCAAAAAGGAATTAGAAATCATGAACAACCCGCTGAAAAACGAGAAATCTAACAATCACGCACAGGCACAGAGTGTTTTCCTAACTTACTATCCCAAAACCCATCGCACCTTATCACTCTAGGTCTCGACCAAACTGGATCGAGCTGACCTTGCTCTGATATCATTTCAACGGGGATGTCACACCCCGAACCCTACAGACGCACAACATCCCACTATGTTCGTCATGATGCGACATCCCAGGACTCGTCGCCGACCCTTCATTTTATCTTTTAATTACGCATGCGAAAGCGATAACAACCATCGCCCGGACAACTACAACAAATAGGGATAGATAGGAAATTGATTCACAATAGTTAAACAACAACACTATTTTTAGTGTTCACTTGATTAAACCCCATGAACATTTTTACAGGCCCACTTCAGGCATCACCACCAAAGCCAACAAAAAGGTACTAGGCTAGGGTCAATCTACTTCACCAATAGGTCGATCCCAAAAAACCAGCTTCCAGACACCCTGAACCAAACTGGGTGCAACAACATGCTAAGGGCCTGAAAAATGATTAACAACAACAAATGAGACGAAAGTCTCAATAAGTTAATGGCCTAAGCCCCGTTTAAAAGGCCAACTCGCACGGGGTCCCTAATCACGTGACCATGCATTGGACACAAGTCATTAATCAACCACAGGCATTCTTACCCTGCTTTGGCACACATATAATGCATGACATAGGTAGTCGTATGCCACAGCGATGCATCAAACATGTCACATAACCAGAGTATATAATAAGAATTCGCATACATCAATGTATCACAGTCACGCGTGTCTTGATTATAAGGCAAAACCCACTTGGGCACGTCCTATACCATACCTAGCAGTTTTTATCCCATAATCAAGCACTATACATCACACGTATTTCAGTTATTATGCCCTCTCGGGGCCACTACACATCAAGCAATCTACAGTAAGATGGTAGTCTTCCGGCATGACCGGACTCCGTCCCGCCCCGTTGGGCACGGCTACGTCAAACGATCTATAGTAAGACGACATTCCAATACAGCAACATCAAACGATCTACAGTAAGATGGTATCCCGTAAGGAGCATCGAGTCCGGCCTCTGGCCGCGACAAGGCGTCTGGAGTATCAGCAATCCAGATAATCTTTAGGCATCCGATAAATCGAGTATTGTCAAATGATCTACAGCAAGACCCCGATAAATTAGGTATCGTCAAGCGATCTACAGCAAGACGGCTCCGATGTGTGACCACACGAGTACAGAAGCATTCAGACCAATTCTTATCTTTTCATTTAGCTAATGCATACATGAATTGTGCTCACATCAATGTCACACAACAATACCAAGTGGTCACACATGCAAACAGTCAATCAATTTTTGCAAGCTTCGATGCCAAACACGTTTATCAATCACAAAGCATCGCTATCATTTCTTGGCATAACAATAAAATAATTTCATTCCAAAAATCTCATAAAGTTTCCTTAGAAACTTCCATTCAAAACAATTTGTCATATAATCAAATTAATACGACGATTCACGGCACAATCACCACCATTCAAGCATAGAAATCATAGTTTGAGATTAAAAAATTTTCGAAATAATAATAAATAAATTCGAAAATTAATTATTTAATAATATCCAAAAATAATTTATTTTCAAAGATTCAAAATATTTTCTCAAATCATAATCATTCAAATCATGTGCCATATCTGCCAACTTATACGGCGAAATCCAACGTTGGCATCACAATTTGGTATTAAAAATCATTCAAATATTCATATTTTAATTTTCGAAAATAAATAAATTTTAATATTATTTTCATATATATTTTTATAATAAAATATTAATATTTAATTCCGAAAAATAATATATTTAATAGAATAATCTATAATAATAAAATAATTAATAACTTATCATCAAAATAGCGATAACTTATCACAAACACAACGATAGCCTATCACGTAAATAATAATAACTTATCGAACCATTACCGATAACCTATCGCTAAAAACACCAATAACCTACCATCCAATCCCCAATAACCTATCGCCACATCTAAAGATAACTTATTAGACGAACGATAACCTATCGCCAATGGTTATCTAATAATCGAATAATAACTTATACACTAAACTTACTTAAATAACCATTAACTTAATCTAAACTTAAATTAAACTACCCTAAGCAAGTTTAACACCCTCAACAAGGTATTAGGGGTTAACTTACTCGTTTAACAACGGCGTTAACATGAGAACAACGGCGACGACGCGAGCTCGCTCGTGGCAGCTCCGGTTTTGCATTACGAGCGACAAACGGCGGCGATCCCGGCGCGGTGAAGGAGCAGCTGCTGTGGTGGCTGGTCGGGGCTGCTTGGGGGCTGATTCGGGCATGAAATGGTGTCTGGTGGTGTCAGCTAGGTGGCTGGACAGGAGTGGACCAGCAGCTGCAACAGCGGGGACAGACGACGGGCGACGAAGTTGGCGTTCCGGTAGAAACCAGCCGGCTGTGGGCGGCTATTCGGCGCTGCTTGAGGGCTGAACTGGGGATGAAATGGCGGTTGGTGGTGGCGTCTTGGTGGCTGGGACGGCAGTGGACAAGCGGCTCAACCGGCGGGTGCAACCGGCGAGCGACGAAGCTAGAAACTTGGCTGGAAAACAGCCAACGGGGGCTGTGGGGCGCATTTGCTGCTCGGCCAGAGGGGAGTTGCGGTGGCGGTGGGGTGATGGCAGGGTGGAGCAGCGCACGGCGGTGGCTGGTCCGGTGAGGACAGGCGGACGGTGAGCAGCAGAAGGAGCCGAGAAGAAGCAAGTCCAGCGACAAAGAAGAAGAAGAAGAAGAGAAGAAAAGAGAAGAAGAAGAAGAAAAAGAAAAAGAAGAAAGGAAGAAATGATGGGTAGTTGGTGGGGGCTAGCGGGGGAGGTCAGAACGCATGGGGGGGACCTGCGTGGAGAGAGAGAGAGAGAGAGAGAGAGAGAGAGTCAATATTAGCAGAGAGAGAAAAAGTCAATATTATCAAGCCCACCAAAAAATAAAATATTCCCAAACTTTTTCTTTGATTGACATGTGTCCTATGAGGTCGAATTTTTGAAATTTTCATAAGCAAACTTGTAGAATCACGAGGCGACGTCCTAAGGTTTGGTCCGAAAATCCTTGAGAATTTGATACTAAAATCGGATCGTAATTCATGGCTGAATTCGATTAATAGCAACTATAGTAAATCTCAAACTAACGGGTGGCTTTTGGAAATAAGTCCTCAAAAGCCTTTCCCCTTTGGTTAATATTCTCTGGGTGATCAAGCCAGAGCAAGAATTACTAATGGAGCAATCGATAAAATCACCATTTCATATATCACCAAAATGTGTCGAATTTTTAGGATATTTCAAGACCTCTATCTACTGAAGGTGCTTATTTGGTTTGGAGTGATAATATTTGTATACAACGTAAATTGCTAAACTATGGCATTCTTTTTAGAATGCTTCCTGTCTATTTGAATTAGATCGGTGAATTTTCATGGAAAAGGTCGATCGCATGTAGCCACATATCACTATACTAAAGCTCTTTGTTAGGTTCACTATGCTTACACTAGCTCTAGTTACTGACTAATTAGTGTTGTGGCTTCTTGCTGTTTTCATTTAGCACCTTTATATCCTCACCCTCGCCACCCTCTCAATGAGTTATTTATGAAGGAAAGTGAGAGTTGCTTTGTCGATGTATAGGAGTGGCATACAAAAGACAATTGCTATTGGAGTTGGCAGATATTGAATGTTACCCCAAGTTTTAGAAGGCTGACCAAATGATGCTATTTAGATCTTGCATATGTATAAGCTGTATTCTTTCCCGACCTGGAACTTTCCTCTCTTTCTTAACCACTTTGAAGTATGTGATTATAGATTTTAAGTAAAAAGGAAGAGCTGTAAAGAGAGAAGCTTGAGCGTGAAGTGTTGTCCACTACTCTTCGTTATCTTAGATTCCTACATTTTTCCTATAGCAGTAGTATTGTTTTCAGCATTGGTATCAATTGTTCGTGAGCTTGGCATCACATCTTTTCATCTCTTGTTATCTAAAATGAGCTAGCTTTTGTTCTGGTTGTTTTAGATTGTTTGGTTCGCGTGTGATTTAACTAGATTTTCTCTTTCGAGTTTCTTGCGAGAGCCTTTCATTTTTAGAATGAAACTAAGTTCATCTATTCATTCTTCTCTCTTAATTATATTGCTGAACTGCAGCTTTGTTTTCTCAGACAGGGCTTCAGGTTGGAGTGCTATAGTGTGTTGCTGCTTTGAATTGCCTTCTTGACTTCTATAATGTCAGGCATTTGGTGAAAGTGGAAGTGAGACCAAATATTGTGCTTAAGGCTGAAAAGGAATTGGGAATTTTTTCGGGCTGCCCAGGCATATGGGCCCCTTGTTTACATGGTATGTATTCACCCCGTTCTTGCTAAGTCATGCATATCTTGTATGAACCACTGTAAAATTGTAGCTTATTTCTTTTCTCCTGGTAGGATTTCAGCAAGGAAACATGAGGAAGTTGGGGCACGGCGTCTATATTCCAATGGATACATGTCTACTCCCTCCTTCATAGCTCATTTATGCTTAAAATCCAAGTGATTCCGGAAAGGTTAGCACTCGCATGTTGGGTTTACATTTTGTTCCCTCCAATTTTCCTCATTCCCCTGAATACATAGGCCACTGGAGATTACAATTTCTCCCAGTTCTCAGCACTCGTTAGCAATCGATCATCTGGCAGAGAAAAGCTAGCTATAAGGTGTTTAATCACTATCTGGCAGAAAAGACGAGCTAGGAAATTAATTTTTCAACCATTTTATCGCTGCTAGAAATCGACTGAGTGTACAATTGCTTAGCTTTCATCTTTCAATGAGCTTATGTAAATTTAGAATTGAAATATGCTTCTGGTCAAGTTACATGAGCAGAATGTAGCCTCACGACTAGTGGTAACTAAGTTTTGTTTGTGGTTACATTCAGGAGCATGTCTGGAGATGAATGCCTTGGTGCTTTAAACATGGAGATGATGGAGGTGGCCCAACGAGTGGGCGCTGCGTCAAAGTTCACTGGCAGTGGAGGAGCTGCGGTTGCTTTCTACCCCGACGGGCCATCGCAGGCAAAGCTTCCAGAGGATGAATGTCGAAAAGCTGGATTCATCCTCAAACCAATGCAAGTAGGTTCCATCCCATTTGAATTACGTCAATGTCGACGCAATGAAGAATTACTTAGTACTGATGAGTCCTAGCAGATAGGGATAACGACAACTACTCTTATTTATATATTTTGATCCAAAGTAGGAAAAATCTTTTACCCGACATAAAAGTAGAAAACTTATTCAAATTAAGAAACCGCTCGAACTAGGAAGCCTACTCAAACTAAACCTACTTACCTACTTTGATCGGGTTTCCAAGACAAATTCTCAACACCAATGATGGTTGAGTTCATTTATTTTCTCAATGAGCATATATTAGTTGTGTCATCTTTTGTTGATGTAACTCTACCAAATGTAGCAATTTGGATCCAGAATATGCCTCCAATGGAAAGCTTGCGGAGAAATCAGATGTCTTTTCTTTCGGTGTTATGTTTTTAGAGTTGACAACTATGCATTGTTCGATTGACAGAACTCGACCCTCTTGATGATGATAGCATGGCTTATTGGGTCAATGGTCTGTCAACAACATAAACTAAGAAATCTGTTCTTCTTCCTATTATGTAAGATCACTAACAATAGCATGCCTGATGTCGTCGACAAATCACTGACTCAATATACCATATGCTATTCTCATAGAGGGTGGAGTTTTGTGCATCAGACGACACCCAATTATTAACTCTAGAAGCACACACCAAAAGGAAAGACATGCAAATGGTTTCTTGGTTTTCCATTGAAGGCATACTCTCGATCCAGGTAACTGCATTAGGTAGACTTGCATCAGCAAAAGAAGACCAACCAATATATGTTCGGAGAGGAAACGAGCGAACTCAACCATCATTGGCGTTAAGAATTTGTCTTGAATTTGAGCCCTTGCTTGATCAAAGTAGGTTTCCTAGTCTAAGTGGTCTCTTAGTTTGAACCAGTTTTCTAGGTTAAGTCGGCTAAAAGGTTTCTTTTTTTTCTATTTTTTCTTTTCTTTATTAGTAGGTATGTTTAATTTGATTTCGTACAGGGATATTTTCTTATTTACTTGCTCATAAAAATTGATGCGTGGATGGAAACTTTTTTTTCGGTCTCACATGGTCATCTGGTTTCTCCTGAACAGCTCCAAGCAATTGATGAGTCTTCATTTTAACTGTTGCCTGTGGTTAAAGCAAAACAGGGGACATCAATAAGTGCTGATGTTGAACATAAAAACCGCTTTCTTAAAACTCGAACATGCTTCAATTTTGCGAAGGTGGTATTTCTCTCCAGAAAGAGGAGATAGTAGAGAAGAATCTGCGGACACAGCTCCACTGCAAAGTGCATGTAGCATCACATTAGCTATAATGCACTCTTCGTCATTGTCGTTTCAGCCCTCTGCAATTTCATGTTATATAGGATTTCGTTAACAGCTGTCTGCAGGGACGCTTAACATTCAAATAAGAAAAATTTATTATTTTCAATCCACAATATGACTTCTTCTTTTTTTCAAAAGAGATTCCTCTAGAAAAGTTACTCTCAAAATAAATCTCCCCTGAAATAATTTTCCCGCTATTAGATTTCACCGTTCCACATGATGCCCAGAGAGCCACCCTCGTTGGCCACAAGTGAGGGATGGCCTCACCTGGGCGAGGCAACCCTCGAAAGCCCAGGTGAGGTTGGTGAGGGTGGCCCTCGCCTATGGCTTTCGAGGGTGGCCTCGCCAGCCCTGGCAAGACAAACCTCGCTTAGGCCTTTTTGAGCATCGCCGGCCAGCCACTGTCAAAGAAGAAAAAAAAACCGTAAAAAGGAAAAAAAGAAAAAAAAAAGTAAAAAAGTGAAAAAAAAGGAAAAATAAAGGAAAAAGGGAAAATTTTTAAAAAAGGTGAGGGACGAACATGCCCTGGAGCATCCAAAAAGTTAAGCCATTATTTAAAATTGACATAGTCACTTCAAGCCATTATTTGAAATAAAATCACTTCAAACCCTTATTTGAAAAAAGGGCTAATTCCCAAAAAAACCCCAAACTTTATATTTTATCCCAATTATACCCTGAACTTTTTTTTTGTCTCAAGAAAAATCTCAAACTTTTATCCGAGTCCCAAATCTGCCATACCGTTATAACTCTGTCCAATTAAAGTCAAAAACAGAAAAAAAAAAACAAAACAAAACCAGCAGCTGCGGCGTGGCCAAGCCTTCGCCGGTGGCCGTCGCCACAGCCGCTGGGAAGGAGCGGCGGCCTTCGCCTGGGCCTCCCGAAGGCCGGCGACCCTCACCGGCCTCGGGCGAGTCGCCGGCAAGGGCCTACAGCCCCCGATTTGGGGTGAGGGTCGCGCCTTCCCCTAGATTTGGGGCTGTAGGCCCTCGCTGTCGACTCGCCTGGGGATGGCGAAGGTCGCCGGCCTTCGGGTAGGCCCAGGCGAGGGTCGCCGACCCCAAGCGAGGCCTCGCTTGGGGTCGTCCACCTTGGGCTAAGCCTTGCCTGGAGTCGACGGCCCTCGCCTGGGTTTTGCCGAAGGCCGGCAACCTTCGCCGGCCCCAGGCAAGTCGCCGACCTTCGGGCAGGCCCAGGCGAGGGCCACCACTCCTTCCAGGCGGCACCGGCGAAGGCTTGGCCACGCCGCAGCTACTGGTTCTGTTTTTTTATTTTATTTTTTTATTTATTTTCTGACGTTAATTGGACGGAGTTATAACGGTAGGGTAGATTTGGGACTCGGATCAAAGTTTGAGGTTTTGCTTGAGACAAAAAAAAGTTCAAGGTATAATTGGGAAAAAGTGTAAAGTTTGGGGTGTTTTTGGGAATTAGGCCTTCGAAAAAATGAGGGAACTTCGCATCTTTATTTGAAACAAGATCCACTCCAGGCCTTTATTTGAGAATTTAGGCCTTTATTTGGAATTTTACCCATAGCTGACATTGACATGAACAATTCTTAATATTATTTTAATATTATTTAGAATTTTATTAATTTTTTCCTTTTCTTATCTTTTTTTTTATTTTTTTAATTTTTTTTATTGAGACTTTTCTTTTTCTTTTCTTTTTTGCCTATTTCCCTCCTCCGACCACCACTAGGCCTTGTCGATGGCTGGCAGAGATTGCCCACCTCAGGCTCGAGGCCAAGGAGGCCTGGCAGTGGCCAACAAAGGGAGAAAGGGAAAAAAAAGAAAAGAAGAGAAAAGGGGAAAAAGAAAAAAGAAAGGAAGGAAAAGAGAAGAAAAGAAAAAAAAAGGAAAAATTAATAAAAAATTCCAAAAATATTATTATAATATTTGTTATAGCTAGTGCTATCACCTAGAGGGGAGTGAATAGGTGATTTTACCAAATTTGATAATTTAAACGTGCGGAATGAATATAGTTGAGATCAACAACTTGTACGGGCAATAACAGATAGATACGACTGACAAACTCGCATGTAAGTTATCGTTAGATGATTGCGTCTGATGACTATGAAGATGTTCTTATGAACTAGTTTGACAGATATGTATGCAGTATAATATCAACAATAATAAATGAGAGTTTAGGAATAGAAAATACTACACAAATCTTTATAGTGGTTCAACTTTCTCAAGTTTACGTCCACTCTCCACGCTGGTAGCCTATTGGCTGTGTTTCACTATTGAATCACCAAGAGATTACAAGAGCGATATTTCTCAAATGATAGATTACACTATCACATACACTCCACACTCAAGTAATTTTCTCTCTAAAACAATAATGTGGAATTCAACAATCACAAGTATATAAGATCGAAGCTCTATTCAGACTTTGGAATTTTCGATTTCTCATTTTTTTTGTATGATGTTTGCACTCCTTTTATACTCCGCCACTTCCAATCTACCCATTAGACAGTCTTCAAAGGATTGTACTCCAAATCAATCCATTGGAGAAAAAATCAAATAAAACGCATAGTCGTTAGAAAAAGAACCATTATCTCCGAGTGATTTGATCGCCCATACAATCAAATCTTGGTTTGCATAAGTATAGTTTTTCGTGCTTAAGGAACGATCTTGTGATTGCCAATTAGAATATTTTAAGATATTATTTGTGATCAAGATGTACTTCCAAATCGATTATAAAATCAATTTGATTGACCTGTAAAAACTTGTCAAAAATAAAACTTATTGAATCTGACGAGGGATTTTGAGTCTGATAACAAAGTGCTTTCATTGACTAAGTTTGATGACTTAGTATTTACCTGCATCAAATAACTCAAGTGTAATTATGGTCAAAAAATGATTATTTTGTCATTCTTTAAAACAAATTAGGGATTTTCCTTAACATTCTACCCCTTTTTTATGATAACAAAACCATCCATATGCTTTAAAAATACTTATGAAAGAAAATACTATATTAAGAGAATATAACATTTAAAGCTCATAGAGCAGTTTTAAGTTCTGATATCAGCATAATATTTAGCATAATTTTTGACATTAGCAGAATAACCCATATGTATAACATTCACATTCTATAGCATATGTATTCCATTTTTCTTCTCCCCTTTTTGACATCAACAGAAAAGGTTAGCATTAGAACATAATATGATATCAGCATAATATTCAGCATAAGTTCTGACATCAGCATAACAACCCATCTATATAACATTCACATTCTGTAGCATATGCATTCCATTTTTCTTCTCCCCTTTTTTGACATCAACAAAAAGGTTTAGCATTAGAACATAATATGATAATAGCATAATAATTCGATATCCAATTTCGAATCAAAGTTCAACATCCAAATGTCAACACACCAAATATCAAAGTGCACACCAAAATTATTCAAACCGAGTCTCACTGTGACATTCTGAACTTTGACCTACTTTTGGGATTTATAAAATGAGTATTTCATTGGTGCGCTTATAGTTAAATCTTTCCCAAAACTAATCATTCTCGGGTTTTTTAAATTTGAGATTTCGCTAAAATCGCATTCGATCGAATTTGGCCGTTATTTAGAGCCCGAACTTGGATGTTGAATTTCTCGAAGTTTCGTGACGAATTTAATTGAACGATATCGATATTAATGTGGCTGGCCTTGAGATTGCTCGGAATTATCGGAAAGTGAAATTTAGACCATGTGCGGAAAAGGACCATTTTACCCCTCCCTCCTTGTTTATTACTTTCGTGCCTTTTAGTTTTTCCCTTTAATTGGAATTAGGGATTTATGGGCACCATTAGATCTTGGCTTGTCCCACGAGATGGAATGGTGGCCCTTAGATCTAGTTGAGTGGGCGTAAGTGGGTTTTCGTATGGTTTTTCTCTTTCTCCCTCTCCTTTCTCCCTCCCGCGCGCGTCTTCCCCCTCTCTCTCTGCACCTCTCAGCCGAGAATCCTTCCCTCCTCCCTTCGTCACTTGTGCCACCGCTGACCATCGCACAGGAGGAGCGACCGCGCCGGCTCTGCCCAGCCACCATCTGGCCACTCGTCCCCGCCGGAGCCCCCTCTGTTGCTGCCACTCCCTTCCCCTAGCCCGATTGCATCTACATCTCTCCTCTGCGCGCGCGAGCCCGCCAACTCAGGCGGAGGAGCCTAGCCGCCAGCCGCCGCCGTGCTCGCCACCCATCTGTCCGGCAACCCGACCGCCGCCGCCGCCCCCTGTCACCACCGCTGTGACTCTTTTCCTTCCCCCCTCTCTCCCTTCTCCCTTCCCTTGTTTCGCCCGCCTCACCCTTTCCCTCCGACGACACCACCACCCCGACACCACCTCATCCCCTTCACCGTCGCTGCTTGCCCGACGCCGCCAACACCACCGCCTATCCCCAGCCGACCCATCAACCCCCAACCCAGCACTGCCACCACCTTGCCCTGTTTCTTGCATGCTGAGCACCCCCGTTGCTGCCATCGCCGTCTTAACTCCCCAGCTGCTCGCCGTCTTGGCCACTAGCCCCTGCCCTGACCGTTTACCCCTGCAGCTGACCCGGCCACCTACTCACCGTCACTCGTCCGCTGTTGCTACCGCCAAGCTGCTACAACCGCTGTCCCGACTCCCCCTTGCAGCCACTTTGCCCCATTTTTCTTGCTTAGGATTGAGGTAAGCGACACCCTAAACCTCGTCTAGGACATTGGGTATCGTTAGACAAGTGTAGGGGCTGATTAGTGCGGATTATGGGCTATTTGGTGGCTGTTAATGTGGTCGATTTGTGGTGGAATTGTGGCTGTTAATGTGGCTGATTTGTGGTGAAACTATGGCTGTTATTTGTGGCTGATTTGTGGTGGAATTGTGGCTGGGTGTGGTGGCTGAATTGTGGTGCAAACATGGCCTGAATTGTGGCGATTCTAGGGCCGTTTTGTGTGATGATTTGTAGGACTGATTGGTGCTCGAAGTGGGGCCTAAATATGTGATAGTTCGTGTGTGAATTAATGTTTGATTAGTGGCAATTGGCATCTGTTGTTCGTTGTTGAAGCGAGTGTGTTTGAGTGTGGTTTGATTATGTGAATGATAATGTTTTGTTGGGTCATGTGGTGTGTGTGATTTGAAAGGCCCTGAGGCATGTTTATGCGGGGATTGATCAGTCCTGAGGCGTGTTGACGCGGGACAGTACCCAAATGGATCGGAGGGCTGATAACCTGAGGCGTGTTAATGCGGGTTGAATGAAAAGACATGATGCGTGTTACGCAGGTCGTGGGATGTGTAAATGAGTTCACATGTGTGTGACACTTGGTTGAATGCGATGTGTCATGAGATGTTATTGCATTATAGTGAATTGACTAATATGCAAGGTTTGAGCAAGATTCAAGGCGAGGTAAGAGTACCTGTGTGGATTTTGACTTGTTGGTTATTACATTGTGTGTTTGGTCTTGTCTAGGGTACGCGTTGGCCTATGGGGGATTTAGGTTGTCTGCTTATTGAGATTTATTCTTATAGTTGAATTATAAAACATTTCAGATCCCCGACTTTGGCCATGCCACTTCGGCGTTTTGGGGTCCCCATGCATACTGTTCATGTAGAGACCGAGTAACCGGTGGAGTTAGATAAGACTTATATCAGGCACTATAGTATTGTCTGGGTAGACGAGGGCCTGGCAGAATTACAACGCCATACCTTTTTGGCTTGGTTTTACAGCAGAGGATTGGAGACCATTGGCTCAATCCGTGGTTTCAACGGACAGCATCATGGCGAGCGAAGATCCCACGGACTGGGAACCCGGCGAGGAGTACGCTCCTGATGGTGAGATTATCGACCCTGAAGACCCTAGCCTGGAGCCGGAACCTATGGTACTTGAACCCGTGCCAGAGCTTGAAGAGTCCGAGCTCGAGGAAGAACCCATGGATTCGGAGCCTGAGGCAGAGCCCATAGAGTCGAAGCCCGAAGAGGATCCCTTGGAGTCGGAGCAAGAGGAAGAACCAATCGAGATTGATTTAGATACGGAGCCTAAGTTCGTAGGGTTCGACTCGGACTGGGCACTGTAGGGGTGTACAGTGCTAAGGTAGAACCTTTTTGGTGGAGCCTCTCCTTTTTGTATAGATAGATCATCCTACCTGACCACCGGTCCCTTTTTGATGATGATGGTGGACTTCAACCCTAGTGGCCTTAAGTGCGTTTGTATGTTTATGAATGTTGTAAGTAACTATCAGGTTTATTAAATGCATTTATTGCTTCAAGTGTGCATCTTCCTGTTTCTTCCCCTTAGTTATATCTTGTCCAGGTGTTTGTTTTCGTTTCCGCTTTCGCTCATTGATTGTTGCTTGTTTGGGTGGGCGATAAGTCTTGGAATGTTGCATTCTAAATCGACCGATGAGGGATGTCGTGCCCTCGTTGGGGTTCGGGGCCTGACACTCAGTGCATCGAAAAACATAACTAGTATTAAATGTAATCTAGATAACACGTGAAAAATTCTCTCATATTGACTCAGAGAAATTAAACGATTGGAAGGGTACGGTCAATTTGTCTGGTCTGCTGGAGGGACTGATGGTCCAAAAGGTTCAGATGTTGAAGGTCCAAAAGGTGCAGATGGAAAAGGCACTTGTACAATACCGAAACAGGAAAGTTGATTCAATCTTTACTCGATACTTGACGAGAGCTGATTAATCTTTCCTTCAATGTTCGCAGTGTGGATTGCTGCAAGTTGCACATCAGTTCTGACTTGTGTCTTCAGATTGTTTATTCTGGTTTCCATTAAGTCCTTCAATTCCTAGATTCCTTCTTTAAGGTCATTTCTGAGTTCTCTAACTTCATTTTATACTGCTGCTTGCCTCCAACTCAGATCTATAATAGCTTCATGATCAGCTATAGATGATGAGACATTATATCCAAAAGGAGTGTTTGTAGTCTGAACTCCAACAGACTCTACTTGCTTTTCTTTTCTTTTCTATTGAGCTTCAGATGGAATCTGACTAACAACATTCTCATATTCATCTTCTTTAAGAGGGAAATTTGCAAATGTTGCTTCTGAAGGGTCTTTCCCTTGTTCATTCTAAATTTTCTTCCCCTGAGTGTTAGCCAGTTCAAAGCTAGTTTCTTCAACATTTTGAGCATTATCTTGCTCATAGTGTCCCTGCGTTTCAGCCTCCATAACATTTTCATGCTCAAACTCCCACCGACCCCTAGAGGGTCCTTCTTCAAAAAACAGAATATTTTCAGTTTCTTTCTTTGCAATGGCCATTTCCTCTTGCTGATTTTCTATCACAATTTTGTTGATGAGGTTACTGAATGATTGCATCAAGCTTTCATCTTTATCTCTCAGCCTTTGCATTTCAAGCTGAGTTGCAGCATGTCTGTCTTCATGAGTTTTATGCTTGGTTTCTTCACTAATTAGCCATTGTGTAAACCTTCTTTCTTCAAGATCGTTGTCATCAGTTTGAGATTGCTCATCAGACTTTCCATCTGATAGATCCATTTCATCAGAATCACTAGCCACAATTTGTCTTTTTTTGCTAGTCTATTTGATTTTGAGGCAGTTTTTTTCACTTTCCTCTTTCTCATTAGAGGTTCGACCAAATCCTCCTTATCAGGCTCAATAGAGACATTGACAAATCTCTTCACCAACTCAATTGGAACAATTTCATCCTTCTTACTCTTCCAACTTTCACCATCAAATCTATATCCCATTTTGGTCATCATAAGTTCCCCTATAGTCATGGTTTGAAGATGTTTGTCTTTGAGTTCCATAGGAATGGTAATTTCGAAGTACTCGAAGATGGCAGTGATCAGAACTTCATAAGGGAGTTGGCCTTTGCTTTTCTTAACAGATCTATACATTTGTAGAATGATCATATGTGATAGGGAAATAGGAATAGTGCTTTGAATTGCCTAGATTAGCTTTGCTTCATATCTAGAGACATCAGTTTTAGAGGATCCTTGGGCCTAAAACAGTTTATGATTATTTTGTGCAACACAATGGAGTGGAGAGGAAAAAGATTGTGAGATGCGTGAGATGTTGAACCTCTGATAAAAGATGAGTTACTAGACAAAGATCGATATGCCAACTCAGAAGTAGTAGGAATGAAAGAAAATTCAGTATGTGTTACTCCTAGGATGGCTAAAAGATCAAAGGCTATTAACTTATAATCATTTTGAAAAACAGAAAATTCGATCTCAGCAGTAGAATTGAAGGATAGATTGGAATAGAAGTAAGTAGTAAGTTTAGGGTAAACCTCGTGTGAGAGAGAATACATTATGTGAAGATTAAGATTCTCAATCAACTTCTGAATCTTAATATTGAAGTTTTCGAAGAAATTGAAGTCTACCACCCTGTTATTCATGACTCTTCTGACTAAAACAGAGTTGTAAGCAATCTGATGTGCTTTGTTTTTTAATAAACTGTCTTTTTTTCTTATCATCAGGGGGAACACTAGAGACAGGCACAAACTCAGTGTATAATTTTTTATCATTGTCCTCCTTTCTGGAGTCAATGTTCTTGCTTTTCTCTACAGTCTGTGATTCCTCTTTATCAACAAATTCATCCTCTGCACCAACATTCGACTCTTCCCCTATTTTCTCCTTTCCTTTTTTAGACGTCTTTATCTTGGGAGTTTCTATCGTAGGGGTTTCCTTAATAATTTTCTCAGCAATAGGTGTCTCCTTAAATAGAACACCCTTTTCAGCAACGGATGTTTTTCCCATTTTCAGACCTTTTTGATGTTCTTTCACAACCTCTCGTTCAGATAGAAAACCTAGTGTTCTACATACTGCATTGACAGTGCTCTGATCACTTCTATTTTCTAGAAGTGTTTTGATGACCTTTATCAATTGTCTTGCTTTACCAAAACTATCACGCTCTTGGACAGGAGTTCTTGGAGATTTCTTACCTTCAGAAGAATTCGTGTTAGAATCTGTGTCGGAGATGTTGATCTTCTCTGATTTTCCATCGTTTTTTGTCCTAGAGAACATTTCGACGAGACGACTTGGTCTCCTAGAGCCTTTCGTTCCTTTCTTTGTTTCAGAGGCAGACTTAGGCGCCATTGAAGAGATTTGATGTTAGGGGAGAGAAAGATGAAATTTTTAGGGTTTCAGTGATTTGAGAGAAGAAGAAATCATGTGTTCGTGACAGAGTGAAGAAGGGCTTAAACCGAGAAGTGCAATGGTTCGATTTTTAAATCCCTTTTTGGAAACTGTCAATTGACAGTTAATGGAAATTTCGGAAGTTGTATTTCGAAAATTTTGGGATTTTAATTTCCAAACGGTATCATTCAAGACAACTTATTTCAAGCAAACATATCATTCAAATATATGAGAGATACGTACTGTTTATAAGATGATTTGCACGCCAAAACTAGACACTTCAAATGTGTGCTTGATCATTAGATGCAAATAAATCATCAAATGCAATGTGAGTGTATAATGCACATCTCAATCAAGTGGGTTAATAATGTTTAGTTTTTTTTTTGGTAAAGGTTAATAATGTTTAGTTTATCTCTAATAAGCTTAAAACTTTTCTAATCTAAAGGTTTGGTAAAAATGTCAGCTAATTGCTGTTTAGTGTCTATGAATTGAACATTAATGTCTCCCTTTAGAACATGATCACGAATAAAATGATGTTTAATATTGATATGCTTAGCTCTTGAGTTCAGAATATGATTCTTAGTTAAATTAATGGTGCTAGTATTGTCACATTTGATCTCCACAGTTGAGTCTTTGACATTGAAATCTCTAAATTATTGCTTCATCCAAAGGATGTGAGCACAATAACTTCCAAGTGAAACATATTCTGCTTGTCACGCCCCGTACCCCACGAAGGCTGAACATCCGCACGTAGGTCGACTTGAGGTGCGACGCTCCCAGGATTGCGTTACCGACCCGAAACCCGAATCAGAGCAAATGCACGTCACATGCGGAAGCAACGTATATATATATATATATATATACACACCCAGACATGCGAATATAACCATGAATAGTAATAGGCATTAATATGCTAAAGAAATACTATCATATATGCACCCTTTTTTTTTTCTAAAAACTTATACAAACTATTTATTTACAACCAAAAAGAATACATCAAAAGGCCACTAAACAAAAAGGATCGGTGGCCTAGGGTTATCAGCTTACTATCTGGGAGAGGTTACAACAAAAGAGGGTTAGTCTAACTCCCAACACTGAAACCAGCTCTACGGCTCCCGGTTTGGATCGGATGGTGCTGCAGATTCCTCAGAAGAATCCTCATCCGATAGTATTTCCTCGTCCGATCCAACTTCTGCTACTTCCCCAGCTGCTTCAGCATTCTCTCCTACCACTTCCAAATTCTGTTCTTCGTCTTCCTCCTCGATCACATCATCAGCTATAACTTGCTCATCTCTTTGCACCTCGTCCATAGCTATCGGTCCATCCACGGTATCGCCTACGCTACTCACACTAAGGGAGGCTGGGGGATCAGAAACTTCACCACTCACCATTTGGGGAATCATCACGCCATTAACATCTACTGGAACGTCAAAAGTTCTCATCGGGGGTCCAGTTACACCATTAGTTCCCCTATAACACCAAGCTACATACTCATGGGTTTGGTTATATTGCTCTCCCACGTCTACCAGCACAACCGAGTGATATCTAACGTACGCTGACCCGTCTCCACATGGATGAACGCTAACATCTCGCTGAATCCGATGTGGATATCCAAAAAGAGGGGCCCTCCTCGGCATCCTAGGTACGGGGGTCTGAAAATCGGTTTTACCACAACCGTGAGATAAACTCAGCAAGTAATAACCCCTAATTCTAAATTAGGCTAAAGTGCACCTCCAGAAGGCAAATAAAACACATGAAACACTGAACCAGTAAATTAACCATTATAAAATTCATTAGGACACTCAGTCCAATTCTTCTACTCCAGCCCTGCAGGTTAGGCTCTGACATCATTATAATACAACTCATGAACAGTTTAATCGACCCGAAGGCCATGACTCAGTGGTCATATATCATTCGACCCGAAGGCCCGACCCGAAGGCCCACAGTTGTATAAATCGACCCGAAGGCCATGACCCAATGGTCATCACAATTAATTCGACCCAAAGGCCCGACCCGTCGGTCACAATTATATTCGACCCGTAGGCCTGACCCGTCGGTCACAATTATATTCGACCCGTAGGCCTGACCCGTCGGTCACAATTATATTCGACCCGTAGGCCTGACCCGTCGGTCACAATTATATTCGACCCGTAGGCCTGACCCGTCGGTCACAGTTATATTCGACCCGTAGGCCATGACCCAATGGTCATCAACAATTTCAGCCATATCAGACCAACATACTGAACCATAAATCCAACTTCCATAGAGCATGAGTGGCACATTTAACTCATTTGATTGGAATCCATTTTTATACGGCAATTAGCACATAACTCAATGTTACATAATTCCAATCTACTGTCGATTCGACGTGCCCAACCAGTCACAATTATTTAATTCATAGGCATGGCATCATCACTCAAGGCCCTAACAAATTCCATTTGGCCTCTAACATATTTAATTTCAAGCCATTAGTCACTAAACCATCAAATGACCACATTAGGCAATATAAATTAAATTCGGTTCTATAGAGGACCGCCCCTAAACAGCCACTAATTTGGCTCCAATTCACCCTTAAATCATCACAATTAATCCCAATTAGGTCCCCTAATCATCCAATGCACAAATGCACAACATTAGGCCTTAATTTAGCCTAATCCTCCTAATTAAATCCCTAATTGCACAATTAAGACTAATTCAAGGATTAGGTGTTTTACTCGCCTATTAACGACGCGAGGCGACGGGAACGAGCGGCCGATCACCGACAAGCGGTGCAATCGACGGCGGCGCTCCAAGGCAAGCCGGCGGCTCACGGCGGTCCGGCGAAGCCCACGGCCACCTCTCGGCCAAAACAGGGGAGCGCCGGTCTGATTGGTGGCTGGGGTGACGGGAGAGAGATGGCGGAGGCTAGGCTGGTCGGAGGGGTGGCACACGACGGCTCGGCCAGGCGGGAACGAGCCCGGCGACGGCGACGGCGTCTTCTACGAACCGGCTGGAGCGGCTGCCACGGGCGGTGGGAGGAGGGGAAAAGGGTGCGACAAGGCTGGGGACGGCACCAGGGGACTGTGCACGGCGGCCAGTGACCAGCAGCTCCGGCGAGGACCACCATTCCGGCGTGAACAGTGGCCGACGGGTGCTGTTCGGTGAAGGAGAGATGAAGCAGCCGAGAGAAAGAGAGAGAAGCGGGAGGAGAGAGAGTGAGACGCGGGGAGTGAGTGAGCTGAGGAGAGAGAGAGAGGGTCAAAGATGGTCAAGAGAGGGGTGAGTGGAGGACACATGTCAAGATCCTAGCCTAAATGACCAAAATACCCTTAATCCTAGGGCTAAAAATGCTTCCAAATCAATAATGCAAGGGTAAAATGGTCATTTGTCCTTAACCATGGTTAACCAACCCTAGTTAACCTTAACCAACCTTGGTTAAGTCCCAAAATTGCCCCAAAATTCGGAATTAATCAAAAATGGCCTAGGGGTATTTCCGTCATTTTTCCGTCCCGAACCGAAATTCAAATTTTTGCTCCTACCGGTCCTATATATTCATGTGAGACCTAATCCAGAGTCGGAATCGCGAAATTCACTTTCTAAGCCCTCGAAAATCGACTGCAAAGTTTTCGGGAATAAAATAATATTATTTTCCAATTTTTGTCGAGATTCTACTTTTTGTCCAAAATCATTCCAAATACACTTGGCTACCCCAAAATGGCCTTGGCCGCGAAAAATAACTTCAAACGGCCTCCGAATTCGGCCTCGGCGTTCCCAGGGGCAAAATGGTCTTTTTCTCACTTTCTGTCAAAACTTCAGTTTTCAACCATTTTAATCCCAAACATGAATGGCCATTCCAAATTGACGTCTATCTTGCAAAAATAGTCGTAATTACCCTTGAAATTTTGATATCGAAGTCCGGGTCCAATATCGCGATCTAATTTACTCGATTTGTCGTTTTAGGGTCTCTCACTAATAGGCGGCTGTTTAGGCGTTACGCGTATCGACCTAAGATTGTCCAAATTGTGAGGGTCTCAATATCGAGAGAACGAGAGGAATTATCACTAGCACCTGAGGTCACGATCGTTTGGATTAGAATCGGGTTTCTTTTGTCAGGCGCACTTTCGATCATGCGAAATCACTCGCTATCCGATCGTGCGTTACTGACAATATCAACCTGTCATTTTCCTAGGATCGGCCTATATTGGTTCAAAATACTTCCTCGACGTTCGTCGAATTTGGCGCTCCATCACGATTGGGTTCTCGGTCCACGTACCTTATCCTATTTAGCCTTTCCCATTTGGTTAGTATCCCGTGATTGATCAATTCCGGGCGAGACTTACTAAAATTACACGAGAATCAATATATACTTTATTGGTCCCGGTAACGGGTCAAAATTCAGGATGTTACACTGCTTCTACTGTAGAGAGAGCCACGGTTTGTTGCTTCTTTGAGTACCATGACACAAGCTTGTGTCCTAACAACTTACATGTTCCGGATGTACTCTTCCTGTCAATCTTACAACTAGCATAATCAACATCAAAATATCCAATTAGAGTAAAATTTGATCCCTTTGGGTACCACAATCCAAGTGTATGATTGGTGCCAACATATTTGATAATCCGTTTGACTGCGGTAAGATGAGATTCCTTTGGTTCTAACTGAAATCTTACACATAAATAAACACTGAATAGAATATCTGATCTTGAAACGGTTAAATATAAGAGTGAACCAATCATGCTTCTATATAATTTTTGGTCTACTGATTTTCTTTTTTCATCCTTGTCTAGTTTAATGGAATATGACAAAGGAGTTTCTGTCTTTTTGCAATTTACCATGCCGAACTTCTTCGCAATTTCCTTGGCATACTTCTCTTGACATAGAAAAGTGCCATTTTTGGTTTGTTTAATTTGTAAGCCAAGGAAGAAAGTTAACTCACCCATCATGCTCATTTCAAATTCACTTTGCATGATTTTGGAGAAATCCTTACACAATTTCTCATATGTAGACCCAAAAATAATATCATCCACATAGACTTGAACAATTAAAATATCTTTACCTTTTCTTTTGATGAAAAGGGTAGTGTCAACGTTACCTTTTGTGAATTCATTTTGTACCAGAAAGCTACTCAATCTTTCGTACCAAGCACGTGGTGCTTGTTTGAGACCGTATAATGCTTTCTTGAGAGTATAAACCTCATCAGGCTTGTGAGGATTTCAAAACCTGGCCACCGGAGCATACGTTCCGTCGTAATCTATACATTCCTCTTGTAATTATCCTTTAGCCACAAGTCTCGCTTTGTTCCTGACAACATTTCCTTGATCATCCAGTTTATTTCGAAATACCCATTTTGTTCTAATAACTAGGTGATTCTTAGGTCTAGGAACGAGTTCCCATACTTGATTGATTTTAAATTGTAACAGTTCCTCTTGCATGGCTTCAATCCAGCTTTCATCTTTTAAGGCTTCTTCAACATTCTTTGGTTCGACTTCAGAGATGAGAGCTAGCGTATTTATAATTTCTTTTGCCTTTGCCTTGATTTTGATTCCTTCATCTAAGCTTCCAATGATAAGGTCTTTGGGATTACTGGATTTATGCTTTCAGTTTTTGTTGAATCTTTCATCATCTTCATCATTGGGATTTGATGATTCTTCATTATTTTCTCGGTTTGATGATTCCTGACTTTCTTCATATCTTTAATTTTGATCACTTTCACTTGTCGTCAGCTCATTAGATGCTTTGTCAGATTCTTCATATATTGGATTTTCAGTGTCAGAGTCATCCTGTTAAGTCTGAATTGAGTCTTCAAATTTGACATTCATTGATTTTTCCACTGTTTGAGTATTTTTGTTGTATACTCTATAAGCTTTGCTTGTAATTGAGTATTCAAGAAAAATTCCTTCATCTGATTTTTCATCAAACTTACCAGCATGATCATTAGGATTTTTGAGAATAAAACACTTGCATTTGAATATACGAAAGTAAGAGATATTATGAACTTTACCTTTGAAGAATTCATAAGGGATCTTTTCAAAAATTTGTCTTCGAAAAAAAATTTGATTTTAAATATAACAAGCTGTTGAAACAGCTTCAGCCTAAAAATGTGTTGGAGTTTTTTTTCAAATAGAAGAGTTCTAGCCATTTCTTGCAAAGTTCTATTCTTTCTTTCAGCTACTCTATTTTGTTCAGGAGTATAAGATGAGGAAAAAATATGTTGAATACCATTTTCATCACAGAAATTAGAGAAATTTTGATTTTCAAATTATTTACCGTGATCAGATTTATTTCTAGAAATAATATAACCCTTTTCATTTTGTACCTTTTTGGAAAATTTTGAAAAATATTCAAATGTTTCACTTTTATGAGCCAAAAAGAATACCCAAGTAAATCTTGAATAATCGTCTACAATAACTAAACAGTATTTCTTACCTCCAAGACTTAGAGTTTGAGTAGTTCCGAAAAGATCCATATGAAGCAACTGCAGGGCTCGGTTAGTGCTGACATAGTTTATTGATTTAAACGAACTTCTTACCTGTTTACCTTTAGAGCAAGCTAAATATAACTCAGTGCTTTTGAATTTCCATTCTGGCAGCCCTTGAACGAGTTTCTTCGAAGATAATTTGAAAATAAACTTGACACTTATATGTCCAAGCTTCCTGTGCCACTGATCAGATTCTTCTTTTATGGAAACGAGACATCACAAGTCGTCAGACTTTGTGTCTAATAGGTAAATGTTCCCATGTCTTCGACCAGTAAATGATTGCATATTATCTTTACTTATCCCAGAACATTTGTTCTCTTGGAAGGTAATCCTGTAACCAATGTCACATAGTTGGCTAATGCTAATTAGATTGAAGTTCAAACCATTTACTAGTAAGATTTCGTTGATGATGAGACTTCTGATTCTAACAATTCCTTTCCCAATTATTTTTCCTTTATTGTTACTTCCAAAGGATACACTTCCTCCTTTAATTCTTTCTAATTGAATGAATTTTTGAGGATTTCCGGTCATGTGTCTTGGGTAACCACTGTCAAGGTACTACTTATTCTCTCTTTTCTTTGGTACCTGCAAAAGATAGGTAACTCACTTTTTCTTTGGTACCCAAATTTTCTTAGGTCCATTTTGGTTAGGGTCAATCATTCTTAGTGTCACACCCCGAACCTTGGGAGCGCGCCAACATCCCTCTGAGGTCGTCAAGTATGCGACATCCTAGGATTTGTCGTTGACCCAAACTGAACGCTAACGAATAGCATAAGCGGAAGCAAAACGAACTCTCCATACAACATGTAATCCAATGGGATAATAAAGAGATAAACGAAACACATCAACAAATACATTTTATAAACATAGCGTTAAACGCAAAAAAGCAATTACAAGCCTTACTAGAGGCTACCATCTAGACACCACTCATAACAAAAAGGATTGGGTGGTGGGTACGCTTAACTCTTCTACAAAAGGGGTACTCCAAAAAGAGACGAGGAGAATAATCCCATCCTTAGATCATCACGGTACCCTGGTGGCATCTCCGGATCAGTCATGGTCGTGGGTCTGAAATGGTTTGGTCATACAACCATGAAAACACTTCTCAATAAGCAACTACCTAAGCCTCACTTAGGCTAACACGTACCTTCAAACAATCATAAACGTGCAATTCTAACAAACAACGTGCCAAAGACAATCACAGGCGTCCTTACCTCGCCTTGGCACATGCACACACCCTGCACGTTAGAATACCACCATAACATGGCAATTCGCTCCACGAGCACATAATACAACCACATGACGTAAACGTGCATAAAACAGTTATTAATCCAGACATGCTCAATAACAACACAAGCACATTGCATTCCCCAATGCATAACACACAATTATAACTGTCCAGATTATTAACAGCCCTTCGGGCCACCGAACCCCCGCTGGTCTTCTGGCGTAACTAGGCATCGTCCCGCTACTTCGGCGACGGCAACGTCTGGAACCCCCGCCCAGACGGCATTTCATAAAGGAGCATCGATCCGGCCTCCACCACGATCGGCAATGTCTAGAACCCCCGCCTAGATGGCATCCGAACCCCCGTCGGGCATCGTCTAGAACCTCCGCCTAGACGGAACATGTCGTGACCATGCACACACTCAACAACCATTATCAATTCTTATCTTTATGAATTAATCAAATGTCAACTAAGTCTGTACTCATCCATTAAAAGCCTTGCCTTTCTTTTGTAACAAAATATCCAAAAAGTCCCCGAGAGAGAGAAAAACCCAGTATGCACAGAATCGGGGCCAAAAAGTGCAGTTGTGCAGTGACCGAAACCCGTTTAAAATAAATAGTAAATCAACTCCAAAAATTATGAAATTTGGATATGTCGGACAAAACATCTTGATGAACATTTCTTATGAGGACTCAAAACCCAGTTCAAATCATAACTATGTATTTTTGCCCTTAGAAGTCAGATCAAAAATCGGTTCCTTTGGACAGGTCACCCGTCCCCAAAACACATTTCACTCAGCACCCAAAACACCTTGGAAAATTCTAAAATTTTTATATGATATAGACACAGATGTTATTAAAAATTTTCATGAAGTAAGTTCATCAAAATAAGGTCTGGAAAAATTTATGAAAAATCGGAAAGACCAGACAGTCGGGTGAACAGTAAATCTGGTAAACTCCAGACTGTCCAAAGATGGACTTATGAATTGCCCTAATTGATCTCCAAAAATTCTGAATTTAAAGTATGTTATACCTCAAGATGTTGGGAACAAATTCCATGGGAGCACTTCCTCAGATTCGGCCCACAATGATCACCAAAAAAAACAAAGCTCAGAGGTACAATAACAACTAGAAATCCGAGATTAAGCAAATCAAGCTTATACAACCATTAAACCAACTATCCACAGCCCCTAATCCATCCCTAGACATGCCATTAGTAACCCACTAGCCTAACCAAGGATTAGGAAGTCACTTACCAAGGGTTTAAGCAAGAAAACCGGTGAACAGGCAAACTGAGCTCCGGCTGTGAACAAGCCTAGACGGGAAGATCCGGCAACCAGGCTGGGATGGTTGGAACGAGCACAAGATGGTGGTGGTCGGGGTACCAGGAGTGAGGCCTAAAGAGAGAGAAAGAGGGGGAAATGGGTGTTTTCCAGTTGGTTTATGGGCTGGTTCAGGTTTTTGTGAACAGTGCGCACTCCGGCGGCCGGACGGGTGGTTGGCCGGCGATTCAGGCAGCGAGTCCTGTGGCGTCTGAACCGGAGAAGCAAGGCGGAGGTGATGGTGCTTGGAGCTTCGGCCGATTCCAAGGAGGGAGAGAGAGAGAGCTTCGGGAAGGAGAAGAGAGAGAGGGAGAGAGAGAGAGTGAATTCCGGGAATGAGAAGAGAGAGAGAGTCAAAGGTCAATTATTATCTACCCACCCTACTCACGTAAATCTAGGGCCAAGATCAACCTATCAATCTCATCAAAGATCCAAAGGCCACAAATGAATCTTCTAAGGCAAGATGGGGTAAATATCCAAGGGCAACTAAGGAATAAGCAAAAAGGAGAGGGGGCATTCTTGTCCAAATTTTCGCTTATGGAGGGAAATGCAATTGTCCAAATTGCCCTTCAATATTTCAAAAGTGCTCAATTAACCCAGGGGTAAAATGGTCTTTTTCCACTCCCGGTCCCAATTTCGATTTTTCCAATAATTCCAATTGATCCGATAGTTGGCCACGCTAAATGAGATTACGTCCGATAAATTAGTCATGGAAATCTTGAAAATTCGACGTCACAATTCGGATTCTAATTAATGGCCAAAATCCAACAATCGCAACTTTAATATATCTCAAACTAACGGGCGGCTTTTAGGAGTTACGCCTATCAACACGTGGCCGATAACATCGAGCCACATCCAAGTTTACTTGAGCCATGGCGATCTCGGTTGTCATGTAATTGCGAGGGTCAATCACTAGTTCCGAAGGACACGATCTTTCGGATTAGGTTTATAATCGTTCGAAACTCATACAATGGTTAAGCGGAATCACCTGCGTTCCGATCGTATAAGATTTGCGAATCGTTTCATAGCCATCCTTGGATCGGTCTCTAATGACACAAAATATTCTCTCGCCAATCCTTATGATCGAAATGCCAATCCATGATCAAGTTCTTAGGTCCACGTACTGAATTCCTAGTTAGCCTTTCTCTAATGGTTAGTATCTTAAAAGTGATCAATTTCCGAGTGAGATTTTACTGAAAGTGCATCGAAGAAATATTCATTTCATAAATTTCGAAAATAGGTTGAATTTCAGAATGTCACACTTAGAATGTCTCTTTGAACAGGTCTCCAAGCCTTGGAACATTCATTCTTAAAGTGATTTGTATCACCGCAATTTGAGCACTTCAAGAAAGTTTGACCATAGAATTTCACAAACTGCTTTTGAAAGTGATTTTGATACGCAAATCTGGGGGGTCTTTTCCTTAGTCATTCTTTGATATTGGGAAAATCATTTTTCAATTAAGTATTTTTCTCAAAGCTCAATCCCGATTTATTGTAATATGGAACTTGAATTGACAAAATATGTTGAAGATTTTTCGAACCCATTGAGAATTTCTTGGTATTATTTGAAATCTCATTTTTTGGCAGATTGTTTTTAGAGATACGATCAAAACTTTCCTTATCTAAAGAAGTGTTTTTCAAATCAAAAATTTCCTTTTTCAAAGAGTCATTTTTCTTTTCAAGGAATTCTTTACTCTCCTTGATAAGATTAAATTCTTTTTGCAAGAAATCAATCTTATCCTTTTGCAAAATGTCTTGCTGTTTTAAGAGATTGTTTTCTCTTTTTAAACAATCATTTTCAATTGCAACTGACTCATCAATTTTCTTGTTTTGAATTGCACTTTTCAAAAACGAAATCTCCTTTTTCAATTCAGAAATCTTCTTGAAAGAAGTTTTATTAACAGAGACTAACTCATCAATATAATTTGCAACTGCTTCAGGAATATTAGAATTACTTACTTCTTCATCAGAACTTGATTCTGAGTCCGAATTTGCCATTAAGCAGATATTGGCATATTCTTATTCGCATTCATATCTGAGTCGCTCCACGTTTCAACTTTGAAAGCCTTTTTATATCGTTCATACTTCCATTTGTTCCTTTTGAGAAGAGGACAATTGGGTTTTATGTGTCCGTTCTTTTCGTAGTGGAAACATATCATGTCCTTGTTTTCTTAATCTTTGTCACTCGTTTTCTTCTGAAAGTTTAGTTTCTTAGCTTTTGACGGCTCAGAATTCTTGAATTGCTTCTTTGACTTATTCATCTTTGCCTTCTTTACCATCCTTTTTAGTTTCTTAACCATTAGAGCCAGCTCTTCATCTTCATCCTCATCTTCATATGAATCTGTGTCATCAGAATCAATGTTAGTTTTTAAAGCTATGAATTTCTTACCTCTGGGTTCTTCATTTTCTATGAGCTTTTCAGTTTCATAGGATTGAAGAGTTCCGATGAGTTCATCCACTGTGAGTGGTTTGATCCCCTGAGTTTCTTGTATAGAAACTTTGATGTTATTCTATTCTTTTGAGAGAGCTCTAAGCAATTTGTTCACCTTCATAGGTTCTGAGATGGGATTATTTTGGAATTCAAGCCCATTTACGATCTCAATGAATCTACTCTACATTTCGAAAATAGTTTTCATTTGGTTTCTAAGTGAAGGACTCCTATTGCCCAAGGAGAATGTTGAGATTTGTCTCCTTGACTCTCTTTGTTCTTTCATGAACAAGCTTGAGACGATCCCAAATTTCTTTTGTAGTTTTGAGATTTGCAATTCATTTGCATTCAGCACGTGCTAGACCATTGTATATGGCAGTTCTGATCTTTGCATCCAGATAAATCCTTTCGGAGATTTCCATTGTGGAGAGAGTTAGAGCTAAAGGTTTGATTTGTTTTCCTTCGCCAGAAGGTACCTCATTTTGCCCGTTTGAAGATTCTGGAGGTTTTGTTTCAGTTGAAATGTTTGGAATGATTCCATGTCCAACGATGTCCCATATATTATGGTCTATTCCCAGGATGGTTAGTGTCCATGGCCAAAATTTGCTAAATGGACTTAATTGGCAAAATGTATAAAATGTTTATAATTTAATTGGCAAAATTGAAAAGTTTAAGACTAAATTGGTAGAAGTGCAATAGGTTTAGGACTTTTTGGACAATTTTCCCCAATCTCTCTCATATTATGTCGAATTAGTATACTAAGAAAAAAAAACTTTCTTATTGGATATGGTTAACTGAGTACTCTAGATGATCCAATTATGTAATTCTCATATCTACCCTATATTATTCAATAGTTGAGATTGAAAGTTTCTCTTTTCTACCAAAAGATTAACAAGATTTATGTGCATTAGAAGTCATGCAATGGATTGCTCTTCTTTACATCTCGTGACAAAGAGCTAGGACATTGCTGGGGTGCAGGGATGCTAGGAAAGGCAATACAGGGGCAGCGGCTTGCAGGAAGCATAAAATGTCACGCCCCGTACCCCACGAAGGCTGAACATCCGCGCAAAGGTCGAAGTGAAGTGCGACGCTCCCAGGATTGCGTCACCGACCCGAAAACCCAAATCAGAGAAAATACATCACATGCGGAAGCAACGTGTATATATATATATATATACACACACACCCTGACAATTTGAAAAACGTAACCACGAGCAGCAATAGAAAATATTTTACAATAGATTGATCTAAATGAACATTCTTTACAACTTATATATATTTACACTATCCATTTACAACTCAAAATACATCAAGGGCCACGACACAAAAAGGGGATCGGTGGCCTAGGGTAGAAACTATCTATTTGGGAGAGGCTATGATCAAAAAGGGGGTTAGCCTCGACTACTCACATAAGGACCTAGTCTAGGGCTCGCCGCCTAGATCGTATGGCACTACTGACTCCTCAGAAGAGTCCTCCTCAGATCTTATTTCCTCGTCCGATCCAACTTCCGCCACTTCTCCTGCTGCCTCAGCATTCTCACCTATTACTTCCAGATTTAATTCTTCGTCTTCCTCCTGATTTACATTGACAGCTATAACTTGCTGCTCTCCTTGCTCCTCGTCCATAGCCACTGGTCCATCCACAGTCTCGCCTACACTACTCACGCTAAGGGAGGCTGGAGGATCCGAGATTTCACCACTCACCATCTGTGGGATCATGACGCCATTAACGTCCACTGGAACATCAAAAGTACGGATCGGGGGTCCAGTCACACCATCCGCTCCCCTCTAACACCAGGCTACGTACTCCTGAGTATCGCTATAATCCTCTTCCACATTTACAATCACCACAGAATGATATCTAATGTACGCTGATCCATCTCCATAGGGATGCACACTAAACGATCGCTGAATCCGCTGTGGAAATCCAAAAAGAGGTGCTTTACTCGGCATTTTATGGACGGGGGTCTGAAAATCGGTTTTACCACAACCGAGAGATAAACTCAGCAAGTAAAATTCCTATTCCTAAACTAGGCTAACGTGCACCTCCAGAAGATAATTAAAATGCATGAATCACTGAACCAGTAAATAGATCATTAAATAATCATTCGGGACTTCAGCCCTAATTTTGCTACTCCAGCCCTGCAGGTTAGGCTTTCAATATTATTATAACTCATAAACAGTTAAATCGACCCGAAGGCAATGACCCAATGGTCATCAATAATTAAATCGACCCGAAGGCCATGGCCCAATGGTCATCACAATTAAATCGACCCGAAGGCCATGACCCAATGGTCATCACAATTAAATCGACCCGAAGGCCATGACCCAATGGTCATAAATCATTCGACCCGAAGGCCCGACCCGAAGGCCAACAATTGTATAAACCGACCCGAAGGCCATGACCCAATGGTCATATTTCAATCTCAACCATATCAAAACCAAACATGGAAATTCATATGTCATGGGATTCACACCAATTGCCATGCCCCGATGTACCAAGATGTACCAAGCACATTGAATCACAATTTCAACTCCTACAGAGTATTATTGGCACATCTAACTCATTTCATTATAGTCCATTTACATTCGGCAATTAACCCACAACTCAACATTACAGAATTCCAGTCCACTTGGGATTTTACCATGACTATCCCGTCTCAACTATTAAATCCACAGACATGGCATCATCCCGCAATATTCCAGCAAGTCCCAATTGGCCTCTAACATGTCTAATTTCAAGCCAATACTCATTAATCCATTTAATGACCACATTGGGCAATTAATGCAATTTCGGTTCTATGATGAACCACCCCTAAACAGCCACCAATTTGGCTCCAAATCATCCTCATAATAAGCCATTAAGTCCCAATTAGGTCCCCTAATCAACTCATGCACAAATTACATAGTATTAGGCCTTAATCTAGCCTAATTACCTTAATTAAATCCCTAATTTGCACAATTAGACTAATTCAAGGATTAGGGATTTTACTCGCCTATTATCGACGCGAGGCGACGGGAGCGAGCGGCTGATTTTCCGACGAGCGGTACAATCGACGGCGGCGCTTCGGCGGCAAGCCGGTGGACACGGCGGCGCCGGTGAGGCTCACGGCCACCTCTCGGCCAAAACAGGGGAGGCTGGTCGGTGGGCTGAGGGTGACGGAAAGGGAGACGGCGAGGGTTATGATGGTCGGTTGGGACGGTGCACGGCGGCAGCCGGCGGCGCGGCACCGGCGAAGCAAGACCGGCGACGGCGTCCTCTACGTCTCGGCTGGAACGGCGGCTGCGGGCGACGGGAGAAGGGGAAAGCTGGTCGACGGGGCTGGGACGGCACCAGGGGGCGGCACACAGCGGCTCAGCGCCAGCAGCTCCGGCGGCCAGCTGCTTCCGGCGTGAACAGTGGCCGACGAGTAAGCCGGCGAGGAACCGCCGAGAGAAACGATCGGGAGAGAGGAGAGAGAGACAGACGCGGGGAGAGAGGAGAGAGAGGTCTGAGGAGAGAGAATGGTCAAGGGGTAGTCAACAAAATCCATAGTGGGGTCCACATGTCACAAATCTAGCCCTTTAGACCAAAATACCCCTCATCCAAGGGTCCAAAATGCTTCTTATCCAATAATTCAAGGGCAAAATGGTCAATTGTCCTTAACCATGGTTAACCAAGTCTAATTAACCTTAACCAACCTTGATTAAATCTCAAAATTGCCCCAAAAATTCGGAATAAATCAAAAATAGGCTAGGGGCATTTCCGTCATTTTTCCATCCCGAACCGAAATTCCAATTTTTGCCCATACCGGTCCTAAATATTCATGGGAGACATAATCCGGTGTCGGAATCACGAAATTCACTTTCTAAGCCCTCGAAAATCGTCCGCAAAGTTTCCGGGAATAAAATAATATTATTTTCCAATTTTTGTCGAAATTCCACTTTTTGTCCAAAATCACTCCAAATGTACTTGGCTACCCCAAAATGACCTTGGCCGTGAAAAATAACCTCAAACGGCCTCCGAATTTGGCCTCGGTGTCCACAGGGGCAAAACTGTCCTTTTCTCAATTTCTGCCAAATTTTCAGTTTCCAACCGTTTTAATCCCAAACATGAATGGCCACTCTAACTTGACGTCCATCTTGAAAAATAGTCGTAATTACCCTTGAAATTTTGATATCGAAGTTCGGGTCCAATATCGTGATCTAATTCACTCGTTTTGCAGTTTTAGGGCCTCTCACTAACAGGCGGCTGTTTAGGCGTTACGCGTATCGACCTAAGATTGTCCAAGTCATGATAGTCTCAATTTCGAAAGAACGAGAGGAATTATCACTAGCACTTGAGGTCACGATCGTTTGGATTAAAATCGGGTTTCCTTTGTCAGGCGCACTTTCGGTCGTGCGAAATCACTCGCGATCCGGTCGTGCATTACTGACAATATCAACCTGTCATTTTCCTAAGATCGGCCTATATGGGTTCAAAATATTTCCTTGACGTTCGTTGAAATCGGCGCTCCATCACGATCGGGTTCTCGGTCCACGTACCTGATCCTATTTAGCCTTTCCCATTTGGTTAGTATCCCGTGATTGATCAATTCCGGGCGAGACTTACTAAAATCACACGAGAATCCATATACACTTTATTGGTCCCGATAACGGGTCAAAATTCAGGATGTTACATAAAAAATACTAGTACTGCTCTTTGGATGTCTGTCTGGGCTTTGTAGGTGTGGCAGTAGCTCGTCAAGAAGCTAGGGCACGGACAGCAGCGTCGGCAATGTCAGGCAGGAAGTGGTTGACATTGCTAGAGCTAGCAGCATTGATGAAGGGTCGCCGAGAGTACTACAAAAGGCACTGCAGGGAGCTCGCGGTGATGGAAGTTGTGAGAATGAGCTGTAAAATATATTTATGATTGTAATTAGCTAGAATTAAGGATTACAATTAGCTAATTTAGAAGATATATTTTTTGAAGATTCTTTTCTTTCTTTGTATATATATACACCTCTAGGTCATTGTAAAAATTGGAGAAGATATACAGAAAATTGAGGAATGTTGTTTTCTTCCTTGAAATCAAGGATTTGCTCCTTGTGAGTATTGTACGTTAATCCTCGATTACGGCGCCATCCGACGTGCGTCCTACCTAATCTTCTTCATCTTTGTCGCGATTGATTTTTTGGATCCATGGAAAATTAGAACCCTACCGGAATAGTGATTCCCCATCAGAACCAAGGGGGAATTTGACCACGGAAGATCAAAACCCTACCGGAACAATGATTCCCTATTAGAACCAAGGGGGAATTCGACCACGGAAGCTTTTTTGGAGAATCTGACTATCAGATTAACTCAGATTCTCACTCAAAACTAAACAAACCCTCCTCCTCCATCACCAACACCGCAGAATGATTTAGCTTCATCTCAGATTGCAATTAAATTGGATAGAGCCAACTATGGATTATGGTCTCAGGTTGTCGAAATGTACATCATTGGCAAAGAAAAACTAGGATATATCAACAGAGACCTCCCTCAGCCATTGCCTACAAATCCTGGCTTTTGGAGGTGGAAAACAGAAGACTCGACTGTGAAAGGATGGCTTATTAACTCCATAGATTCGGCATTAATTGGCAATTTCATAGTGAAATCTGTCTGGGATGCAATTGTAATGACTTTCTTTGACGGAACGGATACCTCTCAGATTTATGACTTGAAGAGGTGTGTTACTCGGATGCGACAAGGAGGAGGACCAATTGAGGTGTACTACAACAACCTTCAAAGCTTATGGAGAGAAATCGACTTTTGCTGCCTAAACCTAATGCGATGTCTAGAAGATATTGAAAGATACAATATAACTATACAAGAAGATCGACAATACATATTTCTTGATGGGTTGGACGATCGTCTTGACAAGGTTAGAGCAGATGTTTTGCAGATGCAGCCGTTCCCTACGATTGAACAAGCCTATGTGCGTGTCCGTCGGGAAGACATGAGACAAACTGCAATGCTGATCAACAGTGACACAGTCCATGATTCGGCAGCCATGGTATCTTGAGGGAATAGGACGAATGTCAAAGCAACTCAAGAACTGCTGTTGCAAATAGCAAATCCAAGAGTTACGTAGGAAGGGGGAAAGCCTAGCCCAGCACTACGTCAGAAAATTTCCCTAGCAGTAGTTTGTTCGAATTGTGGTAATTCTAAGCATACCAGGGAGACGTGCTTTAAACTTCATGGGTATCTAGATTAGTGGAAAGAGTTGAAGGCTCGAAGGCAAGCAGAAGGAAAAGGGAAAGCTTCTTTAGCGATTGTTGAGCCTTAGCTATCATTGATACCTCACGTTGATCCTCAGAATTTGATGTCAGAAGGTAACCATGGAAGCGCTTTGGTTAGTTCTAATCAGATTGGTGGCAATCACTGGATTATTGATTCTGGAGCTACTGATCACATGACATTTACTCTTGATGACTTTATTCATACTTTAGAACCAAGACGTGACAATATCTCAAATGCTAATGAATACACCTATCCGGTGACTGGGGCTAGAGTTGTTGCGATTTCTCCTGCATTTTCTCTTCCTAACACCTTGCTTGTCCTTCATTATCGACCAAATTGATTTCGATAGAACAAGTTACTGAAGATTTGATTGTGCTATTATAATGTATCCCCATTTTTGTTTGTTTCAGGATATTCTCATGAAGGAGATAATTGGGCATGGTACTAAGAGAGGGGGGTTGTATTATGTGGATGACTTCAGTTCTGAGAGTGCAAATTATACTAGCGGTACATCCATCAGTAGGGAAAAATAGATTTGGCTTTGGCATCGATGCTTGGGACATCTGTCATTTAGTTATTTGAAGCAATTATTTCCTGAATTGTTTTTAAATTTGAAGGATTTAGATTTGCAATGTCAGACTTGCATATTGGCTAAGAGCCATAGAGTTCCTTTTCCAATAAGTTCGAATAAAAGTGAAGGTCCTTTCTCTTTTATACATTCAGATGTTTGGGGTCCATCTCCTATTATTGTTGTTTTGGGTTGTAGGTGGTTTATGATATTTGTTGACGACTGTACTAGGATGACATGGCTTTACTTGATGAAAAGTAAGAATGAGGTAGCCAAGACATTTAGAAATTTTCATACTATGTTACAGACCCAATTTAGTGGACAGATCAAAGTTTTAAGAAGTGATCATGGTGGGGAGTACATGAATGAATACCTTAAGGAGTATTTTCAACAATATGGCATGATCTATGAGTCATCCTGCTCTTAAACACCTCAGCGAAATAGTGTAGCAGAGAGAAAAAATAGACATATCCTCGAGACAGCTTGAGCTCTATTAATTGAAAGTCATGTGCCTTAGAGATTTTGGGACAATAGTGTGACTACAGCTGTCCATCTCCTCAATAGGATGTCGTCTAAAGTGTTAAACTTTCAGACGCCACTACAGACTTTATCCACATATGTGTCTTTACCTTTAGTCCTGACTATCCCTCCTCGGGTGTTTGGGTGTGTTGCATTTGTTCATATCTTGAAGAATCAATGGACAAAACTTGATCCTTGTGCACTGCGATGTCTGTTCTTGGGGTATGGTACACACCAGAAGGGGTATCGTTGCTATGACCCCTCTACCTGGCGAACCTATGTGACTATGGATGTCTCGTTTGTGGAAGCTGAATCCTTTTATCTGGGTTCTTATTCTTCCTTTTAGGGGGAGATATAGATAGAAAGGACGAATTGGTGAGAGTTTCCTAGTAGTATATTATTCGGAGGGGTGGAGAAAGAATCGTCTGAGCGGGCGGTAGAGGTATCGCTTGAGGGTGTGGAGAAGACATCATCTGAGGGGGTGTTATCGTCGTCTGAGGGAGTGGAAGAGGCATCATCTGAGGGGGTGGTATCGTCGTCTGAGGGAGTGGAAGAGGCATCATCTTAGGGTGGTCAACTTCTACAGGAGCAAAATCACGAAGAACAGCTTCCCTATTCTTCGGTACCCGACTCAACTCTTGAGAATATTCCTGAGGTAACCTCTCCTACTCCTTGTATCTTTGATGAGCTTAATACTTCTATGGGATATAAATTACCTGCTAGACACAATCGAGGTAAGCCTCCAGATATATTTTCGCCAGATGCTAAAGAGAAGAGATGTACATATCCTATTGCAAATTATGTGTCAATCAAAAGGTTGTCAGGCGCAATAAAGGCATTTATATCAAACGTGTCCACAGTTTGTATTCCAGAAGGGGTACAAGATGCTCTGAAAGATCCCAATTGGGTTCAAGCAATGGAGGAGGAGATGGCTGCATTGAAAAAAAATAAGACTTGCTGTCTCTTGTAGCTAATTTAGACTGGCCACTACACTAGCATGACGTCAAGAATGCATTTCTTCACGGTAATCTCGAAGAAAAGATTTATATGGATGTTCTGCCAGGTTATTCTTCATCCTCACAACCTGAGGTGGTGTGTAAGTTAGAGAGATCATTGTATGGTCTGAAGCAGTCTCCACGAGCATGGTTTGGCCAGTTCACTTTGGCGATGAAGAGGTATGGATATTCCCAAAGTGACTCAGATCACACATTGTTTCTGAAACGACATCGAGGGAAGGTAACACTGTTCATTATCTATGTTGATGATATAATTATCACTGGAGACGATTTGATAGAAATATCTAAGCTCCAAGAGAAACTTTATGAGGAGTTTGAGAAGAAAAAACTTGAGGGGTTGAAATACTTCCTAGGGATTGAAGTAGCAAGGTCGACAAGGGGAATATTTCTCTCACAAAGAAAGTATGTGTTAGATTTATTGGCAAAGGTGGGAATATTGGATTGCAAACCTACAGACACACCAATTGTTCAGAACCATAGACTTGAGAAGTATCCAGATCAAGTGCCAACAAATAAAGAAAGATATCAAAGGTTAGTTGGCAAACTAATTTATCTATCGCATACTCATCCTAATATTGCATATGCGGTGAGTATTGTTAGCCAATTTTTGCATGCCCCGAGTGAAGATCATATGAATGCAATGTTGTGTATACTTCGCTACTTGAAGTCTTCTCCAGGACGAGGTTTGAGGTTCTTAAAAAAGGATCATCTTGAAATTGAAGGATTTACTGACTCAGACTAGGCCGGGAATGTTCATGACCTTAGATCAACTTCAGGATACTTCAATTTTGTGGGAGGAAACTTAGTGACTTGGAGGAGCAAGAAACAGAAAGTAGTAGCATTATCAAGTGCAGAAGCTGAATTTAGAGAGATGTCCAAAGGGTTGTGTGAGCTCCTATGGCTTAAGAAGTTAATGTCAGAGATTGGGTGCGCTCCTAAAGCAAAGATGAAGTTATTTTGTGATAACAAAGTAGCAATTGATATCTCTCATAATTCAGTTCAACATGACCGTACCAAACATGTTGAAGTGGACCGTCATTTTATCAAGCAAAACTTGGACACCAAAGTGATTCGATTCCCATTTGTACGGTCTAAAGATCAGTTGGCAGATATTCTGATGAAGGCAGTATGAAGCAGGATTTTCTACAGCTCACTCGATAAGTTGGGCATTCACGACATCTATACACCAACTTGAGGGGAAGTGTGAGAATAAGCTGTAAAATAAATTTATGATTGTACTTAGCTAGAAGCAAGGAATACAGTTAGCTAATTTAGAAGATATATTTTTAAGATTCTTTTCTTTCTTTGTATATATATACACCTCTAGGTCATTGTAAAAATGAAAGAAGATATACAGAAAATTGAGGAATGTTGTTTTCTTCCTTGAAATCTCTTTGTGTTAACAGAGGCACGGTGGATGTCGGGGACTAAGTACATGAACAGTGGCCGTGAGAGAACATTCAAGCTTTGCTTCTTCCTCTTTGTCCGCTCAACACTGCATTTTTGCGCGTGACTTTGAGCAATAAATGCTCCACGTGTGCATCGGGTCTCGTATACAGGCTCAAACTAAAGACATAATTTAACAATGTGAATGCATCATCCCGACTTTTTCTTAGTCAGGTGAACCATTACTATTGGCTTCCTCTATTTTCAATCTCAATCCCACCCACAAACCACTCGGAAATTATTATACTCGGTGGAAGCAACAGAGGTATTGCCTCTTCACAAAGTACATATACAGCGTTTGCAACACTTGTTACCCCCCAAAATTTGCGATAAAAAACCACACCTTCGACGAAAAAGAGAAAGCAAGGAGATCTTAGGGCTACCTAGGCCTGAAATTATACTAGAAAATGAGCCAACATTCCGATGGCACCAGGCAATTTTGTTAATTTGCTGGAGCTGTCTTCATCAGTTTGTCATTGTGCGCTTGAATTTTTTCCCACATAAATCGTTTTTATTTTCCAAAAGACTGTTCAACTGGAGGTGCAACACAAGCTCAAGCCAACAAGCCCTCTCTCTTTCCGATGGCACCCAGCAATTTTGTTATGTCAGTTCCACGAATGTCCAAGATCCTCAAGTTCTGCAAAACTCCAATGCTTTCAGGTAATTCCGCAATTGATGTCAAGCTTAAATCCAGTTTAGTCAATGATGCCAAGTTCCCAATCGAATCGGGAATTTTTGTCAACAAAAGGCATCCTTGTAATAACAAGCACTGCAGAAATGCTAGATTGCCTATGGAGCTAGGTATGTGAGCTAACGATGCACAATTAGAGGCATTGAGAGTCCCGAGCTTCTTCAAACAACCAATGGATTTAGGTAATTTTTTAATCCCTATATGAGATAAGTCTAGTTGAGTTAGCAACACAAGAGAGCTCATGGATCTTGGTAAATTTTTAATCCATGTTTGAGATAGATCTAATTGAGCTAACGACACAAGGGAACCCATGGATTCTAGTAATTTTTTAATCCTTGTAGAAGATAGGTTCAACTGAGTTAAAGACACAAGGAAGCTCATGGATTGTGGCAATTTTTCAATCCTTGAAGAAGAAAGGTTCAACTGAGTTAATGACTCAAGCAAGCCCATGGAATCCGAAAGTTGAGCAAGTTGTTTACATCGTGAGGCACTTAGAGTCACCAACTTCATCAAACAATCTCTTGAAATAGGAATCTCTTGTATAGCAGTTTCATCTAAGATAAGCTCCCTTAATTCTTTCATTCTACCTTCTCCTGCTGCTAGTTCCTTCAGTCTGTGACATTGCCCGACATTCAAGGAGACTAGGGTCTTGATGTCCCCAATAGAAGAATAAATCTCTTCCAAATTCTTACAGTCTTCTAGATTCAACATCTCCAAGCTATTGAAAGTGGACAAATCGAGAGTTCTTCTTAAATATTCACACTTCGAGAGGTTGAGAACTTTAAGCTCGGTTGCCATCTAAGAGAAAGAGAGGATAGCTCAATGAAATTAGACTGCTGCAAAGTTCGATTTTCCACAACTCCTTGTTTTTTAGACTTGTTAAAGTGCCTTAAAAATATCCATGCTCCACTACTTCTTTTATTTAGACTTTTTAGAACATAGTTCGGTCGCCATGCTATCAGTGCTATGATGCTCCATTTTTTAACATTTGTTTTAGTTAAATGTTTCCCATGCAGTAGTGTTTGGCTATGCAACACATTAAAAGGTTTATTTCCAGAAGAAAGAAGAAGAAGTTGGTGCTATTGCACCTTCGACACCATGCGATTATTCATAAAAGGTATGCCTTCTCTACATCTTATCTCAAGTTAACGCCATCCTCCCCAGTCCTCCGAAATCCCACTCCCGGATAGATCGAGCACAACCAGCTTCTTCGGATGAAATGAATCTGCTACGACATTCCAGGAAGTAGCCCGCCATTGAAGCCATCTTAAATTAGGAAGTAAGTTTTGGAAATCTCCAGTGAGATCCGCACACTCAATTTGAAGTAACCTCAAGTTGGCCAGTTCTTTAAAATGTTCACATTTGTAGCTTTCACTCCAAGCATTGCCAATTTGGAGGGCCTCAATCTTAGAAGTTCCCTGCAATTAGGAAAAATTATGGACTATAAGATTTGCATAATGAGGTGCGACCAACTGTATATATAAAATGGATAGACTAGTTTCAATTTGTTGTCGTATTATTATGGTGTACGAATTATGTTTTTGTAGTTTTGTTGTTCCATTGAAGTTACTAAATGAGAGTGTCCTCATCACAACACTTGTATCATTAATAACCAAGAATTGCTCCTCAATTATGTCCTAAGATTAGGCAATGACAACAATTAATCGAAAGAGCACATTTGCTAGTAGAAACGGTAAGCTTTGGGGACCCGGGATTGACTATAATTTTTATTTCAAACAAGAAAGAGAAGGTGGACTCACATTCATCGACTAAGACAAGTAGAGAAAACTCTTAGCTTGTTGTTGTCAAGCACATATTTGGCTTCCTCCTTATTCCATAATTTGCTACGCTTTTGAGGCTTCTCTTGATTTTCCATACGAACAATTTGTCACGCCCCGGACCCCACCGGGCCTGCGACATCCCATCCTCGGTCGATAATTGAACGCGACGTCCCAGGACGCGTCGCCGACCCAAACGAATTACGCAAGCGGAAGCACATAAAACAACCCAGACATTAAAAACATGACCAAGGGATAGAACATCGAAATTTAATAAACACATAGCATTATAAAGCATTCATTAATACAAAATGATAACCCGGCTATCAATTTCAAACCACAATTTTCAAAAGGGGGCGGTGGTTGACAAGCCTATCTCCTCTACAAAAAGGTGCTCAAAAGACAGGGTAAACTGGTCTATCCTCCAATCCCTGTGGTACCCTGGCGGCATCTCCGGATCGATCACGGTCGCGGATCTGAAAGTGGTTATATAATAACCATGAGAACGAGTCTCAATAAGTAATACCCTAAACCCTACGTAGGCCAATGCGTACCCAGACAAGCAGTACATGCAATCTAATTCCCAATATACCGAATTCACCTCAAAGTACTTACCTCGCCATCAAGCGCGTGCCAGCTCTACACATTAGTCAAATGTATTATAATAATAATAAATCGATAACATACCACAGTCATTCACACGCCAGCCACAATAGCACCCAATCAATTCCAACATTTCGATCGGTCAATCAATCAGTCAAATCAATCAATTTCAGTCACACTCGAATCGCATGCGTAGTCGAACAGCTTTCCACGACCTCCCAGGTCCTTTCACTCGGCCCGCGCCACTGCGCCTCAAGCCCTATCTCACAACCCGCGCCACTGCGCCTCAGGCTCAGCCCTCATATCAAGCCGGGCTTAGTCCCGCGTAACCACGCCTCAGGACACTTTTCCTTTCCAATGACCCCGCGTAACCTACGCCTCAGGTCTAGTCATGCCTTTTTCGCCACACCCGTGTAACCTACGCCTCAGGTTGGCAACCCTCCGATCGATCCGGGCTTTTTCACATGCACATGCACCACAACACAATTTCGCCATTCTCATAAATCGCACTAACCAAATTTAAGGCACACTCGCAACATCCCAGTTTGCCAAATCAAAGCATCCTGCCAATCCCAGCCAGTGCCAATCCCAGTCACATCACAAGTCCGTCACACCCGATCACACCTTCGACATCCCAGACAGTCACATACGAACACCAATTTTCATCCACACGCGCCACCATAATACAATCAGTCAATGCACCACAACTAGACACGTACTTATCATAAATTGATCTATCAATCGTCACACAATTCACACACTAGTCGTATTCTCCCGACTAATCTAATTTCTAATTTAATCACTAAATTGCACTAAATAAATCCCTAAGCATGTCTAATAATACCCATTATACTAAATAGGGATTAGGATATCACTTACAAGGCTTTGATCCGGAGAAAAACCCACACGGGCTCAAAACGGGCCGGATGAACAGTAATGGGCCGATGAACAGTGTTCTGGATGAACGGTAACGGGCCGGATGAACTGTTTTTGGGATGAACAGTGACGGGCCGGGAATGAACAGTGTTTCGGGATGAACAGTGACGGGGCCCGAATGAACAGTGTTTTGGGATGAACAGTATGGCCCGGATGAACAGTGTTTCGGGATGAACAGTACGGGGCCGGAAATGAACAATGACGGGCAAGGGCGTGGGCACGGGCACGGCTCGGGCAGAGCAGGCGGCTGGTCGGCTGGCCGGCTGGGCTTGCTCCGGTGGGCCACAGTGGCGGCGGCGTCGGGGACAACCAGAACAGGGGGCGTCGGGAGGGGAGGAAACAGGGGAGGGAAGGGTGGTGGCGGCCAAAGGGGGAGGTAGCAGGGCGGCGGGGTGGCTAAGGGGAGAGGCTGGAGGGGCTGACCGGCGGGCGGCGAGGGGCGACGGGAGGACGGCGAGCGGCAACGAGCCGGTCTCGGCGAAGCTCGGAGGGGAGGGGGGAAAAGACAACCGGGGTGGTGAGGGCGAGAGGGAGAGGGAGATGGGGGCTGAGGGGGCGCGGACCGGCGGCGGTCGGGCAGCACGGTCGATGGCGAGGGGCTGGGGAGCTGGCTTGGCGGCTAGATGGCGGCCGAGCCTCACCAAGCACGGCGGCGAGCCGAGCTCGCACGTCTGGGATGGGAGGATGGCGGCGTCGGCGAGGCTGCCGGACAACGTGGCGTGCGACGGTCAGGCGATGGCGGCGCGAGACGGATGGCGGTGGCGGTCGGCGGCGACCGGTCGGGCGGGCAGACGCGGAACTGGAACCAGAAGCCGCGGCCAAGAGGACCACGAAGAAGAAGGAAAACGAAAGGAAAGGAAGGGAAAGCAGGAGGAGAGAGAAGAGAAGAGAGAGAAGAGGGAGAGGAGAGAAGTCTGCAGAGTCAGAGGGAGGGGACGTGCAAAAAGGGGGGTAGCGTGCACGGCAGAAAAGGGGGAAAAAAAGAGAGAGAGAGAGAGAGAGAGAAGAAAGGAAGAGAGAGGAAAAGACGGAGAGGGTGACACGTGCAAGGGGGGAGGGGTCGGGAGAGAGAGAGGAGAGAGAGAGAGGGAGGAAATAAATTAAGAAAATATTTGAACATTCAAATATTATTTGCGATTCGATGGTCCAAATTCAAAATCGAAAGCAATCTACCGGTTCATAATAAGTCTCGCATATAAAAAGGGACAAAGGCCAAATTAATTAAACCGAACTATATCGAGGGAGGTCTACTAGTCCAAATTCGCACTTGGTCAAAAACTCCCCTTTTTCCCTTATTCTTGACAATCTCAACGCTGGCTACTAAAACACTGGCTCCGTCCAATTTATTTCGTCCCGAAACTCCCGAAAATCGACTACCAAGTTCATGGTCTAAATAACGGCCAAATTCGATCGAGTGCGATTCTAGCAAAATTTCTATTTTTAAAAATAAGAACCCGAGAGTGATCAGTTCCTGGGTGAAATTCTATTACAAGTGCACTGACGAATTACACGTTTCATAAACCCCAAAAATGGGCCAAAATCCAGAATGTTACACAATTTCCCTTCCAAGATCTCTTAGTTGATCATACATCATTATTTTGCCGTCCTTGTCAATTTGGATTAGGGACATAAGACTTAATGCTTCTATCCCCTTCCCTAGGAAAAAGCTACAAGCATCCCACATATAAGTCGAAATTTGTTTAGATGATCCATTAAAAAAGCATGCAATATCTAAAAATATTTGTTGGACCTCTTCATCTAATGTGTCGTAGCTAATCCTCAACGACTCTTGTACTTTCTTATCAGGCACGTTCTTCAATTTTTTTGATGCATCTTTCCATGCTTCTATTACCTTTCCACGTAAGGATGAACCTATAATTTCAAAAGCTAAAGGAAGACCCCCAGTAGTAGATACGACATCACGAGATAAAACCTCATAATCACTCGGAGGAGAATCTTCTCCAAATGCATGTCGACTAAATAAGATCAATGATTAATCCGAAGGCAATTCGTTGAGTTGATACATGTAGCTTGCCCTAGTCGCATCAAGAATACTCTTGTTTCTAGTTGTTATGATAACTATACTTCCAGCCTTAAACCAACTGCTGTCTCTAGCCAAAGCTTTCAATTGAGTATTAACATCCATATCATCAAGAAGAATGAGGCATTTCTTACTTGTAAATTGGGATTTAATGATACCAATTCCCTCATCAACATTAGACACATCACACGGTTTCCTTGTTATAGAAGAAATGAGTTGTATTTGTAGGAATTTAATATTCTCACGCTGAGATGTTTCTCGAATATTTGCCACAAAGCTACGGCCCTCAAACTAACTAGAGAGTTTGTTGTATAACACTTTTGCAAGAGTTGTTTTACCGATGCCGCCCATTCCATAAATTCCTATAATCCATGTACCATTGAATTAGAGTCTATCTTGCTCATAATCTGTTCTACATGATGGTCAATTCCCACCAACTGTTCGGGAGCATTTAGCTAAAAAAGTCCTTTTAACTCGCTCATAACTCTTCCGACAACCGTTTTAACTAATGTTGCTTCAGGCTTGTCAAGTGAAAATATAAATTTAGATATATGATGGCAATATTTATATTCATTTTCAAGTAAGATCTATGTATGAAAAATAAACAATGTATTGGTGGAAGATAATGTACTTGTTATCAATTTTCTCCAATTCCCATCCTTTCAAGGAACTAACTTCTCCGAGTGCTTCTTCCCATTTCTTCACAACTATTTTGTCTAAATTCTTTTTATGTGCATTGATAGCATCTCCCAATTCCCATGTAAAATGTCGCACTTGTAAGGATTTTACTTTGTAAAATATGGGCAACACTATTTGCCCTTTGCCTTTCTTGCACTTCAATATTTGAGCCAGCTCGCAGAGGTACCATTTGCTCGAAGCGTAGTTTTCCGAGATAATTGGAATCGAGATCTTAGTTTGCGTATTACTGGAGATAAGCTCTGGACCAATCTCGTCACCAACTCGGAGCTCATCATCGTCTCTGAACACGTGAATTCCCGCTTTGATAAGATTTGTATAGAGATGATCAGTAAAGCCTGTACGAGTGTGTCTATCTACAACTCAAGAACACTTCGTAGTTATTCTCTCTGCTGTTCATCTCCACCTTCATTATCTCCTCCACACGGAAGGGTCGATGAGGAAGACGCCTCGAAATCCTGTTCTTTTGAATTCATCATGCAGGGATTAGGAGATTGATTGAGCAGAGCCCTAAAAGAAAGCAAGATTTCACTGTCCAGAGATCTGCAAATTGCAAGAACGTCTCTCAGAACCCAATTCAGAGGGACATCAATTCAAACAAAAAACGAAAGAACTCTCACACACCTTAATCAGAAGAAAATGGAGCACTCAAAACAGGAACCAAAGAAGAGAAGAGAAGAGGATAAGAGCAAGGAGTCATCAATTACCTGAGTGTTGACACCTAAATTTCGACGCATCATTTAGTCGTTCATTGCATAAAAATTAGCGATCGATCTCGGTCCCTTAAAAAAAATTATTATTAGTTAAATTTGCATATAGATATTACGAGCATTTCATAGTTAATTAGGCCCATATAATTCGCATTGGACCAACAGCGGATGGACTTGACTGAAATGATTTCGAGCTTAATTGAACTAAGCCCGCGGTAATGAAAATTTGACCTAGCCCATCAATCGTTGGAAGAATTTGGTCGACGAGATTGAAGAGAATATTTCATTGAAAAAAGGGGAAGGAAAATATTCACTCGTCCCGCAAGGAATCAGTGAAGAAATACACATTTCCTGGACGTTGACACACAAAAAAAGAAAGAAATCGTGAGGAGAGGGGAGGTCTCGGTCAAAGAAGGAAAAGAAAGATTGAATATACGATGGGACTCCACGTTCTGGACAGAGAGGGGGGCAATTAAAGAGGAATTTTTTAGAGAAAAGAAAGGAGGAGATACACCATCGTGAGGAGAAAAGTCAAAGGAAAGGGGGGCTCTCTTTTCTTGGTCTAAGAGAAGAGACACGCGGCCATTAGAGAAGAAAACGAAAAGAAAAGTCAGAGAGGGGAGAGAACGAAAAAGCCACACATCGAATACACGGCCACAATTCAGAGAGCATCGGCCACCATTAGAGAGAAAAGAGAGCAGCACACACAAGGGCGAGTACGCCCACCTGCAGGTCTCCAACGCTTGCACTCACGACTGGAGGAAGAAGACAAAGCTGCCACTGCCACAGCAATCATCAAGGAGTCCGGGTGTTTAATAATTGTACCAGCAGATCTATGTGGTCTTCTGGTCAATGTTTTGCAGTAAGGGCGAGCCATCTAGCGTCTTGAGCGAGACATCCGGCAATTAACGAATTCAAGTTGATCTGGTAGCATTCCAGACTCCCATACCAGCAGATACAGCGAATCCTCATCAGCCCCGGTGTCCTGTCCAAAGTGACTGCTGTCCATCGCTATTGCCCAACACGTGCTCGTAATCCATAACGTTCAGCAGCCTCCGGTCGCAACTACCCGTGAGCAGCTACAAGAGGTTCCTGGCGTTACGAGCCTTCTCGACAATTACTTTCCCAATTTTTTTTGCTGGTTTCCCGGAGCTCGAGAGACCCCTCTCTCGTTGACCGCCGCCTCTACGATCTATACCGCTGGTGAACCACCGCGACTATCCTCGATCATAAGTACCACTGCAGGCCATCCGAACACCACCGTAAATCCGAACAGCCAGGAGCCCTGTAGCGTGACGTCTACCGGCAAGCATCCGCACATCTTCAGTCCACCAATAGGAAGATCAACGTGTTCACTGCAACTTGTTCATACGGCCGAAGTTGAGCTTAATTTTGCAGGTTTCCCAAGGTCTTGTCAAACCAAGAAACCCCCCTCGGTCCCTCCTTGGCCGAGAACACTCATCACTACGAGCCCCACCATCGACTACTGTTCCGCCGGCTATTGCAAGCCCATCACTAAGACGAGGAGTTGCTCGTGACCCACCGCGAGCTACCTGGACCCCGACACCCATCTGTCGCGGCCACTGTCGCTCATTCCGCCGCTCGTCCCATCCGCAATTCCGATCCTGCGTCGGGTTCGAACTTGGAAGTTATCCACTAATTAGGTAAGAATTTCATCCAGTATTAATTTAAATATTTTATTGCCTAATTTGTTTGATGTCGTTACCTTTTGTGAAATTGTTGTTATCTTCATAGAGATATTCGTAATTTTTTTTTTAAAGAAAAGATGGTGTCTTGCTTAATTTGAAAAAGTGCAATTTAATTGAATATTCTTCGGAAATCTTAGATTTGGATGGAATTTGAAAACTTCAAAATCTTTTGAATATATATCCGAGATATTCAAAATGACAAAATCTTTTCAAGATGTGATCGATTAGGAAAATTTCCTAATCCGCAACCGCGCACGTGAAAATAAATCTATCTATCAGGCATTAGATAGAGTTATTTCCATAGCGGGTATTTCGAATTTTAGGATCGATCTGTCAGGCTTCAGATCGAGACTTAATTCGAAAGATTTAGCGGTTATTTTTATTTGATTTTAATTCCGAATTTCATTTGAAAATACCAAAAATAAATCATTTGTTCGTCATTAGAATTAGGTCAAGTTGTCGCATGACATATAGTTTATGTTAGGTTGCATTAATCGCATGTCAATTTTTACACGTCATTACATATAGGTTAGCTTTCATTTAAATAAGTAAAAAATCAAAAAGAAATTTCTGCACCTTTGAACTCTAAGTCAGGATTTTTCAAAATTGTCAAATTGAGTCTTTTTTCAGAAATTGGTACCGAAAGGGCGTTAGGGAATCTAACGTAACCAAGTCCCCGAATTCATAATTTCTGGTTCGTAGAAATAAAATAGTACTCCCGCTATTTTATTTAGGTTTCTAATCAACCTACCCTAAATGATTAGTGGCGACTCCCGTTGAAAATATTTGCATGCACACAATTGGACCTAAGTTGCGATTTGGTAGAGTTTGGGAGAACTCGAGCTAGGTTAGTTAATTTAATTGATCTAGTAATCCATTAGCCTAAGATCGACACCACGATTTTTTTTAGGTCGCGACAGCTTGGCGACTCCACTGGGGAATAACTTGAATTTTTTTGAAAATTTAAGGAGGACTTAGGCCAGAAAATTTTCATTGAAAAACCCACTCGATTTGACAAAATTTATTTGAATTCTCATTCTTAGGTGTTAAATGGTTTTGCAGGATGGGAGTTATAAGGGGAGTAGTGATTGGCTAACCCTTTGTTTTGCAGGTTTGGTGGAGTGGAATTTGGTTTAATTTTCGTACTATTGAAGTGGTGGTTGCATATAATTGTTGTGCATGATTTACAGTATTTGCACTACACCACACACAACCTGTGACCGGACCTGGGTCACACCCATAGTTTTAAGATGGTATTTAAGTGGTTCTTTAATCTTGGCGGTAAGGCTTCGCTAAAGGTTATCCCATTTGGATCCCGAAAATTTTTCCAAAAAATGGCTCAAGGGCCGTCTTCATGCACGTGAGGCTACGATGCATGGGGGTTGCCCTTGTCGACCGAATCGAGCCGAAGTGATTGGACCCGACTAGTCATGACTATGGTATGCGAGGCAGCGACTAGTCATGATGATTGTACGCGAGGCCGCGACGTGTCGTTCCGTTCATCATTTCACTTTGCCAAAGCCATTAGGATAGATAGATTAAGATTTAAACTCACGATTCATGTGCATGTCTTTGTGATTGACATTTTCTCCCCAAAGACAGTAATTTCTCAAGCTTTATCTTTGGTTTTCTTTATCTTATTTTGAGTCAGTCCATGATTTAGGTTGAGTCTTTTATCACGTGGCCTCTAAAAAGAGGAAAACCGTCTGATTTCTAGTTTGGTTTAGGGAGTTTTTCTTTCTTTTTAGGATGGAATGTTAGCTTTCATGCTATAGATTTTTTTTTGGTAATAAATGTTGCCGAACGATTTTTATAAGAATTCTTTTGAGACATTTTCCATTTTGAGCAATTCAATGAAAAACGTGGAGCTATAATTTATAAATTTTGGAATCAGTCCAGGTTTTTATTGAATGAAGCAATTTAGAATTTCGGGATTTACTGGATGAATCGGTCGTTCGAAAGAAATTTTATCTTGAGGGTCTAGAGGATGTCATGGACCGACTTGTTATTCTTACTTGTCGTATTTATTCCACCGTTGCTTTTTGTAGGTAATTTGCCACGGATCCCCCTCATCCTCATAATACTCGATCGGTGACCAAAAGAAGGATGGCCAATCAAGCCGAGATTGCAGCCATGATTGACGAAAAGCTGAAAGAACACATGAATACAATCAATGAGCAGATCGCAGCCGCCATGTCCAAAATGATGGGTGATCTCATGGCCAAGCAGCAGCAGATCAATGCTGCTTCTCAATCGGAGATTCCAGCTCCAACCCGTTCAGGCCTCCGCCTTGACAAATCTCCTACAGTAAACACTAATCCAATCCTTCAATTGGATGACGCCATTTTGATCGACACTAGTGCTTCTCCGTCGGTCCCTGTTCCTCATTCACTCCCCAACGATGAGAATGCTAAGTTGTTGGCCAAACTCGACCAGAGGTTACGTGAAGTGGAGGGAACTCAAAATGTTCCGCCTGTTGATTTGTCCATTTTTACCCGGGTCCAAGTGCCCGATAAATTCAAGATGCCAGCCTTTGAAAAGTACGACGGCACCTCGAACCCAATTCAGCACATCGATATGTATCAGGGGCTCATGAATAGATATGTGTCTAACGGACCCCTAATGATCCAAACCTTCCAAGCAAGCTTGAAGGATGCTGCAATGAGGTGGTATACCAACCACCAGATCAACCGGAAAGACTCGTGGGAAGAGGTGGCAAACCTTTTCGTCAAACACTTCAAGTTCAATCTCGATGTCACCGTTACAAGGGAAGACCTGGAGAGAGCTGAGCAGAAAAAGGGAGAGACTCTGAAGGAGTATGCCACTCGTTGGAGGAACATGGCAGGGCAGATCATGCCTGAACCCTCATAACGTGACTTAATGAAGTTGTTCGTGTCCACTCTACCGCAGCCGGTTCGTTCACGAATGTTAGTAACGGCCGCCCAATCTTTTGGCCAACTGATAGCCATGGGTGAGGAGATTGAGACCGGGCTCAAGAAAGGATGGTATAGTGAGTCAGGTTCATCAAGCAAAAGATTTACTAGTACGAAGGACAAAGAGCATGTCCCCGAAGTCAACATGACTTATGTACAGAAGACGCCAGCTCAGGCCCCGAAGCTACAATTTAGCACCCAGCAGACGACCTCTTATGGACGGCAAGGCCAGCAGGACCCACGCCAACAGCGCAAACCCAGCCAGTTTACTCCACTTCCCGGGACGTTATCTCAGGTATTGGCGGTGCTGAGGAAGAAGAACTTGCTGAATTCAGAGCCACAAAGAGCTAACCCTGCCAGCTTTGCAAAGTATAATCCATCGAAGAAATGCGATTACCATAGAGGTGAAGTAGGACATTCGACAGATGATTGCCAAGTGCTCAAACATCGAGTACAAGATCTACTTGACACTGGAGCGTTTGCACTACAATCAGCCAGTAAGCCCAATGTGCAGAATAATCCACTCCTTGATCATTCGAACAGTATAAATGTTGTCTTTGGCCCGGGAGTCAAGCAGATTCGAAACTTCAGGGTCCCTCTCGAAGATATGTTTGATGCTTTAGTTCGAGCTGGTTATGTTTCGACCGGTGAGGTGGTGTCACTTGGTGACATAAGAAAGAAAGTGGATGAGTTGGTGAGAAAGGGAATGATTGGGACAGCAGATGAATTCGGGGTAGTGGCCGCTATATCTCAGGTCATCATTGACTGGAATGAAGAACTTGCAATGTTAACCGATGAACAAGTTAAGTTGGATCCTGAGCTAACTGACATGCCCCGTCTCGAGGACGCCTTTGACGATGAGCTCAGGATCATTATACCCGATGCTTCAGAAGTACTGGTCCTAGCATCACCTCAGCCCTACGCTTATGAAAGTGACAAGATGGCTTCATGGTCGTACGACCTTGATCTAAAGCACAAGGTTCAGGACCTCTTAGATACCGGGGCATCAACATTTCGTGCTTCGTTGCTCTGCCAAGGCCGAGATGATCTTCTCATGGTTCCAAACATCCGGACTACACCCCCGAGTCCTGCAAGAATGATACATGAAGAGAAGGAGGTGATCGACACCCTGGGGCAACCGAGCGGCAAGTTCGACTACTACGTGAAATATTCGACTCCCCCGAGCTTCTATATTGACCCGCGTGATATCGTCCCCGATGGATGGGGAGGTATGGATGATCTAACACCTCCAGTGACAGAAGATATTGATGATGCGATAGAGGGAATCACTGCTCTGTTCAATAACATGCTCATTGGAGCTATTGAGGAAGGACAGTTGGATAAAATGGGCACTGGCCCGCGAGAGTAACACCTTTACTTTTTCGCACACTCCCCTGCGTGGGAATTTCTATTGCTTTCTAGGACTTGCCCCGTCTCGGGAGCTGCTTTTTAGGATTTTTCATTTCTATGACTTTATTGTCCCAGTTTCTATTCCAATAAATGTAATTCATTCGGTGATAATCAATGAAATTACAAATTTTTTGAGGGCATGTTGAGGTACATCAAACCAGCCCGGTGATGATATCCAACCGATAAAAGAAAAATATAGTCCAAGGAGAATTCTGAGGCCTGGGCTTCTTCATGTTCCCTCGTGTTAAAACCTTTTTGAAAAGAATTTCAAAAAAAAATTCCAAAAATTTTGAAAAATCAAAAAAGAGAAAAATTTCGAAAAAAAAAAATGCAATGTTTAGCCCTATTTGTCCTTCTGAACCCCCTATTTTATGTTTCAGGGGCAATCTTGTGACACGTGAGGGTATGGGAACGGTCCATTCTGATGAATTATGTGCCACCAAGTCTGATCTCGATGACACCGACGAACTCGAAGATTCCTCGGAAATGCTACGTGGCCTAGAACGGCATGAAAGGCCCAAAGATTTCACATCAGACCAAACTGTCATCGTTAACCTGAGTGATTCCGAAGAACCCAAAGAAGTGAAGAGAATGGCAAATCCCCCTGAGAGTGAGACGAAATGCCCGATCCAGTTGCCACATGAGTAGGTAAGTCTTTCAACCAAAAAGTGTGTCAACGACACTTCAAGGTAAATAATCTAGCCTTGAGAAATGTACTCCCGGACTTTCCTGTTCCCAGAGGAAAATTCGCCCCAAATTATGGCGGCTCGTACATTGCGAAGAAAGTCCTCCCAGGAGGTGCTTTGATTTTGGCCGAGATGGATGGTCGTGTTTTTTCCAGTCCAGTTAATTCTGATTTTGTGAAGAAATATTACACTTGATTTGTACTCATTCTGACTTTGTTTCTATCAAGTATTAAGTTGAATTTCATGAATCAATTGATGTTACTAAGCTTTGTTTGAGGAAAGCTTTTGATATGGCAATCTGTTTCTGTCATAGTGAAGCGATCATATTGCATGAGAGACTTCAAGATGACGAAAGGCAAGCCATTTCCATACATATCCTGAATGATAATCCCTAGTGCGAGTTGAGTGAAAATTCCGTGCTGACAAGGTAAAGGATTATCTCACGAAAAGTATGACGGCCAAAATGATGAGAGGCATTCATTTCCTCTATCTAAACACTACAGGTTATCATTTGCTTAACCCCTTTGAACGGAGTTTCATTTCTTACCCCTGTCAGGAACGACCCCATACCGGGGCAATTTCTTAGAAAGTTCAAAATGGTTAGAATTTTCTTGCTTTCACTTGCATCAATCTTCAAGTATATTTATTGCATGCAAGTTCTGTGTTAGCTCAAGTGCCTTAGATATGACGAAGAGCGTTTCTTTCTATATCCCTATACATTATACCCTTTGCTTACCCAATTTGAGCGGTGAATTCATTTCAACCCGATTGATGATCATTCTTATGAAAAGCAAATGAAATCATCTCAAAGCAAGTTCAAGATGACTTGAGGCAAATTGGAGCTCGAAAGAAAATTCATCAGAATGGACGCAAAAAGGCTCCATTAAATCAAAGTTCTCTCTCTCGGAAAAATTTCTCAGAAAAAAAATCTCTCTCAAAAAAAAAAGAAGAAGAAGAGAGAGAGAGAGAGAGAAAAAGGAAAGAAAGAAAAGTTTCAGCAAGAACTGAGTCAATATGTAAGATCAGTCTTCAAGAAAAAGACCGTTTGAAGGTTCATTTATGGAGGAATTGCTAGATATGGATCAAGGCTACCAGTAGCATAATTGGATGATCACCAATCTCCATGTTCATAATACCCCTTTTGATGGAAATAAGCCATTCATTTCAAGCCTACCTGAACCTACGTTACAATCTTTACCGAAGTCTTTTCAGAATAGGGCACTTGAGTTAACGTAGAGTTTCAAATGCTTATAAATGTTGCTCGAAGAAGTGCGAGCAAGATTTTTCTATCTCATTTTTGCAGTATTCTTGACTTGTAAACCTGTAGCAGCTAGTGATATCAATTCTTTCAATAGCCTCGACTCGAAGAGTCCCTTTTGCTAAGCCATTAACCAAACCCACGTTTTGGTCCTTATAAAGACCTCTCGGATTGACGAAGCCATACTGATTTTGAGAATATCCGAACCCTTGTCAAGCATGATGAAGAGAGTTTGAGTGATTCTTATACCCGCATTAAAGGTCGAGTCAAAAGCCTTTCATTGAGAGTGAGTAGAAAGTCCTTTCTGATTAAAGGTCTCTCATGTAATGTGATCAAGTTGTCAAAAGGACGAAATGATTGTTCTTATTGATAAATTCCCAAGTGAAGCTTGGTAATGCAAGCAGGTTCATGAATTATGTTTTCTCTGCCCGTGCGCATGTGTTGTTTTAACCTTTTCTCAAGTAAAAACAGGTGCAATTGGTGTTGCCATTTTTATAACACAGGAAGAAATCAGGTACGTCTGTTAATTATTCTTCATTGTTTCTCTTTTCGTAAAATCTGAGACATGATCCCTCTCATATGTTCACCAAGTGGAACAGGTGACATATCTCTTGGTGTTGTCCAGTGGAATAGACAACACACCCCATTTAATGTTTGCCCAGTGGAACAGGCAGCATAGTTTCTTATTCCGTGTTGTCCAGTGGAATAGACAACACACCCCATTTTACCCAGTGGAACAGGCAGCATAGTTTCTTATTCCGTGTTGTCAAGTGGACTAGACAACACACCCTATTAAATGTTTGCCCAGTGGAACAGGCAACATAATTTTTCATTCTGTGTTCACCCAGTGGAATAGGTGGCACAACCAACCTCATGCTCACCCAATGGAAGAGGTGACATGATCTTTTTCGTGATTGCCCAGTGGTATAGGTAACATGTCCCAATCTTTCTTCATATCATGCGCTATTTCGCATCTGTAGGAAACTACAGGTAACAGATAGGCAATCCAGTACCTCGAGAACCTTACTTCCAGTGGACCAGAAGTTTGGGGATCGAAGGAAGCCAAAGCATTATAAAGCTTTCCTTCACTTGGACGCTTTTGTGCGATCCGTATGTAAAGCTCTTTCACCGCTCTACACGAAGTGAGAAGCCTTAGCATACGTTCTTTATTGTTTGCATATCATGCATCATTGCATATATAAAAAAAAATCAAAAAAAAAAATCATTCATCATTTTGCATAGTTTAAATTTAGGTCTCAGTCTTTGAGCGAAACCTCTACGAGCCTCCACTCAAAGAGGAGCAGCTGTTGACACCTAAATTTCGACGCATCATTTAATCGTTCATTGCATAAAAATTAGCGATCGATCTCGGTCCCTTAAAAAAAATTATTATTAGTTAAATTTGCATATAGATATTACGAGCATTTCATAGTTAATTAGGCCCATATAATTCGCATTGGACCAACAGCGGATGGACTTGACTGAAATGATTTCGAGCTTAATTGAACTAAGCCCGCGGTAATGAAAATTTGACCTAGCCCATCAATCGTTGGAAGAATTTGGTCGACGAGATTGAAGAGAATATTTCATTGAAAAAAGGGGAAGGAAAATATTCACTCGTCCCGTAAGGAATCAGTGAAGAAATACACATTCCCTGGACGTTGACACACAAAAAAAGAAAGAAATCGTGAGGAGAGGGGAGGTCTCGGTCAAAGAAGGAAAAGAAAGATTGAATATACGATGGGACTCCACGTTCTGGACAGAGAGGGGGGCAATTAAAGAGGAATTTTTTAGAGAAAAGAAAGGAGGAGATACACCATCGTGAGGAGAAAAGTCAAAGGAAAGGGGGGCTCTCTTTTCTTGGTCTAAGAGAAGAGACACGCGGCCATTAGAGAAGAAAACGAAAAGAAAAGTCAGAGAGGGGAGAGAACGAAAAAGCCACACATCGAATACACGGCCACAATTCAGAGAGCATCGGCCACCATTAGAGAGAAAAGAGAGCAGCACACACAAGGGCGAGTACGCCCACCTGCAGGTCTCCAACGCTTGCACTCACGACTGGAGGAAGAAGACAAAGCTGCCACTGCCACAGCAATCATCAAGGAGTCTGGGTGTTTAATAATTGTACCAGCAGATCTATGTGGTCTTCTGGTCAATGTTTTGCAGTAAGGGCGAGCCATCTAGCGTCTTGAGCGAGACATCCGGCAATTAACGAATTCAAGTTGATCTGGTAGCATTCCAGACTCCCATACCAGCAGATACAGCGAATCCTCATCAGCCCCGGTGTCCTGTCCAAAGTGACTGCTGTCCATCGCTATTGCCCAACACGTGCTCGTAATCCATAACGTTCAGCAGCCTCCGGTCGCAACTACCCGTGAGCAGCTACAAGAGGTTCCTGGCGTTACGAGCCTTCTCGACAATTACTTTCCCAATTTTTTTTGCTGGTTTCCCGGAGCTCGAGAGACCCCTCTCTCGTTGACCGCCGCCTCTACGATCTATACCGCTGGTGAACCACCGCGACTATCCTCGATCATAAGTACCACTGCAGGCCATCCGAACACCACCGTAAATCCGAACAGCCAGGAGCCCTGTAGCGTGACGTCTACCGGCAAGCATCCGCACATCTTCAGTCCACCAATAGGAAGATCAACGTGTTCACTGCAACTTGTTCATACGGCCGAAGTTGAGCTTAATTTTGCAGGTTTCCCAAGGTCTTGTCAAACCAAGAAACCCCCCTCGGTCCCTCCTTGGCCGAGAACACTCATCACTACGAGCCCCACCATCGACTACTGTTCCGCCGGCTATTGCAAGCCCATCACTAAGACGAGGAGTTGCTCGTGACCCACCGCGAGCTACCTGGACCCCGACACCCATCTGTCGCGGCCACCGTCGCTCATTCCGCCGCTCGTCCCATCCGCAATTCCGATCCTGCGTCGGGTTCGAACTTGGAAGTTATCCACTAATTAGGTAAGAATTTCATCCAGTATTAATTTAAATATTTTATTGCCTAATTTGTTTGATGTCGTTACCTTTTGTGAAATTGTTGTTATCTTCATAGAGATATTCGTAATTTTTTTTTTAAAGAAAAGATGGTGTCTTGCTTAATTTGAAAAAGTGCAATTTAATTGAATATTCTTCGGAAATCTTAGATTTGGATGGAATTTGAAAACTTCAAAATCTTTTGAATATATATCCGAGATATTCAAAATGACAAAATCTTTTCAAGATGTGATCGATTAGGAAAATTTCCTAATCCGCAACCGCGCACGTGAAAATAAATCTATCTATCAGGCATTAGATAGAGTTATTTCCATAGCGGGTATTTCGAATTTTAGGATCGATCTGTCAGGCTTCAGATCGAGACTTAATTCGAAAGATTTAGCGGTTATTTTTATTTGATTTTAATTCCGAATTTCATTTGAAAATACCAAAAATAAATCATTTGTTCGTCATTAGAATTAGGTCAAGTTGTCGCATGACATATAGTTTATGTTAGGTTGCATTAATCGCATGTCAATTTTTACACGTCATTACATATAGGTTAGCTTTCATTTAAATAAGTAAAAAATCAAAAAGAAATTTCTGCACCTTTGAACTCTAAGTCAGGATTTTTCAAAATTGTCAAATTGAGTCTTTTTTCAGAAATTGGTACCGAAAGGGCGTTAGGGAATCTAACGTAACCAAGTCCCCGAATTCATAATTTCTGGTTCGTAGAAATAAAATAGTACTCCCGCTATTTTATTTAGGTTTCTAATCAACCTACCCTAAATGATTAGTGGCGACTCCCGTTGAAAATATTTGCATGCACACAATTGGACCTAAGTTGCGATTTGGTAGAGTTTGGGAGAACTCGAGCTAGGTTAGTTAATTTAATTGATCTAGTAATCCATTAGCCTAAGATCGACACCACGATTTTTTTTAGGTCGCGACACTGAGGAGTGCTGAAACTACACGCAACCCACCCACTTTCTCCACCTGTTGTGATCTCCGCCCATTCTCAGCCGTTCGACTTTGGTTTTCCACCACACAACACTCTCTGCCGTGCGGTCTTGGCTGATGCGTAGTTCTTGCCATCCGCCGGTCCAAGACCCTTCATGCTAATCCAACCGCCGCGATGCATGCATGCTGCAAGGAAAGGACAATCACTGAAGGTGGGTGGAACCCGTGCAGTTGCTTCCTGACTTGACCTGCTGTTTCCATTAATAAAAAAAATAGAAAAGAAAACCAACAAGCGATGGAAATTTTTTAGGGACATTAATTTAATTGTCTTTTTTCTGGATCAAATCGGCGTTTTATTAGGACAGGAGCAAACCCGCAGATGCTCTACTGATATTTTTTAGTATTACGCGTAATTTCCACGGCATTACGCGGAAGGTGCGTGGAAATTTTGCAGTGCTTTGATAGATACTTGAGAGATCCAGCAAGACTTGACTTGACTTACACTTGCTTTTTCTATTAATAAGAAAAAAATAGAATGGAAAACTGACCACCCGGTACAAACATGCTCCTCGTGCTAATCCACGACTCAATAATAGATACATATCAATGGCCAGGCCCAGATTGTATAAGATTTGTTTGTAAGACGGTTGATATTCAAAGAGATTTCTCAAAAGATTTCTCCACAATCTGATTTTTTTTTCCCAAGAGATTTCTCTAAAAAAAAAAAAGCTAGATTCGTTGTGCCGCATCATGCCTAAAGATCGCTTAGTCATCACTCTTCACTTGAGTCACTTTTGTCTCTCTCCTTAGATTAATAATTTTTAATATTTTACACAACTCTTATTTTTTCGGTGTCATCTAGATGTTTCTGTCATTGGGTTCTCCACAATCACATAATTATAATGTGACATTTTTTTCCCTTCTATACCTTTTCTCTAGTGACTTTTTATTTCATGTTGACATTCTTTTTTTTTCTTAGCATTTTAGTCAAGATTATCACTTATTTTGTTAAGGGCCTGTCATTAGTGATTGAATTTTAGGAACCAACAACTATATTACAATATCATGACTTTGACCAATTATATTGTTACATAATATTGCATCATAACATGTTAGCATGTTATATATCATCATGACTTGTTCGCATAACTTTAAGTGAATATGCAATCAAATCCTCTAGCCAAGTTTGCCTGAAATTGCTAATAGGGAATTTAGTCGTTCGCCACTCATCTTATGTGCCACAATCAACAGTCTAACGTGAACATGCATTTTGAAAACAACATCGTTTTGCTTTAAAAAAATGTCCTTTGCTCCAATCTTACAAAAACAGAACTCAGGCATAAAAAGCCCCAAAATTGCAAATCCCTAATCGGCGGAAAACCCCAAAGTGCAGCACTCCGAATCGTAGAAATATTTGAATGGCTGTGGACCCACTTGTTAGACAAATATCTTCCAGATAGCATCAACAAGAGAATTGAGATAATGGCCACCAAGAATATGACTCAACAACCATAAGCCCATCAAGAAGTAGAGATACTAGATATACTTTTTTCTTTTCGATCAAAAAAAAAAAAGAAAAAGAGGAGACTTATTACTGGGATTTGGTGTGCATATCAAACCTTTAGATTACCACAAATTGTCTGCACGAGTGATGTAATTTAGCATTTTCTTCCAATAGACACAGTAATTAATCAGGAAAGCCGTGATGCAGGACGGTGCCATGGCTGCCTGCAACTATAAATATGATTGGACTCCCCAGTAAATAAAATAGTTGAGACGTGTCACAGTGGCCGACGGAGAGAATTCTTTTGAACGTATTGTAGCATCGGAAAGGAGCAAGTAAAAATTGCAGAAGGATTTGACACACAAAAAAAAAAAAACTTTGTAGAAGGCAAAAGTGAAGCCTCGTAATTCGGATAACAACCAAAACAGAAAACGACTAGGTCACCACCGGCGAGAAAATATTGCATTGGCAGGTCTACTCAATGGATGGCACGTGGTGCCACGTGTCTTCCATGGCTCCATCTCCGGAGCCTTATCGGCGATTACGATTCATCAGCTGACTCCTCTCTTTCTCACTCATGATCACGCCAATGCACCATGGACGGCGCCAAATCCCTATTGGAACCAAAAAAGGATATAGAGAAACTTTGATGATTTTGGTGAGAAGCACACAAATGCACAAACGAGAAAGAATAATATTCAAAATGCCTTTTGTGTAGGCTTTACACAGAGTAATACAAGCTTTGCTCTCAACTCTATCTTTTTATGGCTTTCCACACACTTACAAATGGGGAGGGGACATGTTTATTTATGCTACTTCTAGGATTGTGAGGTTTTCTTGCCGACCAAGTTTAACTTGTCAAACTTAAAGATCAAATTTAACTTGACAAACTTGCTCCTCAAGAAATGGTTACAAAAGACAAAATAATTTTAATATTTCTAACAGCCTCCCTTAAAATTGATTTTGGAAATCAACAACACCCAGCATCGTCTTCAATTTCTCAAACAAATCCACCTTCAATGGTTTCATCAAGATATTTGCAATCTAATCCTCGGATCTACATAAATCAAGTTCAATCTCACCATCTTTGACCAGCTCACAAATGTAATGATACTTGATGTCTATGTGTTTGCTCTTGCCATGAAAAACAGGATTCTTGGCTAATGCAATCGCCGACTTGTTATCGCACATCAATTTTGTAGGACCTTTCTATTCATGCATCAGTTCACAACGCATCCTACAAAGCCATATCCCTTGACATGCTGCTGAAGCTACTGCCATGTATTCTGCTTCAGTTGTTGAGAGCACTATAACTTGTTTTTTCGAGGACTAAGAAATTACTCCTTGCGACATCCTGAAATTTGCCCATTTGGGATTTATGAAATGAGTGGTTTTATGAACGTACTTGTAGTTAGGTCTCGCTTGGAACTGATCATTCTTAGAATACTAACCGTTAGGGAAGGGCTAATTAGGGATTTAAATTCGTGCGACTAAAGAAATTCGGTCCTGAATTGACTTTCGACCATAGAATTGTCGAGATGACATTTTGAGCCAATGTAGGCCGATCTTAGGATAGTTATGGGTCAGTTCGTCATTGTCATATAAGTGGATCACGGGTGATTCCGTTTGACCACGAGGTGAGTTGACGAACAATTCAGAACTTATATCGAACGATCGCGCCCCGTCAGAACTAGCGATCGATCCTCGCGATTACATTGATAACCGAGGTCGTCATGATCCAAATGAACTTGCACGTGACTTGATTTAGTATCAGTCATGGGTTGAATATGTGAATTTCTCCAAAAGCCGCATGTTAGTCTGAGACACGCTCAAGTTACGTTATATAAAATTCAGTTATTAATTCGAGACCAAATTGGGCATAAAAAATTTAGGAAATCACTACAGGACATTTGGACGATGTTGTTATTGGAATTTTGAGTCTTGGAATTTTCGAATCCTTCAAAAAAATTGAATTTCAGCGAAGGATGGAAAATGACGGTTTTACCCCTGGAGCTTTGTTAAGGCCAAGTGTTGGGGAAGGGCATTTTGGTCATTTCGCTTTAACTTTAAAAATGACAATTTTTGGACAATTTTGCCCTAGAAATTTTATGAAATTTCTAAATTGCCCTTGGATATTTTTGGAAAAGATTTAATCTCGGCCGTTGATCTCAGGATAAGAACGAATCTCGGCCGTTGATTGAAAAGTAGAGAGAGGGGCAAGATGGTCATTTTGCATAAAGGGGTTCAATTATTGGTTTTTAAACTAATTTCTCTCTCTCCCCCTCTCATTTCTCTCCCTCTCTCACGGCTCATTCTCTCTCTCCCTCCCCCTCACCAACTGACCATGCTCTCTCCCCTTGGCCGCGCCGCCGCCATTCGCCGCGTCACCGCCGTCCCGCCGCCAAGCCTCGCCCTCACCACCGTCATGCCACCGCCGTTTCCCTCTCTCTCTTGGCTCACACTCTCTCTCTCTCTCTCTCCCGTGGCCGCGGACAAGCCGGCCCAGCCAAGCCACCGCCGCCATTACCGATCATCACAACTCCAAGGTCACCGCCGTAGCCGCCGCGTTCCAACCGCATAGTCAACCTTGGATAGGTTGATTTTGCTTGGAAATTTCCAAGTAAGTCGCAATCTAACCCTTGTCTAGGACATTGGTATTTATCGGACTTGTTTAGACACGGTTTATGGTAGTTTAGGGGTTGATTAGGGTGTTGATCGTGGTTGTTGGCGGTTGATCATGGTTGTTAGTGGCTGTTGCATGTTGGATTAGACATCTAGGAATGAGTTTTATGGGTTGGAGATCCATGGTGTGAACTAGAATTGAATCTTGGTTGTTTAGTTCAAAACTCGGATTCGTGACTACTCTACCCATCTGGATTTCTATTTTTGTGGAGAATTTTATGGGCCGAATCTGAGGAATTTTTCTTCATGAAAGTTGCTCCAAACATCTTGAAGTATAATATATTTTAAATTTGGAATTTTTGGAGGCCATTTGGGTCGCATGAAAACCCATTTTCAGACCGTCTTAAAACTTCCCGGAACACTGTTCATTCCAACCTTCTTGTCTTGCCGAATTTTTATAAAATTTTCTAGATCTATTTTCAATAAACTTCCTTCACAAAAGTTGTTGCTGACTTTCATTTTTATGACACATAAAAATTTCAAAGCTTTTCAAGGTAATTTGTGTGTTGAAAGAAATGTATTTTGAGGACAAAATAGTCTGTTAGAGAGAACTGATTCTGGTCTGATTTCGAGGGATAAAAATGCATGGTTGCAGATTGAAGCGGATTTCATGTTCTTCATAAGAAATATTTATCAAGATGTTTTTTATGATATATCCAAAATTTAGAATTTTTGGAGTTCATTTACTATTTATTTTGATGGGATTTCGGTCACTTTGTAAACTGCCCAGATTTACCCTGATTCTATGGATGTTCATTTTTATTAGCGGAATGGTGGGGGTGTTGAGGTTAAATAGTTACTGCGCTCGTGACTGGAATTGATGCTTGAATGTGTGTTTGTATGAGGGCTGAATTGAAATGGTTGAATTGGGTGCATTTAATTAATGTTCGAGTATGTGAACGTGTGAGATTTGAGGCGCGTGATGTGCATGTGATCACTAAAAAGCCCTGAGGTGTGTTTACGCAGGGTACAGATAAAATATGGTGTGTTGGTATGTTCGTGTGATCACTAAATCCCTGAGGCCTATTTACGCGGGGAATTGAACTGGCCTGAGGCGTGTTTACGCGGGTCGTGATACAACTATGGGATCGAACCGAGGCGTGTTATGCTCGAGTCGCGATCATGTAGGCCTGATGCGTGTTTACGCGGACTGAGGAAAGAAAGTGAGAATAGGATGGGAACGAGGCATGTTATGCTCGGGTCGCGATCATGTAGGCCTGATGCGTGTTTACTCGGGCTGAGGAAAGAAAGTGAGAATGGGATCGGACCAAGGCATGTTATGCTCAGGTCGTGATCATGTAGGCCTGAGGCGTGTTTACGCGGGTTGTGGAAAGAAAGTGAGAATGGGATCGGGCCTGAGACGTGTTTATGCGAGTCGCGATCATGTAGGCCTAATGCGTGTTTACGCAGGCTGAGGAAAGTGATTGAACACGAGATGGTGCGATGTGGCAAGTTAAATGAAAATGATGTGGTGGTGCGTGAACAAGTGTGAATTGTGGAGTTTGGGAATGTGGTGTGTTTGGCATGTGCCTTCGAGCATGAGATTCGGTTGGAAAGTGCATGCAATTTGTAAATGTGAATGTAAGACTAACGTGCAAGTTGCCTGTATTGAGAACCAAGTAAGTACGATTGTGTGGACGTTGTTTGTGTGTTGCTTGATTAGGTGTCTGGACTTGTCTGGAATACGTGGTAGCCTAGGTAAGGTTTAGGTTGTGTATTTATTGAGAAGTGTTTTATGGTTGTATCAACCAAACCATTTCAGAGCACTCGCCCGAGCCATGAACCTTTCGTTGCCGCCGTCGCAGCGTTTTGGAATTATTATGCACACTGATCATGATGTTGTAAAATATCCGATCGAGATTGAGACCGAGTCGAAGTCATCGGATGAGCATGTGCCTGATGAAGATTCGGATGAGGATTCCGAAAAGAGTGAGTCAGAGTGGATGCCATCTAGAGGGCGTAGAGATTAGTTTGGAGCTGAGGAAGAGTTTGGAACTGTTCCATTTTTGGTATAGTGCTTACCTAGGCTACTGATCTTTTTGTGATATCGGTGGTTTGCAGTTTGGTAGTTCAGTGTGCATATTTTGCTTTGTGGTTTGTAAATGGCGATTGTGGCATAAGTTTATATTGCAAATGGATATCGTACTTAAATCGAGGTATAGTATAAGATTTGGTGATTTGGCAATTTACTCTCCCTAGTACCCCTGGTAAATCATTGTCTGGGCGTTTATTGTTTCCGCCGCGATTAAACTCTAATAGGTTCGTTTTGGGTCGGCGATGTTTTTTGGGACATCGCACTAATTCGACTGAAGAGAGATGTCGCGCACTCGATGGGGTTCGGGGCGTGACACTCCTGATCCAAGAATAATGCATATTCGAATGTGCTCTTCCTCGTTTCATCATCTCTTACCCAATTACTATCTGTATACCCCACTAAATTGAATTGTCAGTGTAAGAATATAAAATTTCATGATCACGAGTTCCACTGACATACCGTAGGATTCTTTTTGCTGCCTGCAAATGTGATTGGTACGGTTTTTCCATGAATCTATTGATAATTCCTACTCCATAGGTAATATCTGGCCTAGTAGAGGCCAAATATCTCAAACTAACAACAATGCTTTTGAAATAAGTGGGATTTATCAGTTCACCGATTCTTTCTTTCTTTAGCTCCAACCATTCTACAACGGGAGTTCGAATTAGCTTGAGCGATTCCATTTTCAGCCGCTTCAAAATATCATTAGCATATTTCTGCTGTGAAACAAATATGCCATCATTTGTCTACTTCACTTCAAGACCCAGAAAATAGGACATCAATCCAAAATCTGTCATCTTGAATTGGCTAGTCAAGCCTCCCTGAATTCAGTAAACATCTTTTCATAGCTTCCTGTAAATATCAAGTTATCAACATAAAGACATATAATTATTATGTCACCTTTAGTATTTGACTTGATATACAGCGTATGCTCATACAAGCACTTTTGAAAATCATGCTCTAATAGGTCCGTGGCGAACTGGGTGTACTAAGCGCGAGGTGCCTATTTTAGCCCATACAATGCTTTCTTCAATTTGTAAACTTGATTTTCATGCCCTTTCTTCTCATAACCTTGTGGTTGCTCCACATAGACTTCCTCTTCAAGGACACCATTAAGAAATGCTGATTTCACATCCATTTTATGGATCTTCCAATAGTTCTGAGTTGCGAGTGCTAAGACTATCTGAATGGTATCGATTTGAGCCACTGGTGCAAATACTTCAAAATAATCAATACTTGGCTTTTGCTTATAGCCTTTTACAACCAGTCTGGCTTTGTAAAGGTCCACCTGACCGTCGGGTTTGTACTTCGTCTTGTACACCCAGTTGACAACAATGAGCCTCTTACCAGGTGGTAAAGAAGTTAGCACCCATGTGTCATTTTTTTCAATGGAGTGGATTTCTTCATCCATTGCTTGGATCCACTTTTCATCTACTGCTGCTTCATCATAAGATATAAGGTCACATTCAGCAAATAAACAAAAGTTTACCATAGTTTCGTCAATGATTTCATCACTATCACTGTCATCGTTCCTTGTGACCACATAATCCCTGAATTTTGCTGGAGTCTCTCGCAATCATTGTGAACGATGTAAAGGTGGTTCTGAAGCTGTCATTGGGGAAGAAAATGAACCACTAGTCGAAGATGATGAAGAGGATGCACCACTAGTCGAAGATGATGGAGGTTTTTTAGTATCTCCCTCCAATGGTTCATCTTCGATGCTAATGTTTTTCTGGTCACCTTTTTGGTTCCAGTCCCAGGCTTCATTTTCTAAAAACTGGACATCCCTGCTGATGATCACCTTTTCGGTGACTAGGTTATACAGATTATAACCTTTAGTTGTGTCACTGTAGCTAATGAAAATACACTTCTTGCTTTTGTCATTCAACTTCTTCCTCCGTTCATCTGGTATATAGGGGTATACCACGCACCCAAATACCCATAGGAACGAAATATCTGGTCTGTTTCCGATCCAAGCCTTTTTTGGGGTTCTTCCAAGAACACTTCTTGTTGGACACCTATTTAGCACAAATACAACACAAGCAACAGCTTCTGCCCAAAACTTCTTTGGCAAATCTTTAGCCTTTAGCATGCTCATTGCCATTTCAAAAGTCATTCTATTCTTTCTTTCCACTGTAGCATTTTGCTGAGGAGTGTAGCTAGCAGTTAACTGATGTTTTACTCCATGAATTTCATAGTATTTGTCAAATTCATTGGAAGTAAATTCTCCATCTCTATCTCATCTCAATGTCTTCAGATTAAAGCCACTATGTTTCTCAACATAGACTTTAAATTCCTTAAATTTGCCAAAAGCTTTTGATTTTTCTCTTAAGAAATGTACCCATTTTTTCTGGTAAAATCATCAACAAAAATTAGTATGTACCCTTTTTGGTCAATTGATTCCACCTCAACAGGGCCACATATATCTGTATGCACAAACTCTAAAGGCTGTTTGAGTCTTCTATCTTTTTCAACTTGAAAGGATTCTCGATGTTGTTTTCCAACTAGACATCCTTCACATGGGCAGTATGGACTATCGATCAAAGGCATGCCAGTCACCATCTTTTTCTGGACAAGTAATTTTAGTCCACGAAAATTTAGATGATTGAATCAAAGATGCCACAGCCACTTGCTATCTTTTTGTCATCGCTTGAAAACTCAACAGAGTATTCGTCTGAAGGGACAAAGGGAACATCCGGCTCTTCGTCATCTGCGCCGTTGTGATCAACTTATTGTTTACACCTCTGATAGTGCAAACTCCATTTTCAATATTCACTTTGTGATATTTTTTCGGAAAGTTGCCCAATACTAAGCAAATTCCAGAAAAGTCCTGGCAAAAAGTAAACGTATGCAATAGTAACATTAGTACCATTTTTTGATTTGATATCAATGTTACCTTTGCCCAAAATGAGAATTTTTTATTTATTTCCAAAGTTGACTTCACCACGAACTATCTCGTCTAGCTGCGAGAATAGCTCCTTTCGGCCACACATGTGATTACTGCACCCAGTATCGAGATACCATATATTTCCATGACACTCGAGTTATCCGTTTTGCATGCTAACACCACATTTTCATCAACATCGACAGCATGTACACGTTCTGGCTACTCGTGCCTCGTGTTTGCTCGGCATTTGGATTTGTGATGTCCAAATCTATTACACTTAAAACACTTGACCTTTGATTTGTCATGTGTTTTATACCTTCCCATGGAATTCGAATTTCCGCCTCTACCTCGGCCTCCTCCGCGACCTTGACCACCTTGATTGCTTCCTCGACTTGATGGAACAAACCGACTTTGCAGTGCTTGCTTGGGATTCGAACCGATGGACTTCTTATTCATTCTTTGCTCATGCAAGCATAATGAACCCATCAACCGCTCCAACGTCATGGTTGATATATCTTGGCCTTCTTCGATCGCTGCAACAACGTAGTCAAATCTCTCAGTCATAGACCTTAATATTTTTTCTACAGCTCGAACATCTTGAAGTTCTTCACCATTAACCTTCAATTCGTTAACAATGGTTTGCACATGATCAAAGTACGATGAGATAGATTCAGAGTCATTCATGCGTAAAGACTCGAAATCTCCTCGAAGTGTTTGGAGCTGCACCCGCCTAACATTAACATGATCATCGCCTTTGTAGGATTTTTACAAAATATCCCACGCTTCTTTCGTGGTCTCCACACTCGATATTTTTTCAAATATTGTTTCATCCATGGTTTGAAAGATCGCATATAATGCTTTCTGATCTTTCTTCCGAAACTCCACCAAATAGTCTTTCTCCTCCTTTCTTAAAGCCTCGAATTCTTCAGCATCGGCTACGTCGGTGTAGCCATTCTCCACTAGATTCCACAAATCCTACAATTTGAAGAGAACCTTCATCTGGACGGACTAGTAGTTGAAATTCTTTTCGTTCAACTTTGGAAGTTGTAATTGAACGGAACTGGTGGATGCCATTGCTAGCTCTGATACCAATTGTTGGAACCAAAAAAGGATATAGAGAAACTTTGATGATTTTGGTGAGAAGTGCACAAATACACAAACGAGAGAGAATAATAGTCAAAATGCCTTTTGCAGAGGCTTTACACAGAGGAATACAAGCCTTTCTCTAAACTCTCTCTTTTTATGGCTTTCCACACACTTACAAATGGGGAGGAGATATGTTTATTTATACTACTCCTAGGATGGTGAGGTTTTCTTGAAGACCAAGTTTAACTTGACGAACATGAAGACCAAGTTTGAATCAATCTTGTCTCCTCAAGAAATGGTTACAAAAGACAAAAACAATTTTAATATTTCTAACAATCCCTGGCTGTTTCCGTCAGGGCAATCAAGCATAAGTTCTATGCTAGCATCGGTCTCTTGGGGAACCCAAGCGACGTCTACAGTGGCGCACCATCTCTCTTAACCTGAGCAACTTCTAGGCTTCCATCCTTGCGTCCAGCCGACAAGCTTGTCATCACACCTCACCCCGTCCACGGTCTCGTCCACTTTAATTCTCTTGATCATCTTACAAGGTTCGTCTCGATGTGTGTGCGATCTGGGTTTTGGTTTGATTCTTCTGGAATGACGTTGAGAAGTTGTGTGGACTCCTCTTTTGCTGTGATCGTCATGAAACTATCTACAATTTACTTTGTCGCCATCTAGGTTTGTTACGATTCTCTTGCTTGCGCTTGAGTTTTGGAAATGTGGTTGGAAGTTGTGCACTGATGAGTTGATGATTAGTGTAAGAGCAACATTGTGTGTCCAGTCTCTGCAACTGCATTTGGAGAAATCCTGCGAGTTATTTGTATGTTCTTGCTGTATGAGACTATTGATTCGAAATGGGTGCGAACGCAGGTGAATCGGCTGCAAAGTGAAGGATACTAAGGAGGAGTTCGTTTGCTCATGGCCCTCTGTAAACTTTTTCAGAGTTATTACAAGAATAACAACATCGATCTTTATGAAGATAATTTCACATCTCTCTTACGCGACACCTCTATCTACTGAAGGTGCTTATTTGGTTTGGAGTGATAATATTTGTATGCAACGTAAATTGCTAAACTATGACATTCTTTTTAGAATGCTTCCTATCTATTTGAATAAGATTGGTGAATTTTCATGGAAAAGGTCGATCGCATATAACCACAAGTCACAGCGAAAGGACACTATAAGTGCCATAAGTTGTGTACGACGCTCACTTTGGTGCCATAAGTTTTTTTTGGATCACTTAAGTGTCCAATCGGAGGAAAAACGTTCACTTAAGTGCCAAAAGTTTTTTTGGATCACTTCGGTGCTAAAATTTTTTAAAAACGATCACTTAAATGCTAAAATTTTTAAAAAACGATCATTTAAGAGCTAAAATTTTTGAAGAACGATCACTTAAGTGCCAATCTCCGGCGAGCCACGTCAGCTTCAGAAATTAACAAAAAAAATGCCACGTTGGATTTCTGGCGAAAAATTATGTACGGCACCGAAGTTGGCAGTTAAGTGATCATTTTTCAAAAATTTTAGCACTTAAGTGATCTAAAAAAAAACTTACGGCATCAAAATGAGCGCCGTACACAACTTATGGCACTTGTAGTGCTCTTTTGCCCATAAGTCACTGTACTAAACTCTTTGTTAGGTTCACTAGGCTTACACTAGCTCTAGTTACTGACTAATTAGTGTTGTGGCTTCTTGCTGTTTTCATTTGGCAACTTTATATCCTCACCCTCGCCACCCTCTCGATGAGTTATTTATGAAGGAAAGTGAGAGTTGCTTTGTCGATGTATGGGAGTGGCATACAAAAGACAATTGCTAGTTAGATCTTGCATATGTATAAGCGGTATTCTTTCCCGACCTGGAACTTTCCTCTCTTTCTTAGCGACTTTGAAGTACGTGATTATAGATTTTAAGTAAAATGGAAGAGCTGTAAAGAGAGAAGCTTGAGCGTGAAGTGTTGTCCACTACTCTTCGTTATCTTAGATTCCTACATTTTTCCTATGGCAGAAGTATTGTTTTCAGCAGTGGTATCAATTGTTCGTGAGCTTGGCATCACATCTTTTCATCTCTTGTTATCTAAAATGAGTTAGCTTTTGTTCTGGTTGTTTTAGATTGTTCGGTTGGCGTGTGATTTAACTAGATTTCTCTTTCGAGTTTCTTGCGAGACCCTTTCATTTTTAGAATGAAACTAAGTTCATCTATTCATTCTTCTCTCTTAATTATATTGCTAAACTGCAACTTTGTTTTCTCAAACAGGGCTTCAGGTTGGCGTGCTATAGTGTGCTGCTGCTTTGAATTGCCTTCTTGACTTCTATAATGTCAGGCATTTGGTGAAAGTGGAATTGGGAATTGTTTCGGGCTGCCCAGGGATATGGGCCTCTTGTTTACATGGTATGTGATCACCCCGTTCTTGCAAAGTCATGCATATGTTGTATGAACCACTGTAAAATTGTAGCTTACTTCTTTTCTCCTGGTAGGATTTCAACAAGGAAACATGAGGAAGTTGGGGCATGGCGTCTATATTCCAATGGATACATGTCTACTCCCTCCTTCATAGCTCATTTATGCTTAAAATCCAAGTGATTCCGGAAAGGTTAGCACTTGCATGTTGGGTTTGTTAGAAATTAAACCAAATTTGTTGGTACTTGTTTCCTTTTTGAGTCTGTCGTATTTTCATATTTTGATTTTTCATATATGGTGAGATATTAAAAGATATGGTTAGATATTAAGAGATAAGATAAAATATTGTGAGATATTGTTTTTAGTTATATTTTAGGAAAGATAAGGGTCACGTAACTTTTCTTTAAATAGGGGAGTCTTGTAATTTTTTATGAGAGTGAAATCTGAGTGAAAATATTGAGTCAGAAAATTCTATCTATCCTCTTCTTTTCTTTGAGCGAGTTGTGATTGTTTCACCTTCAAAAATTTCTTCCATCAAATCAAGTTGTTGCCACGTCTCTGACGCTCAACAGATTGGTATCAGAGGTTATAGTTCGTGATCATGGCCTCAACGAACAATCAGCTTCCTCTTCAATACCCTCGTCTTACCAAAGAAAATTATGATAACTAGGCTGTTCGAATGAAAGCTCTACTCGGTGCCTATGGTGTGTGGGAACTTGTTAACGCTAGCTATGATGAGCTAGAGGTTGAAGCCACGTTGAACCAAAATCAGAGGAATGCCTTGGAGAAGGTTCAAACGAAAGATCAATATGCTCTGTCGATCATCTATCAAGCGTTAGATGATTCCATGTTCGAAAAAGTTTCGAATGCCACTACCGCTAAAGAGGCATGAGAGATTCTTCAAAACACACATCAAGGAGTTCAGAAAGTTCAGAAGATTCGCTTTCAAACCTTGAGAGGCGAATTCGAGGTAATTCATATGAAAGAATTTGAATCGATTGCTGATTATTTCACGAGAATTTTGGCAATTGTTAATCAGATGACAAGAAACAAAGAAGACGTTTCCGATGTTCATATTATTGAGAAAATACTTCAGTCCTTAGACAAGAAGTATGATCATATTGCGGTTGAAATTGAAAAATCCAAAGACTTGGATGCCATGACGGTCAATGAACTTATGGGTTCATTACAAGCCCAAGAAGAAAGGTTTAGAAAGAAAAAGATTGAACCGGTGGAGGAAGGTCTTCAAACGCAATTGACCATTCGAGATGAGAAGGAGCAAAGAAGAGATCCCGTACAAAATCGCGGGACAAATCAAGATCGTGATCGAGGTTGTGGCCGAGGTCACTTTCGAGGAAGAGGTCGTAGACAAAGCAGAGGAGATCCTGCTAGAAGTGATGGAGGATACCAGTACCAAAGAGGTGTTTGTGGAAGAGGAAAGAACTCGACAAGCCAATGGTATGATAAATCTAAAATCCAATGTTATTATTGCAATAAACTTCGCCATTATGCTTCTAACTGCTGGAACAAAGAAAGCAGCAAAGCATACGAAAAGGCGAACTTGGTGAATGATGCTGATCAAGTTCTCTTATTGGCATTCAAAGAATATGAAGAAGGTCAAAGCGATACATGGTATTTGGATACTAGCGCAAGCAATCACATATGCGGGAGAAAGGAGATGTTTGCCGAGTTAGATGAGACAATTAAAGGGACTGTGTCATTTGGTGATAACTCTAAAATTCTTGTGGAAGGGAAATGTACAATTTTGATTCGCTTAAAGAATGGTACACGTCAGTTTATTACCAATGTTTATTATGTTCCAAAAATGTCAAGCAATATCTTGAGTTTGGGACAACTTCTGGAGAAAGGTTATATTGTTCATATGAGAGATTTTAATTTATGTTGAGAGATCGAAATAATAAACTGATTGCAAATGTGAAGATGTCGAAGAACAGGAGGTTTATTCTTAATATAAAGAGTGAGATGTCTCGATGTCTAAAGGCGTGCGTAGATGATCCTTTATGGTTGTGGCATTTGAGGTTCGGCCATCTAAATTTTGGCGGACTCAATTTGCTTTCTCGCAAGAAGATGGTTTATGGCTTACCACATATTGATCATCCCGATCAATTATGTGAAGGGTGTGTTATTGGCAAACATTCCAGAACTAACTTTTCGAAGGAGGCGACTTATCGAGCGAAGAAACTGCTTGAGTTGATTCATTCTGATTTGTGTGGCCCGATCAATCCTCACTCATATGGTAATCATCGATATTTTGTTACTTTTATTGATGAATTTACTCGAAAACTTGGGTGTATTTTTTGAAAGAAAATACAGAAGTGTTTGATACTTTCAAACAATTCAAGAACCTGGCTAAAAAGGAAAGCAGTTATTTTATCAAGGCTTTGAGGACTGATCGTGGTAGAGAATTCACCTCAGCCATATTCAACAAATTTTGTGAAAATCATGATATTTAGCGCTTCTTGACAGTCCCGTATTCTCCTCAACAAAACTATGTGGCTGAACGGAAAAATAGAACCATTCTTGATATGGTTCGAAGCATGTTGAAGAGCAAAAATTTATCCAAGGAACTTTGGACTGAAACTGTTTCATGTGCCATCTATCTTCAAAATAGATGTCCCACTTATGGACTTGAAGGCATAACTCCACAAGAGGCATAGACCGGGAGAACACCAAGCTCACACTTGAGAATTTTCAAGAGTATTGCCTATGCTCATGTCCCAGACCAAAAAAGATCGAAACTTGAAGACAAGAGCAAAAAGCTCATCTTTATCGGGCATGACTCATCATCCAAAACCTAACGATTATTTGACCCTAACACTTTGAAAGTGTATATAAGTAGAGATGTCAAGTTCGATGAAGATGGAATGTAGGAAGCAAATCTAAAAGAAGAAGCGAATGTTCGTGGTGATTCCGATCAAACGGAGTTGAAACATCAACCTTCACCTTCTTCTCCAACATCTTCTTCAAGTTCATCAACACCATCCTTTTCAAATAGTGTCGATGAACCGCTAGTGCTAAGATCGAGAAGATTGTCTGAAATTTACGAAGCTACTGAACAGCTTCATCTTATATGTCTTCTTGCAGATTATGAACCACTTGCTTATGATGATGCGGCCAAAGAAGAAAAGTGGAAAAAAGCCATGAACGAAGGAATTGAAGCCATCGAGAAAAATCAAACATGGGAACTTGCTGATCTTTTGAAGGACAAGAAATCGATTGGTGTTAAATGGGTGTACAAGACCAAGAAGAATGAGAAAGGTGAAGTAACAAGGTACAAAACTAGATTAGTCGTGAAGGGGTACAAGCAAAAAGCCGGAATCAACTATGATGAAGTTTTTGCTCCTGTCATCCGCATGGAAACGATTAAATTGATTATTTCCATTACTGCTCAAAATAATTGGCGGATTTGTCAAATGGATGTCAAATCAGTATTCTTAAATGGCATCCCTGAAGAAGAAATTTACGTCGAACAACCCAAGGGGTTTGTTGTGAAAAGTCATGAAGACAAAGTGCTAAGGTTGAAGAAAGCTCTATATAGGCCTAAACAAGCACCGAGAGCATGGAATTCCTAAATTGATACATATTTCAAGGCGAATGAATTCTCTCAATGTCCATACGAGCATACACTCTATTTGAAGCAAGAAAAATATGATATTCTGCTCTCCTGTTTATATGTTGATAATCTTGTTTTTACAGGAAATAATTCGGCGATGACTGATGCTTTTAAGGCATCGATGGTGAAAGAATTTGAGATGACCGATAATGGTCTCATGAATTATTTTCTTGGTATCGAAGTGAAGCAAAGTGATGATGGGATTTTTATTTCCCAAAAATGATATGCAAAAAATATCCTTGAAAAATTCAACATGAAGAACTGTACGCCGGTCAATACACCAATGGAGTGCGGAACCAAGCTTTCGAAGTTTGATGATGGCGCCGATGTTGATTCGACATATTATAGAAGCTTGATTGGGAGTTTGAGATGCTTGACATGCACGAGACCGAATATTATGTATAGGTTGGAATTGTGAGTATATACATGGAGAAGCTGTCACGCTCCGAACCCTATCGAGCACGCGACACACTTCTCTGGTTGAATCATGCGACGTTCCAGGGTATCGCCGACCCAATTTCAACTTATCAGAGATTCAAAGCATTAACGAAAGCTATCAATACCCAAACAATAGTAATTGGGGGTAAAAAGGGAAGATAAACACATCTATCACGATTCCAACTTATATAATATCCACTCATTTACAAAACCACAATATATATAAGCACACCGAACTTCTATACTACAAACCACCGACATCAAAAATGATCGATAGCCTGGGTACCCTATTACCAAAAATGGTACACTTCAAAAGCCTACTCCCAACCCCTACACTAGCCCCTACGCCGATGAGACGTCGTCCACTCTGAGTTTGACTCCTCATCATCCGAATCTGAATTCCCCTAAACTGTCTGCTCTTTTGAGGACTTCGGCTCGGCCTTGATCTCGATCGGATTGTTTATATTATCCGACTCTGCTGGAACCTCAACCCGTTTTTCTTCAACAGGCTTCTCGTCCGACTCGTCCTCTGGCACAAACTCGGGATCATACCATGGCTCATATTCGGGTACATCCTCTAGCATAAACTCGAGATCGTACCATGGCTCATATTCGGGTACAACCTCTGGTTCCTCTTCAGGCACATCCTCTGAGGGCTCTTCAGGTTCTGTTTCTGGTTCTTCCTCTGGAATTGCCTCGAGATCCACGTCCATCGGATCATACCCCACCTGGGATTCTTCCGGGTCCGATTCATGCTCAGCCCCCGAAGGCTCTGGTGCTACTGGCGTAGGTTGAAGTCCTGACTACGCTAGACTAGTCTCCAAACTAGTCATCTCGCCATCCGGAGGAGCTATGGCTGATGGATCCCAGTCCCCAACTCCGTCGAATGAGACATCGAAACCACGGACAGGACCAACTTCATCTACCCCGTCCCGAAAGTACCAGGCGGTATATGTGTGGGCCTGCCAGAGAGGGGTAGTCCTATGTCTACCCAAACTACCGTCGTATGCTTAACCTAGGTCATATTATCGTCTATTGGGTACTCTACAACGCTGTGGTCGGTGTGCATCGATATTCCAAAATGCTTAGATGGTGGCGGTGGGGGATTCATTGCTCATGCTGGGATTTTGGAATTGTTGGTTGAAATAACTATGAGATTACATCTCAATAAGCGCACACTGTAAAACTCACCTAGGCTATCATGTACCTCTAGACAATTACAAACACAATCACACTCAGCCATTGCATAGCAAGCACATAATTTATACTTACCCGGGCTTTTCGAGCGTACAACCTGCACGTTAGCCACAGGAGTATACATTCCAATCACATGCACGTTCCAAATACATTTTTCGAATTCGTTCCTGCCTCATCACATTCTATCAACACAACTCGCCAGTGACCCGCATAATGGCATCACTTCAGGTTCACTGCGGCCATCTCATACTCTACTCGCCAGTGACCCACGTAATGGTACCGCATCAGGTTCACTGCGACTATCTCATAACAACACTTCAAGGCCCGCGTAATGGTACCGCTTCAGGCCGTGTATCTTGCCCGCGTAATGGTACCGCCTAGGGTTGGCCGTCCTCCGACAATACCAGGCATCGTCCTGCGTAGTCGTATGGCCTTAGGACTGATCAATTCCCCGCATAATGATGCCGCCTTAGGGATTTCCGTTATTACACGTACCGCACCACACACGTTTTCTCACTCGTTCACATGCTCAACATATTAGCCAATCACACTTGGCCTGTGCACGCATCAAACCACGCGTTTCTCAAGCTCAATCAACACTCAATCGTGGCCGATTATCAATCAAATCAATTCAGCCCACGTATGCACATAACGACTCACATTTCAATCAGTCAAATCACAATTCAAAAAACGTACAAGGCCACTAACGGGCTCACAAATACAGCCACAATCATGGCATTAAATTTAACATTTCCAAGTCCATTTCCCGCCCTAATTACCAACACAATTTAGCCATACATATGGTTCGCCAACTCGACACCAATTAATTCCCAAATCAAGTCGTATGCTCGTCAATACGAGCCACAAATTCCAGCATCTAATTCAACATCAAATCAGTCCCGAAACCTCACAAATTAACCACCAATTCAGCCAATATAGATCCTCAAACCGGTCCACTAAATTAACCCCAAAATAGCCCCTAATTTAGCCAAAATCGCATCCAATTAAGTCCGATTCCACCCTTAATCGCGTCTATTGATACCCGACGTCCTAAATAGGGTTTAGTGGGCGACTTACACGAACTCTAGACTTGCTCGGCTAGAGTGAAATTGGGGGCAGCAAATCGACAGCGAGTGGCGGTGAGCGGCGACGGCAAGCTGCTCGGCGGCAACGTACGGCGGGTGGCGGTGGTTGGCGGTCGGCTGGCTTCCCATGGCTGAACAGGACAACAGGGGGGGCTGGTGGTGGTGTTCGGTGAGGACAACACAGGAGAGAGAGAGAATTGGTGAGGTGAGTGGCAGTGGGGCGAGCAGTGGCTCCGGTGAGCGGCTCCTCCGGCTGGACGGGAGGGCAGCGACGGCTGCCAGCCTTGGCGAGCGGCGATGGTCACGGTGAGGAGAGGGGACGGCCGGTTCAGTTGGGAGGAGGGGGAGAGAGAGTGAGCCGAAAGTGGGAGAGAGAGAGAGTGAGGATAAAGAGAGAAATTAGCCTTAAATAATCCAAGTCAATAATTGAGGGGCCAAAAGACCATCATGCCCCTCTCTCACAATCCAATTCAATGGCCAAGATTCGATCTTATTCTAAGATCGACGGTCCGGATTGAATCTTTTTCAAAATATCCAAAGGTAATTTGGGAATTTCACAAAAAGTCCAAGGGCAAAATTGTCCAAAAATCTCTATTTCTAGGCTAGGGTGAAATGACCAAAATGCCATTCCCCAATTACATTGGCCTTAACAAATTTCCAGGGGTAAAATGGTCATTTTCCATCTACCGCCGAAATTAAATTTTTCTGAAGGATTCGAACAAATCCGAGACTACCTAAGCAAATGACGACATCGTCCAATGATCTATCGTGACTTTCTAAATTTCCAATGCCCAACTTGGTCTCTAATTAATGACTAAGTTCTAAACAATGTAACTTGCGCTTATCTCATACTAACGGGTGGCTTTTGGGGAAATTCGCACATTTGACCCGTGACCAATACTGAATCATGCCACGTACAAGTTTACTCGAGTCGTGCTGACCTCGATTATCACTTAATCGCGAGGATCGATCGTTAGATCCGACGGGAACGATCGTTTGGTATAGGTTTAGGGTCATTCGTCAATTCATTTCGTGGTCCAATGAAATCACCCGCGATCCACTAATATGACAGTGGCGAACTAATCCCTGGTTATCCTTGGATCGGCCTACAGTGGCTCAAAATGTCACACGGACAATTTTCATGATCGAAAGTCGGTTCACGATCGAGTTCTTTGGTCATGCGAATTTAAATCCTTAATTATTCTTTCCCTAACGATTAGTATTTCTAAAGTGATCAGTTCCGGGCGAGATCTAACTACAAGCACGTTTATAAACTATTCACTTCATAAATCCCAAGTAGGTCGGATTTCAGAATGTCACAGAAGCCGAAATCATCTCATCTTAAAGCTGTAAAGAGAATACTTCGGTACATCAAAAGTATTATTTCTCATGGCTTACACTATTATTGCTCTGAATCTTTCAAACTTAGAGCTTATTCGGATAGTGATTATGGTAGAGATATCGACGATTGAAAAAGCACGACGGGATTTGTATTTTTCTTGTGCGACACTGCTTTCACGTGGTCATCAAAGAAGCAATCAAGTGTTACTCTATCAACATGTGAAGCTGAATATGTAGCTCCATATTCATGAGTTTATCATGCAATATGGTTGAGAAAACTACTTAAAGATATTCTTATGGAGCAGAAGAAAGCAACGGAGATTTTTGTTAATAATATTTCTGCTATTGTTTTGGCAAAAAATCCAGTTTTTCATGAACGAAGTAAGCATATCGATGTTCGATACCACTTCATCCGAGTACAGGTTAAAGAGAATGAAGTTGAAGTCTTGCATGTGAAGATCGGAGATCAAGTAGCAGATATTTTTACTAAACCTCTCAAGATCGATGCTTTTCGAAAGTTCAAGAGCCTGCTTGGAATGATCGATGGAAGAGAATTTGGTTTAAGGAGGAGTGTTACAATTAAACCAAATTTATTGATACTTGTTTCCTTTTTGAGTATGTTCGTATTTCCATATTTTGATTTTTCATATATATGGTAAGATATTAAGAGATATTGTTAGATATTAAGAAATAAGATAAGATATTGTGAGATATTGTTTCTAGTTATATTTTAGGAAAGATAAGGGTCACGTAACTTTTCTTTAAATAGGGGAGTCTTCTAATTTTTTATGAGAGTGAAATCTGAATGAAAATATTAAGTCAGAAAATTCTATCTATCCTCTTCTTTTCTTTGCACGAGTTGCGATTGTTTCACCTTCAAAAAATTCTTCCATCAAATCAAGTTGTTGCCACGTCTCTGACGCTCAACAGGTTTTCCTTCCAATTTTCCTGGCAAAAGCACACTATAAGTGCCATAAGTTGTGTACGGAAATCACTTTGGTATCATAATTTTTTTTTGATCACTTTGATGTCAAGTCAGAGGAAAAGAGATCACTTTAGCGACTTGACCAAAATTCCGACCAAAAAGCTGATTTCCGGCGAGCCATGTCAGCATTGGATATTAATAAAAAAAAGAGCCACGTCAGATTTTCGGTAGCCATGTCAGCATTAGCACTAAAATGATCATTTTTCAAAAAAGTTTTTTTTTTTTGGTAAAGGTAATCATTTTTCAAAAAAGTTAACATCAAAGTGATCCGAAAAAAAGTTATGGCACCAAAGTGATCTCCGTACATAACTTATGACACTTGTAGTATCATTTTGCCAATTTTCCTCATTCCCCTAAATACATAGGCCACTGGAGATTACAATTTCTCCTGGTTCTCAGAACTTGTTAGCAATTGATCATATGGCAGAGAAAAACTAGCTATAAGGTGTTTAATCACCATCTGGCAGAAAAAACGAGCTAGGAAATTAATTTTTCAACCATTTCACCGCTGCTTGAAATCGATTGAGTGTACAATTGCTTAGCTTTCATCTTTCAATGAGCTTATGTAAATTTAGAATTGAAATATGCTTCTGGTCAAGTTACATGAGCAGAATGTAGCCTCACGACTAGCGGTAACTAAGTTTTGTTTGTGGTTACATTCAGGAGCATGTCTGGAGATGAATGCCTTGGTGCTTTAAACATGGAGATGATCGAGGTGGCCCAACGAGTGGGCGCTGCGTCAAAGTTCACCGGCAGTGGAGGAGCTGTGGTTGCTTTCTACCCCGATGGGCCATCGCAGGCAAAGCTTCCGGAGGATGAATGTCGAAAAGCTGGATTCATCCTCAAACCAATGCAAGTAGGTTCCATCCCATTTGAATTTCGTCAATCTCGACGCAATGAAGAATTACTTAGTACTGATGAGTCCTGGCAGATAGGGATAACGACAATTACTCTTATTTATATATTTAGATCCAAAGTAGGAAAAATCTTTTACCCGACTTAAAAGTAGAAAACTTATTCAAACTAAGAAACCACTTGGACTAGGAAGCCTACTCAAACTAAACCTACTTACCTACTTTGATCGGGTTTCCAAGACAAATTCTCAACACCAATGATGGTTGAGTTCATTTATTTTCTCAATGAGCATATATTAGTTGTGTCATCTTTTGCTGCTGTAACTCTACCAAATGTAGCAACTTGGACCCATAATATGCCTCCAATGGAAAGCTTGCGGAGAAATCAGATGTCTTTTCTTTTGGTGTTATGTTTTTAGAGTTGATAACTATGCATTGTTCGATTGACAGAACTCGACCCTCTTTATGATGATAGCATGGCTTATTGGGTCAATGGTCTGTCAACAACATAAACTGAGAAATCTATTCTTTTTCCTATTATATAAGATCACTAACAATAACATGCCTCAAGTGATGTCGTCGACAAATCACTGACTCAATATACCATATGCTATTCTCATAGAGGGTGGAGTTTTGTGCATCAGACGACGCCCAATTATTAGGTAGACTTGCATCAGCAAAAGAAGACCAACCAATATATGTTCGGTGAGGAAACGAGCGAACTCAACCATCATTGGTGTTATGAATTTGTCTTGAATTTGAGCCCTTGCCTGATCAAAGTAGGTTTCCTAGTCTAAGTGGACTCTTAGTTTGAACCAGTTTTCTAGTTTAAGTCGGCTAAAAGGTTTCTTTTTTTTCTATTTTTTCTTTTCTTTATTAGTAGGTATGTTTAATTTGATTTCGAACAGGGATATTTTCTTATTTACTTGCTCAAAAAAATTGATGCGTGGATGGAAACTTTTTTTCGGTCTCACATGGTCATCTGGTTTCTCCTGAACAGCTCCAAGCAATTGATGAGTCTTCATTTTAACTGTTGCCTGTGGTTAAAGCAAAACAGGGGACAGCAATATGTGCTGATGTTGAACATAAAAACCGCTTTCTTAAAACTCGAACATGCTTCAATTTTATGAAGGTGGTATTTCTCTCTAGAAAGAGGAGATAGTAGAGAAGAATCTGCAGACACAGCTCCACTGCAAAGTGCATGTAGCATCACATTAGCTATAATGCACTCTTCGTCATTGTCGTTTCAGCCCTCTGCAATTTCATGTTATATAGGATTTCGTTAACAGCTGTCTGCAGGGACGCTGAACATTCAAATAAGAAAAATTTATTATTTTCAATCCACAATGACTTCTTCTTTTTTTCAAAAGAGATTCCTCTAGAAAAGTTACTCTCAAAATAAATCTCCCCTGAAATAATTTTCCCACTATTAGATTTCACCATTCCACATCATGCCTAGAGAGCCACCCTCGTTGGCCACAAGCGAGGGATGGCCTCACCTGGGCGAGGCAACCCTCGAAAGCCTAGGCGAGGTCGGTGAAGGTGGCCTTCGCCTGTGGCTTTCGAGGGTGGCCTCGCCAGTGCTGGCAAGACAAACCTTGCCTAGGCCTTTCTAAAGCATTGCAGGCCAGCCACTGGCGAAGAAGAAAAGAAAACCATAAAATGGAAAAAAGAAAAAAAAAAGAAAAAAAGGGAAAAAAAATAAAGGAAAAATAAAGGAAAAAGGGAAAATTTTTAAAAAGGTAAAGGACGAAAATGCCCTGGAGCATCCGAAAAGTTAGGCCATTATTTAAAATTGACATAGTCACTTCAAGCCCTTATTTGAAATAAAATCACTTCAGACCCTTATTTGAAAAAATGAGGGAACTTCACGTCTTTATTTGAAACAAGATTCACTCCAGGCTTCTTTTTTTTTTTTTGAGAATTTAGGCCTTTATTTGGAATTTTACCCATGGCTGACATTGACATGAACAATTCTTAATATTATTTTAATATTTTTTAGAATTTTATTAATTTTTCCTATTCTTCTCTTTTTTTATTTTTTATTTTTTATTGAGACTTTTCTTTTTCTTTTCTTTTTTCCCTATTTCCCTCCTCCGGCCACCACTAGGCCTTGTCGATGGCCAGCAGAGATTACCCACCTCAGGCCTGAGGCCGAGGAGGCCTGGCAATGGCCAACAGAAGGAGAAAGGATAAAAAAAAAGAAAAGAAGAGAAAGGGGAAAAAAGAAAAGAAGGAAAAGAGAAGAAAAGAAAAAAAAGGAAAAATCAATAAAAAAATTCCAAACATATTATAATAATATTTGTTACGGCTAGTGCTATCACCTAGAGGGGGTGAATAGGTGATTTTGCCATATTTGATAATTTAAACGTGCAGAATAAATATATTTGAGATCAACAACTCTTACGGGCAATAACAAATGGATACGGCTGACAAACTCGCATGTAAGTTGTCATCAGATAATTGCGTATGATGACTATGAAGATGTTCTGATGAACTAGTTTGACAGATATGTATGTTGTATAATATCAACAATAATAAATGAGAGTTTAGGGATAGAGAATACTGCATAGATCTTTATAGTGGTTCGGCTTTCTCAAGCCTACATCCACTCTCTACGCCACTAGCCTATTAGTTGTGTTTCACTATTGAATCACCAAGAGATTACAAAAGCAGTGCCTCTCAAATGATAGATTACACTATCACATACACTCCATACTTAAGTAATTTTCTCTCTAAAATAACAACGTGGAATTCAACAATCACAAGTATATAAGATTGAAGCTCTATTCAGACTTTGGAATTTTCGATTTCTCGTTTTTTTTATACGACATTTGCACTCCTTTTATACGCATCCACTTCTAATCTACTCGTTGGACAATCTTCAGAGGATTGTACTCCAAATCAACCCGTTTGAGAAACTTCCCAAAAGAAGATGCATAGCCGTTATAAAAAGAACCATTATTTCCGAGTGATTTGATTGCCCATACAATCAAATCTTGATTTCCATAAGTGTAGTTTTTCATGTTTAAGGAACGATCTTGTGATTTTCAATTAGAATATTTTAAGATATGATTTATGATCAAGATATACTTCCAAATCGATTATAGAATCAATTTGATTGACCTGTAAAAACTTGCCAAAAATAACACTTATTGAATCTGACGAGGGATTTTGAGTCGATAACAAAGTCCTTTCATGGACTAAGTCTAATAACTCAGTATTTACCTACATTAAATAACTCAAGTGTAATTATGGTCAAAAAAGGATTGTTTTGTCATTCTTCAAAACTAATTAGGGATTTTCCTCAACATTCTCTCCCTTTTTTATGATGACAAAACCATCCATATGCTTTAAAAATACTTGTGAAAGAAAATACTCTATTCAGAGAATATGACATTTAAAGCTCATAGAGCAGTTGTAAGTTCTGATATCAGCATAATATGCAACATAAGTTCTGACATCAGCATAACAACCCATCTGTATAACATTCACATTTTGTATCATATGTATTCCATTTTTCTTCTCCCCCCTTTTGACATCAATACAAAGGGTTAGCATTAAAACATAATATGATAATAGCATAATAATTCAATATCCATTTTCAAATCAAAGTTCAACATCCAAATGTCAACACACCAAATATCAAAGTGCACACCAAAATTATTCAAACCGAGTCTTAGTGCATCAAAAAACATAACAAGTATTAAATGTAATCTAGATAACACGTGAAAAATTCTCTCAGATTGACTCAGAGAGATTAAATGATTGGAAGGGTGTAGTCAGTTTGTCTGGTCTGCTAGAGGGACTGGTGGTCCAGAAGGTTTAGATGTTGAAGGTCTAGAAGGTGCAGGTGGAAAAGGCACTTGTACCATACTGAAGCAGGAAAGTTGATTCAATCTTTACTCAATACTTGATGAGAGCTGATTAACCTTTCCTTCAATGTTCGCAGAGTGGATTGCTGCAAGTTACACATCAATTCTGACTTGTGTCTTCAGATTATTTATTCTGGCTTCCATTAAGTCCTTCAGTTCATGGATTCCTTCTTTAAGGTCATTTTTGAGTTCCCTAACTTCATTTTATACTACTACTTGCCTCCACCTCAGATCTATAATAGCTTCATGATCTGCCATAGATGATGAGACATTATATCCAGAAGGAGTGTTTGTAGTCTGAACTCTAGCGGACTCTACTTGCTTTTCTTTTCTTTTCTGTTGAGCTTCATATGGAATCTAACTAACAACATTCTCATATTCATCTTCTTCAAGAGGGAAATCTACAGATGCTGCTTCTGAAGGGTCTTTCTCTTGTTCATTCTTAATTTTCTTCCCCTGAGTGTCAGCCAGTTCAAAGCCAGTTTCCTCAACAATTTGAGCATTATCTTGCTCATACTCCCTCTACCTTTTAGCCTCCATAACATTTACATGCTCAAACTCCCCCTGTCCCCTAGAGGGTCGTTCAAAAAACTGAATATTTTCAGTTTCGTTCTCTACAATGGCCATTTCCTCTTGCTGATTTTCCATCGCAATTTTGTTGATGAGGTCATTGAATGATTGCATCAAGCTTTCATCCTCATCTCTGAGCCTTTGTATTTCAAGCTAAGTTGCAGCATGCCTATCTTCATGAGCTTTATGATTGGCTTCTTCACTAAGTAGCCATTGTGTAAACCTTCTTTCTTCAAGGCTACTGTCATCAGCTTGAGATTGCTCATCAGACCTTCCATCTGATAGCTCCATTTAATCAGAATCACTGGCCACAATTTGTCTTCTTTTTGCTGGTCTATTTGATTTTGAGGCAGTTTTCTTCACTTTACTCTTTCTCACTAGAGGTTTGACCAAATCCTCCTTATCAGGTTCAATAGAGACATTGACAGATCTCTTCACCGACTCAACTGGAACAATTTCATCCTTCTTACTCTTCCAACTTTCACCATCAAATCTATATCCCATTTTGGTCATCATAAGTTCCCCTATAGTCATGGTTTGAAGAGATTTTCCTTTGATTTCCATGGGAAAGGTAATTTTGAAGTACTCGAAGATGGCAGTGATCAGAGCTTCATAAGAGAGTGACCTTTGCTTTTCTTAATAGATATGTTCATTTGTAGAATGATCATATGTGACGGGGAAATAGGAATGGTGTTTTGAATTGCCCAGATTAGTTTTGCTTCATATCTAGAGACATCGGTTTTAGAGGTTCCTTTGGGCTTGAGACAATTTATGATTATTTTGTGCGACACAATGGAGTTGAAAGAAAAAAGATTGTGAGATACGTGAGATGTTGAACCTCTAATAAAAGATGAGTTACCAGACAAAGATCAATATGCCAAATCAGAAGTAGTAGGAATGAAAGAAAATTCAGTATGTGTTACTCCTAGGATGGCTGAAAGATCAAAGGCTGTTAACTTATAATCATTTTGAAAAATCGAAAATTCGATCTTAGCAGTAGAATTGAAGGATAGGTTGGAATAGAAGTAAGCAGTAAGTTCAAGGTAAACCTTGTGTAAGAGAGAATACAATATGTGAAGATTAAGATTCTCAATCAACTTCTGAATCTTGATATTGAAGTTTTCAAAGAAATTGAAGTCTACCATCCTGTTATTCATGACTCTTCTAGCTAAAAGAGAGTTGTAAGCAATCTGATGTGCTTTGTTTATGAACAAACTGTCTTTTTTTCTTATCATAAGGGGGAATGCTAGAAATGGGCACAAACTCAGTGTATAATTTCTCGTCATTGTCATCCTTTCTGGAGTCAATGTTCTTGCTTTTCTCTACAGTTTGTGATTCCTCTTCGTTAACAAGTTCATCCTCTACACCAACATTCGACTGTTCCCCTATTTTCTCCTTTCCTTTTCTAGACGTCCTTATCTTGGGAGTTTCTGTCGTAGGGGTTTCCTTAACAATTTTCTCAGCAATAGGTGTCTCCTTAAATAGAACACCCTTTTTAGCAACCAATGTCTTTCCCATTTTCAGACCTTTTTCACATTCTTTCACAACCTCTCGTTTAGACAGAAAACTTAGTGTTCTACATACTACATTGACAGTGCTCTAATCACTTCTATTTTCTCAAAGTGTTTTGATAACCTTTATCAGTTGTCTTGTTTTACCAAAACTATCACGCTCTTGGACAGGAGTTCTTGGAGATTTCTTACCTTCAGACAAATTCGTGTCAGAATCCGTGTCGGAGATGTTGATCTTCTCTGATTCTCCATCGTTTTTTGTCCTAGAGAACATTTTGGCGAGACGACTTAATCTCCTAGAGCCTTTCATTCCTTGCTTCGATTCAGAGGCAGACTTAGGCGCCATTGAAGAGATTTGAGGTTACGGGAGAGAAAGATGGAATTTTTAGGGTTTCAGTGATTTGAGAGAAGAAGAAATCGTGTGTTCATGAGAGAGTGAAGAAGGGCTTAAACCGAGAAGTGCAATGGTTCGATTTTTAAAAACCCTTTTTGGAAACTGTCAATTGACAGTTAATGGAAATTTTGGAAGTTGTATTCCAAAAATTTTGGGATTTTGATTTCCAAACAGTATCATTCAAGACAACTTATTTCAAGCAAACATATCATTCAAATATACGAGAGATACGTACCTTTTATAAGATGATTTGCGCACCAAAACTAAACACTTCAAATGTGTGCTTGATCATTAGATGCAAATAAGTCATTAGATGCAATGTGAGTGTATACTGCACAACTCAATAAAGCGGGTTAATAGTGGTTAGTTTATCTCTAATAAGCTCAAAACTTTTCTTTTCTAAAGGTTTGGTGAAAATGTCAGCTAATTGATGTTTAGTGTCTATGAATTGAACATTAATGTCTCCTTTTAGAACATGATCATGAATAAAATGATGTTTAATATTGATATGCTTAGCTCTTGAGTGCAGAATAGGATTCTTGGTCGGATTAATGGCGCTGGTATTGTCACACTTGATCTCCACAATTGAATCTTCGACGTTGAAGTCTCTAAATTGTTGCTTCATCCAAAGGATTTGAGCACAACAACTTCCAAGTGAGACGTATTCTGCTTCTGCTGTAGAGAGAGCTATAATTTGTTGCTTCTTTGAGTACCATGACACAAGCATGTGTTCTAACAACTGACATGTTCCGGATGTACTCTTCTTGTCAATCTTACAACCAACATAATCAGCATCAGAATATCCAAGTAGAGTAAAATTTAATCCCTTTGGGTACCACAATCCAAGTGTATTGCTTCATCCAAAGGATTTGAGCACAACAACTTCCAAGTGAGACGTATTCTGCTTCTGCTGTAGAGAGAGCTATGATTTGTTGCTTCCTTGAGTACCATGACACAAGCATGTGTTCTAACAATTGCCATGTTCCGGATGTACTCTTCCTGTCAATCCTACAACCAGCATAATCAACATCAGAATATCCAAATAGAGTAAAATTTTATCCCTTTGGGTACCACAATCCAAGTGTAGGATTGGTGCCAACATATTTGATAATCCGTTTGACAGCGGTAAGATGAGATTCCTTTGGTTCTGACTGAAATCTTGCACACAAATAAACATTGAACAGAATATCTAGTCTTGAAGCAGCGAAATATAAGAGTGAACTAATCATGCTTCTATATAATTTTTGGTCTACTAATTTTCCTTTTTCATCCTTGTCTATTTAATGGAATATGGCATAGGAGTTTCTGTCTTTTTGCAATTTACCATACCGAACTTCTTCGCAATTTTCCTAGCATACTTTTCTTGACATAGAAAAGTGCCATTTTTGGTTTGTTTAATTTGTAAGCCAAGGAAGAAAGTTAACTCACCCATCATGCCCATTTCAAATTCACTTTGCATGATTTTGGAGAAATCCTTACACAATTTCTCGTATGTAGACCCAAAAATAATATCATCTATGTAGACTTGAACATTTAAATTATCTTTACCTTTTTTTTATGACAAGGGTAGTGTCAACGTTACCTTTTGTGAATTCATTTTGTACTAGAAAGCTACTCAATCTTTCGTACAAACACGTGGTGCTTGTTTAAGACCGTATAATGCTTTCTTGAGAGTATATACCTGATCAGGCTTATGAGGATCTTCAAAACCTGGCCACTGGAGCATACGTTTCGTCGGAATCTATTCCTTCCTCTTGTGAATATCCTTTGGTCACAAGTCTCGCTTTGTTCCTGATGACTTTTCCTTAATCATCCAGTTTATTTTGAAATACCCATTTTGTTCGAATAACTGGGTGATTCTTGGGTCTAGGAACGAGTTCCCATACTTGATTGATTTTAAATTGTAACAGTTCCTCTTTGCATGGCTTCAATCCAGCTTTCATCTGTTAAGGCTTCTTCTACATTCTTTGGTTCGACTTCAAAGATGAGAGCCAGCGTATTTATAACTTGTTTTGCCTTTGCCCTGGTTTTGATTCCTTCATCTAAGCTTCCAATGAGAAGGTCTTTGGGATAATTGGATTTATGCTTCCAGTTTTTGTTGAATCTTTCATCATCTTCATCATTGGGATTTGATGATTCTTCATTATTTTCTTGGTTTGATGATTCCTGACTTTCTTCATATCTTTGATTCTGATCACTTTCAATTGTCGTCAGCTCATCAGATGCTTTGTCAGATTCTTCAAATGTTGGATTTTCAGCGTCAGAGTCATCTTGTTGAGTCTGAATTGAGTCTTCAAATTTGACATTCATTGATTCTTCCACTGTCTGAGTATTTCTGTTGTATACTCTGTAAGCTTTGCTTGTAATTGAGTATCCAAGAAAAATTCCTTCATTTGACTTTTCATCAAACTTACCAACATGATCGTTAGGATTTTTGAGAATAAAACACTTGTATCCGAATATATGAAAGTAAGAGATATTAGGAATTTTACCTTTGAACAATTCATAAGGGGTCTTTTCAAAAATTTGTCTTGGAAAAATTCGATTTGAAATATAACAATTTGTTGAAATAGCTTCAGCCCAAAAATGTGTTGGAGTTTTGTTTTCAAATAGAAGAGTTCTAGTCATTTCTTGTAAAGTTCTATTCTTTCTTTCAACTACTCCATTTTGTTCGGGAGTATAAGGTGAGGAAAAAATATGTTGAATACCATTTTCATCACAGAAATTAGAGAAAGTTTGATTTTCAAATTCTTTACCGTGATCAGATTTACTGCTAGAAATAGTATAACCTTTTTCATTTTGTACCTTTTTGGCAAATTTTGAAAAATATTCAAATGTTTCACTTTTATGAGCCAAAAAGAATACCCAAGTAAATCTTGAATAATCGTCTACAATAATTAAACAGTATTTCTTACCTTCAAGACTTAGAGTTTGAGTAGCTTCGAAAAGATCCATATGAAGCAACTGCAAGGCCCGGTTAGTGCTGACATAGTTTATTGATTTAAACGAACTTCTTACATGTTTACCTTTAGAGCAAGCTGAACATAACTCAGTGCTTTTGAATTTCCGTTCTGGCAGTCCTTTAACGAGTTTCTTTGAAGTTAATTTGGAAATCAACTTGACACTTATGTGTTCAATCTTCCTGTTCTACTGATCAGATTCTTCTTTTATGGAAACAAGACATCTCAAGTTGTCAGACTTTATGTCTAATAGGTAAATGTTCCCATATCTTCGATCGGTGAATGATTGCATATTGTCTTACTTATCCCAGAACATTTGTTTTCTTGGAAGGTAATCCTGTAACCGATGTCACATAATTGGCTAATGCTAATTAGATTGAAGTTCAAACCATTTACTAGTGAGACTTCATTGATGATGAGATTTCCGATTCTAATAGTTCATTTCCCAATTATTTTTCCTTTGTTGTTGCCTCCAAAGGATACGCTTCCTCCTTTAATTCTTTCTAACTAAATGGATTTCTGAGGATCTCCGGCCATGTGTCTTGAGCAACCATTGTCAAGCTACCACTTGTTCTCTCTTTTCTTTGGTACCTGCAAAACATAGGTAACTCACTTTTTCTTTGGTACCCAGATTTTCTTGGGTCCATTTTGGTTAGGGTCAATCATTCTTAGAATGTCTCTTTGAACAGGTCTCCAAGCCTCGGAACATTCATTCTTAAAGTGATTTGTATTGCCGCAATTTGAGCATTTCAAGGAAGTTTGATCATATAATTCCACAAACTGCTTTTGAAAGTGATTTTGATACGCAAATCTGGGGGGTCTTTTCCTTAGTCATTCTTCGACATTGGGAAAATCATTTTTCAATTCAGTTTTTTTCTTGAAGCCCAAACCTAATTTATTGTAATAAGGAACTTGAATTGACAAAATATGTTGAAGATTTTTCGAACCCATTGAGAATTTCTTGGAAATATTTGAAATCTCATTTTTTAGCACATTGTTTTCTTTAGAGATACGATTAAAACTTTCCTTATCTAAAGAAATGTTTTTCAGATAAAAATTTCCTTTTCCAAAGAATCATTTTTCTTTTCAAGGAATTCTTTACTCCCCTTGATAAGATTAAATTCTTTTTACAAGAAATCAATCTTATCATTTTGCAAAATATCGTGCTGTTTTAAGAGATTGTTTTCCCTTTTTAAATAATCATTTTCAATTGCAACTGACTCGTCAATTTCCTTGTTTTGAATTGCACTTTTCAAAGACGAAATCTCCTTCTTCAATTTAGAAATCTTCTTGAAAGCAGTTTTATTAACAGAGATTAACTCATCAATATAATTTGCAACTGCTTCAGGAATATTAGAATTACATACTTCTTCATCACAACTTAATTCTGAGTCTGAATTTTCCATTAAGCAGATATTGGCATAATCTTGTTCGCATTCATCATCATCTGAGTCGCTCCACGTTTCAGCTTTGAAAGCCTTTTTATATCGTTCATACTTCCCTTTGTTCTTTTTGAGAAGAGGACAGTTGGATTTTATGTGTCCATTCTTTTTGCAGTGGAAACATATTACGTCCTTGTTTTCTCCATCTTTGTCACTCGATTTCTTCTAAAAGTTTAGCTTCTTAGCTTTTGATGGCTCAGAATTCTTGAAATGCTTTTTTGACTTATTCATCTTTGCCTTCTTTGCCATCTTTTTCAGTTTCTTAACCATTAGAGCCAACTCTTCATCTTCATCCTCATCTTCATCTGAATCTATATCATCAGAATCAATGTTAGTTTTTAAAGCTATGGATTTCTTACCTTTGGGTTCTTCATTTTCTATGAACTTTTCAGTTTCATAGGATTGAAGAGTTCCGATGAGTTCGTCCACAGTGAGTGGTCTGATCCCTTGAGTTTCTCATATAGGAACTTTGATGTTATTCCACTCTTTTGAGAGAGCTCTCGGTAATTTGTTCACCTTCTTAGGTTCTGAGATGTGATTATTTTGGAATTCAAGCCCATTTACGATCTCAGTGAATTTGCTCTGCATTTCGAAAATCGTTTCATTTGGTTTCTAAGTGAAGGACTCGTACTGCCCAAGGAGAATGTTGAGATTTGTCACCTTGACTCTCTTTGTTCCTTCATGAACAAGCTTAAGACGATCCCAAATTTCTTTTGCAATTTTGAGATTTGCAATTTGTTTGTATTCAGCACGTGCTAGACCATTGTATATGGCAGTTATGATCTTTGCATCCAGATAGATCCTTTTGGAGATTTCCTTGGTGGAGAGAGTTGGAGTTGGAGGTTTGATTTGTTTTCCTTCATCAGAAGGTACCTCATTTTGCCCGTTTGAAGATTCTGGAGGTTTTGTTTTAGTTGAAACGTTTGACATGATTCCATGTTCAACGATGTCCCATATATCCTGGTCCATTCCCAAGATGAATGTCTTCATCTTGTTTTCCTAGATGCTGTACTCAGTTCCATTGAAGTAAGGCGATCTGTTGTTGTGACCTGACTCAGCATTACTAGCCATCAAGAATCGTTAGCTCAGAAGTAAATTAACACTTCAAAAAAATGAGCACTAGGCTCGATACCAATTGTTATGGCTAGTGCTATCACTTAGAAGGGGGTGAATAGGTGATTTACCAAATTTGATAATTTGAACGTGCGGAATGAATATGGTTGAGATCAACAACTCGTACAGGCAATAACAGATGGATACGACTGACAAACTCGCATGTAAGTTATCGTTAGATGATTGCGTCTGATGACTATGAAGATGTTCTGATGAACTAGTTTGACAGATATGTATGCAGTACAATATCAACAATAATAAATGAGAGTTTAGGGATAGAGAATACTGCACACAGATCTTTAAAGTGGTTCAGCTTTCTCAAGCCTACGTCCACTCTCCACGCTGGTAACCTATTGGCTATGTTTCACTATTGAATCACCAAAAGATTATAAGAGCAGTGTTTTTTAGATGATAGATTACACTATCACATACACTCCACACTCAAGTAATTTTCTCCCTAAAATAACAACGTAGAATTCAGCAATCACAAGTATATAAGACCGAAGCTCTATTCAGACTTTAGAATTTTCGATTTCTCATTTTTTCTTGTACGACATTTGCACTCCTTTTATACTCCTCCACTTTCAATCTACCCGTTGAACAGTCTACAGAGGATTATACTCCAAATCAACCCGTTGGAGAAACTTCCCAAAAGAAGATGCATAGCCGTTGTAAAAAGAACCATTATCTCCTAGTGATTTGATCACCCATACAATCAAATCTTGGTTTTCATAGGTGTAGTTCTTCATGTTTAAGGAACGATCTTGTGATTGCCAATTAAAATATTTTTAGATATAATTTGTAAAAAGATATCCTTCGTCAGTTTTTACGGAAGGGTCCTGAGTTAGGCGTGGGCAGGGCTAGAGTAACGTGGAAGAACGTTTGTCTACCTAAAGAGGAAGGAGGCTTAGGGATTCGGAGACTCACAGAATACAATAGAGCCTTGATTCTTAAACACATCTGGCTCCTTTTTTCGGATAAGGAATCCTTGTGGTGTAAGTGGATACACTCAACTTTCTTAAAGAATTTCAACTTCTGGGTTGTATCTGTCACGCCCCGTACTCCACAAAGGCTGAACATTCGCGCTTAGGTCGACTTGAGGTGCGACGCTCCCAGGATTTTGCGTCATCAACCCGAAAACTCAAATCAGAGAAAGAACACGCCACATGCGGAACAACGTGTATATATATATATATATATATATATATATATATATACATACACCCAGACATAAATACATAACTTAACCACGAGCAGCAATAGACATCAACATGCTATAGATAATATTAACATATATGCACCCTTTTAAAAATTTATACAAACTATTTATTTACAACCCAAAAAGAATACACCAAAGAGGCCACTAAACAAAAAGGATCGATGGCCTAGGGGTAACGGCTAACCAACTAGAGGAGGGTTACAACAAAAGAGGGTTAGTTTAACTCCTAATACTAGAATCTGCTCTACGGCTCCCAGCCTGGGTTGGATGGCGCTGCTGAATCCTCAGACGAGTCCTCCTCAGATCTTACCTCCTCGTCCGATCCAACTTCCTCCACTTCTCCAGCTGCCTCGGCATTCTCACCTATCACTTCCAAATTCAATTCTTCGTCTTCCTCTTCTATCACATCGTCAGCTATAACTTGCTGTTCTCCTTGCTCCTCGTCCATGGCTATCGGTCCGTCCACGGTATCACCTACACTACTCACGCTAAGGGAGGTTGGAGGATCAGAGATTTCACCACTCACCATCTGGGGGATCATAACTCCATTTACATCTATCGGAACATCGAAAGTCCTGATCGGAGGTCCAGTTACACCATCAGCTCCCCTATAACACCAGGCTACATACTCCTGAGTCCGCTGTAAGCCTCTCCCACATTTACATGCACAACAGAAAGATATCGAACGTAGGCTGACCCGTCTCCATAGGGATGCACACTAACATCTCGCTGAATCCGCTGCGGAAATCCAAAAAGAGGGGCTTTCCTCGGCATTTTATGGACGGGGGTCTGAAAATCGGTTTTACCACAACCGTGAGATAAACTCAGCAAGTAAAATTCCTATTCCTAAACTAGGCTAACGTGCACCTCCAGAGATAATTAAAAAGGGCATAAATCATTGAACCAGTAAATAATTCATATTAACATAATTCGGGCCCTCAGCCCTAATTTCACTTCTCCAGCCCTGCAGGTTAGGCTCTCAGCATCAATATAATCCATAAATAAGATGTCGACCCGAAGGCCATGACGCAGAGGTCATCAACGGTTTAAATCGACCCGAAGGCCATGACGCAGAGGTCATCAACAGTTTAAATCGACCCGAAGGCCATGACGCAGAGGTCATCAACAGTTTAAATCGACCCGAAGGCCATGACGCAGAGGTCATCAACAGTTTAAATCGACCCGAAGGCCATGACGCAATGGTCATCAACAGTTTAAATCGACCCGAAGGCCATGACGCAATGGTCATCAATCATTCGACCCGAAGGCCCGACCCGAAGGCCCACAATTGTATAAATCGACCCGAAGGCCATGACCCAATGGTCATATTTTAATCCCAAATCATATCAAAACCAACGTGGAAATTCATGCCAATGGGATTCACATTAATCGCCATATCACAATGTGTCAAGCACGTTGGACTATAATTTTTCACTCAATCAACGTACTATCGACAATTAATCCATAACTCAATATTACTGTGTTCCAGTCCATTTGAGACTCAGCATGCCTAATCTGTCTCAGTCATTAAACCCATAGACATGGCATTATTCCACAATGCCTCAACAAGTCCCAATTGGCCTCTAACAAGTACAATTTCAAGCCAATACTCATTAATTCTTTTAATGGCCACATTAGACAATTAAACCCAAATTCGGTTCTATGAGGGACCATGCCAAAACAGCCACTAATTTGGCTCCAAATCACCATTAAACCACCACAAATAATCTCAATTAGGTCCCCTAATCATTCCATGCATAACTAAGCACAATTAGGCCCTAATCTAGCCTAATTACCTCAATTAACCCCTAATTGCACAATTAAGACTAATTCAAGGATTAGGTGTTTTACTCGCCTATTAACGACGCGAGGCGACGGGAACGAGCGGCCGATCACCGACAAGCGGTGCAATCGACGGCGGCGTCCCAATTGCAAGCCGGCGGACACGGCGGCTCCGGCAAGCTCACGGCCACCTCTCGGCCAAAACAGGGGATGCGCCGATGGGGATTGGCTGAGGATGAAGGAGAGAGAGAGGGTGAGGGTGAGGCCGGTCGGAGGGGTGGCGCACGGCGGCGCGGCCTGGCGGGACGATCCCGGCGACGGCGACGGCGTCCTTGCACGTCTCGGCTGGGACGGTGGCTGCGGGCGATGGCTCAAGGGGAAAATTGGTCGACTAGGCTGGGACGGCACCAGGAGGCAGCACACGGCGGAACAGCACCAGCAGCTCCGGCGGCCAGCTGCTTCCGGCGTGAACAACAGCTCCGGTGGGACTGAAACGGCGAAGAGAAGCAGCCGAGAGAGAGAACCGAGAGGAGAGAGAGAGAGACGCGGGGAGAGAGAGTGAGCTGAGGAGAGAGAAAGGTCAAAGGTGGTCAATGTAATCCATGGTGGAGTCCACTTGTCACAATCCTAGCCCATATGACCAAAATACCCTTCATCCAAGGGCTAAAAACTCTTCCAAACCAATAATTCAAGGGCAAAATGGTCAATTGCCCCTAACCATGGTTAACCCATCCTAGTTAACCTTAACCAACCTTGATTAAATCCCAAAATTGCCCCCAAAATTCGGAATAATTCAAAAATGGCCTAGGGGCATTTCCGTCATTTTTCCATCCCGAACCGAAATTCCAATTTTTGCTCATACCGGTCCTAAATATTCATGTGAGACCTAATCCAGAGTCGGAATCACGAAATTCACTTCCTAAGCCCTCGAAAATCGTCTGCAAAGTTTCCGGGAATAAAATAATATTATTTTCAAATTTTTGTCGAAATTCCACTTTTTGTCCATAATCACCCCAAATGAGCGTGACTACCCCAAAATGACCTTGGCCGTGAAAAATAACTTCAAACGGCCTCGGTGTCCACAGGGGCAAAATTGTCCTTTTTCTCAAATTCTGTCAAAACTTCAGTTTTCAACCGCATTCAATCCAACCATAAATGGCTACTTCAAAATGACGTCCGTCTTGCAAAATAGTCGTAATTATCCTTGAAATTTTGATATCGAAATTCGGGTCCAATATCGCGATTCAATTTACTCGATTTGTCGTTTTAGGGTCTCTCACTAACAGGCGGCTGTTTAGGCGTTACGCGTATCGACCTAAGATTGTCCGAATCGTGAGGATCTCAATATCGAAAGAACGAGAGGAATATCACTAGCACCTGAGGTCACGATCGTTTGGATTAAAATCGGGTTTCCTTTGTCAAGCGCACTTTCGGTCATGCGAAATCACTCGCGATCCGATCGTGCATCACTGACAACATCAACCTGTCATTTTCCGAAGATCGGCCTATATTGGTTCAAAATATTTCCTCGACGCTCATTGAAATCGGCACTTCATCACGATTGGTTTCTCGGTCCACGTACCTGATCCTATTTAGCCTTTCCCATTTGGTTAGTATCCCGTGATTAATCAATTCCGGGCGAGACTTACTAAAATTACACGAGAATCAATATACACTTTATTGGTCCCGATAACGGGTCAAAATTCAGGATGTTACAACTCTTCCCCCCTTACAAAATTTCGTCCTCGAAATTTGCACTTCAAACCTGCTCTTCGAACAACTGGGGGTGTTGACGTCGCATAACTTCCTCGCTTTCCCAAGTAGCGCCCTCTGTTCCGTGATGCTCCCAAACCACCTTAACCATCGGGATTGTCTTATTCCGAAGCACTCGATCCTTCCTATCTTCGATTCTGACCGGTCTCTCCACGTACGACACCTTGTCGTCCACGTCTATTTCTTCATATCTTAGAACGTGTGTCGGATCTGGTTCATACTTTCTCAACATCGACACGTGGAAGACATTATGTATCTGGGATAAATTTGGTGGCAGGGCCAGCCTGTACGCCATATCGCCAATCTTTTCCAAAATCTCAAACGGCCCAACAAACCTCGGACTCAGCTTTCCTTTCTTGTCAAATCGGGATAACCCTTTCATAGGCGACACCTTTAAAAATACATGGTCCCCAACTTGGAATTCCAGATGTCGTCGTCTCCGATCGGCATAACTTTTCTGTCGACTCTGTGCTGTTTTTAACCTCTCTCGAATGATTTCAACAGCTTCCACTGTTTGCTGTACCAACTCTGGGCCCGTAATGCTCCGTTCTCCCACTTCATCCCAGTACACGGGAGTCCTATACGCTCGGCCATACAAAGCTTCAAATGGGGCCATCTGGATACTCTGCTGATAACTGTTATTGTATGCAAACTCTACCAGATGTAGCTGTTCTTCCCATTTACCCTGAAAATCCACTACACAAGCCCTCAACATATCCTCAAGAGTCTGGATAGTTCTTTCTGATTGCCCATCAGTCTGCGGATGATAAGCTGTACTGAACTGCACCTTTGTTCCCAAGGCCGTCTGTAGACTTTTCCAGAAATTTGCTGTAAACCTCGGATCACGATCTGATGTAATCGTTACTGGCACTCCATGCAGCCTAACAATCTGTCTTACGTACAGCTCTGCATACTTTTCCAATTCCAAATCCTTGCGCACTGCCAGAAAATGCGCTGACTTAGTCAGTCTATCCACTATCACCCAAATTGAATCATGCCCTCTCTGACTCCTTGGTAATCCGGTTACAAAGTCCATGGTGATATGTTCCCATTTCCACTCGGGAATTTCCAACGGTCGCAGCAGTCCTCCAGGTTTACAGTGTTGTGCCTTTACCTGTTGACACGTCAAACACTTAGCCACATACCTGGCCACATCCGTTTTCAATCCGTTCCACCAATAATATTGCCTTAGATTCTGGTACATTTTTGTGCTGCCAGAGTGGATACTATAGTTGCTGCGATGAGCTTCTCTTAATATCTCTTCCTTAAGCTCAGTATCATCCGGCACACACCATCGTCCTCTATACTTCAGGACTCCATCCTCCGATACTTGGAAATCTGGCTTCCTTGTCGTGGCCTCCATTTTCACAATCTTCTGAATCTTTTGATCCGTGGACTGCAGAGCCTTAATCTTGGTTTGAATCTCCGGCTCGATCCTCAAAGTAGCCAGCAGATTTGACACATGGCTTAATTCCAATTTAAATTCCGAGTCTCGGAGCTTTTCCAATAACGTCCATTCCTTGATCATCAAGTGCGCCATGCTAGACTTGCGACTTAGCGCATCCGCCACTCGATTCGCTTTTCCAGGATGATACATGATGTCGCAGTCATAATCTTTTAGAAGTTCCATCCATCTACGCTGCCTCATATTCAACTCTTTCTGCGAAAACAGGTATTTGAGGCTCTGATGATCCGTATAGATCTGAAACTTTTCCCCACATAAGTAGTGTCTCCAGATTTTGAGTGCAAAGACGATGGCAGCCAACTCTAAGTCATGCGTCGGATAGTTCACTTCGTGAGGCCTCAACTAACGTGACGCATATGCAACTACTTTCCCATGTTGCATTAACACACAATCAAGTCCTTTGAACGAAGCATCACTGTATACTTCAAATCCACCAGGTCCAGAGGGGATGGTCAAGACTGGAGCTGTCGTCAATCTATGCTTAAGCTCCTGAAAACTTCGTTCGCACTTGTCGTCCCATTCAAATTTAGTTTCCTTTTTCAATAATCGTGTCAAGGGCGTGGCTATCGACGAGAATCCTTCCACGAAACGTCGATAATAGCCGGCCAATCCTAAGAAACTTCTGATTTTCGTCACTGATGTCGGCCTGGGCCATTTAAGCACTGCTTCAATCTTAGTCGGATCCACAGATATCCCTTCTCCCGACACGATATGTCCAAGGAAGGCCACCTTGCTAAGCCAGAACTCACATTTGCTGAACTTTGCATAAAGCGCATGTTCCCTTAACGTCCGTAGAACTTCAGTCAAATGCACTTCGTGTTCTTCTGAATTCTTCGAATACACCAAAATATCGTCAATGAACACGATGACGAACTGATCCAGAAATTCCTTAAAAACCCTGTTCATCAGATCCATGAAAGCTGCAGGGGCATTCGTTAAACCGAAGGGCATGACTGTAAACTCATAATGCCCATACCTCGTCCTAAATGCAGTCTTGGGTATATCCTCTTTCCGAATCCTTAACTGATGATACCCTGTCCGTAGATCAATCTTAGAAAACACGGACGCTCCTTGCAATTGATCGAACAAGTCGTCGATCCTTGGCAGTGGATACTTGTTCTTTATAGTCACCTGATTCAACTGCCGGTAGTCTATACATAATCTCAACGTCCCGTCCTTTTTCCTCACAAACAGGACTGGCGCTCCCCATGGAGACGCACTAGGACGAATAAATCCCTTGTCCAATAACTCATGCATCTGGACTTTCAGCTCCTTCAGTTCTTACAAAGACATCCGATACGGGGCCTTACAAATCGGCTCTGTACCTGGGGCCAATTCTATTACGAATTCCACTTCCCGTTCTGGTGGCAAGCCCGGTAACTCTTGAGGAAAAACCTCGGGGAAATTGCACACTACAGGGATTTCTTCCAACTGAGGCTCCACCAATGTCGGATCCTTAACATTAACCAAGTATCCTTCGCAACCTTCCTCGAGCATTTCTATTGCCTCTACTGAGGAAATCCAAGGGATCGAGGTTCCTCCTCGATTTCCCTGAAATTCAAACTTAGGACGACCAATCGGATTAAATTGGATCGTCCTGCTGCCGCAATCCATAACGGCTTTCTGTTTAGTCAGCCAATCCATACCAATGATCACATCAAAGTCATACATGGCTAACACAGCTAAATCAATCCTTTCCTCAACATTTCCAATCACAATTTTACAGTCCAAGCACCCCAAAGATACTAACACTCTATCATGCAGTGGGGTCGTCACACATAACATGATTTCAAGCAAAACAGGTTCCAAACCAACCAATCTAACAAACTGCTCTGAAATAAACGAATGGGTTGCCCCGGGATCAAATAACGCATAAGCCGCATGATCGCAGAGAGAAACGGTACCTGTGACCACGCCCGGCGCATCCTCAGCATCCTTTCGTGCCATAGCATACACTCGTCCTTGCGCAGGTGGTCTGCCCTGAGTAGTCTGTGGGGGATTCCCAACCTGATTTCTCGCTCGGAGTTGCTGCTGTGGTCCTGGGGGTCCCGAAATTCGTTGTTGGGGACAATTCTTTATCTGGTGTCCCAAACTCCCACAACGAAAACAAGCTCCGATCCTGTTTGGCGCCTGACTGGGCTTTCCTACAATCCTTCTCGGGGGCGGAACAAACCGTCTATTGCTGGCCATTGGTCTCTTTCCAAAGCGACGATTGTCCCGGTTCGGAATAAACCTCGAACCCGATGCTGTTGTCCTTTCTACCTGATCTCGCTCCATAGTTTGGGCTCGCTCATACAGCTCTCGATAATCTCTGATGTTCAACAAAAGCATCTGAGTGCGAAGTTCCGGTTTCAGTCCATCCCGGAACCTTCGAGCCTTGTCCAGAGGGTTCTCAACCATTCTTGAGGCAAATCTGGATAATCTGGCAAACTCTGCCTCATACTGTACCACAGTCATCGACCCCTGACGAAGCCTCATGAACTCTACCATCTTCTTCTCCTGGGCACTCTCTGAGAAAAACTGCCCATAGAAATGCTCAACAAATATCGCCCAGGTCGGTTCCATAAACTCCGGAAACACTCTATCTTTAACCGCCTTCCACCAATCGTGGGCATTATCCTGCAGTTGATATGCTGCCAAAGAAATCTTCTCTCTCTCAGTACACTCCAACAAATCAAACGCTTTCTCTAACTCCTCCACCCAACGCGGGGCGGTTTCTGGGTCACCTCTGCCCGTGAACTTGGGCGGTTTCAGCTTAAGGAACTGCTCTACCAACTGGTGCATTGGTCTCGGTGCCACCATTGGTTGAGCTTGCACTGGCTGGGCTTGGGCTTGATTCTCATGGACGGCAGCAACTGCTGCAGCCTCGGCAGCCTGAGCGGTCGCATTCTCTCTTTCCTGTGCTTGCCTATCCATCACATTACCAATTCGATCTAACGCTCTGAGAACTCCTTCCATGCGCGGATCCTCCGCATGTCTAACATCAGTTCTGGGGTCTGCTGCAGCCCCAACACCAACTCGAGGATTCTCTCCCTCTCTAGCACCCGCAACTATGTTTTCTATTGCTCTCGCTCTAGCACGACCTCCACCTCGAGCTCCTCTTCCTGCGCCCCTCCTTGGGGCTCTTCCCACTCTTCCTCTTTCACTGCTCATCTTTTTACCCTGAGTGCTCGACTACCTGCTATAATTCCATCCAGGAATTAGAGACCTAAACCAACTAACCGGTCTAAGTCCTAGGCAGGTATAAACACAGAAATAATTAAGCACTCAACATGCGGCTAACACAACAGCACATAATTTTCACCCAAGAACTCGCACACTAACCTTGGGTCCTGCCGCACCTGCATAATACTGGTTCAATTAATCACCACAACAGTCAAACACAACATTCTGGAGGTACACTTAGCGCACTAAGTCACCCTATAGCTACCCATGGTCATTTCTCCTTATCACTCCAAGGCTCAACTAGATCAAACAGAGCTGTCCTTGCTCTGATACCAATTCGAACGGGGATGTCACGCCCCGTACTCCACAAAGGCTGAACATCCGCGCTTAGGTCGACTTGAGGTGCGACGCTCCCAGGATTTTGTGTCATCGACCCGAAAACTCAAATCAGAGAAAGAACACGCCACATGCGGAACAACGTATATATATATATATATATATATATACACCCAGACATAAATACATAACTTAACCACGAGCAGCAATAGACATCAACATGCTATAGATAATATTAACATATATGCACCATTTTAAAAATTTATACAAACTATTTATTTACAACCCAAAAAGAATACACCAAAGAGGCCACTAAACAAAAAGGATCGGTGGCCTAGGGGCAATGGCTAACCAACTAGAGGAGGGTTACAACAAAAGAGGGTTAGTTTAACTCCTAATACTAGAATCTGCTCTACGGCTCCCAGCCTGGGTTGGATGGCGCTGCTGAATCCTCAGGCGAGTCCTCCTCAGATCTTACCTCCTCGTCCGATCCAACTTCCTCCACTTCTCCAGCTGCCTCGGCATTCTCACCTATCACTTCCAAATTCAATTCTTCGTCTTCCTCTTATATCACATCGTCAGCTATAACTTGCTGTTCTCCTTGCTCCTCGTCCATGGCTATCGGTCCATCCACGGTATCACCTACACTACTCACGCTAAGGGAGGTTGGAGGATCAGAGATTTCACCACTCACCATCTGGGGGATCATAACTCCATTTACATCTATCGGAACATCGAAAGTCCTGATCGGAGGTCCAGTTACACCATCAGCTCCCCTATAACACCAGGCTACATACTCCTGAGTCTCGCTGTAAGCCTCTCCCACATTTACATGCACAACAGAAAGATATCGAACGTAGGCTGACCCGTCTCCACAGGGATGCACACTAACATCTCGCTGAATCCGCTGCGGAAATCCAAAAAGAGGGGCTTTCCTCGGCATTTTATGGACGGGGGTCTGAAAATCGGTTTTACCACAACCGTGAGATAAACTCAGCAAGTAAAATTCCTATTCCTAAACTAGGCTAACGTGCACCTCCAGAGATAATTAAAAAGGGCATAAATCATTGAACCAGTAAATAATTATTATTAACATAATTCGGGCCCTCAGCCCTAATTTCACTTCTCCAGCCCTGCAGGTTAGGCTCTCAGCATCAATATAATCCATAAATAAGATGTCGACCCGAAGGCCATGACGCAGAGGTCATCAACAGTTTAAATCGACCCGAAGGCCATGACGCAAAGGTCATCAACAGTTTAAATCGACCCTAAGGCCATGACGCAATGGTCATCAACAGTTTAAATCGACCCGAAGGCCATGACGCAATGGTCATCAATCATTCGACCTGAAGGCCCGACCCGAAGGCCCGACCCGAAGGCCCACAATTGTATAAATCGACCCGAAGGCCATGACCCAATGGTCATATTTTAATCCCAAATCATATCAAAACCAACGTGGAAATTCATGCCAATGGGATTCACATTAATCGCCATATCACAATGTGTCAAGCACGTTGGACTATAATTTTTCACTCAATCAACGTACTATCGACAATTAATCCATAACTCAATATTACTGTGTTCCAGTCCATTTGAGACTCAGCATGCCTAATCCGTCTCAGTCATTAAACCCATAGACATGGCATTATTCCACAATGCCTCAACAAGTCCCAATTGGCCTCTAACAAGTACAATTTCAAGCCAATACTCATTAATTCTTTTAATAGCCACATTAGACAATTAAACCCAAATTCGGTTCTATGAGGGACCATGCCAAAACAGCCACTAATTTGGCTCCCAATCACCATTAAACCACCACAAATAATCTCAATTAGGTCCCCTAATCATTCCATGCATAACTAAGCACAATTAGGCCCTAATCTAGCCTAATTACCTCAATTAACCCCTAATTGCACAATTAAGACTAATTCAAGGATTAGGTGTTTTACTCGCCTATTAACGACGAGAGGCGACGGGAACGAGCGGCCGATCACCGACAAGCGGTGCAATCGACGGTGGCGTCCCAATTGCAAGCCGGCGGACACGGCGGCTCCGGCAAGCTCACGGCCACCTCTCGGCCAAAACAGGGGATGCGCCGATGGGGATTGGCTGAGGATGAAGGAGAGAGAGAGGGTGAGGGTGAGGCCGGTCGGAGGGGTGGCGCACGGCGGCGCGGCCTGGCGGGACGATCCCGGCGACGGCGACGGCGTCCTTGCACGTCTCGACTAGGACGGTGGCTGCGGGCGACGGCTCAAGGGGAAAATTGGTCGACTAGGCTGGGACGGCACCAGGAGGCAGCACACGGCGGAACAGCACCAGCAGCTCCGGCGGCCAGCTGCTTCCGGCGTGAACAACAGCTCTGGTGGGACTGAAACGGCGAAGAGAAGCAGCCGAGAGAGAGAACCGGGAGGAGAGAGAGAGAGACGTGGGGAGAGAGAGTGAGCTGAGGAGAGAGAAGGGTCAAAGGTGGTCAATGTAATCCATGGTGGAGTCCACTTGTCACAATCCTAGTCCATATGACCAAAATACCCTTCATCCAAGGGCTAAAAACTCTTCCAAACCAATAATTCAAGGGCAAAATGGTCAATTGCCCCTAACCATGGTTAACCCATCCTAGTTAACCTTAACCAACCTTGATTAAATCCCAAAATTGCCCCCAAAATTCGGAATAATTCAAAAATGGCCTAGGGGCATTTCCGTCATTTTTCCATCCCGAACCGAAATTCCAATTTTCACTCATACCGGTCCTAAATATTCATGTGAGACCTAATCCAGAGTCGGAATCGCGAAATTCACTTCCTAAGCCCTCGAAAATCGTCTGCAAAGTTTTCGGGAATAAAATAATATTATTTTCAAATTTTTGTCGAAATTCCACTTTTTGTCCATAATCACCCCAAATGAGCGTGACTACCCCAAAATGACCTTGGCCGCGAAAAATAACTTCAAACGGCCTCCGAATTCGGCCTCGGTGTCCACAGGGGCAAAATTGTCCTTTTTCTCAAATTCTGTCAAAACTTCAGTTTTCAACCGCATTCAATCCAACCATAAATGGCTACTTCAAAATGACGTCCGTCTTGCAAAATAGTCGTAATTATCTTTGAAATTTTGATATCGAAATTCGGGTCCAATATCGCGATTCAATTTACTCGATTTGTCGTTTTAGGGTCTCTCACTAACAGGCGGCTGTTTAGGCGTTACGCGTATCGACCTAAGATTGTCCGAATCGTGAGGATCTCAATATCGAAAGAACGAGAGGAATATCACTAGCACCTGAGGTCACGATCGTTTGGATTAAAATCGGGTTTCCTTTGTCAGGCGCACTTTCGGTCATGCGAAATCACTCGCGATCCGATCGTGCATCACTGACAACATCAACCTGTCATTTTCCTAAGATCGGCCTATATTGGTTCAAAATATTTCCTCGACGCTCATTGAAATCGGCACTTCATCACGATTGGTTTCTCGGTCCACGTACCTGATCCTATTTAACCTTTCCCATTTGGTTAGTATCCCGTGATTGATCAATTCCGGGCGAGACTTACTAAAATTACACGAGAATCAATATACACTTTATTGGTCCCGATAACAGGTCAAAATTCAGGATGTTACAGTATCCAAACCAACATTTTGTTCTTCGACTTGGAAGAAAATTTTAGATATGAGATCTTTTGCTCAGACTACCCTTCGATGGAAGATAGGTAATGGTCGCATGGTCTCCTTCTGGTTTGATTGGTGGCATGACAAAGGCCCTTTCCACCTTCTTTTCAACAATTCCGAAATATACCAATCGCGGATACCTCGGAATTTATCTGTTCGGGACTTTTTTGATCGTTCTTGGCAACATTCATCCGCTCTGACCACCATTCTCAGCTGGATGGACTCAACGCCAGTCTTTCAGGAAAATTCTCTGGACAAACCTGTATGGGTCCCTCACCCATCCGGATCCTTCTCGGTTTCGCAGGCTTGGGACTTCATCAGATCTAAAAGCCGGCCTGTCGCCTGGCACTCTTTCATCTGGAACCACCATTTAGTCCCTCGACACTCCTTCCTGTTATGGTTAGCGACCCTTAACCGTCTACCAACACAGGTATTTCTCCTATAAACCCGCAGGATCGACACAGCTTTATGTCCCTTCTGTGCCACAACACCTGACTCGGTAAACCACCTCTTTTTTGAGTGTGCGCACACAAGTCGTTTAGCTTCCTTCTAGGCTACAAAGTGTAACCTTCCTTGGCGTAACCGTCCATGGCAAGACAACCTTAATTGGCTAGTGAAAATCTGTGGAGGTTCATCCTTTGCCCATTGCCTCTCCAGGTACTCCTTTGCGGCTTTATGTCACATAATATGGACTGAGAGGAACCATTCCTTATTCAGAAACAAGAGTCTTTTCATCCCCGGTATGCGTAAGCACTTGCTCAAAGTGGTGAAGGACAAAGCCATTTCTTATGGGCGTATTACGGATACTTACAGGAATCGGAAAATGCTAAGGAATTGGGATCTCCCGCTGTCACTCATTGTAGCATCGCTGATAAATTCTTAAGGCCCTTTGTGTTCAGTTCGTGGACAGGGGTTCTCCTCCTAACATTGTTGTTTTGTTGCTGCTGCGACTGGTTTGGAGTCTTACGCCCCTTTCCTTTGTTATTCTGGTGTTTATTCCGGCGATTTGGGCTGACCCTCAAGGTGCTGCTTCCGGCTGGTGCGATGACTTGGGCTTCAATACCCCGCTCGTTACTGGGGACTTATGGAGCCTTAGCTATTTCTTTGCTGCTGCCGGCTGTTCTTCGGTGTCCTCGGCATTGGTTTTGCTGCTGTGCTGCTGCTTCCGAAGTCCTTGGCCGTCCACCAAACTTCGGGTCCTTTGGAGACTTAACTGTTTCGTTGCTGCTGCTGGGTGAATTTCGGTGTTTGCGGTTTTGACCCTCGCTATCTTGCTGCTGCTTCCGGAGTCCTGGACATTCGACTACTGTGCTCCTGTGGTCTGCCCTGGTGTTTTGATGCTGCTGATGGCTGATTTGGTGCCCTGGGCTTCCATCTTCGCTGTCTTGCTGCTGATCCCGAAGTCATGAGCTCTCCTTCAAGCTTCGGTTTTGGCTTTCCTTGTTTTTCGGTTTGTTGTTAGTTGTTGATAGGCTTCTTTTGTTGTATAGTTCCTGCCATTCCTTTCTTGACCTTGTGTGGACAATTTGTCCTAATAAGGTCAGGTGCTGGTCTGTGCTCTAGGTTGTAATTTGGTGTGTGAAAAGTCTATATACACTTACCTTTACCAAAAAAAAAAAAAAAGATATGCTTTCAAATCCATTATAGAATCAATTTGATTGACCTGTAAAAATTTGCCAAAAATAACACTTATTGAATCTGACGAGGGATTTTGAGTTTGATAACAAAGTCTTTTAATCAACTAAGTCTAATGACTCAGTATTTACCTGCATCAAATAACTTGAGTGTAATTATGGTCAGAAAAGGATTATTTTGTCATTCTTCAAACTAATTAGGGATTTTCCTCAACAATATTAAAAATTATCAACGTCAGCGCCAGTCGTACCACGCAGGACGGTTAGCGTCCGTGGCCAAAATTGGCCAAATGGACTTAATTGGCAAAATGTATGAAAGGTTTATGATTTAATTGGCAAAATTGAAATGTTTAAGACTAAATTGGCAGAAGTGCAACAGGTTTAGGACTTTTTGGACAATTTTCTCCAATCTCTCTCATATTATGTTGAATTAGGATACCAAGAAAAAAAAACTTTCTTATTGGATATGGTTAACTGGGTACTCTAGAAGATCCAATTATGTAAATCTCATATCTACGCTATATTATTCAACAGTTGAGATTGAAAGTTTCTCTTTTCTGCCAAAAGATTAACAAGATTTATGTGCATCAAAAGTCATGCAATGGATTGCTCTTCCTTTCATCTTGTGATAAAGAGCTAGGACGCTGCTGGGGTGCAGGGACGCCAGTAAAGGCTATACAGGGGCAGCGGCTTGCAGGAAGCGTCAGAAATGCTAGTACTGCTCTTTGGAGGTCTGTCTGGGCTTTGTAGTCGCGGCAGTAGCTCGTCAAGAAGCTAAGGCATGGACAGCAGCGTCGGCAATGTCAGACAGGAAGTGGTTGACATCGCTAGAGCTAGCGGCATTGATGGAGGGTCGCCGAGAGTGCTATGAAAGGCACTGCAGGGAGCTCGCGGTGGTGGAGGCACGGTGGATGTCGGGCACTAAGGACACGAATGGTGGCCGTGAGAGAACGTTCAAGCTTTGCTTCTTCCTCTTTGTCCGCTCAACACTGCATTTTTGCGCGTGACTTTGAGCAATAAGTGCTCCACGTGTGCATCGGGTCTCGTATACGTACTCAAACTGAAGACATAATTTAACAATGTGAATGCATCATCCTGACTTTTTCTTAGGCAGGTGAACCATTACTATTGGCCTCCTCTATTTTCAATCTCAATCTCACTCACAAACCACTCGGACATTATTATACTCAGTCGAAGCAACAGAGCTAGTGCCTCTTCACAAAGTACATATACAGCGTTTGCAACACTTGTTACCCCCCAAAATTTGCAATAAAAAAACACACCTTCGACGAAAAAGAGAAAGCAAGGAGATCTTAGGGCTACCTAGGCCTGGAATTATGCTAGAGAATAAGCCAACATTTCAATGGCACCAGGCAATTTATTAATTTGCTCGAGTTGTCTTCATCAGTTTGTCACTGTGCGCTTGGATTTTTTCCCACATGACTCATTTTTATTTTCCAAAAAACTGTTCAACTGGAGGTGCAACACAAGCTCAAGCCAACAAGCCCTCTCTCTTTCCATGGGCACCCGGAAATTTTGTTATGTTAGTTCCACGAATGTCCAAGATCCTCAAGTTCTGCAAAACTCCAATGCTTTCAGGTAATTCCGCAATTGATGTCAAGCTTAAATCCAGTTTAGTCAATGATGCCAAGTTCCCAATCGAATCGGGAATTTTTGTCAACAAAAGGCATCCTTGTAATAACAAGCACTGCAGAGATGCTAGATTGCCTATGGAGCTTGATATGTGAGCTAACGATGCACAATTAGAGGCATTGAGAGTCTCAAGCATCTTCAAAGAACCAATGGATTTAGGTAATTTTTTAATCCATGTCTGAGATAAGTCTAGTTGAGTTAGCGACACAAGAGAGCTCATGGATCCTGGAAAATTTTTAATCCTTGTTTGAGATAGGTCAAGTTGAGCTAACGACACAAGGGAACCCATGGATTCTGGTAATTTTTTAATCCTTGTAGAAGATAGGTTCAACTGAGTTAAAGACACAAGGGAGCTCATGAATTCTGGTAACTTTTCAATCCTTGAAGAAGAAAGGTTCAACTGAGTTAATGACTCAAGGAAGCCCAAGGAATCCGAAAGTTGAGCAAGTTGTTTACATCGTGAGGCACTTAGAGTCTCCAACTTCATCAAACAATCTCTTGAAATAGGAATCTCTTGTATAGCAGTTTCATCTAAGATGAGCTCCCGTAATTCTTTCATTCTACCTTCTCTTGCTGGTAGTTCCTTCAATCTGTGACATTGCCCGACATTCAAGGAGACTAGGGTCTTGATGTCCCCAATAGAAGAATGAATCTCTTCCAAATTCTTACAATCTTCTAGATTCAACATCTCCAAGCTGTTGAAAGCGGACAAATCGGGAGTTCTTCTTAAATATTCACACTTTGAGAGGTTGAGAACTTTAAGCTCGGTTGCCATCTAAGAGAAAGAGAGGATAGCTCAATGAGCTGCTGCAAAGTTCGATTTCCACAACTCCTTGTTTTTTAGACTTGTTAAAATGCCTTAAAAATATCCATGCTCCACTACTTCTTTTATTTAGACTTTTTAGAACACAGTTCTGTCGCCATGCTATCAGTGCTATGATGCTCCATTTCTTAACATTTGTTTGAGTTAAATGTTTCCCATGCAGTAGTGTTTGGCTATGTGATAAATATAAAGGTTTATTTCGAAAAGAAAGAAGGAGAAGTTGGTGCTATTGCACCTTCGACACCATGTGATTATTCATAAAAGGTATGCCTTCTCTACATCTTACCTCAAGTTGACGCCATCCTCCCCAATCCTCCGAAATCCCACTCCCGGATAGATCGAGCACAACCAGCTTCTTCGGATGAAATGAATCTGCTGCAACATTCCAGGAAGTAGCCCGCCATTGAAGCCATCTTAAATTAGGAAGTAAGTTTTGGAAATCTCCAGTGAGATCCGCACACTCCATTTGAAGTAACCTTAAGTTGGCCAGTTCTTTAAAATGTTCACATTTGTAGCTTTCATTCCAAGCATTGCCAATTTGGAGGGCCTCAATCTTAGAAGTTCCCTGCAATTAGGAAAAATTATGGAGCGTAAGATTTGCATAATGAGGTGCGACCAACTGTATATGAAAAATGGATAGACTAATTTCAATTTGTTGTCGTATTATTATGGTGTACGAATTATGTTTTTGTAGTTTTGTTGTTCCATTGAAGTTACTAAATGAGAGTGTCCTTATTACAACACTTGTATCATCAATAACCAAGAAATTGCTCCTCAATTATGTCCTAAGATTAGGCAATGACAACAATTAATCAAAAGAGCTCATTTGCTAGTAGAAACGGTAAGCTTTGGGGATTCGGGATTGACTATAATTTTTATTTCAAACAAGAAAGAGAAGGTGGACTCACATTCATCGACTAAGACAAGTAGAGAAAACTTTTACCTTGTTGTTGTCAAGAACATATTTGGCTTCCTCCTTATTCCATAATCTACTACGCTTTTGAGGCTTCTCTTGATTTTCCAGACGAACAATTTCCCTTCCAAGATCTCTTAGTTGATCATGCATCATTATTTTGCCGTCCTTCTCAATTTTGATTAGGGACATAAGACTTAATGCTTCTATCCCCTTCCCCGGGAAAAAGCTACAGGCATCCCACATATAACTCGGAATTTGTTTAGATGATCCATTAAAAAAACATGCAATATCCAAAAATATTTGTTGGACCTCTTCATCTAATGCATCGTAGCTAATCCTCAATGACTCTTGCACTTTCTTATCAGGCACGTTCTTCAATTTTTTTGGTGCATCTTTCCATGCTTCTATTGCCTTTCCACGTAAGGATGAACCTATAATTTCAAGAGCTAAGGGAAGACCCCCAGTAGTAGATACGACATCACGAGATAAAACCTCATAATCACTCGGAGGAGAATCCTCTCCAAATGCATGTCGACTAAACAAGATCAATGATTGATCCGAAGGCAATTCGTTGAGTTGGTACATGTAGCTTGCCCTAGCCTCATCAAGAATACTCTTGTTTCTAGTTGTTATGATGACTATACTTCCAGCTTTAAACCAACTGCCGTCTCTAGCCAAAGCTTTCAATTGAGTATTAACATCCATATCATCAAGAAGAATGAGGCATTTCTTACTTGTAAATTGGGATTTAATGATACTAATTCCCTCATCAACATTAGACACATCACATGGTTTCCTTATTATAGAAGAAATGAGTTGCATTTGTAGGAATTTAATACCCTCACGCTGAGATGTTTCTCGAATATTTGCCACAAAGCTACAACCCTCAAGCTGACTAGAGAGTTTGTTGTATAACACTTTTGCAAGAGTTGTTTTACCAATGCCGCCCATTCCATAAATTCCGATAATCCATGTACCATTGAATTTAGAGTCTATCTTGCTCATAATCTGTTCTACATGATGGCCAATTCCCACCAACTGTTCGGGAACATTTAGCTGAAAAAGTCTTTTTAACTCGCTCATAACTCTTCCAACAACCATTTTAACTAATGTTGCTTCATGCCTGTCAAATGAAAATATAAATTGAGATATATGATGGCAATATTTATATTCATTTTCAAGTAAGATCTATGTATGAAAAATAAACAATGTATTGGTGGAAGATAATGTACCCGTTATCAATTTTCTCCGATTCCCATCCTTTCAAGCAACTAACTTCTCCGAGTGCTTCTTCCCATTCCTTCACAACCATTTTGTCTAAATTATTTTTATGTGCATTGATAGCATCTCCCAATTCCCATGTAAGATGTCGCACTTGTGAGGGTTTCACTTTGTAAAATATGGGCATCACTATTTGCCCTCTGCCTCTCTTGCACTTCAATATTTGAGCAAGCTCGCGGAGGCACCATTTGCTCGAAGTGTAGTTTTCCGATATAATTGGAATTGAGATCTTAGATTGCGTAATACTGGAGATAAGCTTTGGACCAATCTCGTCACCAACTCGGAGTTCATCATCGTCTCTGAACACGTGAATTCCTGCTTCGATAAGATTTGTATAGAGATGATCAGTAAAACCTTTACGAGTGTCTGTTCCTCTAAAACTCAAAAACACTTCGTAGTCATTCTCTCTCTGCTGTTCATCTCCACCTTCATTATCTCCTCCGCGCGGAGGGGTCGATGAGGAAGACGCCTCGAAATTCTGTTCTTTTGAATTCATCACATAGGGATTAGCAGAGCCCTAAAAGAAAGCAAGATTTCACTGTCCAGAGATCTGCGAATTGCAAGAACGTCTCTCAGAACCCAATTCAGAGGGAAATCAATTCAAACAAAAAACAAAAGAACTCTCACACACCTTAATCAGAAGAAAATGGAGCACTCAAAACAGGAACCAAAGAAGAGAAGAGAAGAGGAGAAGAGCAAGGAGTCATCAATTACCTGAGAAGTGCTGAAACTACTCGCAACCCACCCACTTTCTCCACCTGTTGTGATCTCTGCCCATTCTCAGCCGTTCGACTCTGGTTTTCCACCACACAACACTCTCTGCCGTGCGGTCTTGGCTGATGCGTAGTTCTTGCCATCTACCGGTCCAAGACCCTTCATGCTAATCCAACCGCTGCGATGCATGCATGCTGCAAGGAAAAGACAATCACTGAAGGTGGGTGGAACCCACGCAGTTGCTTCCTGACTTGATCTCCGTTAATTAAAAAAATAGAAAAGAAAACCAACGAGCTATGGAAATTTTTCAGGAACATTAATTTAATCATCTTTTCTGGATCAAATCGGCGTTTTATCAGGACAGGAGCAAACCCGCAGGTGCTCTACTGATATTTTTGAGTATTACGCGTAATTTCTACGGCATTACGCGGAAGGTTATGCGGAAGGTGCGTGGAAATTTTGCGGTGCTTTGATAGATACTTAAGAGATCCAGCTAGACTTGACTTGACTTACACGTTTTCTATTAATAAGAAAAAAATAGAATGGAAAACTGACCACCCGGTACAAACATGCTCCTCGTGCTAATCCACAAGTCAATAATAGATACATATCAATGGCCAGGCCCAGATTGTGTAAGATTTGTTTGTAAGACGGTTGATATTCAAAGACATTTCTCAAAAGATTTCTCCAAAATCTGATTTTTTTCCAAAGAGATTTCTCTAAAAAAAAGAAAAAGGTAGATTCGTCATGCCGCATCATGTCTAAAGAATACTTAGTCATCACTCTTCACTTTAGTACTTTTATCTGTCTCCGTAGATTAATAATTTTTAATATTTTACACAACTCTTATTCTTTCGGTGTCATCTAAATGTTTCTGTCATTGGGTTCTCCACAATCAAATAATTATAATGTGACATTTTTTTCCCTTCTATACCTTTTCTCTGCTGAACTTTTTATTTCATGTTGACTTTCTTTTTTTTTTCTGAGCATTTTAGTCAAGATTATCACTTATTTTGTTAAGGGCCTGTCATTAGTGATTGAATCTTAGGAACCAACAACTATATTACAATATCATGACTTTGACCAATTATATTGTTACGTAATATTGCATCATAACATGTTAGCATGTTATATATCATCATGACTTGATCGCATAACTTTAAGTGAATATGCAATCAAATCTTCCAGCCAAGTTTGCCTAAAATTGCTAACAGGGAATTTAGTCATTCGTCAGTCATCTTACATGTCTCAATCGACAGTCTGATGTGAACATGCAAATTGAAAACAACATCGTTTCGCTTTAAAAAAATGTCCTTTGCTCCAATCTTACAAAAAATAAAAACTCAGCCATAAAAAGCCCCAAAATTGCAAATCCCCAATCCGCGGAAAACCCCAAAGTGCAGCTCTCCGAATCGTAGAAATATTTGAATGGCTGTGGACCCACTTGTTAGACAAATATCTTCCAGATAGCATCAACAAGAGAATTGAGATAATGGCAACCAAGAATATGACTCAAGAACCAGAAGCCCATCAAGAAGTAGAGATACTAGATATACTTTTTTTTCGATCATAAAAATAAGGGGAGACGTATTACTGGGATTTGGTGTGCATATCAAACCTTTAGATTACCACAAATTGTCTGCACGAGTGATGTAATTTAGCATTTTCTTCCAATAGACACAGTAATTAATCAGTTGAGACGTGTCACAGTGACCGACGGAGAGAATTCTTTTGAACTTATTTTAGCATAGGAAGGGGCAAGTAAAAATTGCAGAAGGATTTGACCCAAAAAAAGAAAAAAAAATTTGTAGAAGGCAAAAGTGAAGCCTCGTAATTCGGATAACAACTAAAACAGAAAATGACTAGGTCACCACCGGCGAGAAAATATTACATTGGCAGGTCTACTCAATGGATGACACGTGGTGCCGCGTGTTGTCCATGGCTCCATCTTCGGAGCCTCATCGGCGATTCCAATTCATCAGCTGATTCCACTCTCTCTCACTCACGATCACGCCGATGCGCCATAGATGGCACCAAATCCCTGGCTGTTTCCGTTAGGGCGATCGAGCACAAGGTCTACGCTCGCGTCAGTCTCTTGGGGAACCCAAGCGACGTTTATAATGGCCGCACCATCTCTCTTAACCTCGGCTACTTCTAGGCTTCCGTCCGGTTGCGTCCAGCCGACGAGCTCGTCATCACGCCTCACCCGTCCATGGTCTCATCCACTTTAATTCTCTTGATCATCTTGCAAGGTTTGTCTCGATGTGTGTGCGATGTGGGTTTTGGTTTGATTCTTCTAGAATGACGTTCAGAAGTTGTGTGGACTCCTCTTTTGTTGTGATCGTCATGAAACTATCTACGATTTACTTTGTCGCCATCTAGGTTTGTTACGATTCTCTTGCTTGTGCTTGAGTTTTGGAAATGTGGTCGGAAGTTGTGCACTGATGAGTTGATGATTAGTGTAAGAGCAACATTGTGTGTCCAGTCTCTGCAACTGCATTTTGAGAAATCCTGCGAGTTATTTGTATGTTCTTGCTGTCTGAGACCATTGATCCGAAATGGGTGCGAACGCAGGTGAATCGGCTGCAAAGTGAAGGATACTGTGAAGGAGTTTGTTTGCTCATGGACCTCTGTAAACTTTTTCAGAGTCATTACAAGAATAACAACATCGATCTTCATGGAGATAATTTCACATCTCTCTTACGAGACCTCTATCAACAGAAGGTGCTTATTTGGTTTGGAGTGATAATCATTGCATGCAACGTGAATTGCTAAACTATGACATTCTTTTTAGAATGCTTCCTGTCTATTAGAATTAGATTGGTGAATTTTCACGGAAAAGGTCGATCGCTTGTAACCACAAGTCACTATACTAAACTCTTTGTTAGGTTCACTATGCTTACACTAGCTCTAGTTACTGACTAATTAGTGCTGTGGCTTCTTGCTGTTTTCATTTAGCAACTTTATGTCCTCACCGTCGCCACCCTCTCAATGAGTTAATTATGAAGGAAAGTGAGACTTGCTTTGTAGATGTATAGGAGTGGCATACAAAAGACAATTGCTATTGGAGTTGGCAGATATTGTATGTGTTAGGGCTAGTGCTATCACCTAGAGGGGGGTGAATAGGTGATTTTACCAAATTCAATAAATTAAAAGTGCAGAATGAATATTCGTCAAGATCAACAACTTGTACAAGCAATATCAGATATATGCATTTGACGAGTTTGCATGTAAATTGTCGTCAGATGATTGAGTCTGATGACTATGATAATGTTCTGATGAACTCGTATGATAGATACGAATGCAGTATAATGTTAACAATAATAAATGAGAGTTTAGGGATAGAAAATACTACACACAAATCTTTATAGTGATTCGGCCTTTTCAAGCCCACGTCCACTCTCCACGTTGGCAGCCTATTGGTTGTGTTCCATTATTTGAATCACCAAAAGATTACAAGAGCAGTGCTCATCATATGATAGATTGCACTATCACATACACTTCACACTCGAGTAATTTTCTCTCTATGACAACATGGAATTCAATAATCACAAGTGTGTAAGATCGAAGCTCTATTCAGACTTTGGAATTCTTGATACTTTTTTCCTTCGGTACGACATTTGTACTCCTTTTATACTCCTCCACTTCCAATCTTCCCGTTGGACAGTCTTCATAGGATTTAACTCCAAATCAACCCATTGGAGAAACTTCCCAAAAGAATATGCATAGCTGTTAGAAGAATAACAATTATCTTCAAGTGATTTGATCGCCCATACAATCAAATCTTGGTTTTCATAAGTGTAGTTCTTCGTGTTAAGGAACAATCTTGTGATTGCTAATTAGAATATCTCAAGATATACTTTCCAGATCAATTTTAGAATCAATCAGATTGACCTGTAAAAACTTGCCAAAATTATCACTCATTGAGTCTGATGAAGAATTTTGCGTCTGACGATAAATTGAGTTTGAGTCTGATGATAAACTTGAGTCCGATGACAAAGTCCCTTCATCGACTAAGTTTGATAACTCAGTATATGACTCAGTATTTACCTGCATCAAATAACTTGAGTATAATTTAGGTCAGAAAAGGATGTTTTGTCATTCTTCAAAACTTATAGGGATTTTCTTTAACATTCTCCCCCTTTATGATGATGACAAAACCATCCAACCATATATATGATATACATTAACTTTGTTCGTCAGATGATATAACATTTAATAGTAATAATACCAGCATAATAAACCATTCTCATTCCATAGCATATATCCCATTTTGCTTCTCCCCCTTTTTGACATCAGCAGAAAAGGGTTAGCATCAAAACAAAATGCATAATGTCTAATTTCCAATCACATTCCAATAACCATTGTCAATTAAATGCATACTAAAAATATCCAAACAGTATGATAAATTCAATCCAAACAGCACAGAAAGACTTGGCGAAGTAAATAGTATGATTAGTTAGGCTGGTTTTCAGGAGGAACTAATGGTCCAGAGGGTTGAGAAGATGATGATGGTCCAAAAGAAGCTGGTGGAAAAGGTATTTGAACCAAACTGAAGCAGGAAAGCTGATTCAATCGCTGTTCAATATTCAATGAGAACTGATTAATTTTGCCTTCAATATTTGCATTGCTAAGTGCTACACATTGAATATCAGTTTTGACTTGTCTTCAAATTGTTGAATCTTGCTTCCATCAGGTCCTTCAGTTCTTGAATACCTTCTTTAAGATCATTCCGGAGTTCCCTGACCTCGTTTTGAACAGCTGCTTGTCTCCTCCTTAGATCTGTAATAGCTGCATGATCAGCCATAGATGATGAGACAGTATATCCAGAAGGGGTATGTATAGTATGGATATCAACAGACTCGACTTGCGTGTCTTTTCCTTTTTGAATCAGACTAGCAACATTATCAGTTTCTTCAAGAGGAAAACCAACCGATGTTGCTTCTGAAGAGTCGATTGCCTATTCATTCTGAATTTTCTCCCCCTGAATTTCAGCTGGTTCAAAGTCAGTGTTCTCAACATTGTCTTGCTCATGCTCCTCTTGCCTTTCAGCCTCCATGGCTTCGTCAAGCACAATCTCCCCCTGCCTCCTAGAAGGTCCTGCTTTAAAAGTCTGGATATATTCAGGTTCTTTTGCTGCGGTTGCCATTTCTGCTTGTTGATTTTCCATTACAACCTTGTTGATGAGATCACTAAATGATTGCAGCAGACTTTCATCTTCATCTCTCAGCCTCTGAATTTCAAGCTAAGTGGCAGCATGCCTTTCTTCTCGTGCCTTATACTTGGCTTCTTCAACAAGTAGCCATTCTGTGAACCTTGCTTCTTCAAGACTGTTGTCATCAGCTTGTGAATTTTCATCAGAATTTCCAGCCGATATTTCCATGTCATCAGAACCTTTGGCCTCAACTTGTCTTCTCTTTGATGGTCTCTCCGATTTTGATACAGTTTGCTTCACTCTTCTCTTTCTGACTAGAGGTGTAATTGCTGCATCCTCATCATTAACAGGATCCTCTTTTTGTTTGATCACCAACTCAACTGTAATAATTTCATCAGTTTTGTTTTTCCAATTTTCTCCGTCAAACCTATACCCCATCTTTGTCATCATAAGCTCCCCAACAGTCATAGTTTGAAGAGATTTGCCTTTAAGTTTAGCAGATGATGATTTTAAAGTACTCAAAGATTGCAATGATCAAAGCTCCGTAAGGGAGTGGACCTTTGATTTTCTTAATAGATCGGTACATGTGGAGAAAGATCATATGGGACAATGAGATGGGAATGGAGTTCTGGATTGCCCAGATCAGTTTTGCTTCATATCTAGAGACATCAGTTTTTGAGGATCCTTTGGGCCTTAGACAGTTGATGATGATTTTGCGTAACACAATGTAGTTCAGAGGAAAAAGATTATGTGGAACATGAGATGGGGAACCTCTGATGAAAGATGAGTTACTAGATAGAGATTGATATGCCATATCAGAAGTAATAGGAATGAAAGAAAATTCAGTATGTGATGTTCCTAAAATGGCAGAGAGATCAAAGGCTAATAACTTATAATCATTTTGAAAGACAGAGAATTCAATCTCATTTGGAGAAGCGAAGGAGAGGTTTGAATAGAAATAGGCAGTGAGTTCAGGGTAAACTTTGTAAGAGAGAGAGCACATTTTCTCAAAGTCAAGATTCTCAATCAGCTTCTGAATCTTGATATTGAAATTTTCGAAGAAGTTAAAGTCTACCACTTTGTTCTTCATAACTCCCTTGCCTAAAAGAGAATTGTAGGCAACCTGATGTGCTCTATTTCTAAACAAATTGTCTTCGTTTTGGTCATAAGATGGAATACCAGAAATAGGCACAAACTCAGTGTATAATTTTTCATCATTGTCCTCCTTTCTAGAGTCAATGTTCTTGCCTTTCTCTGTACTTTGTGGTTCCCCTTCATCAGGACCAACATTCGATTGTTCGCCTACTTTCTCCTTGCCTTTTCTAGACGTTCCAGTCGTGGGGGTTTCTATCAAAGGGTTTTTCTTAGCAACAGGGGTCTCCTTAAGTATAACACCCTTTTCAGCAATAGGTGTCCTTCCCATTCTTAGGCCTTTTTCGTATTCTTTAACAACCTCTCTCTCAAACAGAAAACCCAACATTTTGCACATAGCATTAACAGTACTCTGATCACTTCAATTTTCTCAAAGTGCTTTAATGACTTTAATCAGTTGTCTTGCTTTACTGAAAACATCACATTCATGTACAGGAATTCTTGGAGACTTGTTACCTTCTACTGATGTGACATTTTGAATTTCGATCCATTTTGGGATTTATAAAATGGATATTTCGTTAGTACGCTTATAATAAAATCTCGCCCGGAACTAATTACTCCTGGGTTATTCTTTTTAAATTAGAAATTTCGCTAAAATCGCATTCGATCGAATTTGGCCGTTATTTAAAGCCCGAACTTTGGTATTGAATTTCTCAGAGTTCTAGGACGAATTAAATTGGACGGTGTCGATATTATTATGGCCAGCATTGAGATTGCCAAGAATAGTGGAAGAGTGAAATTTTGGACCGGGTGCGGATTTTGAATAGTAGACCTCCCTCTGGGTTATTTTAATTAGTGTAGTTGGGGATTTTTGTGGGCCATTAGATCTTTTTCGGATTCGAATCGTTACCGTTGGATCGCACTCGAGGACAAAAATTGACTTTTGTCCTCTCTCTCTCTCTTCTCTCCCCTCTCCTCTACCGCGCTCACATTGCGCAAACGTTTACCCCCTGCGCCTGTCCTCTCTCTCTCTCTCTCTCTCTCTCTTTCCCCCATGCAATGTCCCCTCGCGCACGTTTTCCCTCCGGACCATGCATACCTACCCTCCCCCTTCTCTCTCTTCCTTTCTTTCTTCCTCTTCTCTCCTTCTTCTTCCTTTCTTCTTGCTTCACCCGACTGCTCCGACTTCTTGCTTACTGCTCGCTGCCCAAGCTCGTCGCCGCCAATCGCCCCTCGCCGTTTGCCTCGCACCACCGTCGCCTCGATCGAGCTATGCCACCGTCGTTGCCCACGACCGCCTATCACCATCCTGCCTGCACGGCACACGAGCATCAGCTAGCCGTTGCGTTCGTCGCGGCCAGGCTTCGTCGAGCAACTGACCAGCTTGTTCGACTTCACCCCGTCTCCCGCGACGCCGCCACATTGCCTCCAGCCACTGCGCGACCTCCCCTCTGCCCCAGCTCTCCCTTTCTTGCCACCACCACCCTAACTTCCCCGACCTCTCCCTATTCTGGCCGAGCCTATAGACGAGCTAGTCGCTACCGTGCGCCGCCATTCTAGCCACCACTGCTGCTCCATCCGCCACCAATAGCTGCCGTGCTCACCGTCTTGGACGCCCATCTCCCTGTTGCTGCCGCTGTCGTCCCTGCTACCCGACAACAATGATGTTGCCCCTTATTCTGGCTAAACCAGCTCACCGCCACGTTGCTATTGCCGCTGCTCATCGGCACCGCCGGCCAACCAACCAGCCCAGGCCGCTGCCTAGCCATGGCCGGACTGCCAGGCCGGACAGCCAAGCCGCTGCCCAGTCGTAGCCGGACAGCCTACTCCGTTGCCCAGCTATGCCTAACCGCTACCCTAGCCGTGGCCGAGTCGCCCGGGCCATGTGCCGAGCCGTGGCCGTGCCCCGCTCCCATTGCGTCCTCTCTCGTGCCGAGCCTGTTACTATTCACCAGGGCCATTTCGGGCCCTAGCCGATTTTTCCCGGGCCAAACTTAGGTAAGTGACTTCCTAATCCCTATTTAGTATAATGGGTATTTTTAGACTTGTTTAGGGTGTGATTAGTATCGGTTTAGTGGTCAAACTTGGGTTAGGATCAATTTATGAATGTGGTTAATTGATAGATTAAATTGTGGTGATTATGTGGCACATTTAGTGGCTAATTTATATGGGTGCAATGACCGGATTGTCGTGGCTTGTGTGGGTGAAATTGACATTTGATTGGGTCGACTTGAGTGTCAGATTGGTGGGCTAGTGTGATGAGTTTGTGATGTGAATTGGATTCGTACGACATGTTGAATGGCGAATTGTGATGTGGTGACCATGCCTTGAATTTGAATGGTACGGCTTGTGAAAATGGCGAATTGTGTTGTGGTGCATGTGGGAATGAACTTAGGACGTGTTGACGGTGGTCCGTGAAAGGAAAGTTTTGACTTGGGACGTGTTGACAGCAGTCATTGGAAATTGATTGAATTGTGTGGCATGTGTACCTGTAAGAACGGACTTGACACATGTTAACGGTGGTCCGTAGAATGAAAGTTAACGGACTTGAGACGTGTCGACGGTGGTCTGTAGAAGGAAAGTTCGACCTGAGGCGTGTTTACGCAGGTCATTGGAAAGAAAGAAATGTTGTGAGGCGTTGTTACATGGGACTAAGCCTGGATTGATCGGAGGGCTGACCTGAGACGTATTTACGCAGGTCGTGAGAAAGTGTGAAATGTCCAATGAGGGATGGAGCCCAGATTGATCGGATGGCTAACTTGTGGGGTGTTGATTCGGGTCGTGAAAAGTTGCTCGGCCACGCATGCGAATTGAGTGTGATTGAATTGATTGAATATGCATGGTTATGGCGTTGAGTGGTGATGTTATATTCCTGGATTATTATTGCATTATAGTGTTTGACTAATATGCAGAGTGGACGTGTGGATTGAGACGAGGTAAGTGTGTGCATATGAATTCTGTAATTCTGTACGTTACTAGTTAGATTACATGTAAGACTTGTCTGTGTACATATTGGCCTATGTGGGGTGAGAGTGTTGCTTATTAAGACTCGTTCTCGTGGTTATTATCTAACCATTTCAAACCCTCAACCCCGACCATGAATGGTCCGTCACAACATTTTGAGATCCCGAGGAAGAGCCGATGGAGCAAGACCTGAAAAGGAGCCTTTGGAGTTGGCGGACCCTTTTTGTATAGCTAAGCTAGCCTACCTGACCACCTGTCCCTTTTGATGATGATGGTGGATCTTAACCCTAGGAGCCTAATGCCTGAATTGTATGACCGAATGTTGTAAGTGACGGTCTTCTATTGTCATGATATTATTGATTTGCGTTATTATTACCCCTCTGTCATATTTCATTGTCTGGGTTGTTTTAAATTCGCTTCCGCTTGTATACTCATGTGAGTGTTTCTTTTGGGTCGGCGACACGTACTAGGACGTCGCGTTCAATACGACCAACGAAGGGGTGTCGCGAGCCCGTTGGGGTTTGAGGCGTGACATCCCTGTTGATTTGGTATTAGAGCAAGGTCAGCTCGATACAAGTTGATCGAAGCCTAGAGTGATAAGGAGCGATTACTTTGGGGTAGCCAATTAGGGAGACTTGTGTGCCATGCGAATCCTAGACTGTGTGATTGTGATTGCTGAGTCGTATTATGTGATGATATGTGAAGTGCAAGTGCGTCAGGACTTGAGGCAAGTATACGAACTCTGTTGGTTGTGATTGAGTATTGTTTGTGATTGGCTGCCTGCTTAGTGAATTGTTGTTGTAATTCACTGTCTAGGGCTTTAGACTGGTATAGTTGGCCGAGGTCTCTAACTCCTAAGTTGAATTATAGCAGGTAAGTGAGTGGTGTGAACACTATGAGGTCGAGCAGTCGAGGTCGAGGTCGAGGTCGAGGTCGTGTAGATCTGCAAGTTGGAGTTGCAAAGGATCCTAGAGTGGATGAAATTCTGAGGGCACTCGAAGAAGTTGGAATTTTAATAGGAATGATGGGAACCAAGGTTAAGGGTAAGTTAATGAAGTCAGACAGATGCATCAACTGGTTGAGCAATTTTTGAAACTGAAATCTCCGAAGTTCGATGGGAAAAGTGACCCTGAGACTGCATCCCTTTGGATAGGAGAGTTGGAAAATGACTTCAAGGTATTAGGGTACCTTGGTCGAGGTTTTCAATGGGAAGTACCTTTCGAAGAGTGCACGATAACAGAAAATGGCAAAGTTTCTTCGGCTTTGCTAAAATCGGATGTCAGTCGATCAGTACGGGGTCAAGTTTGTAAGGTTGTCTAAGTACCACAAAGGAGGGCTAAGGAACAAATAAGGGAAAATGAAGATAAGACTTGTGGCAAGTATGCTATCCCACACTCAAACGGCTCTTCAGGCCTTCATAAAAGGGACTGCCTTTTAGCCACTAAGCCTCTCTCCGAATTTTGATTCACGCCTTAGAATTGCTTTATAGTAGCAGAATTCTGATGCACAGGTTCCATACCATGGCAAGTGCAGAGCATACTACGAAGACTAATCAGCACACGTACATTTATTTAGAGAATCATACTAGGCAGAAAAGTAGAAGGCAAGATTTAAGGATTTATAAGGTTCGCACGGATGTTTATTTTGTGAGGCTTTTCTCAGAGTAGATCATGCCTCGAAACATTACAGACTTGGCCTTTTATAGGCGCGGATACAAACGTTTTTACAAACGACAAACTAACAATTATTAGCGAGGTACAGGAAGTCACCAATAATTTGACACTCTATGACTGACACCATAGGCTTTCCGAGCGACACACGACTATAAAGACTTTTACAGACGACTCTGACAGCTGACAGGGGATTGATGGACGAAAAAGAGGCCTTCGGATGACATTTTGCTTCTTTGCTACAATGCGCTACAGTATGCTATAGTGTCAAATAGTGTTTGAACAGTGAGTTACAGCGCATGAATAGTATGTGAACTGTACATTTGCTACAGTACTTTTTTGACAACGAGCTGGTTTTTTCAAACATGTTGGTCCGATGCTTGACACGGCTTTAAAGGCTATACTTGTGGATGGGTTCTTCAGTGTTGTCATCATCAGAACTATCTGATCCTCCTCCGTCTTTTTGTCTCCTATAATCCCAAAGGATTCGTTCAATTTCTTCAGTCTCTATCACATTGTCATCAATTTCTGAAGACTTATGCTTCTTTCGTGAAGACTCTGGAACATCTGTAGAACTGGAGGCGATATTGACGGAACTTGGAGGCATTCGTGGCTGAGGAAAATTTGACAGATTGTCTTCATCATCGCCTAGGCTGAGTGCCAATTGTAGCTCTCTATAATCATACGGGTCCTGCGATAATGGTTTTCCCCATGGATCTTGCGATTGTGATGCTGGAGATGATGACGAGGCCTCTTGAGATGAAGATGAGGCAGTAGCAGTATCATCCATATCTACTTGCATATCTATGCCATAATACTGTCCCAATGCTATATCAAGTATCACTTGATGGTAGGGGTTAGCTGGATGATCCCATGACACGGTGGTTGAACTGGCTAGCCATATTTCTAGTGGTATGACATGGTTGGATTGACATAGGATTCTCTGGAGTTCTCGATATTCCTAGGGAAGTGTCGAGATTTTGCATGGAAGAGTTTTGTAGAACTTTTCTAGGACTGACTAAGATTTGAAGGTAGTTACTCCTACATCAGATGGAGCTTTACTCACATCGCCATTTGGACGAAGAAAAGCCCGTGGCCTGCTAAATAGAATTGTTGTGTGTAATTCTGGATCGAGTCTACAGGCTCTAAGTTGTTGCTGAAACATGCATTTCCAAGCTCCTAATGGTTTGAACCAATTTATTTGATCACCCAAATGCTTAAACTTCTTTTCTCTTGAGAGAATTCTACCAATGAGGAAAATAATTTTGGTTGTTGGAAATTCAATGGCTATGGTATAGAGATTAAACAAATACCAAAAAAACCATTTGAAATCCTCTGGAAATTCATCTTCAAGATTGAGGGAGATGGGATGAATGAAAGGATATTCTGGATATAGCCATTGGGTCTAAGGCTTAATCCTCCGAACTTACTAAAAATCAGTAGTTGGTAATTCATCAATAATGCCGGGAGATTTTCAAAAAGAGTGTTGTTTTGAATGTTTTCAGGGACTTCTGGCGGGTATTGTCTGCTTGGCCAAGAAGGCCTTATCTTGATGGATTTGAATCCACCAAATGGGTTTCGTGATACATACATATTTATGGATGAGGCTGGTGCAACAAATTCTTTTGGTCTGAATAAGAAGTCAGTAAGCACATTCTCTTTTCCTGCTTTGTGCTTGGTTTTAAAGGAATATTTTGAGAACAATTCCGCCCACCTGAGGAGTTGAGGATGAGGAATTTGCTTTCCTTGAACTTGAGCATCTAGGAGAATAAGGACATATCTAATTCCACTAGAAAATGATGTCCAATAAGGTGAAATTCAAACTTCTTGATGCCATATTTGACTGCCAATATTTCCTTGAAGGTTGAGTGATAATGCATTTCACTCGGCGTAAATCTTCCACTTTTGTGTCCATAGATTTTACGCTTGCCATCAATTTCTTCAAATAGGACAGCAGCCCAATATTCATCACTTGCATCTGTTTGCAAGACTCTTTTTCAAGTAGAAGGGATTTGTAGAGGAGGAAGGTGCTGTGAGACTTCTTTGAGACGCTTGATTGCTTTAGTCTGCTGAGGTCCCCATGGAGGGGCACCTTTTTTTAACATCTATTGCAATGGATTCATCAAGTTGATGATTTTTGAAATAAAGTCTCTGAGATAATTGATTATCCCAAGAACTGTTGAACCTGTTTGAGAGAAAGATTCTCCTTAGGAAATTTCTGTAGTTCTTTAGCAATATGAGGACCGGGATAATATGCTCCATCTTTAAGATGCATTCTGAGGAATTCGATTTCCCATTGGGCTATAATCGTCTTTTTCTGTGACAGCATGATGCCATATTTCTTGACCAGTTCAGCAAATTGGCTTAGCAATTTACAATGAGAATCTTCATCAAAGCTGTAGAGAAGGATGTCATCAATGTAAATTTGAGCGTTGGTCAAAATAGGTTGAAAGATTTTGCACATAACTTTCTGGAATAATGAAGGAGCTATTTTAAGACCAAAAGGAAGCACGGTCCACTGGAAATGCTGATTAGGGATGCAAAATCTAGTTTTGTGCCTGTCATCTGGATGGATTCCCAATTGCCAGAATCTAGCTTTAAGATCAAATTTGGAATAGACCTTAACCTGAGTAAGGTTGGAAAATAGCAAATTTCGATGAGGTAATGGGAATTTATCATCTTGGAGGAATTGGTTGAGTGGCTGATAATTGATGACTAGCCTCATTTTTCCTCTATTCTGTTCAGAGCGTTTATTCATATAGAATGCTTCACAAGACCACTGAGAATTAGAGGGCTCAATCAATTTTTGGTGTAGTAAGTCTGAGCACTCCTTTTGAGCCAAGATCAAATTATCTGGATTCATTCCAGAATAGGTTGCTTTGGTAGGATTAATATCTTTATTTTTCTTGAAAGGTAAATGGATGAAAAAGTTAGGATTTTTCCACAAAGGTTTTGGACATTTTAGGACAAAGTCTGAATGGGATTCTACACATGCTTCAAGAAGGGTTTGGAGAATAGGATCTAGGATGTGCATCTGGATGGTAAAAAAGCGTTGGATATCCACAAACTCGTTGAATTGTCCTTTGAATCGAAGTCCATTAGACAAAATTCTAAGTTTGGGAATTTGGGTCAAAATATCCCATCCAATGATGATATCTTTATTTTTTTTTTTTTTGGTAAAGGTAAGAGTTATATTACTTTTCAATATCACCAAGTACAAACAAAGTAAAAGGACCCTCTTCCCCAATGTAACAATAGATGGGAAAAAGGAGGGCCACTCAACAAGTCAAAACAAGGAGCAAAGCCCTATACAAGAAGAAACTGAGAACAGCAAAGCCCTATACAAGACAGAGGACTAAGCAACCAAATTAAAAGAAGATGGAAGGTGAGAGTTCCTAGTTCCTTTGGAGTCTTCTATTTATCGGTGTGTCAGCAATTTTTCCTAAGGATAGAACTTTATCCTTCATCATCTTGATAATGTGCTTGCGTATTCTCGGAATAAAGATAGCCTTGTTCCTGAAGAGAGAGTTGTTCCGCTCAATCCATATGGTATGGCAAAGAGCTCCGAAGGAGAACCTAGCAAGTCGATGGGTAAAGGAAGGGCCTCCACATACTTTGTTTGCCCATAATATGAGTTCTGGATGATGATATCTTTGTCTGGTGAACTAGAACCAAGGATTTGAGTGGTGAGCAAACACTAAGGGAAGAACTGAAGGGTGATAGGTTTGCTTCGAACTCTTGTAGCAAAAGTTTCTCCAGAGGCAGAATTGAAATACCGAGTGTATGAAGTCCAGTATTCTTCCTGAAGGATTTTTGTATCGAGGATTGAGGCACTGGCTCCAGTATCTACAAGGGCTGTAAGAGAAATGGGCTTAGCATATTTTGAAAGGTAGATTTTGATGGAAAAGTAGGGTAGGATGTAAGGAGTGTATACACAAAGGTCTTGAATTGTGAGAGGTTTTGGACTTTCGGAGGAAAATGAGTAAACTACCTTTTCTATTTCATGGAGTGAGTCTTCGAAGTCACTGGACTGGGACCATGTCTGGATGGCACATATAGTGTGTGTGGTAGGTTCGTCTTCTAAAGAGAAGATAGATTCAACATCATCTTCCTGAAGAGAAATTCTAGCTTCTTTTTCAAGTTGCTGGATCAAATGAGAATTTCTTTTTTTGGTCTTTGGACAATTTTTGGCAAAATGACCTTTTTTGTTGCCTATATAACACCTGTCGGATTTCTTTCGTCTTTCGAACTGGTTACGTCTGGATCGTTGTCTTCTTAAGAAACGCCATTTGCTCTTTCTTCTTTTGTCGAGGGAGAAACGTTTGAAGTGCTTTTTCTTTTTGCACCGACGTCTACATGAAGGGTCATCACATGACTCTTTGTTTGTGCACTTGATTCTTAACTCTGGTCTTCGGCAAGCTTGGTCGAGTTCTCTATTGCTTTTAAGATAACTTCTAAATGCCTTTCGGCACATACAGAGGTCATCAAGGGCCAAATGTATCTCTTGCTGCAGTTCTCCTATTGGAACATTAGCAGTTCTTTGTTGCTTATTCTAGAGAGTTCTTTCAACAACTTGGTTGATATCCTTAGGGATAGAAGACAAAAATACTTGCTTCAGGTTTGGATCAGCTCCAAGGTCGTAGAATAATTTAAGCATTTCCTGGAAATGCTTATTTAAATGTTTTCGCGCAAGGAGCAGCATTTTCTGTCAAAGAACTCCCTTCTTTTTAACTCAAGAACGTCTTCTGGCTTACCAATAAAGAACTGGTGGATGACACGAATTATGTGATGAAAATCGGTTTGGAATAAGAACGTCATCTGATCTTGGTCAGAAACAGTTTTCCACCAATCTTTAAGGCTCCCAGTAAATCTGCTAACAAACTCAGTCAGTGTATCATATCGACTTTCAACAGTAAGGGTTCTAGTGCTGAGCCAAGCATGGAACTCCTGTAATCTTTTTGGCCATTTGGTATATGGAATATCATCAAGAGTGAAATAGTATTTAGAGGTTGAAGATTCAGAACGAGAGTTCTGATTGATGTTGACTATTTCTGGCTCAGATGTTTGTGATTCCATGTCTGCTTCAGGGGGATCGACCATTAGAATAGCAAGTTTAGGGAAATTTGATGTTTCAGGGTCAGAAGGTAAGGTTTCTTATGAATAAAAAGAGGCTGTTTCAGAGCTGGAAGGAGTATTTTGCTGAGATGGATCAATTGTAGCAATAATTGGCAACTTTTGTTGGCATTGGTCTCTCAAAAAGGCCTCTAATGGATTTGAAATCATGTTGGAAGAAGGAGGTTCCTGAGAAGGATCAAGAATGTCCGACTTCTTTTCCTATTGCATCTTCTTTTGCTTTTCCATTTTACGAATACGATTTCGAAGTGTAACAATATCACTCCGATCTTCTTTTGGGGCTTCCGCAATGATTGAGGCAACTGAAGTGACTCTTAGAGGAGCGGTTTCTATCCAAGTTGGATACAAAGGTTGGGAAAATGGATCTGGCGCAGGAATAAATTGTCCTTCCAGGAGGAGTTTAATTTGCCTGCGTAGCTTTTTCATTTCGGCAGTTTAATCTTCCAAATAATGATGGGAAATATATTTACCGGATTCCATCTGCCGTAATTTTTTCTAGAATGTCTCAAGCAATTTATTTGTGACCAAAGCCGTTTGATCAACCTTCTGGTCGACATGATCAAGACGAGCTTGGATAGTCGAAAGTCTTGTATCAATTGTCTTGAGAACATTATTTTGTGCCAAGGCATTTTCTGACTGCCAATTCAGAACAGCTTCGGCAGTAGTGACTTTCTTTTGTCTCCCATGATCATCGATATCCGTTGGGTTTGGAATTTTTGGCATCTGTCAAAACTGATGATGTGCGTCTGTAAACTCTTCTAATGCCGAAAAAGGGTAACTAGAATCAGTTCTTTCCAAAGGAGGAAAGTCTGAGGGTTGAAACATGCAGACAGTTAGGAGTGCTGGTGGTGGTTTAGGTTTTGAAACACATGGAAGCTAGGGTGGTTTGGGTAGTTGCAAAGGATAGGAATTTTTCCTAATCCATTTTTGGATGGGTTTATAGAAGGGTGAAACAATCGGCTTTTATGGTGGAGTTTTTCTGGGTGGTGATTTTGGTGGTGAAGAAGGCTTACAAGGTTCAGGAATTGGAGGAGGAGTTTGTGGCAGAGGTGGTCCGTACGATACCATAAATTGGTATCTTCCTCCATCCTCACCAAGGGGTCCTATGGTAGGATCCCCATCAAGATATCTCTGGTAAAGATTATCTTTGGGCAGTTTCTTTTTCTTTTTGAATGGTCTGTCATCTTCTTCATCATCAGGAGGGCTTATGCAAAGGGAACATTGACAATCAAGATCCCATAAATAGTGACCTGTTCGAGGATTTCTGTAATAATGGACGGGTCGTCCCTCTTGATCAAAAAACTCGATCATAGTCTTCGAATCTAAGTCGCCTTCTTCGATTGGAACATCGGCAAGACGGGGTTGCATCATGAAAATAGTAGGGAAGATTGAAGAAGAAGCTTCCTCCTTTTCCTTACTAAATTTAATGATAACCGTACCATCTTTCTTTTTTGTGAACTGGGATTCCATGGACTGAATAGGCCTAGAATTTTGGTGAAGCTTTTCATAGTTAGTTACCCAAGTGTCAGGGAGTAACTTAACTAGTTGATCTCGGGGAATCTGTCTGGCTACATGGACACAGGAGAATTGATCATTGTCTACAGAGATAAAAATGGCATCCTCTGTGCCTGGGAAGTTGAGATCAATAGCATGGTTTTGGACCCGGTATACCATTTGGTAATGTAAAGTTGCAGCTATAGAATCAGGGGTTTGAGGGGCTCTAGTGAGCTATAGCTGAACTTTAAGAGTAGAAAGGAGTCTTGGGTCTGTAAGGACCATGTTGAAAATTGGAAACAGTGTAACAAACACTGTTCCAGCATTTTGGATCGTACCAATACATGCATGTTGGTAATCCAAGAAACGGGTGTCTTAAAGGGCCATATAGGCAACAACAGGTAATCCTTTTCGGCCATGGAAATAGGAAGCAAGGCGGATAGCACCAAAGTGAAAATGCGTATATCCTTACTGTACCCACTGACGTGGAAAGTCAGAAGGTATTTGGAGAGTTACGAAATGTTCTTGCTGAGTAGCAAGAATAGGATGTTGGTCGAACCGAGATGACTGAACATATTCCTTAACTTCGCGAGGCGTATGTTTGATGAGCTGTTTGATGGAATGGAGGGGCGAGAAAGAGGGTGGTTTGGCGAAAGCAGAGTAAGGATTTACAAGGGGGAGATGGATTTTCGAAATCTTACTATCTTCATTAAGGTATGAAACCTCATAAAGATAGTCGATTTTAGAAACATTTAAAGTACGAAGATCTAAAGGGGCATTTACAATAACAGGAGGAGTAGTGTCGGTAGAATCAGTCATGATGGAACAAATCTACTTTTTCCACCTGGTGGTTCATCTAAAAATAAACAAGGATGCTGAAAAGAGCACTGGCTTTGATACAACAAAGGAGGGCTAAGGAACAAATCAGGTCAAGGACCATGTGGATAGGACAAGAGGTTCTGGGATGGATTGAAACCGGAACTCCGCAGTCAGTCGGTATTCTTGAGTCTTAAGGGATTACAATGAGCTGTATGAGAGGGCTCAATGGTTGAAATGGATATGAGTGAAAGGGCTACCACTTCTGAATCGTGGTACGTGCCGATTAGGGATAATAGGAACTTGGGAAGAAGTCTATGACAAAGAATATAATACTTGTCCCTCCGGTAAGGAAGAACTTTAGAAAGTCGAACTACTACTCCAACGCCACATGTTGGTCTTATGAAAAGAGGCATTGGAATGGCCATTGCCAAGGTAGAAGTGGAGCATGTTGTGGATGTGGATAGCAACTTCACCAAGTGAGAAATTACTGAACCGACAGGTTAGACCACTGATGCAATCGCAGCGACCACAAGTAGGACATTAAGTGAGACTGCCCCGTAAATTAATCAGAATCGGCTATGGATGTAAGGAAAAGTGTATGTTGTGGTTGAGAAGGAAGCGTAGAATGTGCCTTGAAAGTTTAGATGTGTTATGAGATGATATAGGGTGCAATAGGAGATGATTTTGACGTTATCACTTGAGTGGTCATGTAAGACTTATAATCAATTTTATGGTGAATAGGCGCAATCGGTTTAAGGATTTATGAATTACTGCTGATATTCTTAGACGGGTTTGGAAGGATGAGTGTTGCTTAGAAATTTTAGATTTTGTAAAAAAACCGATGTGATTTGTTTTTGGGAGACTGTTGGATTGAAATTGGATGGATTAAGCTTGTCTGTGAAGTGTAAAAAGATAATTATTTTGTGGCTGACTAGTTGGTTGAGGAATCAAGGCTAAAGGACATAGCCGAAGTGTGTAATCTTCCTGATGTCTTTCCTCAAGAATTGTCGAGATTGCCACCTAAGAAGGAAGTGGAGTTTGTGGTTGAATTAGCCCCAAGGATAGAACCGATCTCGAAAGTGCCCTTTGGGATGTCAATGTCAGAATTGAAAGAATTGAAGGTCCAAATGCAGGAGTTATTGGATAAAGGCTTCATTCACCCGAGTGCGTCTCCATGGAGAGCGCCAGTGTTGTTTGTGAGGAAGAAAGACGGATTGTTAAGGTTGTACATTGACTACAGACAGTTGAATCAAGTGACCATTAAGAATAAGTATTTGTTGCCAAGGATTGATGACCTAGTTGATCAGTTACAAGGGTCATCATTGTTTTCTAAGATCGATTTGAGGACTGGCTATCACCAATTGAGGATCAAGAAGGAGGACGTGCCAAAGATGGCATTTAGGATGAGATATGTGTACTATGAGTTTACGGTGATGCCATTTGGATTGACTAATGCCTTTGCTGCTTTATGGATTTAATGAATTGGGTATTCAAGAAATTTCTGGATCAGTTAATAATCGTGTTTATAGATGACATATTGGTATACTCAAAGAGTTCCGCCGAGCACGAGTTACATTTAGAAAAAGTTCTACAAACTTTAAGGGAATATGCACTCTACGCTAAGTTCAGTAAGTGTGAATTCTGGCTTCACCGAGTGGTGTTCTTAAGACATGTGGTATCTGGAGAAGCAATTGTAGTGCATCCGGCAAGGATTGAGGCCGTCATGAACAGTAACCAAGGTTCGGAGCTTCTTGGGTTTGACAGGCTAATACAGACACTTTATGGAAAGGTTTTCGGCATTAGCAACACCATTGACGTGGTTATTAAATAAAGAGACACGGTTTGAATGGACGGATAAGTATAAAAGGAGTTTCCAAGAGTTAAAGCAGAAATTGACGACCGCACCAGTATTGACAATCCCGTCAGGATTGGGAGGATATGAAATCTACAGTGATGCGTTGCTAAAGGGACTAGGATGCGTGTTAATGCAACATGGAAGAGTGGTGGCATACGCATGCGACAGTTGAGACCATATGAGCTGAATTATCCAACGCATGATTTGGAATTAGCCGCGATAATTTTTGCTTTTAAGATTTGGTGGCATTACCTGTGTGGGAAGAAATTTCAGATTTATACGAATCATCAGAGTTTAAGGTACTTATTTTCTCAAAAGGAATTAAATATGAGACAGCGTCATTGGATGGAGCTCTCAAAGGACTATGATTGCGATATTCTGTATCACCCGGGGAAAGCTAATAAAGTAGCGGATGCATGATGGTTAAGAGATGGACTCTGTTGGAGGGAGTTTGGGATTCAAAGTTTAAATTTGAAGTGAGTCATGTCTCAAGTCTACTTGCCGCTTTGAGGATCGAGCCGAAAATCCAGACTAAGATTAAAGCTTTGCAATCGACGGATCCAGAGATTCAGAAGATTTTGGAAATGGACGTCACAAAAAGGAAACCGGACTTTCAGGTATCTGAGTATGGGATTTTGAAGTTCCGTGAAAGGTTGTGTGTGCTTGATGATGTAGAGCCTAAGGAGGAGATTTATCAGAAGCTCACCGTAGTAATTACAGTATTCACCTGCGTAGTACGAAGATATATCAGAATTTACGACAGTATTATTGGTGGAACGGCATGAAAGTGGATGTAGCCAAACATGTGGCTAAATGTTTAACATGACGACAAGTGAAGGCACAACATTGCAAGCCGGGTGGAATGTTACAACCATTGGAAATCCCTGAGTGGAAATAGGAACACATCATAATGGACTTTGTCATGGGATTACCGAGGAGCCAGAGGGGCCATGATTAGATTTGGGTGATAGTTGATCGGTTGATAAAATCAGCATATTTTCTACCGGTGCGAAAAGATATCGCCTTGGAAAGGTATATCGATTTGTATATGCGATATATAGTCCGTCTCCGTGGAGTACCAATGACGATCACTTCAGACCGTGATTCTAAGTTCACTGCCGCTTTTTGAAAAAGTCTTCACATGGCATTAGGAACAAGGTTACAGTTTAGCACGGTCTATCATCCACAGACAGATGACCAGTCTAAAAGGACAATTTAGACTTTGGAAGACATGCTACGAGCGTGTGTGTTGGAATTTAAGAGCGATTGGAAAGAACAATTGCATTTGGTCGAGTTTGTCTACAACAATAGCTATCAGCAGAGTATCAGAATGGCACCGTTTGAAGCATTATATGGCAAAGCTTGCAGAACACCGATTTGTTGGGACGAAGTTGGTGACAGGAGCATCACGGGTCCAAAGTTGGTTCACCAATCAGTCGAGACGGCCAAGGTTATTCGGGACAGACATAAAACCGCTTAGAGTCGCCAAAAGAATTATGCAGACCGAAGACGTAGACCTTTGGAGTTTCAAGTAGGAGACCACGTTTTTCTCAAAGTATCGCCGATGAGAGGATTGTCACGATTTGGCAAAAACGGAAAATTGAGCCCGAGGTACGTAGGTCCATTTGAAGTTTTAGAGAGAATCGGCACTTTGGCCTATCGTCTCGCGCTACTGCCAAATTTATCTCAAGTTCACAATGTATTCCACATGTCTATGTTAAGAAAGTACGAACCAGACCCGACCCGCTGTCGCGACCTACCCCTCGAGATGCCGAACTCGAACGAGGCGGGTTTAGAGATAATTATTCATGAGACGGTTCATATGGCACCTCATAAAAAATGATTTTACTGAAGTGTAAATCTTTTGTTTAGCCATATGACCCATTGATCATGAACGTGGACTTTTCCTAAATCCATATCTCGCGTGACAGCGGATCGATTTTATTTTTTTAGGAGTCGCCACTAGCCTAGGTCGGGGGTCGGCTAGAATACCCAACCGAAACGCGGGAATTTCGTTTCGGTTTCTACGAAAATCAGAGATCGAAGGTTCGGGGACTAGCTTACGTTAATATTTCTATTAACGCCCTTTCGGTACCGCTAAACTTAACATGGTGGTTATCTAAGTTGTCATGCATTTTCCATTTTCATGCCAAAGTCTTAGTCCACTATGTGATCATGCATCTTGTTTTTGTATTTTCATTTAAGATTCTAAACTAATCCTATCTTAGTCTAGAAAAAGAAAGAAACAATCAATTGTATTTGAAGGACATTTCGTAAAGTAAACACTCGAAGTATTGAAAAGACGAGCTAATTCTAAGTGCGAGAAATTAAAAAGTAAAAACCCGCAACTCGTCGGGCGTTTATTACAACACAAATTGAAAACCCGAGACATGATCGGGGATGAATGAATTGAAACCGGATTGGACATCGGTCTAACACCATCAAATGAGTACAAATCAAGGCCGGATTGGACATCGGTCAATCACCTTGGCTTTTCCAATTTTCGGATTATTCTTCCTTGGACCGCCTCTCGGGTGTCGATGTTTACATCCATAACATTCATTCATAACAAACGACATATGAAAGAACAATGGTGCAAGCAATTCACTAATTAAGCACGGGCCTCGGGATCGGCCTTTGTTTTTCATGCGTTTCGATTTATCACCCACCTAATCACCTAACATTATTTGATTAATGGTTAATGATGATGGGCTACCATTTGCATTCACAAAACGGCAACTCATATCAATTAACCCATAAAGTCGGGTTCTAATGACCATGAATGGGCTACCCGCCGAACATGCACCGGGCCTAACATTCATCTAACAAACACATGCATAAAATGAGCATGCATTCAAGCCCATGGGCCTTGTTTCGAAGCCAATCAAACAATGAGAAGTGGGCTTTATAAAAAAGACCACTTATTCAATTAATGTCTAATTCGGATTGATTTTGTTCGGCTGTGATTAACTACCCTAATGACGTCTAAATGAAGTGGTTCAGGTGTCATTAGAAAGCTTATGACATGAGGATCAAAAGTCAAGAAGACCATTTTTTTCTAAATCCTAGCCAATTTTCCCGAAAATATCCAATTTAATCTCAGTGACAGGCTGGACTCAGTTCAGTTATGAATTTCAAAATAATGGCGGGAAAAATAACAAACATTATCAATACCGCGTGAAAATTTTTGTGTGGTTAGGATTCCCCATGTGCAACAACTTTTATGTTTTGAGTGTTTACTAAAAAGCCCTCCAGATTTTTATAAAATTCAACTTTTGCAAAGGACTCAACTGCAAATGGAATTTTAACCCGGGAAGACCTTTCATGAAATTTTGATCAAATTGGCCCTCCAAAAATTGCTATTAGGTCCTCAAAATTCCTAGTTGACATAATGAGACCCAAATGAGCAACTTTGTAATTTTGATTTTTTGCAAAAAAGGACTCTAACTTTATCAAATTCGGAGAAACATCTTTTGAACTTCAAAGGAATGAAAATCAGATCTGGACACAGATACTGATCAAGTCGTGAAAATTCCTTTTGAAAATTCAAATGATCTCCGATTTTGATGAAATTAGTATTAATAGAAAGATCTTGATCTCAGGAAGAACTTTCATGAAGAAAATTTTTTCATATATCGAACATACGAATTAATGAAAATCGAAGAACACACGAAGGTCGACTGAAACCAGCATGTCACCAGATTTATATGTATATGACGTGACAGATCGTACTAAGCTAACATACTCAGAATTTTATGAAAATTTTATGATGAACAGATCAAGATGTGCTCTACAACTTTCATGAAGGAAGTTTTTCCAGAACATGATCGTAAAAAATCATAAAATTCATCAAAAAATACAACGTCAATCAGGAAATCATCAGAACAGACTTGAGCAACATATTCCAGATTCTGATCCTAACTTCTAAAAGTGTTTTGACATAGCAAATCAAGTCCGATTGAGGCATATGATATATCAAATCGAAGCTTAAGACAAGCTCTACGACTCGCTAGTTTATCACTTCACCAGATTTCGACAGTAACAATCTCAAATCAGCATCTCAAACCAACAGGTTTCAATGAACACGAATTTACAGAATCATGTTCAAGTGTTCTTACCTTGTTTCACAATGCTCCAATGCTCAATCGAGCGATCCGGCCTCCGTATTCAGATCAGAAATGACACGGAGAAACCTCGGAAAGCTCGGCCAACCTATGACAATAGAGTATATGGAATTTCGTGAGAATAGATTCGTTTTGTCACGAATAGACTAATCAGCGAAAAATTAAGCTAAGGATGCGATTCGGTGGCCGTTTGATGCGAGGCCGGCCACCACAGCGACGTGAGAACGCCGAGGAATGTAGTCGGATGTTCTGGATCGCCGGAGGAGGTCGCCGGAGGGCCGGTTCAGCCGGTTGAACCGGCTGATCAAGTCACCGGCAGTATTGCCGGTGATACTGCCGAGAGAGAAAAACCGCCGGAGGGAGGTACTCCGGCCACCAGCGATGGTGGCTGGACTTGCGACTGGCCTTGGGCCACCGTGGGGGACGCCGGTGGGGCAGCAGCTCGCCGGAAAGTGGCCGGCAAGAGGCTGGAACAGCTGCTGCCGAGAGAGAGCTTGAGAGAGAGGGAGAGAGAGAGAGAGAGAGAGAGAGAGAGAAACCAGATCTGAAAATGAAACCCCCCCTAATTTTTGGAGGGAAAAATACTATATACCTCCCCCAACTTTGAATTTTAGCCCTTAGATTAATCCAATGGTCCAAAATGCATCCTTAATGATTAAGAATATTCCTTAAAGGCTAAGGATTGGTGACATGGCATTATGGATGGACATGATTAATTCTAAATGAATGGCCATGATTGATTTGCTTATCCCCTAATTAATTTGCTTAATTCTTGAAGAAGGGCATTTTTGTCATTTCTCTTAGGGGCATTTTTTGTAATTCTCAATTAAGGGCATTTTTGTCATTTTCGTGCTCAAGAGGATGTGACCGACCTTGGTTGGTCCGAATGGATTATCGATCATCAAAATTTTCGACCGGAAAATGGCTGGTTTGATCGGATTAGTTCAATTTGAATCAAACCGGTTTGAGTCGGTTAGCCCTGAATTTGGGTAATTGTATGACCGAGCTAGACTAACAAATTTAATTGAAGTCTAATTAACCAAATTGAGTCTCAATTGATCAAATTGAATATTAGTCTAGAGTGGGTCAAGTTGAATTGCACTAATTAGACCAATTACTCTTGGACTTTTTTATCATCGGATCACTAAATTGATCAAATTGACTCAAATTCATGTGAATCTTCCAAAATTGATTTTGAATTTGGATTTCATATAAGAAATTGAGCTCATTCGTGCCTCAATTGCGCACATCATGAAGAATCGATCAAAATCACTGATTAGGGCTAAAATTGGGTGTTTTTGTGTTTGGCTTGAAATCACAAAATTGGTTCAAAAGTTGGATATAAGATGACCTCTAGATCAAATGTCGTGAAGGAAACTAACCTAAAAAATGACTAGAAATGAAGTAATTTCATTTTTGGTCGATTTGAATCAAATTCCGCCAATTGGGAAAAAGTTGATTCTAAATCGATTTTTGTAAAATTTCAAATGCCAAAGGTAAATTGAATGTAAAATAAGATGATTTGTTGGATTTTTGAATTTTTCAATTTTTTGATCAAAGGTTTGACCAAAAGTCAAACCCTAGTTGACTTTTCACTAGGAGCTTGATTTTATGATCAAATCTTTGAATTTTTCTGAAATTTCCACTTCTAAAGTAAAATTGGACTTGAAAGAAATTTTTTTATGCGAAAAGCCCCAATTTGATCTAGGGTTGACTTTTGGTCAAAGGGTTGACCAAAAAGTCAACGCAAAGGTCAACCATTTGACTTTTCGGGTTTTTACATGAAATGAATAGAAAATCGCTCACAAAAGCTAAACCAACAGACGAAATTAAAAAACGACACTTTTTGCTCAAGAAACGGGCTCCGTCGCGATCGGAAACCATAATCTCGAATTTTTTATTTTTTTATTTTTTTAATGACGCATCGGCTAAAAATTAGGTGTCAACAGCTACCCCTCTTTGAGTGGGAGTTCGAAGAGGTTTCGCTCAAAGACCAATTGGCACCTGCAAATTTTTAGTCGATTCCACTTGGGAAAAAGAAAATAAAGACAAAGACATTTGATCAGAGTCTTACCTGAAGCACTTACCGTTGGATTGTCAGATTAATCATGTGTTCTTCTCTCTCTCATGAGATGGAATGAAGGAAGAAAAGACAAAGAAATGATTTTGTAGGAAACCTATGGTTTAAGGAGAACCAAGAACCAAAGGACAAGGTTTAAGGATGACCTAGAGCCTAAAGTAAGGTTTAAGGATAACCAGGAACCTAAGACAAGGTTTAAGGATGACCTAGAACATAAGGTAAGGTTTAAGGATAACCAGGAACCTAAGGACAAGGTTTAAGGATGACCTAGAACCTAAGACAAGGTTTAAGGATGACCAGGAACCTAAGACAAGGTTTAAGGATGACCTAGAACCTAAGGTAAGGTTTAAGGATAACCAGGAACCTAAGGACAAGGTTTAAGGATGACCTAGAACCTAAGACAAGGTTTAAGGATGACCAGGAACCTAAGACAAGGTTTAAGGATGACCAGGAACCTAAGACAAGGTTTAAGGATGACCTAGAACCTAAGGTAAGGTTTAAGGATAACCAGGAACCTAAGGACAAGGTTTAAGGATGACCTAGAACCTAAGACAAGGTTTAAGGATGACCAGGAACCTAAGACAAGGTTTAAGGATGACCTAGAACCTAAGGTAAGGTTTAAGGATAACTAGGAACCTAAGGACAAGGTTTAAGGATGACCTAGAACCTAAGACAAGGTTTAAGGATGACCTAGAATCTAAGACAAAGGGTTATGGTTTAGGCTGACCAAAAATCGAGGGTGAAGGTTATGGTTTAGGATGACCAAAAAACGAGGGTGAGGGTTATGGTTTAGGAAGACCAAAAACCGAGGGTATAGTTTAGGATGACCAAAAATCGAGGGTATGGTTTAGGATGACCAAAAACCGATCCACTGGGGAAAGATATTTTGAAAGAAATCCCGAGATTGTTCAACGACAAATCAAACAGAACTTTTCAACTTTTAGTGAAAGGCAATGATTATCAAAATCCTTAAAAGGAAATTTTAACAAAATGATCTTTGAATAACCATCTAAAGAGGTTAGATAAAAATGCCAAATTGGAAATAACCTAATCAAAAAGGTCTTTCACACTGGCTCTCATAAAGGCTTTAATTCCCATTCATTGATGTGGGAAAGCTATTCAATTCTCACTGGTGATGCCTCACGAACCTATGTCAAAGGTTTTCGGAAACATTCACATTGAATATAAATTGATCGATCAGAAAGGTCTTTCGAAAGGACCGTAATATAGGTTTGGTCATGGGCTTACACAAAGGGTATTTGCTTTGAAGCCAAAACAGAAATATACCATCAATATCTTCAGCGGGTTTACAAGTCAAGAACCTTGAAGATAAGACAAGATAGGATTACTTCCACTCCTTCTAGCGGTAGTATCTTTGTGAAATCTTTACATTAACTCAAACCATCCCAATCGGAAGAGACTTCGGAGAGGGTTGTAATGTCGGTTCGGATTAGGCTCAAAAGGCTTGAAATTTGATAGAAGGGGTTTGAAATAAGAATGATGATTATCTTGGCATCATTACCAAATCATTTAAATCTGACATCATTTGATTCTTGAAAACCAAATTGTCTCGAGAGTCTATTTTTCTTGCAATATAAGAGCTTTGCTCTTTCTAAGCATCTTTTGCAATGAGAATTTTGCTTTTATCATAAGCATATTGCTTTTTCTTGCTTTTGCTTTTGCTTTTGACTTTGATACATTTTTTCATGGGCATCGGCCTTGCTTTTACCAGGCACACTGCTTTTTCATGCCCCCTAATATTTATCTTTTGAGTTCTTTGGACTCTCGAGACACTTTATACATATTCACCAATTTTTCTAAATTTCCTTGGTAAATCATATGCATTGCCCCAATGTGGGGAGATAATCAACATTTTGGGTTTTGAAATGAACATGCTTAAGGCTCAATTTGGCTAAACAAAGGATAATTGTGTTTGGGGTAGAGGAAAAGAATGCTCTTCTTCACTTTGGGATGTTTCGAGCTTCCATAAAGATCCATTTGAAACTATCACAAGAAGGTTGATGCAAGTGAAAGCAATAAAATCTTTCTTAATCTTTTTGCTCCAAAAATAATCAACCATAACTTCTTATTTTGCCCCAATGTGGGGTGGTTCTTGACAGGGGTATTTTGAGAATTCTCCTTATTTGGCTCAAAGTGGCTAGCAAAGGATAACATGAGTGTTTAGGATAGAGAAATGAAATGCCTTTTATCATTTCAATCCATGTATTCAATGTGAACGAACCCTACGTCCTACGACATGGCTTTTTCGCTCAATTCTCTCAAAATGAGTGTAGGGACGTGTTTGATCAAAAGTTTGCCTTTTATCATCCTAGGCATTTCCATTCGGCATTTTTGAGAAATCCTCTTTTTGTTTTTCCAAAGGATCATCTGGTTAAATCTCCCGTCCGTGGGGAATTTTGATAAATCAAGACATTTGATTTTTGATTTGATTTGATTTTTGATTTTTTTTTGACTCCTCTGGGGATTTTTATTTCAAACTTGAAAAACCTTTTGGACAGAAAAGGTCCTCACAAATAGGATCTACTTCCTAAATTCTAGGGAGAAGATTGATTTGATGTAGCTACTTCCTCGGGCTTGACTCCTTGAGGTTTGGAATAGCTTCCCTGGGGAACAGTTGAGTACCTACAAAATGAACAAGTATGCAAAAATACCATGTATGCATGAGATGCATGATACAAATGTCCTAAAATGGCTTGGATTCAATCCAAAAGTAGCTCAAAGCTTTTTATTCAGGGAAAATATTTCTTGACAGCATCAGCATTCACAGGTTTTGGCAACTCTCGGCTATCCATTTCTATAAGAATCAATGCTCCACCAGGCAGCACTTTCTTGATGACATACGGTCCTTCATAATTGGGGGTGAACTTTCCACGATCTGGAATAATGGGTAAGACTTTCCTCAAAATCAGGTCATTGATCTCAAAATGTCTGGGTCGAACTTTACGGTTGAATGACTTAGCCACTCGCTTTTGGTAGCTTTATCCATAGCACAGGGCTTTTACCCTTTTTTCATCAATCATATTAAGCTGTTCAAATTTTTGTTGAATCCATTCTGCTTCGGAAAGCTTTATTTGCGAAAGTACCCTTAATGAAGGAATTTCCACTTCCACGGGTAAAACTGCTTCCATCCCATATACCAATGAGAATGGTGTTGCCCCAGTCGAGGTGCGAATGGAAGTTCGATAAGCCATTAATGCATAAGGCAACCGCTCGTGCCAATCTCGGTAATTTTCTGCCGTCTTGGACAGAATCTTCTTTATATTCTTGTTTGCCGCCTCAACAGCTCCATTCATTTGTGGGCGGTAAGGAGAAGAATTCAAGTAGCGAATGTGAAACTTATTGAATAACTCATCCACTACTTTGTTATTCAGGTTTGACCCATTATCCGTGATAATTGCTTCGGGAACCCCGTATCGAGCAATAATGTCTCGACGAATAAATTTTGCCACACTTCTCGCAGTGACATGAGCATAAGAATTGGCTTCGATCCATTTGGTGAAGTAATCAATGGCCACCAGAATGAAACGGTGTCCATTTGACGCCTTAGGATTGATTGGTCCGATAACGTCAATCCCCCACATTGAAAAAGGCCATGCCTCGGACATTTGATGTAATTCATTTGGGGGAGCATTGATTTTGTCCCCATAAATTTGACATTGATGACAACATCTAACATGTTGAATGCAGTCGGCTTCCATGGTTAACCAATAATAACCTAGCCTCATGATCTTCCTTGCTAGAAGATGGCCATTCATATGAGGACCACATTCTCCTTCATGTATCTCCTTCATTAATAAATTGGCCTTTTTGGTGTCTACGCACTTTAGCAGGACCGAATCGAAAGATCTCTTGTACAAAGCACCTCCACTAAGAAAGAATTTGGAAGCTAATTTAGTCAAGTATTTCTGATCCGTAGCTCGACTTCCTTGGGGGAATTTTCCTTCTCGAAGGTAATTCATGATGTCATAGTACCATGGTTGACCATCGAATTCTTCTTCTATAATCATGCAATATGCAGGCTCCTTTAAGACATCGATTTACAAAGGATCAATGTTCAAACCATCGGTGACTTGCAACATCGAGGATAACATTGCCAAAGCATCAGCAAATTGATTCTGAGATCTTGGCAAATAATCAAATGAGATCTCTTCGAATTCTTCCACCAAGTCTTTAATATACTCATGATAAGGAATCAGTTTCGAATCACGAGTTTGCCATTCACCTCCTGTTTGGAGAATGATAAGTGCGGAATCACCATAAACTTGTAGTCTCTTAACCTTCATATCGATGGCTAATTGGAGACCGAGGATGCAAGCTTCATATTCTGAAATGTTATTGGTACAAGGAAATACCAACTTTGCGGCTATTGGATAATGCTGACCCGATGGGGATATTAAGACTGCTCCAGTACCTGAACCGGAGAGATTAACGGCTCCATCAAAATACATGACTCACTTGTCTTGTGATACCAGATGGATTCTTTCATCAATTTCATCCCAGTAGTCTGATTTTAAGGGACTTTCAGCCAACATATCAGCTATGGCTCGCCCTTTGACGGACTTCTGAGACATGCTCTGGATATCAAACTCAGAGAGCAATATTTGCCATTTGGCAAGCCTTTCAACCAGTGCAGGCTTTTCCAAAAGATACTTGATTGGATCGTTTTCATTCACAAGTAGAATGCGATGGTGAAGAGTGTATTGCCGTAGTCTGTGTAGTACCCAAATTAAGGCTGCACATATTTTCTCAACTTTTGGGTATTGAGCTTCACCAGAAGTAAACTTTTTGCTGAGGTAGTAAATAGCACGTTCTATTCCATCCTCTGATCTCTTCTGCGCTAACATAGCTCCCAAAGACTCATCGTGAATGGTGAGATACAAAATCAAAGGTATACCTGAAACAGGCGGTACCAAAACTGGTGCTTCTGAAAGATATTGCTTCAATTGTTGAAAAGATTTCTGACAATCTTCGTTCAATTCAACTTTGGCATTCTTTTTCAACAGCTTGAAGAATGGTTTGGCTGTTTCTGATAACTGGGAAATGAATCTTGCAACATAATTCAATCTTCCCAACAAGCTTCGAACTTCCTTAACAGTAGAAGGAGGTTTTAAATCGCAAATAGCCTTCACCTTTGAGGGATCAATCTCGATGCCTTTGTTACTAACCATAAATCCAAGGAGCTTTCCAGACTTTGCCCCGAAAATGCACTTAGTGGGGTTAAGCCTTAGCTTGAACTTTCTAAGTCGATCAAAAAGTTTCTTCAAAACTTCAATATGGTCTTCACCTCTTCGCGATTTAGCGATCATGTCATCGACATAAACTTCAATCTCTTTATGCATCATATCCTGGAATAGTGTCACCATGGCTCTTTGGTAAGTTGCCCCCGCATTCTTCAAACCGAAGGGCATAACCTTGTAACAGAATGTTCCCCATGGGGTGATGAAAGATGTTTTAGTCTTATCTTCTTCCTTCATTCGAATTTGGTTGTAGCCAGAGAAGCCACCCATGAAAGAAAATAATTCGAATCCTGCGGTGCTGTCGACCAGGACGTCAATATGTGGTAATGGGAAGTCATCTTTGGGACTTGCTTTGTTCAAGTCGCGGTAATCAACACATACTCGAACTCGCCCATCTTTCTTCATGACTGGGACGATATTAGCAATCCAATCAGCATAATGAGTAACTTCAATGAAATCAACTTTTAACAGTTTCATGACTTCTTCCTCAATCTTCTTGGATAATTCTGGCTTCGTCCTCCTAAGCTTCTGCTTCTTAGGTGGAATGGCAGGATCAAGAGGCAGCGTGTGTTCTACAATATTGGGGTCCAGGCCCGGCATGTCAGCATAAGACCAAGCAAAGACATCCTGATACTCCTTCAATAGTTCAATCAGTCGATCAGCGTCTGTTTGAGAAAGACTTGCTCCAATTTTTGTTTCTTTGGGATTTTCAGAATCACCCAAATTTATAACAACAGTTCGTTCTTCCGTGGGAGGTTTGGATTCTTCATGTCGGATCCATTCTTTTTTAATAACCTGGGAATCTTCTTCATTTTCGAGATCAGAATAATCAGATTCGTATGAGTTTTTCGGACATGAATCCAAGCCATGCATATGACTATTATGGTTATGCAAAGTGTCATGCCTGAGATGCAACAAATAAAATGGTCAGTATATCAAAATAAGAAATGCAATGCATGAAGACGTGATGAAAACAACTTTTCGAATTCTGAATTTTCGAAAATTTCATAGGGAATTCGTCCTCATATCATTGGACATCCTTGTTCCAAAAAAACATATTTTGAAAACTATAGATCGTGCAAAAGTCCAGGCCTCAAAGCATCATCATAGGGCTGGTTTGGTATACTTTCGCACGTCTATTAACAAAACATGAGAATGCTTTTATTGATATGCAGTAAATGTCATATAATGTTTTGGATCCGAAGCTCGTGATCCGAATTATTACAATCATATGAACGAAACAATTGAAATGAACAAATGGAATTCCCTCGCAGGGGAGAATTAAATGGATTACAATTGAAAACAACTGAAAACAAAATAGAACATGGAAACATCCCTTACACAGCGGGATTGGTAGGTGGATCATCCTCGAAGCTCTCGGAAATGGCACCCACAGAACTCACTTCAAATAAGTCGACGATATCATAAATGTCTATTTCTTCATCTTGGAGGAACTTTGGCGGTCCAAGGAAGAAATCTTTCAACGGAGGAGGGAGTAAACGTCGGTAACTCTTTTCTTTGATATCCGGGCTTTTCTGATTACCTTGATCTTGTTGATCGCCTTGATAACCTAAGCCTTCTCGTTTCTTTCTCTTAGTCACCTCAATGGGTGTGAGAATGCCTTGGGACAGTTTTCCCAATCCTTTGCCGATAGTGAATCCATACTCGATCAACATTTTGCTAGATATAAGGGCCGCCTTTGAATAGTGGGGCTTTCTCACAACAGTGCCCGCAGGCACATGAGATACTGACACTAACTCAAACGAGTAGTAACTTGATTCTCCTTTTACTTCTGGCTCCACATAAGGGATTGCAGTATTGTTGAAGGTTTCGGTATCTTTCTCGCAATGGACAGTTATAATCTTGCCACATGCGACAAAGCGAATCATCTGATGTAGGCTCGAGGGTATAACACCCGCAGCATGAATCCAAGGTCGTCCCAGCAACAAACTGAAGTTACTTGGGATATCAAGCACTTGAAATTTCTGAGCGAACATAACTGGACCAATCATCAGTTGTAAGTCAATTTCTCCAAGAGCTTCCTTTTTCATGCCATCAAAGGCCCTGACTGGAGTTTTAGAAGGACGAACATTATCCATACTCATACCTAGACGACGTAAAGTTGATAACGGACAGATATTGAGAGCTGAACCATTATCAATAAGTACTCTTGATATCCTTGTATCAAAGTGTTGAACAGAGATGTATAATGCTTTAGAGTGTGCTCGCCCTTCCGGCGGCAAATCCTTTTCGGAAAAAGAAATTTGATCCTTAAGAAGGATAACACCTACAAACTCTTCCAACTGTACCTCTCCAATTGTCTCGGGTACATGTACTTCATTAAGAACTTTTAAAAGAGCATTCCTATGTTTCTCAGAAGACTTGAATAGTTCAAGTAATGAGATTTGAGCCGGCATTTTCCTTAACTGCTCGATCACTTCTGCTTCACTCGTTTTGAGAGTTTTGAGAAGTTGTTCTACTTCTTCTTCGGTTACAGCTTTTTTCTCGACACCTTCACGAGATGGAAAATATCGGCCTGACCGAGTAACAGCGTCTATCTCATTAGATTCATAATTCCATGGAACTGTCTTGGAATCATAAACAAGAGGTATTCTTGCTTTCAAATTCTCATTCTTCTTCGGTGGAAGCTCGATCACAACAGGCCCAATATCTTCATTAGAGATCTCTATATTTCCGAAGCCATCAGCCATTAGATCTATAACTACAGGTTCCACAACATGCGCTTGGATTTCACAAGTAGCATTCAATTCAATCACAACGGGATCAATCACGGCTACCATGCCATCATCTTCAAATTCGGACCCCTATCCACTCGGGACGATAGTCTTAGGGTCGATAAAAGCGCTTGGAGGAGGAGAGTATTTTACCATGAAATCGTATTTTCCACTTGGCTGCCCGAGAGTGTCAATAATTTCGCCCTTTTCAATCGCTTTCCTAATAAACTCCCGATCCCAGTGGGAGGTATGGCATTCAAATTCCGAATCAGCATTGGAAAGAACTTCTCTATTATCTTCGTCATCGCTTCATCCAGTCAGAACAATGTCTTTCAAATCAATAAAGAAACTTGGCGGAGGCGAACATTTGACGAAAATGTCATACTTACTACTTGGTTGCCTTAGAGTATCATCCACTTCATCACGCTCACGAGCGGTCGTTACAAATTCGTGATCCCAATGAGTCCTTCTAGCACCAAGATCAGAATCTGTGTCAGAAACATACTCCTTGTCTTCATTGGTGGGTACAGATTCAAAGACTTTAGATGTGTAATCCATGCTTTCATCATCCATGCCTCCCCATCCATCGGGAACGATATCCCTTGGGTCGACGAAGAAACTTGGAGGTGGCGTGTATTTGACTATGAAGTCATATTTACCACTCGGCTGTCCGAGGGTATCAACAATTTCACCTTTTTCGATAGCCTTCTTCATAAATTCACGATCTCGACAGGCATTCTTACTCTCACATTCCAAATCACTATCGGAATATGTGTCAATCCAAGGTTCATCAACATCTGGCTCGTATCCATCATCTTTTGACTTAGAGCATGAGGCTTCACTTGCGAACTTGAATGAGAATTTCTCGGACGACAAATCAATTACAGCGGTCTCGATGGACCCTTCGGGTTTCCTTCCTTGAAGAGGCTGAATTATGCCTAAAGCAGCCATTTTGGCTAAGCAATACATTTTCTCCTCCCGGGATACATTTCCTTCTTTCGGTTGATCTCTAGCTATAGTCAATAGCTCTTCCAACTTCGACACATCAAACAAGAAAGATTTCTCATTCTCATCTCCAAATATCACATTAACGGCTTCGGTATGATTAGGGAGCGGATTTTGTTGAACATTCGGCGTGGCATCTTTAAACGACAAGATCTTCTTATCCAACAGGTTCTGAATCTTAACCTTGAGAGTGTAACAGTTGTTCACATCATGGCCCTTCTCACCCATGTGATATACGCAAGATTTTGCCAAATCAAACCCAGCAAACTTTGGTGGGTTGTCTCTCGGGATTTCTTTTGCTACGAGTCTTTGTTCAATCAACATCGGCAGCAACTGAGACATAGGTCTTGGTAACGGAGTGAATTGTCTTTGTGGAGCTTTTCTCTTTCTGTCAAAATTTCGGGAAGAACCCCCTGTTTCCACAACGGACCTTTGAACTGGCGTGTTTAATGGCTTTTAAGCATTAGGATTTTGAATATAGGTAACCTCCACCGTTGGCTCCTTATCCTTCTTTAAGGTAAATCTACGAGTCGTCATCTCGAACAATCGACCCTCTCGCATGATTCCTTCAATACGTTCTCCCAATTCAACCATTGCAGGAAAATTGATGCAAGTGTTATTGAACATCTTATCAAAGAATTCTCGAGGTAAAGCTCGAAGAAACAACTGCATGATCTCTTTCTCGGACAACGGAGGTCTGATTTGAGACGCCATAGTTCTCCACCTTTGGGCATATGCTCTAAAAGTTTCATTTCTCCTTTTGTCAACCCGGACCAGCTCTTCACGGATTGGAGCAATTTCGGTATTAAACTTGTATTGTTGGAGGAATTCATCCGCAAGATCTTCCCAGGTGCAAATTTTCTCCAAATCCAACTCGATGAACCACGTTAAGGCGGAATCTGCCAAACTATCTTGAAAATTGTTGATCAATAGCGGGGTGTTATCGGAATAACGAGCCATCTTGCTCAAATAATATTTCAAGTGGGTTTTAGGGCACCCAGTTTCATCGTACTTCCTTGAAAATTCGGGCTCCTTGTAAAAATCAGGGACTTTCACCTTATCAAAGAATTCTCGAGGTAAAGCTCGAAGAAACAACTGCATGATCTCTTTCTCGGACAACGGAGGTCTGATTTGACACGCCATAGTTCTCCACCTTTGGGCATATGCTCTAAAAGTTTCATTTCTCCTTTTGTCAACCCGGACCAGCTCTTCACGGGTTGGAGCAATTTCGGTATTAAACTTGTATTGTTGGAGGAATTCATCCGCAAGATCTTCCTAGGTGCAAATTTTCTCCAAATCCAACTCGATGAACCACGTTAAGGCGGAATCTGCCAAACTATCTTGAAAATTGTTGATCAACAGCGGGGTGTTATCGGAATAACGAGCCATCTTGCTCAAATAATATTTCAAGTGGGTTTTAGGGCACCCAGTTCCATCATACTTCCTTGAAAATTCGGGCTCCTTGTAAAAATCAGGGACTTTCACCTTTGTAAAAGGCGACAACTTATCAAAGCCTTGGAGTTGGTAACCTTGCAACATGCACATGCGTTCCTCCAATTTTGCAAGACGTCTCGCATTCTCTTCATCCATATGAGTCATAGGCGAATCCTTAGGTGGAGCTTCCAAATCAATGAGGGTGGGAATGGCATTAACGGGGACCTCCTCAACAGGTCCTTTGTCAACAGGATCTATCACCGGCGCATTAGTGGGCGCATTAGGAGTAGAAGCCGCAGCAGCAGGAGCCACAGGCGTGAAGTTCTTTACTTGATTTGCAAGATCAGTTAAGAGCGCCATCATTTGCGCCATTTGATTCTCGATGGTAATAACTCGAGTACGAGTGTCGTCGTTCTCCATCCTTACTTGGCGACGGGTGCGTATAATAAAGCGCGTCTCAGCCGTACTTTAGTACCTTCTGTAAAAAACAGAAATCAAATTAGTATACGAAAAATGAATTAAGACGAAAATATAAAACCCTTCAATTTTATATTTTCTTTAGATGAAATAGAGATAAGAAATATTCTCATGATCCCAATATCACGTGAATAATCTCTTATCATAATTTCTTCACAAGAAATTATACAATTAAAGGGGTAACACGTGGTGATTAATCAAGATGCCCCATCTATATTCCATTGGAATCTCAAAAACAAAATTCGTGAAACACAATCCCTATAGATCAATCTAAAGACAAGAAGAGAATCCTATTACATCATTACTAAAATGAGTAAAAAGGAAACCCTATACATCAAATCTATAAAAGGAAAATTACATGAAAGGAGATTTCCTCATGGAATATAGCCAAGATCCTAATGAATCTTCTTTAGATGCGAGGCGAATTCGTTTGTTTTCTTGGGTCAAACGTTCAACCTCGACTAAAGCTTCATTCTTTTCCTTAAGAGCTCTTGCGGCTATAGCTTGCTGTTGAGTTGGCTTCTCGGGGACATTAGGGAGATCCACTTTAAGCTCGGGCTCGAGACGACGGTGTATGTACTCCGGCAATGCGTGATGTATCTTCATTTCCCCTTCCAATTCCGACTCGTCGGTAATGAGAATTGGCTCCGGGCGGCATTTGTACCACATATCAATGATGGACTTGATCATTTCCTTCAAATCCGCCATTTGGTTCTTTTGGATGACATCTTTGCAATAGTCAAAATGATATAACCCCAGCTTGAGGAATGGTGGAATCTTTTGAAGCGCGCGATATTGACGGATCACCCTAAAAGGGTAATATGACGTAGACCCCGTAAGACCCAAGAGTGGGATTGGGTTGTCGGATCCGTTATTAAGGCACACCTCGGGATTTCCAAGCCAACGAACATGCCATTGGATTTGATTTGGAACAAGGTTCTTGAAAAAACTAAACCAAGTTGAGAATGACCAAAAGGGAAAGATTTTTTCTTTTTCTCGGAAGAGCAAGATAGGATGACAATCTTTGGACACATCTATGATTTTCAAGCTCAAACCAAAATCTTTGAGGTAAGAGACCAACCAAATTTGGAGTAAACCTATTGGGGCTCTAAAGATACCATTTTTGTTTTGTTTGAACCTATTGAGTGATACGAAGGTCTCGCCTAAGATCATATTGGAGAATCTTTTGAACATACACACTTGATTGACAATGTGAACTACTAAAGGATCCATGGTCTTTTTGGTGAATGGAAAAACCACAAAACCAAAAAAGGCTAAGAGAAAAACTCGAGAAATTTGATTACCCGACTCTTTTGACAAGCTAGAAAAATATCGTTCTAGGAATGTGAAAGAGAGTGCATTGGAATTTACTCTAAGACCTCCTTTGATTTGGAGAATGTCGATTCCTAAGAATTGGCTCAAAAGAGTTATAGGATCTATATCTATCGGAGGACTAACTAGATCAAAAGACTCGACTCTACCAATGGCAATATCGTACTCCTCAATTGTAGGGGTCAACTCATTTCGACCAAATACAAAAGTGGATGTCTTTGAGTTCCAAAAATGGGATAATACTTTGATCATAGCAACTCGAGGCTCGATGTATAAAAGTGCGGGAAGATATCCGATCCTCTTTTCCACGTAGTCTTTATGCTTTGACTCGAGACTTTCCCACATGGTCACGAGAGCTCTTGGTACGGGGATGATTCGAATCTCCGACATATCCATTTTGACTAATCCTAATTTGGGGCATCGAGATTAATCACCACGCATTATAGAAAAGAATATAACGTGGAATTGAAATGGCGTAATTGAAATTGTAGAACGATACAATCAACCTTACCACGAAGAGAAAATGGCAAACACATCGACACATCGCATGAGGACATGTGAGTTTTGACATCTAAGGGTAGGATTCTAAAGGTTTAAGGTCCCCATCTTAATTAAATAAGAAGAGTTTACCCACCGCTACTAACGTCGGCCGGTGCACTTCTTACTAATCAAGATGAGCGGTATTGAAGAATGGATTACCACATGGATTCACATGCGGATTCCACTCTTAATACCTCCTAAAGGTGACCTAAAGCGATCCGGGGTTTTAGACCGCGGGACGTGGGTGCATTGTGTCGTGCTAAAGCAAGAAAACATGCATTTAAATCTAAAGCAAACAACACTTCAATATAATCTCATACATTCGACATTCACCCGAACGCCACCTACAAAACAAAGGGTTTGCATTCACTCCTCCCCTTATGGCTCCCACCTATAAGACCATTTAACACATGGTTAGTGAACTAACCTCATTTTCCACGCGACTTTGACATACAGTCGATGCTACAAAATGTAGACAAGTGAGATAACAACCAACAAGTTTATTACGGCTTTAATCCACTTAGGTTTATAACCTAGTCCCCAGCGGAGTCGCCAAGCCTGTCGCGACCTACCCCTCGAGATGCCGAACTCGAACGAGGCGGGTTTAGAGATAATTATTCATGAGACGGTTCATATGGCACCTCATAAAAAATGATTTTACTGAAGTGTAAATCTTTTGTTTAGCCATATGACCCATTGATCATGAACGTGGATTTTCCCTAAATCCATATCTCGCGTGACAGCGGATCGATTTTATTTTTTTAGGAGTCGCCACTAGCCTAGGTCGGGGGTCGGCTAGAATACCCAATCGAAACGCGGGAATTTCGTTTCGGTTTCTACGAAAACCAGAGATCGAAGGTTCGGGGACTAGCTTACGTTAATATTTCTATTAACGCCCTTTCGGTACCGCTAAACTTAACATGGTTGTTATGTAAGTTGTCATGCATTTTCCATTTTCATGCCAAAGTCTTAGTCCACTATGTGATCATGCATCTTGTTTTTGTATTTTCATTTAAGATTCTAAACTAATCCTATCTTAGTCTAGAAAAAAGAAAGAAACAATCAATTGTATTTGAAGGACATTTCGTAAAGTAAACACTCGAAGTATTGAAAAGAAGAGCTAATTCTAAGTGCGAGAAATTAAAAAGTAAAAACCCGCAACTCGTCGGGCGTTTATTACAACACAAATTGAAAACCCGAGAAATGATCAGGGATGAATGAATTGAAACCGGATTGGACATCGGTCTAACACCATCAAATGAGTACAAATCAAGGCCGGATTGGACATCGGTCAATCACCTTGGCTTTTCCAATTTTCGGATTATTCTTCCTTGGACCGCCTCTCGGGTGTCGATGTTTACATCCATAACATTCATTCATAACAAACGACATATGAAAGAACAATGGTGCAAGCAATTCACTAATTAAGCACGGGCCTCGGGATCGGCCTTTGTTTTTCATGCGTTTCGATTTATCACCCACCTAATCACCTAACATTATTTGATTAATGGTTAATGATGATGGGCTACCATTTGCATTCACAAAACAGCAACTCATATCAATTAACCCCTAAAGTCGGGTTCTAATGACCATGAATGGGCTACCCGCCGAACATGCACCGGGCCTAACATTCATCTAATAAACACATGCATAAAATGAGCATGCATTCAAGCCCATGGGCCTTGTTTCGAAGCCAATCAAACAATGAGAAGTGGGCTTTATAAAAAAGACCACTTATTCAATTAATGTCTAATTCGGATTGATTCTGTTCGGCTGTGATTAACTACCCTAATGACGTCTAAATGAAGTGGTTCAGGTGTCATTAGAAAGCTTATGACATGAGGATCAAAAGTCAAGAAGACCATTTTTTTCTAAATCCTAGCCAATTTTCCCGAAAATATCCAATTTAATCTCAGTGACAGGCTGGACTCAGTTCAGTTATGAATTTCAAAATAATGGCGGGAAAAATAACAAACATTATCAAAACTACGTGAAAATTTTTGTACGGTTAGGATTCCCCATGTACAACAACTTTCATGTTTTGAGTTTTTGCTAAAAAGCCCTCCAGATTTTTATAAAATTCAATTTTCGCGAAGGACTCAACTGCAAATGGAATTTTAACCCGGGAAGACCTTTCATGAAATTTTGATCAAATTGGCCCTCCAAAAATTGCTATTAGGTCCTCAAAATTCCTAGTTGACATAATGAGACCCCAATGAGCAACTTTGTAATTTTGATTTTTTGCAAAAAATGACTCTAACTTTATCAAATTCGGAGAAACATCTTTTGAACTTCAAAGGAATGAAAATCAGATCTGGACACAGATACTGATCAAGTCGTGACAATTCCTTTTGAAAATTCAAATGATCTCCGATTTTGATGAAATTAGTATCAATAGAAAGATCTTGATCTCAGGAAGAACTTTCGTGAAGAAAATTATTTCATATATCGAACACACGAATTAATGAAAATCGAAGAACACACGAAGGTCGACTGAAACCAGCATGTCACCAGATTTATATGTATATGACGTGACAGATCGTACTAAGCTAACATACTCAGAATTTTATGAAAATTTTATGATGAACAGATCAAGATGTGCTCTACAACTTTCATGAAGGAAGTTTTTCCAGAACATGATCGTAAAAAATCATAAAATTCATCAAATAACACAACGTCAATCAGGAAATCATCATAACAGACTTGAGCAACATATTCCAGATTCTGATCCTAACTTCTAAAAGTGTTTTGACATAGCAAATCAAGTCCGATCGAGGCATATGATATATCAAATCGAAGCTTAAGACGAGCTCTACGACTCTCTAGTTTATCACTTCGCCAGATTTCGACAGTAACAAGCTCAAATCAGCATCTCAAACCAACAGGTTTCAATGAACACGAATTTACAGAATCATGTTCAAGTGTTCTTACCTTGTTTCACAATGCTCCAATGCTCAATCGAGCGATCCGGCCTCCGTATTCAGATCAGAAATGACACGGAGAAACCTCGGAAAGCTCGGCCAACCTATGACAATAGAGTATATGGAATGTCGTGAGAATAGATTCGTTTTGTCACGAATAGACTAATCAGCGAAAAATTAAGCTAAGGATGCGATTCGGTGGCCGTTCGATGCGAGGCCGGCCACCACAGCGACGTGAGAACGCCGAGGAATGTAGTCGGATGTTCTGGATCGCCGGAGGAGGTCGCCGGAGGGCCGGTTCAGCCGGTTGAACCGGCTGATCAAGTCACCGGCGATATTGCCGGTGATACTGCCGAGAGAAAAAAACCGCCGGAGGGAGGTGCTCCGGCCACCAGCGATGGTGGCTGGACTTGCGACTGGCCTTGGGCCACCGTAGGGGACGCCGGTGGGGCAGCAGCTCGCCGGAAAGTGGCCGGCAAGAGGCTGGAACAGCTGCTGCCGAGAGAGAGCTTGAGAGAGAGAGATGATCGTGAGAGAGAGGGAGAGAGAGAGAGAGAGAGGAGAGAGAGAAACCAGATCTGAAAATGAAACCCCCTCTAATTTTTGGAGGGAAAAATACTATATACCTCCCCCAACTTTGAATTTTAGCCCTTAGATTAATCCAATGGTCCAAAATGCATCCTTAATGATTAAGAATATTCCTTAAAGGCTACGGACTGGTGACATGGCATTATGAATGGACATGATTAATTCTAAATGAATGGCCATGATTGATTTGCTTATCCCCTAATTAATTTGCTTAATTCTTGAAGAAGGGCATTTTTGTCATTTCTCTTAGGGGCATTTGTTGTAATTCTCAATTAAGGGCATTTTTGTCATTTTCGTGCTCAAGAGGATGTGACCGACCTTGGTTGGTCCGAATGGATTATCGATCATCAAAATTTTCGACCGAAAAATGGCTGGTTTGATCGGATTAGGTCAATTTGAATCAAACCGGTTTGAGTCGGTTAGCCCTAAATTTGGGTAATTGTATGACCGAGCTAGACTAACAAATTTAATTGAAGTCTAATTAACCAAATTGAGTCTCAATTGATCAAATTGAATATTAGTCTAGCGTGGGTCAAGTTGAATTGCACTAATTAGACCAATTACTCTTAGACTTTTTTATCATCGGATCACTAAATTGATCAAATTGACTCAAATTCATGTGAATCTTCCAAAATTGATTTTGAATTTGGATTTCATATAAGAAATTGAGCTCATTCGTGCCTCAATTGCGCACATCATGAAGAATCGATCAAAATCACTGATTAGGGCTAAAATTGGGTGTTTTTATGTTTGGCTTGAAATCACAAAATTGGTTCAAAAATTGGATATAAGATGACCTCTAGATCAAATGTCGTGAAGGAAATTAACCTAAAAAATGACTAGAAATGAAGTAATTTCATTTTTGGTCGATTTGAATCAAATTCCGCCAATTGGGAAAAAGTTGATTCTAAATCGATTTTTGTAAAATTTCAAATGCCAAAGGTAAATTGAATGTAAAATAAGATGATTTGTTGGATTTTTGAATTTTTCAATTTTTTGGTCAAAGGTTTGACCAAAAGTCAAACCCTAGTTGACTTTTCACTAGGAGCTTGATTTTATGATCAAATCTTTGAATTTTTCTGAAATTTCCACTTCTAAAGTAAAATTGGACTTGAAAGAAATCTTTTTATGCGAAAATCCCCAATTTGATCTGGGGTTGACTTTTGGTCAAAGGGTTGACCAAAAAGTCAACGCAAAGATCAACCATTTGACTTTTCGGGTTTTTACATGAAATGAATAGAAAATCTCTCACAAAAGCTAAACCAACAGACGGAATTAAAAAACGACACTTTTTGCTCAAGAAACGGGCTCCGTCGCGATCGGAAACCATAATCTCGAATTTTTTATTTTTTATTTTTTTAATGACGCATCGGCTAAAAATTAGGTGTCAACACCCGCGTGCTGAATTATGAAAAAATAGACGTAGAGGACAGAGTGTTGTACGTGAAAAGCCCAGTAAGGATCGAGGACAAAGCAGAACGAGTATTGCGGAACAAGATAATTCCGATGGTCAAAGTAATCTGGAAGCAACATGGAACCGAAGGTGCAACATGGGAAAGCGAGGAGTTGATGCGACACCAATACCCCCATTTGTTTGAGTAATTAGGTTGGATTGTAAATTTCGAAAACGAAATTTTTGTAAAGGGGAAAGAGTTGTGACATTCCGAATTTCGATCCATTTTGGGATTTATAAAACGGGTATTTTGTCAGTACGCTTATAATAAAATCTCGGCCCAAACTGATCACTCCTGGGTTATTCTTTTTAAATTAGAGATTTCATTATAATCGCACTCGATCAAATTTGGCCGTTATTTAGAGCCCGAATTTTGGTGTCGAAATTTTCGAAGTTCTAGGACGAATTAAATTGGACGGTGTCGATATTATTATGGCCTGCATCGAGATTGCTAGGAATAGTGGAAGAGTGAAATTTTGGACCGGATGTAGATTTTGACTAGTAGACCTCCCTCTGAGTTTATTTTAATTAGTGTAGTTGGGGATTTTTGTGGGCCGTTAGATCCTTTTCGGATTCGAATCGTGACCGTTGGATCGCACTTGAGGACAAAAATTGACTTTTTCCCTCTCTCTCTCTCTCTCCTCTGCCACGCCCACAGTGCGCACACATCTCCCCTTGCACCTGTCCTCTCTCTCTCTCTTTCCCCCCATGCAACATCCCCTCGCGTACGTTTTCCCCCCTGACCATGCAAACCTACCCTCCTCCTTCTCTCTCTTCCTTTCTTTCTTTTCTTTTTTCTTTCTTCCTCTTCTCTCCTTCTTCTTCCTTTCTTCTTCCTTTCTTCTTGATTCATCCGACTGCTCTGGTTTCCTGCTTGCTGCTCGCCGCCTGAGCTCGTCGTTGCCGACTGTCCCTTGCCGTCCACCTCGCATCGCCATCGCCCGGATCGAGCAGTGCCGCCACTATCGCCCATGACCGCCTGTCGCTAGCATGCCCGCTCGACACACGAATAGCAGCTCGCCGCTACATTCATCGCAGCCAACCTCCGCCAAGCAGCCGGCCAGCTTGTTTGACCTTGCCCCGCTGCCCGCAACACCGCCGTGTCGCCTCCGGTCGCCGCGTGACCTCCTCTTAGCCCCAGCTATCCCTCTCTCGCCACCACCACCCCAACTTCCCCGACCTCTTCCTATTTTGGCCGAGCTCATCGCCAAGCTCATCGCTGTCGCACACCGCCATTCCAGCTGCCATTGCTACTCCGTCCACCACCAACCACCGTTGTGCTCGCCGTCTTGGTTGCCCATCTCCGCTGTCGCTGTCGTCATTATCCCTGCTGCCCGACGACGTTGCTACCCCCTGTTCTGGCCAAGCTAGCTCGCCGCCGCGTCGTCATCGCCTCTGCTCATCGACGCCACCAACCGGCTAGCCAGCCCAGGCCGCTGCCCAGCCATGGCAGAACAGCCAGGCCACTGTCCAGTCGTGGCTAGACAGTCTAGACCGTTGCCCAACCGCTGCCCTTACCGTGGCCGAGTGTCCCAGGCCGTGGCCAAGTCGCTTGGGCCGTGTACCGAGCCGTGGCCGAGCCCCGCGCCTGTCACGCCCTCGCCCGTGCCGAGCCTGTTACTGTTCACCCAAGCAATTTCGGGCCCTAGCCAGTTTTTCCCTGGCCAAACTTAGATAAGTGACTTCATAATCCCTATTTAGAATAATGGGTATTTTTAGACTTGTTTAGGGTGTGATTAGTATCGGTTTAGTGATTAAACTTGGGTTAGGACCAATTTATGAATGTGGTTAATTGGTAAATTAAATTGTGGTGATTATGTGACATGTTTAGTGGTTAATTTATGTGGGTGCAATGACCGGATTGTCGTGGCATGTGTGGGTGAAATTGACGTTTGATTGGGTCGACTTGAGTGTCGGATTGGTGGGCTAGTGTGATGAGTTTGTGATGTGAATTGGATTCGTACAACGTGTTGAATGGAAAATTGTGATGTGGTGACCATGCATTGAATTTGAATAGTATGACTTGTGAAAATGGCGAATTGTGTTGTGGTGCATGTGAGAACGGACTTAAGACGTGTTGATAGTGGTCCGTGAAAGGAAAGTTTGACCTGGGACGTGTTGACGGCAGTCATTGAAAATTGATTGAATTGTGTGGCATGTGTACCTGTAAGAACGGACTCGACACGTATTAATAGTGGTCCGTAGAATGAAAGTTAACGGACTTAAGACGTGTTAATGGTGGTCCATTGAAGGAAAGTTCGACCTGAGACGTGTTTACGCAGGTCATTGGAAAGACAGAAATGTCCTGAGGCGTGGTTATGCGGGACTAAGCCCGGATTGATCGGAGGGCTGACCTGAGGCATGTTTACGCGGTTCGTGAGAAGGTATGAAATGTCCTGTGAGAGACGGAGCCCGGATTGATCGGAGGGCTGACCTGTGGGGTGTTGACCTGGGTCGTAGAAAGTTGCTCGACCACGTATGCGAATTGAGTGTGATTGAATATGCGTGGTTATGGCGTTGAGTGGTGATGTTATGTTCCTGGATTATTATTACATTATAGTGTTTGACTAATATACAGAGTGGACGTGTGGATTGAGACGAGGTAAGTGCGTGTATGTGAATTCTATACGTTACTGGTTAGATTGAATGTAAGACTTGTCTGGGTACGCATTGGCCTATGTGAGATTTAGGGTGTTGCTTATTGAGACTAGTTCTCATGGTTATTATATAGCCATTTCAGACCCTCAACCCCGACCATGAATGGTCCATCACAACGTTTTGGGATCCCGAGGAAGAGCCAATGGAGCAAGACCCGAAGAGGAGCCCTTGGAGTTGGTGGACTCTTTTTGTATAGCTAGGCTAGCCTACCTGACCACTTGTCCCTTTTGATGATGGTGGTGGATCTTAACGCTAGGAGCCTAACGCCTGAATTGTATGACCGAATGTTATAAGTGACGGTCTTCTATTGTCATGATATTATTGATTTGGGTTATTGTTGCCCCTCTGTCATATTTCATTATCTGGGTTGTTTTAAATTCGCTTCTGCTTACATACTCGTGTGAGTGTTTCTATCACGCCCCGAACCCTTCGAGCGCGCGATCATCCCTTCGTGGTCGTAATGTATGCGACATCCCAGGACTTGTCGCCGACCCAATCAAAACACTAACGAGCAACGCATGCGGAAGCAACCTCGAACTCTCCGTACAACATATAAACAACGGGATAGTAGAGAGAAAAATAATACACATCAACAATGCACTTTTATAAACATAGTATCAATTACAACACATACATTTGCAAGCCTTCTACGAGGCCACTATCTACGAACCACGCGCAACAAAAAAGATCGGGTGGTTGGTAAGCTTAACTCCTCTACAAAAAGGGGCACTCAAAAGACGGGGTAACTCGACCTATCCTCAATCCCCATAGTATCTTGGCAGCGTCTCCGGATCAATCACGGTCGCGGGTCTGAAATGGTTTAATTATACAACCATGAAAACACTTCTCAATAAGCAACTACCTAAGCCTCGCTTAGGCCAAAGCGTACCTTTGAACAATTCTAAACATGCAATACCGACATCCAACATGTCATAACAATCACAGACGCTCTTACCTCACCTTGACACATACACAAGCCTTGCACGTTAGAATATCGCCATAACATGGTCAATTGCTCATCAAGCTTGTACAATGCAATTCAAGGTATAATCATGCATAACACGGTTAATAACCCAAACGTGCTCAACATTAAATTCAATCATGGCATTCTCCAATGCATAGCACACGTTTATAAATGTCCAGATTATTAACGCCCCTCGGGCCACCGAGCTCTCGCCGATCTTCTGGCATAACCAGGCATTGTCCCGCTACGTCGGCGTCGGCGACGGCAACGTTGGTGATCGTCTGGGATCAAACACCCCTGGCAAGCCGGGTACTAGATGGCAACATTGGGGATCGAACACCCCCCGGCAAGCCGGATACCCAACGGCATTCCACTAAAGATCATCGATCCGGCCTCTACTGTGATCGGCATCGTCTGGGATTGAACACCCCCAGCAATCCCGGGTACCAGACAGCATCCGAACTCCCGCTGGCATCGTCTAAAACTCCTGCCTAGACGGAACTTGTCGTGACCATGCACACACCTCAGCAATCATTATCAATTCTTATCTTTGTAAATTAGCCCATTGTCAACTAAATCCGTCAAACGCCATGATAACATCGAATAGTCCCCGAGAGAGAAAATGGAATTGTACACATTCAGGCTATTCTGGGCAGTTTGCACAACAACAGAAATCTCTTTGAAATAAATAGTAATTCAACTCCAAAATTCTGAAATTTGGATATGTTGTACAAACATCTTGATGAACATTTTTCATGAAGAACACAAAATCCAATTCTATTTAGAACCACCTTTTTTTGTTATCCAAAGTTGGACATAAAACATTTCATTCGGACTGGCCATCCGGCTTCCAAAATGCATTTCAAGTAGTAACCAAATCTCCTTAGAACGATTTGAAATTTTTATATGTCATAGCCACAAATGTTTCCAATAAGTTTTGTGAGGAAGTATTTTGAAAATAGGTCTAGAAAAATTTATAAAAATTCGAACAGACCCGAAGGTCAGAGGAATAGTGTTTCCGACAAACTTATTTCGGTCCAAAGATGGACTTCCGAATGGCCTCAAATGACTTCCAAAAATTCCGAAATTAAATTATATTATACTTTAAGATGTTAGGAGAAACTTTCATGAGGAACACTTCTCCAAATTCGGCCTACAACAGTCACAGTAAAAATAGCAAAAACTAGCAATGCAGCAGCAACCTTACCAAAAATCAACCAACAAGCACCACCAAGCAAACCAAGCACAACCAGCCACTAAACCAACTATCCACAACCCTTAAACCATCCCTAACATGTCCATTAGTCACCCCTTAGCCTAATCAAGGGTTAGGAAGCCACTTACTAAGAGCCTAAGCAAGAAAAACTAAGCGAAAGGGCAGCAGCAACCTCGCCAGTGCAGCAGTGACGGACGGCGGTGAGCAGTCACCGGATAGCTGAGGCGGTTGGCCGATGGAGGCAGACAAAGCTGCTAGTCGGGCGTGCAGCAAGAAGAAGCAAGAACCAGTGAGGAAAATGCAGCAAAACAGAAGGAGCGAAGCATAGGAAAAGAAGAAGAAAAGGGTGAAGTTGGTGGGGGGTTCATTAGCTAACGTGGGGGGAAAAATCAGTAGCACGGGAGAGTCAATGATGATGGCTGGTGGAGTTGGTGGGACTGGTCATCAATGTTATGGGTAGTAGCAGCAGCAAAGGCGTGAGCAGCAGTCAACCAGAAGCAGAAGCAATTAGCAATGCAGAAGAAAGCAGAAGTCAGCAACGACAGAAACAGCAGGGAGGGATGCAACACATGAAGGTCAGCAAACGTGGGGTGTTCTGCGGGAAAGGGAGAGAGGAGAGAGAGAGAGAGAGAGAGAGAGAGAGAGAGAGAGAGAGAGAGAGAGAGAGAGAGAGAGAGAGAGTCAACGGTAATTATCGCGATTCAACGGTCCACATTTGAACCCGAAAATAATCTAACGGCTCACTAAAAATTCTAATTATAAACTAAGGAAAAACCAATGGATGCTAAATAAAATAAACTCAGAGGGAGGTCTACCGGTCAAAATCCGCACCCAATCCAAATTTTCACTTTCCAACTAATCTAGGCAAACTCGAGGCTGACCACAATAATAACGACACCGTCCAATTTAATTTGTCACGAAACTCTGAAAATTCGACACCAAAGTTTGAGCTCTAAATAACAGCTAAATTCGATCGAATACGATTCTAGCGAAATCTCAATTTTAAAAATAATAACCGAGAGTGATCAGTTCCCGGGCGAGATTTTACTATAAGCACGCTGACGAATTACACGATTTATAAATCCCAAAAATTGGTCGAAATTCGGAATGTCATAGTTTCTTTTGGGTCGGCAAGACGTCCTAGGACGTCGCGTTCAATACAAACCAATAAAGGGGTGTCGCGAGCCCGTTGGGGTTCGGAGCGTAACAGCTGATGCCGTATCAGAATTCGAGTCGGAGACATTGATCTTCTCCGGTTCTTCATCGTGTTTCGCTTTAAGGAATATTCCAGCGATATAGCTTGATCTTCTGGAACCCTTTGTTCGTTTCTTCAATTCAGAGGTGGATTTGGGTGCCATTGCAAAGATTTAGAGGTTCGAAAGAGAAAGGTGGAATTTTTACGGTTTGAGAGATTTGAGAGAAGAAGTTTGTGCGTTTGTGAGAGTCAAGAAGAGCGAAAAGGTTCTGAACGAAGGATTGCAACGATTCGGCTTCTTAAGAGAGCGAAAAGGTTCTTTTGGAAATTGTCAATTGACAGTTAAAGGAAATTTCGAAAATTATATTCCGAAAATTTTGAAACTCTAATTTCCAAACGGCATCAATCAATACAATCTATTTCAAGCAAACATACCAATCAAATATGTATCATTCAAATATATAAGAGATACTTACCATTATGTAATGGGATGTCTTACGCGCCAAGACTATACATGGTGCAATGTGAGTTTATGCTGCACAACTCAACAAAACGGGTTAATAATATTTAGTTTATCTCTAATATGTTTGAAACTTTTCTTTTCTAGAGGTTTAGTAAAAATATCAACTGATTGCTGTTTAGTATCTATGAATTGAACATTAATATCTCCTTTTAGAACATGATCAAGAATAAAATGATGCTTAATATCGATATGCTTAGCTCTTGAATGCGGAATAGGATTCTTGGTTAGATTGATGGCGCTGGTGTTGTCACACTTGATTTTCATAGTTGTATCTTTGATGTTGAAGTCTCTTAATTGTTGTTTCATCCAAAGAATTTGTGCACAACAGCTTCCAAGGGAGACAAACTCAGCTTCTGCTGCAGAAAGAGCTACGATTTGCTGCTTCTTCGAATACCATGATACGGCATATGTCCTAACAATTGACATGTTCCAGAGGTACTCTTCCTATCAATCTTATAACCAGCATAATCAGCATCAAAATATCCAATGAGAATAAAATTCGTTCCCTTTGGATACCATAATCCAAGTGTAGGATTGGTTCCAACATATTTGACAATCCATTTGACTGCAGTAAGATGAGTTTCCTTTGGTTCTGACTGAAATCTCTCACATAAACAAACATTGAACAGTATTTCTGGTCTTGAAGCAGTTAAATACAAAAGAGAACCAATCATACTTCTATATAATTTTTGGTCTATTAGTTTTCCTTTTTCCTCCTTATCTAGTTTTATGGAATATGACATAGGAGTTTCTGTCCTTTTACAATTTTCCATACCAAACCTTTTTGTAATTTCTCTAGCATATTTTTCTTGACAAAAAAAGGTACCATTTTTAATTTGTTTAACCTATAAACCAAGGAAAAAATTTAACTCACCCATCATGCTCATTTCAAATTCATTTTGCATGATTTTAGAAAATTCCTTACACAAATTTTCATCTATAGAGCCAAAAATAATATCATCTACATAGACTTGAACAATTAAACTATCCTTACCTTTTGTCACACCCCGCACCCTACGGCGCGCCACATCCCTCGAAAAGGTCGATTCACGTGCGACGTCTCAGGACGCGTCGCCGACCCAACACCTAACATAGAGATTAAAGCACATGCGGAAGCAATACAACGCCCGAACAATTTAAAACCACAAAACCAAGGATAGCCACACAACAAACAACATGAATAGATATACACTTGCATTGATACTGGGAACCATATACATCATCCATTTACAGCTTGCGCTCAAAAATCAAAAGCGAGTCAGTGGCCACTATTAACAAAAAGGGGTAAGTGGCCCGGGGGGGTCAGTCTAATACTTAAGGTCGGGCTTTGGTCAAAAAGGTACTGGCCCTATCAGTCTGGGACTAAAGCTAACCCTACGGTACCCAGTTTGGGTCGAAATCAAAAGACTCCGAAGATGAAGAGCTATCAGGCATCTCCTCCTCAGAATCTGATGAGTCTGGCTCGGACTCAGCCGCTGCGGTCTCCTCCTCCGAGTCCATGTCCTCAGGCTCGGCCTCTGGTACGAGATCCTCCTCGATCAGCTTCGGCTCGTCGTTATCGGGCTCCATTGGCTCCGGAACAGCGTCCCCGTCAACTGGCTCTAAGTCTATCGGATCGGGACCATCTACCTCGTACTCTACGGGTACGCCATCAGAGCTCGCACTCTCCTCGGCTGAAGAACTAGGGTCAGCCACTTCTCCATCGGGGCACCGAGGATACCGCGTGCCCAGCCCGGTAAACGGGACATCAAAAGTTCAGAGAGGACCATACTCTCCGAGATCATCCCTAAAGCACCAAGCCACATATTCGTGGGTCTGGTAAAGTGTTTCCCCCACGTCCACCCATACTAAAGTATAATATCTAATATACGACTCCCCGTTCCCTACAGGGTGTATCGTCCTCGTCTGCTCTATATGATGCGGAATCCCAAAATCTACTAGAACTTCAGGCATCTCAAGGCTGGGGGTCTGAAAAATTGGTTATATACAACGATGAGAATAATCTCAGTGAGTAGTTTCTCTAAACCTAAACTAGGCTAACATGCACCTCCTAACGAGTACTAAACAACACACTAATCAAGCCATAGTTGGCTTAGGCCCTCGAGCCCAAATCCAATACTCACCTCGCCCTGCAAGTTAGGCACTTATAATACAAGAATGAAACATAGAACCCAATCACGGCACATGCACACATAACTTGGTCACAACGCATGTCATGCTTATGCTCGTGCTCATACGCGTGCTCACGCCTCATTAATGCATTGTCGCACGCTTGCACTCTTGCACACTTGCCATTTATCAATTTCTCCTCCAACCGGCATTAAATGCATCAAGTCCATCACTTCAACATCGATCTCCAGCCCGTGTAAAACGCATCAGGCTCATGGCACAACACCCGCGTAAAACGCATCAAGTTTGGCCATCTTCCAATAGTCCGGGCATCGTCCCGCGTAACACGCCTCAGGACTGGTTCAATACCCCGCGTAAAATGCCTCAGGGCTTTATGTGATCGCTCATTCACAAACACCCATTGTTATCTGAACCCTGCATGAAACTCATCAGTGCATTTTAGGTGATCACACGCTTATGTCATTCGTGCACACTCATATATACACATGCCATGCCAATATTTGAGATGCACACCTATGGCCATAAAGTTCACACTTGGGCACTCACAAATTTCACAAAGGGCAATTAATTGCACAACGCTACTTATTCAATTCACCACACAATATGCTCAATCCACATTTCAATATGCCCAACCAACATATTAGCATGACCATGAAAGCAATTCAAAGCACTCTTGCACGGCACATAAATCACACATACAATTCGCACAATTTGATCAACAATAATCCGCGCCTTCAAGGCCCGCTAAGCTACTCCATTCTTAGTCACACTAGGCACACGACGCGGCACCACAAAATTGATCGCAACCTAAGGCAATTCAGCCACCCAAATAATCAATTTAAGCCATCCCAGTATTTACACAATTAAACCTCGAATTGATCGTTCTTAGTCCAATTAAATCCCGATATGGACAGCCACTAAATAAATCATTCTAGGCCAATAAATCTCCTCGAATTACTCTATTAGGCTCCCCAAGACCTCACTCAAATCAGCCACCATGAGACCATGCTAGGTGCGCCCTATAATCCACAATTGAACCTGAGCTTAGCCCAAACTTGGGCCAACTTAATCCAATACTTCCAGCCAACACAGAATCCATTCTAAGCCTCCAAACCTCAATTAAAATTTCCACACTAAGCCACGAAATAGCCACAAAAACAGCCACTATACGGTCTACAAATTTCATCCACCAAGTCCACAATTTCGCCCAAATTAAGGCATTTATGCTTCACCACATCACAGCACTCTATAGACCACTACACCTCGATTAAATCATCACTCTCGGTCACCAATTGTGCCACAAAATCAGCCCCTAATAACCTCCACATGCTAACCCCTAAATTACCCTAATTAACCCCTAAAACCCATCTAGAAATGTAAATTAGCCTAATGTGGATTTAGGGTTGTACTCACTTGGGTTCCTAAGCTCCCAAACAATGCTGAACAAGTGGCAAGGACGATTGGGTAACGGCGGTCCTCGGCGGCGCGCGGCTCCCCGGCGGTGGCGATCTAAGGCGGTCTCATGCCGATTGGGGGAGAGAGACACAGCGAGATGGAGAGGAGAGGGGGACAGCTAGATGGTGGGGTGAGGCGAGGGGAATGGTAGCTTGTGGCGGCGGCACCAGCGAACGACGGCGCTCCGGCTTGGCTTGGCCTTTCACGGCCAAACAAAGAGGAAAATGGAAGAGAAGGGAGTTGGGCGTGGGAGAAGATGGCCGGTGGTGGTGCTGGTCAGAATGAGAGGGAGAGAGAGACTAGAGAGAGTGTATAGAGAAAATGAGATAGTGGGGTGGTTGACCAAACAAGCAAAATTGACAATTCTACCCTTAATCCAAAGGCTAGGATTAAACTTGCTAAATATCTTGGAGGGCAATTTGGACCTCAAATTTCAGCATTATTGGGCTGAGATACACTTAATATAAAACTTTAAAATAATCTCCAATTAAGCCCAAAATTCGAAACCCTATAATTAGGCATCGGGGTAAAACGGTAATTTTCCGATCCTGAGTCAAATTTTCCAATTTTGACTCTATCGATCCCAAATATGCGTGGCCACATAAAAATAACGTTGTCCTTGCAAAATAGTTGTGTACGCCCACAAAATTCGACACCGAAGTCCGGACTCAATTCCACAATCGATTTAGCTCAATTTTCAGTTTTAGCGTCTCTCACTAACGGGCGGCTGTTTAGGAGTTACGCATATCGACCTATGGCTACTCGAGTTGTGTCGGTCTCGATTTTCCAGAGAACACGAGGATTTATCGCTAGTTCCATGGGTCGCGGTCCTCCGGAATAAGTTCGGGATCATTCGCCGCGCGTACTCTCGGTTAGGCGGAATCACTCGCTATCTGACCGTACGTCGTTGGCCAAACTGAATCCGTCACCCTCCTTGGATTGGCTCACATTTGCACAAAATATTCCCTCGTCGCTTCTCGGAATCGGACTCAATTCACGATCGAGTTTCTGGGTTCACGTACCGTTTTTCCTAATTAGCCTTTCTCTATTGGTCAGTATCCCGAGAATGATCAGTTCCGAGCGAGACTTGCTAAAACGAAATGAGAAATAATCATCTATTTTATTAATCCCGGAAGTGGGTCGAATTCAGGATATTGCAACTCTTCCCCCCTTCCAAAAATTTCGTCCTTGAAATTTGCAATCCAAACCCGACTACTCAAATAAATGGGGGTGCTGACGTCGCATTACTTCCTCGCTTTCCCAGGTGGCGCCTTCCGTCCCGTGATGTTCCCAGATAACTTTGACCAACTGGATCGTCTTGTTCCTCAAACCTGTTCCTTTCTGTCCTCGATACGCACTACATTTTCCACGTACGACACCCTATCGTCCACATTTATAACCTCATGATTCAGCACGTGGGTCAGATTCGGTTCGTATTTCGTCAACATCAATACGTGGAAGATGTTATGAACTTGCGACAAATTCGGCAGCAAGGCTAGACGATAGGCCAACGTTCCAATCCTTTTTAAAATCTCGAACTGGCCTATATACCTTGGACTCAGCTTTCCTTTCTTGCCAAATCGAGACAGTCCTCTCATTGGTGAGATTTTAAGAAATACATGGTCGCCAACCTGAAACTCAAACGGTCTATGCCTTCAATCTGCATAACTTTTCTGGCGGCCCTAAGCTGTCCTCAACCTTTCCCGAATAACCTTTACTGTTTCCACCGACTGCTGAACTAGCTCTGGACCCGTTATACTTCTTTCCCCCACTTCGTCCCAACACAATGGTGTTCTGTATGCCCTTCCATATAGTGCCTCAAATGGTGCCATTCCGATACTCTGCTGAAAACTATTATTGTAAGCAAATTCCACCAAATGCAACTGTTCTTCTCACTTGCCCCTGAAAATCTAACATACACGCTCTCAGTATATCCTCTAATGTCTGAATAGTCCTCTCAGAATAGCCATCCGTCTACGGATGATAGGCCGTACTGAATTGCAACTTGGTTCCCATGGCTGATTGCAGACTTTTCCAAAAATTCGCGGTAAACCGGGGATCACGGTCCGAAATGATTGATACCGGTACTCCATGAAGACGAACAATTTGCCGTACATATAACTCTGCCAACCTTTCTAGCTCGAAGTCCTTTCGCACCGCCAGGAAGTACGCTAACTTGGTCAACCTATCTACTATTACTCATATAGAGTCGTGCCCCCTCTGGCTTCTTGGCAGTCCCGTTACAAAATCCATGGTAATGTGCTCCCATTTCCATTCTGGGATTTCCAACGACTGTAATATTCCACCAGGCTTACAATGCTGTGCCTTTACTTGTTGGCACGTCGAACACTTAGCCACATGCTTGCCTACATCTACTTTCATTCTGTTCCACCAATAGTGCTGTCGCAGGTTCTGGTACATCTTCGTACTGCCCGGGTGGATATTATAATTGCTCCTATAAGCCTCCAACAAAATCTCTTCCTCAAGCTCCAAATCATCGAGCACGCACAATCGTCCTCGAAACTTAAGAATTCCATCCTCGGGCACGTGGAAGTCCGGTTTCCTCTTGGTGTCATCCATACCCAGAATTTTCTGAACCTCAAAGTCCATAGACTGCAACGCCTTAATCTTGGGCTTGCACTTCCGGTTCGATCCTTAACGTCGCCATCAAACTGGAGAGGTGTCCTACCTTGAACTTAAATTCTGAGTCTCACGCTTCTTCCAATAAAATCCACTCTTTGACTATCAACTGCGCGATGCTCGATTTCCTACTCAAGGCATCCGCTATCCGGTTGGCCTTTCCGGGATGATACAATATGTCACAATCGTGGTCCTTTAGCAATTCCATTCAACGCCTCTGCCTCATATTCAATTCCTTTTGGGAAAGTAAATACTTGAGGCTCTGATAGTTCGTGTAGATCTGGAACTTCTCTCCACATAAGTAGTGCCTCCAAATCTTAAGTGCGAAAATAATTGCTGTCGGTTCCAAATCGTAGGTCGGGTAGTTCAACTTATGAGGCCTTAACTACCACGATACGTAAGCAACCACCCTTCCATATTGCATTAGCACGCATCCCAATCCTTTAAGCGAAGTATCACTATAAATCTCATACCCGCCCGGTCCTAAAGGAATCGTCAATACTGGCGCCGTCGTCAATCTCTGCTCCAACTCCTGAAAACTTTCTGCGCACTTTTCGATCCATTCAAACTTCGTTTTCTTCTTAAGCAACCTTGTTAATGAAGTGGCTATCGCTGAGAATCTTTCCCTAAATCTCCGATAATAACATGCCAGTCCTAGGAAGCTCCGAACCTTAGTAACTATCGTGGGTCTCGGCTAATCCATTACTACTTCAATCTTTGCCGGATCCACGGAGATTACTTCTCCGGAAATTATATGCCCAAGAAATGCTACACGGTTCAGCCAAAACTCGCACTTGCTAAACTTAGCATACACTGCGTGCTCCCTTAACATCTGTAGGACCTTTCCCACGTGTATCTCACGTTTCTCGGGACTTTTTGAATACACTAGAATATCATCAATTAAGACAATGATGAACTAATCTAAGAATTCCTTGAATACCCGATTCATCAAGTCCATGAAGGCAGCAGGGGCATTTGTCAGTCCAAACTGCATCACTGTGAACTCATAGTGCCCATATCTAGTCCTGAACGCTGTCTTTAGAATATCTTCCTTTTGGATCCTTGACTGGTGATACCCTGTCCTTAGGTCAATTTTAGAAAATACCGAGGCTCCTTGTAACTGATCGAACAGGTCGTCAATCCTTGGGAGGGGATACTTATTCTTGACCGTCACTTGATTTAGCTGATGGTAGTCGATACACAGCCTTGGCAACCCATCCTTCTTCCTGACGAATAATACCGACGCTCCCCATGGAGACGCACTCGGTCAAATAAAACCTTTGTCCAGTAGTTCCTGCATCTAAACCTTTAATTCCTTCAATTCCAATAATGACATCCTATAAGGCGGCTTCGAGATTGGCTCAGTTCCAAGGCCAACTCGATCATGAACTCTACTTTTCTTTTTGGTGGCAATCCTGGCAATTCCTGAGGAAAGACATCGAAAAAGTTGCACACCACCGCTATATCCTCAAGCCGCATTTCTCCTGCCGTTGAATCAATCACACTGGCTAAATAACCTTGACAGTCCTCATCCAACAACTTAGTTGCTTCTACAGACGAAACCTAAGGGATCGAGGTTCCTCCTCGACTCCCTATAAACTCGAATCTAGCATGTCCAATCGGGCTAAACTGGATCACCCTGCTACTGCAGTCAATTACGGCATTCTGCTTAACTAACCAATCCATGTTCATAATCAAATCAAAATCATACATCGGCAACACAGCTAGATCTATCCTGCTTTCTACACCATCAATCACTATCTCACAATTCGGGCATCCTAGCGATATGCATATCTTTTCCTTTAATGGCGTAGTCATACACAATTGCACTTCTAACAAGACAAGTTTTAATCTAGCCAATTCAACAAACTGAGCAGATACAAAGGAGTGCGACGCCCCTGGATCAAACACTGCATATGCTACATGATGGCACAGAGAAACCATACCTGTGACCATGCCTAGCGCATTCTCAATCTCCCTTCGCGCCATGGCGTACACCCGTCCTTGTGCCGGCGGCATGTTCATAATAGCCGGCGGGGGATTCCTAGACTGATTCCCTATTCGGGGTTGTTGTAGTTGCATCGAGGTTCCTGCGGGGCGTTGTTAGGGGCAATTCCTAATTTGATGGTCCATACTCCCGCCTTTAAAACAGGCCCCAAATTTGTTTTGCTGGTGGTTTAGCTTCCCGATATTCTTTCTGATCGGTGGGACAAATCGTCCGTTTTCCGCCATCGGTTTCTTCCCAAGATGGCGATTGTCCTTAGCCGAGATGAACCGCGATCCAGAGGCGGCTACCCTATCTACTTGATCTCTCTCAATAGCCTGAACCCTTTCATACAAATTCTCATAGGTTCTTAAGTTCACTGGTATCAGCTGACTGCGAATATCGGCTTTCAGTCCATCCGGAAACCTTCGTGCCTTATCCTCAGGGCGTTCCACCATCCTCGGTGCGAACCTCGATAGTCTCACAAATTCTGCCTCGTACTGATCCACGGTCATCGATTCTTGGCGGAGTCTCATGAACTCCGCTAACTTTCTTTCTCTAGCGCTCTCAAAAAAGAATTTTCCTAAGAAGCTCTCAGAAAATACAGCCCAAGTCTGGGCAGTTCCTTCGGGAAATACTCTTCCTTTGGTAGCCTTCCACCAATCATTGGCATTGTCTTGCAGTTGATATACTGCCAATGTCACCTTTTCGGCCTCGGTGCACCCTAACACTTCGAAGGCCTGCTCCAATTCCTCGATCCAACGGGGTGAGGCCGCGGGATCACCCTTGCCGTTAAACTTTGGCGGCTTTAATTTCAAGAACTGCTCTACTAACTTGGACATCGGCCTGATCACATTCACTGGTCCCGGGATTGGATTCTCCTGATTCCCCTGATTCCCATTATTTCCGTTGTTCCCATTGGCCCCGTTAGCAGTAGCGATGGCAGCCTCAACAGCAGCAGCAATCATGGCATCTCTCTCCTGGACTAGTCTACCTCCCAAAATTTCAGCTTCCTCAAGAGCCCTTAAAATTCCATCCACTCTTAGGTCCTCGACAACTCTCATTGCGGTTCTACACGATCCGGCTCACGACCTCGGCCTCTACCTCTACCACGGCCTCGACTTCTACCACTTCCTTAGCTACTCATCTTCTCAAATTGCACGCTCACCTACCTGTTATAATCCCATCCAGAAATTAGAGACCTAAACCAAGCTAATCCAATTTAGGTCCTAAGCAGGGAACTTAACACAACAGCAGTCAATAACTCAGCATGCGATTAGGCATAAATAGCATGAGACTTCAATCAAGAGACTACGCGTACGGACCTCGAGTCCTGCCGCACCTGCACTTTGCGGGTCAATTCATACTACCAATCAATTAATACACAAACAGTCAGGAGGTACACGTAGCGTGCAAGGTCTCCCTACTGGCTACCCAAGATCATCGCTCCTTATCACTCCAAGCTTCGACCTAATTAGACCAAGCTGACCGACCTTGCTCTGATACCAAATCAAACGGGGATGTCATGCCCCGCACCCTACGGCGCGCCACATCTCTCGCAAAGGTCGATTCACGTGCGACGTCTCAGGACACGTCGCCGATCCAACGCCTAACATAGAGATTAAAGCACATACGAAAGCAATACAACTCCCGAACAATTTAAAACCACGAAACCAAAGATAACCACGCAACAAACAACATGAACAGATATACACTTGCATTGATACTGAGAACCATATACATCATCCATTTACAGCTTGCGCTCAAAAATCAAAAGCGGGTCAGGGGCCACTACTAACAAAAAGGGGTAAGTGGCCCGAGGGGGTCAGTCTACTACTTAAGGTCGGGCTCTGGTCAAAAAGGTACTGGCCCTACCAGTCTGGGACTAAAGCAAACCCTATGGTACCCAGTCCAGGTCGGAATCAAAAGACTCCAAAGATGAAGAGCTATCAGGCATCTCCTCCTCAGAATCTGATGAGTCCGGCTCAGAATCTGATGAGTCTGACTCGGACTCAGCCGCTGCGGCCTCCTCCTCCGAGTTCATGTTCTCAGGCTCGGCCTCTGGTACGGGATCCTCCTCGATCAGCTCCGGCTCCATTGGCTCCAAAACAACGTCCCCGTCAGCTGGCTCTAAGTCCATCAGATCGGGCTCATCTACCTCGTACTCTACGAGTACGCCATCAGAGTTCGCACTCTCCTCGACTGAAGAACCAGGGTCAACCACTTCTCCATCGGGGCACCGGGGATACCGCATGCCCAACCTGGTAAACGGGACATCAAAAGTTCGAAGAGGACCATACTCTCCGAGATCATCCCTAAAGCACCAAGCCACATATTCGTGGGTCTGGTAATGTGTTTCCGCCACGTCCATCCATACTAAAGTACAATATCTAATATACGACTCCCCGTTCCCTACGGGGTGTATCGTCCTCGTCCGCTCTATATGATGCGAAATCCCAAAACCTACTGGAACTTCAGGCATCTCAAGGCTGGGGGTCTGAAAAATTGATTTTATACAACGGTGAGAATAATCTCAGTAAGTAATTTCCCTAAACCTAAACTAGGCTAACATGCACCTCCTGACGAGTACTAAACAACACACCAGCTGCTAGGAGTCTGCGTATTGCCTAGTCTTACACATTGATTAGGCATTCCCAGATTCTCCAGAGGCAACGAGCCCAAATTGCAACTTCGAAGATTCCGCGGGAAACAAATGGTGCAAGTTGCAAGAATCTAGTTGAAGTTCACGGACCTTTCAAGTTCAAAACATCTAAGGCTATCATGTGTCGCAAATTGCAAGAGTCTGGTTAGTTTGGATATCTCTGGTTGCATGTCCATTCAATCACCTGACCTTTCAAGTTTAAAGAATGAATATGGCAGTCCTGGTGAATCATCCGTGAGTAATTCTCTTTTGTACATTTCTGAGTGATTCATGTTATCCCTCTCGATCATGGTAGGAATGTGACCCTTGTTAGAGGACTAGATCGTAAGAGTGCCTTTTGAGAAAATAATTTGTCTTCTGCATCCACTTGATTCCTCAATCTCAACATGATATCGGGAACCAGACTTTTAGATTAATAATCTTCTTTCCAGTTTTGTATCTAAAGGGTGTCCTGCTTGCTTGCAGGTCATCTATAACATGTTTGTTTTGTTTTCATAGCAAATTAAACTTTTATCTTCAGTTGATTGTTATAATGGCAGGCACAATGGTTTATACATGAAGTTGATGTAGCGGAAATTACAAAATGTTGCAAGAACAAGCAGCTCTTTAAGAAAAATCCTTTGACCATAGTCATCACAGTTTCTTAAGGTGGACGACAGAAATCCCACACTGAGGAATGACGTGAATTTGCTTGCTTTTCCTGATTGCTTGAATAATTGAATTGGTTTTTTTCTTGTTCTGGAATATTGCAACTGTAATTTTCTCTTTTGTCTGTTCTCATATGATTTCTCAAAGTAATTTAATGATTGACATGTCGATTATTAAGGAAGCTTCTCGAAGCAAAGAACAAAAACACATAGGCAAAGGAGAGAGACCTGCTGGACTTGTGGCGCTCTGGATCCTCAAAATTCATCAGGTTCTTTCAAGTAAATCATCAGGCGTGAATTTGATATGCTGCAAGGCTGCAAGAGTGAGTTCATAGTTTCATTGTCATTTTAAGTTCTCGATCAACCGCTTGTGTTGAGTTTGATCCTAACAAGATTCACATCATTTTTCCTGTCACCACATGATGGACTCTTCTGCCCATTTGTCATTCCAATGGTGCGATTTTTTCGCGTGCCAATGAGGATTTGTTCTAGTGATGCTCTATTTCGACTTTCCTGTATGCAAGTGTTTGTCTGCCACGTTCTAATTTTTCTAGACTGTAAAATAGAGCCGAACTTCAGAATTTGGTAGGAGAAGCATATATGTATTCCAATGAAACCTATGAACTATTATGAGTTTGAGAATTGTTATCTATATGAATCATGCTGGAATTATGAGAAGAGGCATTGTAACAAGTTTATTAACTTTATGATGAGTAGCAACATCTCACAATCTATCAGTAGTTCACCTATTTCTAGTAGAAATAATGATCCTCATGTATAATGAACTCGTATAATAAGCTTATGGCAATGGACACGAATAGGACTAGCAGTGACAAACAGAAATATGAAGAATTGCTTCAAGGTGGTGGCGGAGATGTGGTGGTCCCAGTGGTTAGAGCTGGTAGTTACATGTAACATCCTGAATTTTGACCCGTTATCAGGACCAATAAAGTGTATATTGATTCTCGTATAATTTTAGTAAGTCTCGCCCGGAATTGATCAATCACGGGATACTAACCAAATGGGAAAGGCTAAATAGGATCAAGTACGTGGACCGAGAACCCGATCATGATGGAGTGCCGATTTCAATTAGCGTCGAGGAAATATTTTGAACCTATATAGGCCGATCTTAGGAAAATGACAGGTGGATATTGTCAGTGATGCACGATCGGATCGCGAGTGATTTCGCACAACCGAAAGTGCGCCTGACAAAGGAAACCCGATTTTAATCTAAACGATCGTGACCTCAGTTGCTAGTGATAATTCCTCTCGTTCTCTCGATATTGAGACCCTCACGATTCGGACAATCTTAGGTCGATACGCGTAACGCCTAAACAGCCGCCTGTTAGTGAGAGACCCTAAAACGACAAATCGAGTAAATTAGATCGCGATATTGGACCCGGACTTCGATATCAAAAATTTCAAGGATAATTACGACTATTTTGCAAGACGGACGTCATTTTGGAGTAGCCAATTATGGTTGGGCTGAATGCGGCTGGAAACTGAAGATTTGACAGAAATTGAGAAAAGGACAATTTTGCCCCTGTGAACACCGAGGCCGAATTCGGGGGCCGTTTGAAGTTATTTTTCGCAGCCAAGGTCATTTTGGGGTAGTCACGCTCATTTGGAATGATTTTGGACAAAAAGTGGAATTTCGACAAAAATTGGAAAATAATATTATTTTATTCCCGGAAATTTCGCAGACGATTTTCGAGGGCTTAGAAAGTGAATTTCGCGATTCCGACTCTGGATTAGGTCTCCTATGAATATCTAGGACCGGTATGAGCGAAAATTGGAATTTCGGTTCGGGATGGAAAAATGACGGAAATGCCCCTAGGCCATTTTTGATTTATTCCGAATTTTGGGGCAATTTTGGGATTTAATCAAGGTTGGTTAAGGTTAACTAGGCTTGGTTAACCATGGTTAAGGACAATTGACCATTTTGCCCTTGCATTATTGGTTTGGAAGCATTTTTAGCCCTTGGATGAGGGGTATTTTGGTCAAGTGGGCTAAGATCTTGACATGTGGACCCCACTCACTCTCTTATTGACCACCTTTGACCCTCTCTCTCTCTCCTCAGATCACTCTCTCTCTGCTCACGTCTCTCTCCTCCCGCTTCTCTCTCTCGGCTGCTTCCCCTTCGCCGTTCCAGTTTCGCCGGAGTTGCTGTTCACGCCGGAAGCAGCTGGTCGCCGGAGCTGCTGGTGCTGGGCCGCCGTGTGCTGCCTCCTGGTGCCGTCCCAGCCCCGTCGACCAAATTTCCCCTTGATCCGTCGCCCGTAGCTGCTGTTCCAGCCGGGACGTAGAGGACGCCGTCGCCGTCGCCGAGCTTGTCCCGCCAGGCCGCGCCGCCGTGCGCCACCCCTCCGACCGACCTCACCCTCACCCTCTCTCTCTCCTTCATCCTCAGCCATCCCTCACCGGCGCATCCCCTGTTCTGGCCGAGAGGTGTCCGTGAGCCTTGCCGGAGCCGCCACGTCCGCCGGCTTGTCTTTGGAGCGTCGCCGTCGATTGTACCGCTCGCCAGTAATCGGCCGCTCGCTTCCGTCGTCTCGCGTCGATAATAGGCGAGTAAAACACCTAATCCTTGAATTAGTCTAAATTGTGCAATTAGGGGTTTAATTAGAAGGATTAGGCTAAATTAAGGCCTAATATTGTGCATTTTATGCAATGATTGATTAGGGGACCTAATTGGGACTTAATGGCACATTATGAAGTTGATTTGGAGCGAGATTAGTGGCTGTTTAGGGGTGGTCCCTCATAGAACCAAATTTGTGTTAAATTGTCTAATGTGGCCATTAAATGAATTAATGAGTATTGGCTTGAAATTAGACTTGTTAGAGGCCAATTGGGACTTGTTGAGGCATTGTGGAATGATGCCATGTCTATGGGTTAATAATTGAGATTAGTTAGGCATGTTAAGCCTCAATTGGATTGGAACACAGTAACGTTGAGTTGTGGATTAATTGCCGATAATATGTTGATTGAGTGAAAGATTATAATCCAACGTGCTGGATACATTGTGGTATGGCGATTAATGTGAATCCCATTGGTATGTGAATTTCCATGTTGGTCTTGAAATGATTGAGAATGATTTATGACCATTGGGTCATGGCCTTCGGGTCGATTTATATGTGATGACCATTGGGTCATGGCCTTCGGGTCGATTAAATTGTGATGACCATTGGGTCATGGCCTTCGGGTCGGTTTATATAATTGTGGGCCTTCGGGTCGGGCCTTCGGGTCGAATGATTTATGACCATTGGGTCATGGCCTTCGGGTCGATGTAATTGTGATGACCTCTGAGTCATGGCCTTCGGGTCGATTAAATTGTTGATGACCTCTGCGTCATGGCCTTCGGGTCGATTAAACTATTGATGACCTCTGCGTCATGGCCTTCGGGTCGATATCTTGTTTATGGATTATATTGATACTGAAAGCCTAACCTGCAGGGCTGGAGAAGTGAAATTAGGGCTGAGGGCCCGAATTATGTTAATATGAATTATTTACTGGTTCAATGATTTATGCCCTTTTAATTATCTCTGGAGGTGCACGTTAGCCTAGTTTAGGAATAGGAATTTTACTTGCTGAGTTTATCTCACGGTTGTGGTAAAACCGATTTTTAGACCCCCGTCCATAAAATGCCGAGGAAAGCCCCTCTTTTTGGATTTCCGCAGCGGATTCAGCGAGATGTTAGTGTGCATCCCTGTGGAGACGAGTCAGCATACGTTAGATATCTTTCTGTTGTGCATGTAAATGTGGGAGAGGCTTACAGCGAGACTCAGGAGTACGTAGCCTGGTGTTATAGGGGAGCTGATGGCGTAACTGGACCTCCGATCAGGACTTTTGATGTTCCGATAGACGTAAATGGCGTTATGATCCCCCAGATGATGAGTGGTGAAATCTCTGATCCTCCAGCCTCCCTTAGTGTGAGTAGCGTAGGCGATACCGTGGATGGACCGATAGCCATGGACGAGGAGCCAGGAGAACAGCAAGTGATAGATGTCGATGCAAACCCGGAGGAAGACGAAGAGTTAAATCTGGAAGTAATAGGTGAGAATGCTGAGGCAGCTGGAGAAGTAGCAGAAGTTGGATCGGATGAGGAAGTGAGATCGGAGGAAGACTCTTCTGAGGAATCTGCAGCACCATCCGATCCAAACTGGGAGCCTTAGAGTAGATCCCAGTGACAGGAGTCTAGACTAACCCTCTTTTTGATGTAACCTCTCCCAGGTAGTTAGCTGATACCCCTAGGCCACCGATCCCTTTTTGTTTCGTGGCCCTTTGGTGTATTCTTTTTGTCGTAAATAAATAGTGTGTATAAGTTTGTAAAGAGTGTATATATGTTAGTATTATCTATAGCATGTTGATGTCTATTGCTGCTCGTGGTTAAGTTATGTATTTATGTCTGGGTGTATGTATGTATATATATATATATATATATATATGTACGTCGTTTCCGTATGTGTTGTACTTTCTCTGATTTGGGTTTTCGGGTCGGTGACGCAAAATCCTGGGAGCGTCGCACCTCAAGTCGACCTACGCGCGGATGTTCAGCCTTCGTGGGGTACGGGGCGTGACATTACAGGGATCCCAATTGGACTGGAGGTCGGGGCGGTGGAAGTTTCACTGACGGTGACAGCTAATTTTTTGCTCTGAGAGCAACGGTCACCATTAGCAAATGTGTACACGAAGTAATACTCGCAGGCTTTGTCAAGGGAAAAGGTGGCTGGTCCGTTGATTAGTGTATGAACGTAGATGCACTGTTGCAGTTAATGTTATCACCATTTGACATGTTCACGATGTCTTGTGACCCTTCGTTGAAGTAGAACACTGCAAAAATAATGGAAGATCATTGGTATTAAAGAGTGAAGCTCAAGATTGATTTTTCGGCCACTGAAGCTCAAGATCGATTGCACATAAGTACGTCTATGCAATTCAAATCAGGAGATTTTACTACCAGAGCATCTGTAGGCTAGAAATGACAACAACCATTTTTCTCTTATCTTCATATGTTAGCTTTCTAGTATTTATGCTCCAAAAAGAATGGGATATTGAGTTCTCTTCAGGAAGGTATACATAGATTTGTGTCTCTCGCCCCTGGAGAGCTCCTCTCTCTTTGTCGAGAGCTTTCCCTACGTCACAATGACGTTTTCTTTCAGCTACCTTCCTCCATGATCGTCACCCCCCATTTTTTCTCGATCATCCATTATCCTCGTATTCGCTCTCTATCATCATTAGTTATTTCCATCTGCTTTCTATTTTAGTTAAGTCTCTTTGGCATTGTTTCATTGCATTAGTTTTCCTATCACCACACACTGTCCCTATCAACTGTTCGACCACATTTCTGAGTTTATTCTCTGCTAATCTGTCTTTTTTCTCATTACAGGATGCCTGCAGAGGTTCCCTTAACATCGCAAGCATCTCTGGTAGACAATCTTCTGGGGATCATTTGGTTTTGGAGCAAGTTGGTGATGAGGAAGCTGAGATGGTTTTCATTGGAAGGATTTTGTCGGAGAAGTGCTCGAGTCAAGCTGTGTAGCTAGAGTTTGAAGGAAAGCCTGGGCTGGTATGGGTGAGATTACCATAACCCCTCAAAATGAGAAGATGTATTTGCTCAGGTCTCATGATTGGCACCAAGCAGAGTCCTAAGTTCTGGCCTTTTGGTCGATTAGGGGAAAACGCATAAACCTGCAGAGATGGGATGCTCAGAGGAGGCCAGAGGACCTCTGTCTTTCATGAACTGGAGGTGCGGCTGCAAATACATGGATTGGTCTTCGGCTAAATGACAGAGAACAATGCGAAAGCAATTGCTTGTTTGGCGGGCCAAGTGGTGTAAGTTGAGTCAATTCACACCAAATCTCAGGGTCATTGTGGATTCCTTCGTGTTGCATTGGATGTTAAAAAACCCCTCGTACCTGGAAAGCAGAGTATTGGGGATAATGGCGGCATTGGGCATACATTCGATATGAGCGAACGCCAGGCTTTTGTTGCTCGTGTTGTCATTGGGCATACCGGGAAGCTATGTGGCAGTGAAGTTCTTATGTCTGAAGCTGTGGCTGGACAACCTAGATATGGCCCTTTGTAATCTCATGAGGTTTCAGTTCACTACACTAAGAAGAAGCTTTAAATTTCATGAAAAGCCATGGCCTTCACTCACAGCAGTTCATATCTGTGAATTGTACCATCATACCTCCCTTTTCTTTAATAGGAAAAATAGGAATAGCAGTTATCCAGTTCAAGAATTGGGGGTAGGCGGCACAAACGTTAGAAGATCCTGAAGTGGTGCATCAAATGATTTAGTGGATTGTATAATAGCGTGCATGGTACACGTGCCAAGAAGTCAATGATTGGAATAGTAAAATATAATGCCATAAAGATACCAAAAAAACCATACGCAATAATTGAGAAATCATCAAACAGTTTTTAATAAATGTTTGTAATACCAGGACAACAGGGCGGTTGAAATGAAGCAATGTTTTTATATGCCCAAGTAGCATCAGAAAATTCCAATGTTCATCCTTTTTACGCACCATTCTGTCTCGGACTCGTTCTGCCAATGAGCATCAGCTGACTTGGAGTTGGCCGGCCGAAACAAATTTTCAATACTTTGTCATGGGTCATCTTGGAGAAAACCTGAGGAAATTTCTGGCGATTATTGTAAAGTACAGCCCTTTTTACTGGATTCATAAGGACAAGCTCAAACAGTTAGCTTTAAGGTTGCATTTAGACTGACCCCCGGGAACGTTTCCCCCTATTCGGATCTCGGTTTTTCAAGAAACGGAGCTTCGTATGCCACATGAGCCATGCTAGAGGTGATCACTCGATGTGTGGGAGCTCATGACAGCCAGAAACTATTGTCGCGATAAAGTTGTTTTTCGTTACATCAGATGAGAGCATGATAAATTTTTCTCACGTGTATGAAGCCAAGGGGATATGAACAGAACTTTTCTGCTGCATCCAGCCTAATGTACAATCACTGCAGAATGAATGAAATATGTAGCCACGACAATGCAGCGGCTAAATCATCATGAGAACCAGACGATCTTTGAGGGTTGTTATACCATATAGTTTTTCAGACGAATGATCGTGTCCATAACCATACTCACTCATTATCCCCAGTAATAATACAAACCCAGTAATCTAACAGAGCACAACTGTATGTTACTCTTACTGTAAATCTACACTACATTGGGGAGCGAAGAAAAGCTATAAATGTAATCAGCATGCAGAATGGAGATGAACTATGCGGAGATCATTATACCGACTGTACACAAATACCTAACTACGCCTATATATTCACAAAACAGCAAAATAGACGAGCAATAGAGACAATGAAACCATCCGAAATTACTTCTAGTTCCAAATGTGTAATTTCCTAGCTCAGTACCCCCTCAATGATCCCAATCGCATCAGTGGTCAGTTGAGTGCCTTCAGAATTCCTGTCACGAGGCGAGAGCCGTCCTCTTCGCTAACATATTTTAATTTACCTAGAATCAAAGTCATCTTCCAAATGTTCCTGTTTGATGAAGCTTTGTATGAGGCCACTGGCCAATGTTCCTTGTATTAACTCTTTAAGTACCCATTCTAGTGAAGCACTGAATATTGTCTGTCAGAACTTGATCGTTGCTCTTGCTCAAATCCGCATCAAGGGATCAATAGCTGCTGCTTTCACCTGCAGTATTTCTTCAAACTTAGCATGCAAAGAAATGGAATATCAAGGAAGTTTCGCATTAACGAGGCAATGTTTATATTGAGGGACCTTTTGCGTTTGCTCTTTGAGACAGACGACGATGAAGGGTTGCTGTGCCAGTTTCTTTTCCTCTGGTTGATGAACCAATTATTTATCTGCTTCAATTGCAAACCGGTTTCCTGCACCAGCTTCACCTTGTCTTCCTCCTGTCAAGTCCCAAAACAGAATTAGATTCTTCCAAAGAGCTAGGTTAATCATTTACATAGAAGCAGGTAATAATTGCTTGCAACAATCTTTCACGGTTCCTAAATTTGTTTATAGATACAGTACTTCCAACAATTTTTATCTTTTCACTTCTTTCTATTTTTATATCCACATTTTAGAGTACTGCTTTTCTCTGTCACAGAGAACTGAAGACACTGTGACTATATGAGGATTAGCAAGAGAAATTCAATCCATGAATAACACAACTGTAACAACTCTCATGCTAATTAATTTCCTCTGGTTTTCACGTTACGCTGTTTCCATTTCAGCATAATGATGTATGATTATTATGCTCGATATAGAGCATACCGTAGGATATGGCCACTTAGCGTGCGACTGCCACCAGGCTTTTAGGACTGATGTAGTATCCCCTGGAAGCTTTCCCGCTCTCCTCTTGCGCAAAATTTCCTCTCTAATATCGACAATTTTCTCCTTGTACCCCTGTAGGGAAAAAGAAAGAATACAAGGATTTACGATCACGCATCCATAGGTAACATACAGGAATTCCAAATGTTTTACCTGTTTCAACTCGTGCTTCAATTCTTGCCTCACGCGTTCCATTAATGATCGTTCTGTCTCCGTTGGAATGAGAGGGCCAAATCCCATGCTATCTGGACCATCAAAACTTCCATCAAACAGGTTTGCATCGCTATCTATTGGGTCATCTTCATCATCGGACATCGTCGCACCAATTCCTTGACCGGGTGAAACTCCTGTGATAAGGCATGTCAGCAATGTCAGAACATGATTTTGCTAACCTGATTCACGATTAGGGGACTAGACATCATTAGAATGTGCTAGTTAAATCCTTCCCTTGGCTAAAGATTATCTTAGGCGAAATGAAGACCTTACCATCACATTTACTAATGTGATATAAAGATAAACGATCGTGTGGATGCTCAAGAAGAACCATAATGATAAGCCAGCTGAAATGCCAGCGATTGATCATCAAAGATAAAGTAACAAAAGTAAATGCCGTGTATCATAAGTAATGTATACCAAATCTGCCCAGCCATCATATCTATGCTTAGGAAACTTTAATTATTATTTGTTATTATTATTATTATTATTTTATAAATTGCTTAATAAGGCTCCAATTAACATGAAGAGAGTGAAAAAAATGAACAGAGAGACTCAAAAGGTTTCACGGAATAAGATTGCAACGTTGCTAACCTTCTTTTAACCAATCAAATACTAACAAAAAAGAGCCCATTTACCTTGACAAGAATAGTCACCATGCTCGATGAGACCCAAAATGAAAGAAAAAATAGAGTAGAATACAAGTCCTGGAAGAAGAACATCACCTGTTAAGCTCTGCAGGGACTGCTCAATCTCCCAGCAAGCCATTACTGCTTCCATGGCGTGGACACGGACATGTTGCTGTAACTGCTCTCTAAAAGAACAGAGCAAGAGGACATAATGTGTCTGCAATATCAAGAACAAAATGATTAATAATATTGAGCTGTATTGGAAAAGAATTTAGTTTCGGCCGTCGCTTGCATAAAAAATTTAGTGACAGTTTTATACACAGATTGGTCCCATTCTATCAACTATAATCATGGACCTGTTGCTTTGTTCCTAAAGCCCTCATTAAAAATTGCAGAAGCCATCATGTAGTGGAATAAAGCTTCGTCAGCTTCAATACAATGCTATATTGTTTAGTGCCTTTTCATTTGTTACCCACATATCTACATTTTCATGAACAGCTAGAGGTGAGAAAAGGTCCAGATTCTAGGAACAAAGCATCCTCACATACAGACATGTACATATGCTCATCCAGAGATCAACTTTTGTGAAGCATTAGGAGGATTTGGTAGATACAATTGTCAATGTCATGTATCTGCTACAGCATTCACATCTCATGAAAATTCAGGAACAGAAAGCAGACAATTCATTGGGGCTTTCTTGGTCGAACGAAAAAGGATCATTCCCCAAAATTTCTACGAACTGATTCAAGCACACAGCAACAGTTTTCACCCTTTCACAACCCAAAGCAAGAACTTCCAATCCGAAGTATTCGACCGGAGCGAGGGAGGCTGTGCATAGCGATATAACTAACGCTTTGCAAAGAAACAGATCATGTGTTTGGCGCGTGCCAAAAGTTGCACCAATCTTCGCTTTATGTTACAGTCTCTGTGACAACCTTATTCAATCCAATCAATTTTTTTTTCAAGCAACGACCCAACAGATCCACTTGTTCCCCAACCATCACCCGAAAAGACCCATCATCCACAAGATCTTCCCTTCTCGATACGCTAGAGAGAGAGAGAGAGAGGGAAAGAAAACTGTCGGTGCCTCCAACTGATGTAATTCACCTAAACCCGACGTGCAAGATTAACTGCCAACAACCATTTCCAAGCAAAAGAAATTAAAAGAGACAACAAAAAAAGAGAGAGAGAGACAACTGAGTGTCAGAAATTTCCATGACAGAAACACCGGGAAGCAAATAAGCACAAATTTGAAGAACCCTCATGTCAGAAAATAATTGTGTGTATGAAGTACTTTTACTGCAAAAAATGAAAAACAATTGGTCTCAGAGAGACAGACCCAGACCCAGAGAGACAGACGCAGACGCAAACGCATTCATTGTCTCTTTCAGGTTCATCAGTATGATTCGTACATGGTGAATTAAATTTGACCCGGTCACAAGCCAAAGCGCAAGAACACAGACACAAAACCCTAGAAAGAAACAACCGATCGTCAAGAAAAACACTCCAGTAACTTGGAAAAAATTCCCATGATTGATATATGAGAGACCAGTTATGGGTAATCTTAAGAACAATCTTCTTTATATATCATATCTCATCACAGTCATCAGTTTCAACTAAGAACTAAGATCAATGATCCTGATATTAAAAGAAATTTCTCCAGAAGTACTTCAGAGTTTCCTGTATTGAAAAGTTGGAAGTGCAGGTTCTACAAGACTGACCGCGACAAGATTTGCCGTCGAAAAGATAGTCAAACAAAAAAAGAAGATTAAAAAATTATAGTTATCGCTACATTTGTAAATTTCTTTAAGCGAAATTACCATGAATTGGTCAAGCTCCTTGTCGTCCCCAACCCCGTCGTGGCCGGCAGCACCGCCGAGAGCCGAGTACTTAGCCACGACCTGAGCGGACTGGGCGAGCTGCAAGTCGATCCTGGGAAGCTGGTCGACCGGCGTCGCTATCCGGAGGCAGGCCACGTGAGCCGACAGGAGCTGCTCGTACAGAGGGTGGGCCAGAATCTCGGCCTTGTGCTTGGCCTCGCGCCAGTCCTCCAATGCAGCGACCCCGTCGTCCTCGCGCCTAACCGCTTCCGCCGGGTCGTGGGGACGCGCGATGACGCCGGTCATGACGCCGGAGGCGGAGGAGTGGGTGGAGGAGGTGTGGAGGTCGAGGAAGTTCGCGGTGGGGTTGTGGAGGAGCGCGGCGTTGAGCCAGTTCGGGGCAGAGGAGGCACCGGTGGTGGGGGAGGGTTCGTGGGCAGATGGCGGCGGCGGCGTTTGGTTGGGGAACTGATTGTGGTGATGGTGGTGGTGGAGGTGGGAGGAGAGGTCCTCGTGAGAGAGGTGGTTGCTTGGGAAGGACATGATAGCTGCTATGATATGAGAAGTGCAGGTGATGAAGTGAGGAGAATGATGATGAAGGTGCTTATTGTCCTATGGAGTTCATAGTTACGCAGAGAGAGAGAGAGAGAGGAAGGTTTATATATGATGACACCAGAAGATGTGAAGAGTACACAGAGAGACGGAGAAGATGGACATGATTTTGTCAAGAGAAAACGAGAGAGAGAGAGAGAAGAAGAAGAAGAAGAAAAGAGAGTTGCTTGGTGTACTCCAAAATGGCTTGATAATGAAATCGTATTTTAGTGATGGTAAACTAAAATTAATCGATACCCTTTGAATTGAATTATGCTGATTTTACAGTGAATTGATGTAGCAGTGCCTGGGAAATTGGCAAGTGTCCTCCACGACAACATCTCGACGGAAACTTTTACAACCTACTCTAATACCACTGGAAAATAGCTAACACAATCATCAAAAGTTGGTGAATTAGTATTTTTAAGAAAACTTTTTTTTTTCCTTAATAACTTGTGAATGTGCTTTTGTGAAAGAAAGACTGTTCTACAAATGTAGTAGCTTTCATCAAGTAGATGATGAATGGGTTAAAGAGATAGAAGATAGTACGAGAAAGATATTTAATTGATCGGCCTTCCACTTGGCTTATGTCTATTGTCTCACACTAATAGTGTTTAACAAGGCTTGAATCCATTACTAATCTGCTGCACAAAACTCAATATATAACTCTACAGACACAAGTACTTGTAACAACCCTACAATCCACTCTCTTCCTAGAGCGTTCGGCTATTACAGGCTGTATAACTCTCTGATTTGCTATCTTAAAGGAGAAAAACTGCTCTAATCATTTCTGAGCTTCTTGTTACGGATTCCAGAGCTTTTAGTTGTTAGACACCAATTTGGATTCACATCAAATTCTAAAATAGTCAGGGTCTTCTTATCTAAGAAATGTAGAAACATGCATCACGTCCTCTACTCTGTAGAAGCAAAACATCTCCAATCCCTAATGAACCCTCTTTCTACAGTTTGTTCACCTTCTACATAAGTCCATGCAGCCTCAGACATTCTTCACATTCAATACCTTCTGATATTCCAATTTGAGATTCAATTTACATATTGGCATGTGCATCTATAAACTGATTTACCCAACTAATGCAAATTTCAGTAGCCTTTGATTATATTATCATCTTCAAAACATCATAGGAGATTTTCTTAATAGAAACTTCAATCGACTTTTGCAACATCTCAATTCAATGAGGTCCAAGCCTAAATTGTGGGCACTCGAACTTTTCCACAACTTACATGAATAAAGACAAAAGGAAAACAATATAATGTGGAAAATGTTTACTCTGATAAGATATTAAAATTTAGTGATAACAGCAAAAGATTCATAAGTCTATAGTTTGAATAAAATATTAAACATACTTTATTGTTTAGGTATAAAAGATGAGTCATTATTTACTCCAAAAATCACACTCCATCAAAGTCCTAAAATTATTAAAATCTATCAAAATAACTTATTAAAATAGCCTCCTTGCTTATATATGATTCGAAAAAGAAGCGTGAATCGGGTGGTTAACATTTTTCAACTCTAAAACTCTATTCAAGTCGTTCATTGTCAGAAAAATTAAACATGAGTAAATAGTGTAAGTCTATTTCCAATTTACTAGTTATATCAAGGAAACATATGTTAACCAAGTCTCTACGTAAAGCAGAAACTCTAATTGTAGAAGTAAACGAGCTGTGTTCTCTGTTTAAGAAAAAAGAAAAGATGAAGAAAGTAAAAACACGTGGAAAAGATTAAGGTCGGCGCAACGCGTTTATTGTTCAAGCAGAAAATGGCCTATCTTAGTTTAAAATTTAAATAACATGAGATTAGTTTTAACTGAAAAATTATTGGGAGCATTATACTTTGATTAGACGCTTTAACTCATGTTAAGACAATTTTTTAGATTAAACACTATTTATGAATTACATCGAACAAAACTTGGAGAGTTTTAACTCGAAATTGCCTCATGGCTCTTTCTTTCGAAGGCAAATATCGCCGTTTACCCAATTAAAATCATAAAAGCCACCAACCAATACCAAGAAGTAATGTCAAAAAAATTATATTTTTCTCAAAAAAAAATTTAATTCGGTAAACCAATTGATTATCTTAACAATATAGTTTAGTTAGTTTCAGTTTAATTTCAAACGGCCCTTCCTTACCAAAAGATTTCTAAAAAACAATATAATATTCAAAACTAATGTCGTCTCGACTACAATTCAAAATGCACATCCTGAAATGTAAATTTCATATGATCGATAAAGCAAAAGTCACATATCTTGATGATTAGTAAAATGATTATATGAGAAAATTTCATCATTTCATTATTATTAAAATTGACATGGAAATTCATAAAAGCTTACATCTAATTAACTCCAAAACATAAGTGTCACAACTCTGATAAGATATGTTCATTTGCACTAATGTTGAAGAGTATCGTCACTTGAAAAGAAAAATGTCTCCACTAAAAATGTTTTATAAACAAAGACCAAATATTTTGTATTAGAAAACCTGAATAGTATGATATCTCTGTAGCATTGACTACTTCTATATTTATGTTTCCAGTATTTAAAAAGTCGAGGGAAGAAATTGTGCATCGCACGGCCGTTGTTGCTAGTTCTCTACCTATTTGAGGGTCTTATATCAAGGGTAAATTGCATCATGAATTGAAACCTTAAAATTCTTTAGTCGTAAATCAAGGATCCAATTGAATGGTAAGATTCGGTAAAATAACTTAAATTAGTATTTTGTGTCAGAGATATAAAAATTTATAGTTGGCATTAGAAGATATAAAATTTTGAATAAAGAATTATGATTTAGCAAAACGATTTTAATTTTGAGCACATGTGCCGATCCCAATGCTTAAAAAGATATCATTTCAAGTTGCTTTATTGAAACAGTAACTTTCAAATATTAGTTACAAATCTTTATAGTCATTTTATTTATCTTAGCATTTAAAGTTAAAAATTCACTTCAAACCGTAACTATCTTAACACAAGACGCAATAGGTAAATGAATAAAAAAAATTAAATTGCCGGAATCAATATATACACATCGGCAAATTATTAAACCCATCTACGACCGATGAGATTAGTGATTCACCTAATAAATAAGGTTAATACCATAAAAAACTTCAAACGATGTCTATTATAACACAAATTCACTAAACTTTTTTGTGTCACTAAAACCCTAAAATATACCTTAGATGGTACTGAAATAAAGGGCATATATGTCACACGTATATAAGTTTAGATTTTTTCGTAACACAAAAAAAAGTTTGGCAGATTTGTGTCATAGTGGGCAAGTTTAGGTTTTCTAATGACACAAAATTAAAATATTTGTGTCACAATGAATATAATTTGAAATTTTTTATGGTATTTACTTGGTTCAGGTTCCAAATGGTATCACATCGAATGATGTCATTGTTATGATTATGATCTTGATTTTAAGAGCATCCTTCGATTAACGAGTGGGCCCAATTACCAATCCGAGGCAGCAAGGTTGTCAGTGTAGAAACGAATCACGGTCAGGCACACCTATTACGTGGGACGGTCGTTGTGGGCCCCCACACATTTTCCACGTGCCCACACGAAACCAAGTGTGCCCAATGGAAATTATAAAGTATGGTCTCTTTGGTAGGTTCCTTTCCTTTCCTTTACCTTTTTTTTCCTATTTTTACTTTTATTATTATTATTATTGTCCTTTTTTTTTGGCGTTCCATTACGTTTTTTTCCTCTATATTTGGCAGATGGGGTCATCGGTTTCTCTTTATTTTTTTGCCTTGTTGGTAAGGGGGGGTCCTCCTTGTAATGTTGAAGACAACATTAGATTCAAGGACGGCCTAATATAAAAAGTCTTTTGAGTAGGGGTTTGTCTTGGTCTACATCGTCAATCTTACGTTGTGATTACATTAACAGAATGCAACTGTTCGTCGCGAAGCTTTTACCGGGTATTGCGGACAAGACTTTCTAATGATATCTCCGCTCTAATCTCCTCGGCGATGGAATATTCGGTAGGAGCCTAATTATTGCTCAGTTCGAGAGAGGCGGCAAGGGAGCTATGGTGGCGCCGCTCGAGCACAATGACGTCTGCCGTCCCTCAGCAGGTTCATGCCAAGGCAATTTGGAGGTCGTCGCTTCTGGTACGAGGCCATTAGGAACACACACATACACATACAAGAAAGCTGTCATAGGTGGACTCATCCTGTGCTGGGAATTTGGTAGCCTAGACATGCAATGGCGGCTGCGGCTGATACTACTGCCGCATACATTTGGTCGATTTGGGCGACAATCAATCCAGCCTATCTCACGTTTCTTCATGAATGTTGAAGAACTTGAAATTGGTGTGAAGATTTTTCCCCTTTTGGGACCCAACGTGTTTCCAATGGGATTTGGGATGTGGGATGGGGCAATCAGCTTCTACGAGGTTAATCAAGAATTAGTGAAGGGATAATGACACAAATAGCCTCTAAACTTTGGCCCAATGCCCAATGTGATCCCTAAATTTTTAATTTCTTCAATGTAATCCATGAACTTGAGCCTAATATTCAATATGGTCTCCAAACTTTTAATTTGTTTAATGTGATTCATAGACTTTTGGTACTTGTTCAATGTAATCCCAGAACTTTAATTAACGGAATAACTACATTGAATATTTTCATATAGTTTCAAGAACTAAATTGAATATGTACCAAAAGTTTAAGGATGACATTGAACAAATTAATAGTTCAGGGACCATATTGCAAATTAGGTTAAAGTCCAAGAACCACATTGAACAAATTAAAAGTTAAAGGATCACATTGCATATTGAGCCAAAATATAGTCCATATTGAGCCAAAGTTTAGATACTATTTGTCACTTTCCCATTAGTGAACTATGATTTTGAAGGTCTTCAATTTGGCTGTTGAAAATGGTGCCAAAGTCTTCCATATGGCCAAATTTTGTGGTATCATAGGTTAAATGTGCAAATAAGCTCCTAGGAAAGTTCATCAAACTTATGAGAGAAAGAAAATCATAAGTGTCACAATTTTCATACGATACTCACTTTAGTGCAAAAACTTTTCAAGGTTTCGCTTGAGTGCTTCGTCAAAGAAAAATTGATTACTTTAGTAATTCCAGCAACATTCTAGCAATTGTCCTACGTGACTTTTTTCATTTTTATTGAATTATAAAGTCCGCATGGCATTTTAAACAAATGTGAAGTCCAACGTGGACAAATCCCTTGATTGAATCCTCATTGAGAACTGACACGCTCATTCTTCGTGTTCGTGTTCATCTTCATCTTTAACTTACAATTTTAACTTGCATGTATATTTTCTTCGAGGGTCAACTATGAGTTGGCTAATGGAGAAACTCCAGTTGATTTTTTTTTCTTCTCTGATTTTTGCTCGCTTTTTCTCTTCGTGCTCTTTGTTTCGTGCCTATAGATTACATCGTTCGGGTTGTCTTGTTCCAGCCGAGAGCCCTCTGTTAGTATATTTTTTTCTTTACCCGGAAAAAGTCCAGCTATAGGGAAATTCTAAAAAATCACACCTTGGTGATTGTCATGCAGCAATAGAAGAGTAAAAGGAAAAGCCCACTAAAACCTCCGAATTCAGCAGCCAAAAGAAAGCAAATCAAAGAGGAGCTACTGAAGTTAAGAGAGAAGATGTTGTCTTATCCATACAAATAGCTTTAGAAGTCTAGATGACAACAAGAGTAAACCAAAATTTTGGAAAGATTAGAAAAAAAATTAACCCAACTAGCACCCACACACACAAAAACGACGACGATTCGGCTCCGAAGAAGCCCGATTGTGACAATATTGAAATTCAATTCCTTAGAAAGAATGATCGAAAAATCGAAGAGGAAAATAAGAAATCAAGAGCAAAACGATTCTTTTCCACTTCTTCATCTGTCTGTTGCCCCAAAAATTCAAGAGGTAACTTTGCCCCAAATTGAGAAATTAGGATAAGCATTTTTTGAAGAACAGACACCAAACAAAGTCGTTTAGCATTAGTTTTGACTTTAATTTGGCGGCGAGCCAAGTCCGATCATTTATATTAAAACATTATCGCATCGAATTTTCCAGCAACTCAAAGAGCCGATGGCACTTGCACTCAAATGATCGTAAAAAAGTTTTGACACTAAAGTGAGCGTCCTATAAAAATTATAATATTTCTAGTGTCCTTTTCCTGACTTTCGAGATACCTCTCTTTGTGTTTGCTTAGTAAGAGCGATGGAGTTTGCATCGCCTTCACTTGGCTTGATGAGGGACACTAGGCCCTCGCCGTCCCTGGGCAGCCGTGACAATGATGCAAGGGTAGCTACCTAGCCCAACCGTCATTCCGCTTCGTGTGTTGCCATACTTGGGTTTCTAAATCTCTCTTTTGAGTTAGTGTGAAGGAATGCTCAGATCATAAGCAGTGACGACTATTGTGCCGTAGTCACCAGAGGTCGATAAGCGCATGACAGCCCTTACCAACATGGGTGAGCATGGTTCAAATAGGCGGTTGCCATCCTGGAACTAGAAATCACCCACTAAAGACCGGTTCCAAAAAATTGGATGTGGGAACGACTTATTAGTTCCATGGATCCACCTAAGAACCAGACCGACGATCCAATATGGTTCCCGAGTGGTCCATGGAATGGTCCCCAATCCCTACAAATTCACAACCAGACTACAAACATGTTGACCAAGTATATTCCCTAAAATTATCTGCTAATAAAGGCTTAAGTAAGCACATAATCACCCAAAGTCACAATTAAAGCAAGATCAAAAGGTAATGACAATCCAAAAACTGACAAATCTCAAACTTAACTTCAACATAATTTGAAGCACCCTAGGTTGGAAATCAAATGCGCCAACAACAGCAGAAAGAATGGGTATCCTTAAGTAGAAAAATTCGCTCAGCTGCGAGTCTGGGACTCAGCGACAGAATGTAATGCAAGGCGAGAGCCCGATGCGAGATGTGAGGGAGAGCCGATGGCTAGGCACAAGGCAAGAGTGAGATGCGGGATGTGAGGGAGGGCTGGAGGGGAGGCGCAAGGTGGTTGAGAGTTTGCAACACAGCGACAGAGTTGAAGACATAGCCACATGAGATTCTCTTGATGAGAGTGAGATGAGGTTAGGGTTTATTCGTGTTGTTTCTATTTTGAGGACCGTGAGACGCATGTAGAACTATAGGGTAAATAGTAAAAGGCAAGCAAGAAAGACCCACTTTCACTGAAAGTAAGCTAGAATTTTTTTTAACTATATATACACACATACCGATCCAATCCGAGAGGGCGATTCCATGCATGGAATCGAGAATTTAGCTAGTACTCACTGATTCTAGTAAATTAGAATCGAGACCCAGATCGATCCTCATGGGAACTGCCGGATCTTGGCAGATCTGGTCCGATTCTGGGCAGTTCATGGTTCCTTTACACACCCTAACTTACTAGTGCTTTTCCTTTACACACCCTAACTTACTAGTGCTTAGCAGCCTCTCTCTCTCTCTCTCTCTCTCTCTCTCTCTCTCTCTCTCTCTCTCTCTCTCTCTCTCTCTCTCTCTCTCTCTCTCTCTCTCTCTCCAACTATATTAAATCTAGTTAGCACAAGAAAATCCATACCTCAACTAGATTGTCTAGTTAGCACTAACTTGGATAGTGACTTGGCACTAACATGGCACTAACGTGACAATCCACATGAAGCATTCCGTTTACTTTAGGAAGAACTTTAATGAAAAATGGGATAAGGATACCAAAGTATCATAACTTTTATACGGTACTCACTTGTGTGTCATAATATTTTTTTCAACCGCTTGAGTGTCGTAACTTTTAAACACTGTACACTTAAGTTAACTTTCAACTGATCACTTGAGTGTCATAACTTTTTAATAGCATTCATCCAAGCATCGAAAATTTTCCGTGGAGTGGCACTAGTGATAAACATTTCTAAAAATTTATGGCACGCAAGTGATCAATTGTATGGCATTCCAAGTGATCGAAACAAAAAATTGTGGCACTTAAGTGAGCTTCGTATATAAACTATGACACTCAAGTGATCAGAATAAAATTATGGTGCACAAGTGAGCGCCGTATGAAAGTTATGGCATTTGTGATGTCTTTTTCTTGATGGAAAGTATATAATTTAGAGACCCCATTGATAGAAAAAAATTTGTAATTAAATTGCTTAAACTGAAAAAGTTCAGGAACTGCTAGTACATTCATCCCTTAATTATCAGGGCTATAATACCACCCAAAATCTAAAACCAGTGTACTCGTGCCACATTTATCAAAAACTAAATTACTAAACACAAAAATTTCCAAATTACCAAAATCTTAGATTGGAAATCTCTAATTTTGTGATTTGGGATTTTTCATGACACGCAATTTATTTTGGGTTAAATGTGACACGGGTGTAGTGGCTTCAGATTTTTTATGATACTAATTTGGGGTAAATGCGGTATGAATATATCAATATGAGAATTTTTGCGGTATTGATCATATTGTATGTTGATTGACGGGTCTCTTTGCAATTCAAGACCACTAACCTTGATCCCTTTTGGCATTGACTCAATAGTTAAAAGATGAACTTGTGCGTGTATATTCCGCGTGCACCGGACTCACTCTAGCCTTAGGTTCGTCTCCGTTTCAGCCCATGAAGTTAGAGGTCGAGGTCATCTACCTAAGAGACACTTCCCCGTCCATTGCCCGGAAGGATTTAATGATTAAAAAATAAAACTAGTATGAATACATTAACTAAAGTAAATATAAAAAAAATAGGGAAAAAGTCGCAAAAAAACACCAAAGTATGGCTTTTGTGACACGTTCACATTGAATTTTTTTTGTAACATAAAAAATCTCAAACTATGCATGTTGTGACACATGTAACTTAAACTTTTTTCTTCTGACATAAAACCCCCAAAATTTAATTATGTAACACATTTACCCTCCATTAAAGTTTCGTTAAGTGATTTTTCAGTTAAAATAATTTCGTTTTTGTTTCATTTAACCCACGTGGGTGCCATGTCAACACTATTTGCTTTCTAGTGTTCATGTAGGCAAATTTTTAACAGTTGTCATTGACAGAAGTTTGATGGAGGATAAATATATCACACGGATATAAAATTGAGATTTTTGGTATCATAAAAATAAAGTTTATGGTATATGTGTCACAGTGGGTGTCACAGTGAGCATAGTTTAGAGTTTTTGGTGGCTTTTGCCAAAAAAAAATCTTACTCAAAAATGATAGATTAAGGTAGTTTATGCTTCTAACACATTTTCAATGAACTTTGATAAATGATCTAAATGCATTGTTTCAACACTTTATGGGGAAATATTGGATTTTCCTGGAGAATGCTTTAACTAAATAAAGGTATATTGAAAATTTTAAAATCACCTATATTTTCGTATTTTACGTGTAATCAATACTTTAGAAAGAACATATTTTTTATTAAATTATTTAACTAGTATTCCGCACCTTCATTTAGATGACTTTTAGACCATTTGTTTCATGGAAAATGAATTATTTGAAAAATATTTTCCTAAAAATGATCACTTGCATTGCTTGAAATAATTAATTAATGAAAAATATTTTCATTATCGATAACAATTTATGTCTAGACATTATCAAGGACAATGAAAATATCTTTCGTTCTTTCATTTTTATAAACGATATAAGCGATATAAGCGATTATTTTTAGAAAAATATTTTCCAAATCATATATTTTTCGCGAGTCAAACACACGTTTTGGAAACATTTTCTTAAAAATAATTTGTTATATTGCTTGGAATAATTAGCTAATAAAAAATATTTCCATCATCGACAATAATTTACATCTAAACATTTCCGCGGACGATAAAAATATTTTTTATTCATTCATTTTTATAAGGAAAATAAGCGATCACTTTCAAGAAAAATATCTTTCAAATCATTCATTTTTCACGAAATAAATATACCCAGTACCAATTCGATTCAACTTGGCTTTGGTTTGGTTCTGATATTCAATGATGAATGCTCACAGATCACGGACCCACCAATCAGCTTCCCACAAAGTTGGGGCATTTTCGCATCCATCGCTACCTTTACCAAGAAAATGATATTTATCCCGTTATGGTCGCCCATAATGCGTCTTCTTTTTCCTTACTCCTTCTTTTCTAGAGGGTCCAATACAATGATACACTCATATAATGCACATTCATCCTCTTAGAGTCTTCCATCTGTGATGGCAGCCGCCAGCGCCACTTGCATTTGTGGAAAAATTACCTGATCAGTCCTGAACTTATTGCACGGATGTCAATTCAGCCATAAACTTTCAAATTTTTCTAATTACGTGATTTTAGAAGAAAATTGACCGGAAAGGCTATATTGAAATTTCGCGCAAAAATTTATAACTAAATTGGCAATCTTTGAAAAGCTTCTAATCGAATTGGCATCCTCACAATAAATTCAGGACTGATTAGACAATTTCTCTTGCCTTTGCCGAAGTGAAAAAGCTGGTTCTATAGGGATCTCAATGAGTCCGGATTTCACCATTCTTTATTTTACTTTATCAGTAGGTAAGTCTTGGGAATATCTCCAAAATCAACGTAAATTTTTGTTTTATGTTGGTAAATAAGGAGGTCAAATGAATCAAACGACATCATCAACAGCTACATCACCCCGATTAAGTAATTTTAGTATGAAATCTGAACTATAGTATATTAGTTTCTCTCTTCAATTTCAATGGAAATTCTCAATTGTTCGCTGTGTCGCTTACCGAAATTGCTCCGTGTTTAACCCAAAAAAAAAAATTAGTTCGCCTAAAATGAGCTTTCTTGCGTGAAAAAACAAATGAAAATAGAGAGAAAAAGCTTGTTCGATTATTGATTCTTCTTTCCTGACAAACACTAGTCCGGAACTGCTCCACGTCGGACCACATCAACATAACTTCCGATCATCTAGGTCATACACGGGTCATACAAAACCTGGATCGCGATCGCATCTGGTCCACAAATGAATTTCAGACCCAGATAAGAATTTCTCGCGTTTCATCGACTAAGTTCTCAAGATTGTCACAAAACAACAAACCTCGTGTCGTTGGTCGAAAAGGGCACCTAGGGCATAACCGAGCTCCCCTTCTTTTTCCTTTGTGGAATCATTTTAACTCCTCTCACGAACAGTGATCAGAATGGACCAACAGTTCCCATCACAAGCTTTCTGGAAATGGCCGATGTACCAACACGATCCCCACAATCACATTGAATTGTCGCGAAACAAGTCAAGTCATCTGTACAAAACCAATGATCAGACAGCAGAAGAAAGGAGGAAAGGAAGGGAAGAAAAAGCGTCTGATTCCGTTACGCGTGAGGAGGGGTGTCGGCCCGCAAGACGGGGTGATGGGATCGCCTTATCCATGCACTGTGGAACGAAAGGCTCGTGTTTTCTTGTTTTCCGAAGGCCCTTTTCTTTCTTTCTTTCTTTCTTTCTTTCTTCTCAAGTTTTGTCTTTTGCTTTGATTCGATTGCTTCCTCGTGGCGCTTGTGGTGAACAAATATGGCACGTAATTTCGGGAGAAAAGAAAGACTGAAATTTTACGAGTCGCGTCTCCACGGACCGGCGATGTTGCTCGCCCTGTTCGAAGAAATTGCGTTTTCGGAGTGCAAGAATTTCGATTTGAGCTCAGCTGCAGTTGCCGTGCTGCACATGTTGTGGACCGACATTCTAGGCAATTTTACTTTTCTAGAAGTGAATTCCCAAGGAATATTATATGTAGACGCGAAGATGAACTAAGTGATTCGATGTGTTTGTAAAGTGGTAATCTAGAATATCTCCCATAAAGGAAAACAGAGAGAGAAGTCCCAAGCATATTGAAATTTATTTATAATATTATTGAAATATTAAGTTTTTTTTTGGTGGAAAAAATTTGACATATTTTTGAAATATTAAGTGATTTGACATATTTTTGTCGGGTTTTTTTTTATGAGTATGGTCCATTTCATTAGATGTCCACTAGATTTTTTCGTGCCATTTGATTAGAACGTATCGCATACTGATTTTAGTACAACAATCAATGCCATAAAAAAAGAGCATCCAATGGGGGATAGACCTTGAAAGAGTTCGGTCAAAAGTAAATCGGGATAATATCACTTTGGTGATCGTATAACGGGAAAATTCGCTCTCGCTTTATTTCGCGTGATATTCACGAGATGCTTTATGATCCCGTCTCGGGAGATTTTAGTTAATTTAGGAGACGGAGTTTCAATTATGGATTAGGAAGTGAGGGATGAGGTTTTACTTGGGTGGATGGAAATTGAAGGTGAGAGAGAGTGATGTGTCCCATTACATTGGTGGCAATTTGGCATTTATTGCCCCAACTTCTTCTTGCTTGCTTGCTTCTCCCCGCAATCATGTTCCCTCTTTTGCTTTCCTTTCACCTTGAGATTAGGCTTTGCAAGTGATGGACCACAAGACCACTGGGGGGGAAATTCCTCTCTCTCCATGGACCACAAGTGCACTTGGCCTGAGCTCTTGCTCTTGCTCTTCTCTTTCCCTCCAACATTTGCTCTAACTGGAGTGACTAGACAAGACCTTAACACAGTGCACTCGGTCAATATCAATGAGCCCTAATGGCCCGGTACGACGAGTACACTATAGAATTGTCTTGGTTTATAGTGTTTTAAGCTCCAAGAGCAAAGATAATTACATACCCGGTGGAAACTTGCTAGTTATTTGCAAATTTTCAGCCACTTGCTAGCTACTATATATTATATCTTGGGTAAGCTCCAAGACATGTTATTTGCACGTACCGACTTATGCGAGTTCGTTGCTCCAAGTACCGATCGCCGAGTTGCATGTGAAGCCCACTGAATGTAATAGCTCACATTAGGTGATGGCTCGAGGATTGCCGTCTACCTTCGTTCATCTATCGTACCTTAGAACCCGATTCAAGTATTGCCATCGTGATACCCCCTCCATACTTCTATTTGTAGAGGAAGAGGACTTTCTAACAATAAGCGTAAGTTGCAAAAAATTTTGAAAAGTAGTTTTGGATTTTGAGTGAAAGTATTTCGAGGCAAAATTTGGGCTTAGAGAACTTTAAATAATTTAAAGTTTCTGAGAAAATATATCCATCGAGTTTTCTGATAAAATCTAAGGCAATGGGCTTTGACTATATTCTTCAATTTCATTTGGGATGCGATGACCATTGTTATGTAATATTATAAGAAGCCAATTAAGTTGTATTTCCTCTGAAAAATTGTCGAAAAAGTCCTATAAACAACACATTTTTGCCAATTTAGTCCTTAACCATTTAGTTTTGCCAATTAAGTCATAAACATTTTCCTGTATTGCCAATTGAGTCCATCCGATCAATTTTAGCCGGAATTTGATAACATAAACACCGGTCGTCTTATGTAGTACAGCTGGCGCTGGCATAGATAACTTTTAATAAAATATTTCAAATTTTTTATTACTTTTTTTATTTTTCTTTTCTTTTCTTTTCTTTTCTTTTTACACCTATGGCCGACCATCACCGGCCACAAGCGAGGGCATCGGGCCACGCTAGCCAGAGGTGTAAAAAAAAGGAAAAATAAAATAAAAAATAAAAAAAAGTAAATAAAAAATCCATAAAATATTATAAATATTGTCCACGTCAAAGCTGGCCGTCCTACGGCTGTGCAACGTAAGATGGCCAGCCATGTAGGACAGCCGGCGTTCACGTCAGCAATTTACGGCCGAAATTGTCCGAATGGACTCAATTCACAAAACGTGAAAAAGTCTATGACTTAATTGGCAAAATTAAAAAATTTAGGACTTGATTGGCAAAATTGTAATAGGTTTATAACTTTTTTGAACAATTTTGTTATATTTCCCCCGTAACTACATTGGCAAAGATGATAAATTATATAGAAGGGACACTGTGATGGTACGAGAAGGATTTGAGGATAGCTGCTAGGATGTGTTGGCTATTATTTTATTAGGATATTTCTCACTTCGATTAGGAAACCGATACCTGCTGCTCTGCTAGTGGGAATTAGGTGAATTTTCCGACAACATGCGCCTGTATTGCTTACGACATTATAGTACATGATTTTGCATGATTGGGAATGTCAATCGAGACATCTAAATATCCTCTCCAATCTCTATTTTTTTCTGGTGAGATTGGACAGGATACTGACATTGAATGATCCAACAACATGCCCATGTATTGCTTATGACATTAGAGATTCTACTGCTCCGTTCCCAAAAACAAATAGTGCCAATAAATTTGTGAAGGAGTTAGTAAGTGCAAAAAAGTTTCTATAGAAAAGTTACTTACGACCTGATTTTCCGGTAACTTAATGGTGAATTTTCGATACGATTATGAAATTACCAACCGTTTTAGACAACGTGCGAATCATCAATCTTTCTTTTCTTTTACAAATTTTCATTTATCAATCTTGCCAACTCCTTAAATTACCGATTGTTATGTAAATTGACCAATTTTTACTGACTCTTTTCCAATTAAATTATAAATCAATTTTGGATCATCAATTCTTATTTGAATTACTTGCCGATATTTATTTGGTTTGTTTAAATTTATCAACTTTTGTTATAGTTTGTCAAACTTTATTTGTCTTCTCTATAAACGCCTTAAATTTATCAACTCGTATTTATTTTACCAACATTTATTTGTATAACTTACCAGTTTTTACTTACCAGTTTTTCTCCCGTTAAGTTACCTACTATATGAAGTTTACCAAGTCTAATTTGGGTTGATCACCAACTTTTGTTACCAACTTTTCTATTGATTTACTAACTTTCATTTGCCTTGCTTGTCAATATTCTAATTTTACCATTTTTTAAAAAAAATTTAACAATTGATTTTTCTTCAATTAAGTTACCAATTAGTTTTGTGCGTTATTGTATCTTATTTGAATTAGTTACCAATGTTTATTTGGAATTTTTGAATAATCAATTTTTCTTATTGAAGAACCAATTTTTCTTATCAATAAAAAGACATTCTTTGATCTTTTACAAACTTTTGTTTACTTTTTTACCAACAACTTATGTTCATCTATTATTAATGAGAAACCAACCTTTCTTTAGGCGACTTACCAACTCTTTTATTATTAAAGGGATAAGTGTACTTAAAGTCATAAAACTTGTCACGAAAGTACAATTGAATCCTAACTTTCAAAAAGTGCAATCACAAAAGTACAATTAAATACTGAAACTTTCAAAAGTGTATTCAAGTCCTAAAATTTTGAAAAGTGTATTCAAGTCCTAAAACTTGTCAAGTTGGTCAAATCCTAAAACTTGTTAGTATTTTTCGTTTGTCAAGTTGAAAGAGGTTGATGAAAAGACTTGATTGCACCAACTTGACAAGTTTTAGGATTTAATTACACTATTTGAAAGTTTTTTGACTCAATTACATTTTCGTAATAAGTTTTAAGACATTCATTACATTTACCTCGTGATGACATTAACAACTAAATTTGTGTTACCAATTCTCATTTATTTTTTCTTAATTCATCAACTTTTTTTTATTTAGTTACCACTATTCTTGCTTGCTTGCCAACTTTTAAAGTTTACCGACTCTTTTAGAGATTACTTATCTCAATAAGAGTGATTACCGATTTTTCTCTTATTAAATTACCAATTATTTTGCATTTATGGAAAACAAATTAGGTTCAAGCAATAGAGGGCTCTTCTTCCATGTAGTTGTGCATTTCGCCATACTAATTCATATCAATAGCACATTGTAACTTCTTTTAAAACTCCTTGGCTATTGTTTGTAATTCATGACAAAGAGTCCAAAGGTTACAAAGTGCTCCGTAGGTTACTGAGTGAATTGTTTCGTCAACCCTAAATATAAATTTCAGCAATCCGTAGAGATAATTTTAGATTTTTCCGGAGTGCTTGATTGACTCGCCATTTTCTTTTTATGATAATTTAGGGACAGGAGTGAAGAGACCCGATTACTTGGAGACTTGTGTAACATCTTGCAAGTCTCATGAACCGTTTAACTTCAGGCTTTTTGGCCCGTGCATTTTGATGGTACCGATCTAGAGTAGTTTTCATGCAGTTGATAAAGCTCGCATATGTGACTTCCTATTAGGAAATTTCCCGACACCTCAATCAACTATGCACTAATCTAGAGAAATTATTTATTTTTTATTTTTTTACCAGAGTTCTCACATCAATAACCCGATCCCTACCAAACTATAGGTAGTTTTAGTCAATTTTGTCAACTAGAGTGTGAGCATGTGGCTTGACTATGGCTCTTAAATTACGCCGCAAAATGCTATGCCTCTCCAATTTGTCAAAAGCTTGTAGAATTTGTCCCCACATAACCATGATCGACTCTTTTCTTCCATCAAAGAAAAACTCACATGCACTACCAATCACACGACGCATTGAACCGAACCCTTCTTTGGGCTTCAAATTGGAATCGATTTTAGAGCAGGTTCATTATATGCCATGCTCAAACCTATGAAATTCAATTTAACATAATATTTAGGAGGATTGTACATGTATTGCTCTCAAAAGTTATTTCATATTTTACATTGAGCGTGAAGTTAATTACTCATTTTCGAAGGACGATGGTCGATCGGAATACCGCGTTAGCAAAAAAACAAATTAGCTTCGAGCGATAGGAATGACTACACCAACGTTAACCATTTAGGTTGAGATTCAGACTTAAGTTCAGAGTAACTTATACGTTTATCTTCCACCCACATCGGAATATGAAATTATCCACCATCAGATCTCATTTTTGGTCATTTCTATACTGATACTTAACCTTGATTACTAGTATTACAGCAATATTAAATAAAGTTTTTTAAACTTTATAATTGATATATTTATATATTAATTTGGAAGTTTCACTAGTAATCATCCAAAAAACGAAAACATCTTACGATAGTCTTTCAGATATCGTCATGGGTCAATGAAATCATTGAGATTCGATCTCAAAGCATTCTCTTCTATTCGAGAGCAAACTTATCTGAGCCTCTTGGAGAATAGTATGGTTTTATTTGATGATAGAAAGCATAACCTATGTAATCAATCAAATATATAAAAAAAAAGTTTTTGGATTCTTAATTTCGAATTTATCCATGCATGGCCAATCGCTTATATGATCCTAAAAGATCCAATTATCGCATTAACATATAATTATTTCATGTTTACGTCTATGTGATGCATGAACCATGAAAAAAAAACCGAAAGAAGTGGAAAGTACAAAATTTGCGAACTAAAAGAATTAAGAACAATGTCAAAGAACTGAAAAATGGCTTGTTCATGCAATCAGCCTTTGTGCATTCATATTGATAGGATCCGTTCGATAGGATGAAAGGAGAAAAAACACGATTTCCCCATGTAGAAGTGTAAACAAAACAAATTAAACGAAAATAACAGTTTAATGTGGTTTCATAAGTACCGCATCCTTAGGAAACTTACAAAATCCAATAGAATATTCATGAACAGATTTGAGCAAACTAGGGTTAAGTAAATCGTCATTTGTTACCGAAAATAAGATTCGACAGTGCATAATTTCATACGTTTTCCGTTGATGAAAGATGAATGCTTGTTCTTAATGGCAAGAACAAGCCTATGTGGGAAAAACTAGCGTTCTATTGCTGTTCAATTGCATCAATAACTACAGTTACTTTCTTTACATTGGCATTTGCTTATCAGGGTGTGAAGATTGAAGGCTACAAAATGAACTAAGGGTCAGTTTATTTGAAGGAAAATTATTTTTGGGAAATTGTTTTCCGAATTTTTGTTGTTTGGATGATGAAAAACCAATCGATTTACGTAAAACGTTTTCATGGACTGAAAACAACAAGCTTAGATTGGGAAAAAAACGACTTCTTTTTCTGGCAAGAAGGAAAACACTTTTCCTAACCTGCCAAATAATGAAAATTAACTGTTTTCCTTACAAATGATATTCAAGAAAATATTTTCCAAGTTTTCAGTGAAAAAAACGTATTGGTCAGTTTTCATTTATTTGGTGATTTAGGAAAAGTGATTTCCTGCTTTCCAAAAGGAGAAGTCGTTTTCCCTCGATCTAAACTTGTTGTTTTCAGCCCATGAAAAACGTTTTCCATAGATCGATCAGTTTTCCATCATCCAAACATTGGAAAGTCGGAAAACAATTTGCTGGAAATAATTTTCCTTCGAACGAACGCACCGATCAAAGGCTACAAAGTGAACTACGTGTGGGAGCTTCTATCGTAGAATAAGGTTCACAAGGGCCCAGCCCGGTGCAGATCCTGCATCGTGCACGGAACAAAGGCCACGGTAAAGCCCTGTTGACTGTAAGTAAAGCCCACGTAAAATATACAAAGCGATGTTTTAAGGTGAGGAATTTGCCGTGCGGACCTTATGCCCGGTTCACGGCTATAGGACTTCCTCTTCTTATATGAACGGGCACGAGTTTCCCTTTCCCTGAACGAGCATTAGCCGGACCGCCACACATCGACAACTATCTCGACCTCGGCCTCGGTCTCTTTTCTTAGTACCCCCCCCCATTCGACTTTCATCCGGAGCCGCCGTGACACGGGGCTCATGGGGAAGGGGAAAAAACGAGCGATTTTTCAGTTTAGCAGGTGCCGTTTCACCGGCTCTAGTATTCGCCGGCTAGGCGGAGGCCGGATTATTTCCGTTTTATCCCCCACCCAAAGGGGAACGATACGAGCGTTGGTGTTGATTTCTTTCAAATCCCTGGGAATCCATGTTTAGCTTTAATGAATACTAACTTGAAAACTTTCATGTCGTCGTAAGCCTATAAAGAGATGCTATCCCCTATCTAATATATCTTTATGTTCTTGGTTGGTCACTTTTCCATTATTTCATTTGACTCGTGAATTATAAGACCTTATGATAAAATAAAAAATATTGGGCTAATTCACTATAAAAACTCCCAAACTTTTAGATCAAATCCCAACTTTATCCCGTATTATTTTTGTCTAAAAAAATCTTCAACTTTCGCTTTTGTTCCTAATTTGCCCTCGCGACTAAAAATCGCCACTGATTTTTTTCAAGAGACTGTTGTTGTTTCATACGAAGGTGCGGGTGTCGATGTATACGCAAGTTTTGATAACGAACTTCTGACTAGTCCTGATGTTGCTCATTTTCGAGAAATTGTATTCATGGACGGATTTGAGATTAGAATGAAAGTTGAGGATTTTTTTTAGATAAAAAAAAAAAGAGTTCACGATAGAATTGTGATTGGACCTAAGCATGCTTTTGTTTCGTCGAGAATGAATGATTTGGATAACATTTTCCTGAAAATGACTGCTTGTGTCACTTACAAAAGTTAATAAACGAAAAATACTTTTACCGTCTACGAAATTGTTTAGATATAAATTTCATTTATCAATAATTCCAAGCGCAATTATTTTTTCAGAAAAGTATTTTTAAAATTATTTATTTTTTGGAATTTGGAACATACTCTGCGTACCTTGAAACCTATCCTATCAATCGATTCTAGGGTCCGTTTCAGTGTCTACCCAAGAACTGGCCAATTTCTTTTTCTTTTTTTTTCTTTTTCTCTTGCTTTTTTGGTTTCATTTTTAGTAAAACAAAATGAAAGTGAACGCAACAAAAATCCCCATTTGTTAATAGCAATAATCCATAAAAGATGAACACATAAAATAAAATAAACAATAAAAAGTTAAAAACACGTCACCGCAGTTCATTGGTTCGTGGTTCCAGGTCCGGTTCTTTGATTCCTAGTTCGATTCTTACCAAGGAACGGAAATCAAATAGCATGATACCGGTTCCACTTTTTTTGGAACTGGGAACCGGGCCGGTATCCGCGGGAACCTGGAACAGGACTGATTCCTATGGTCAATTCGGTCTGGTTCTACCCTAAACCCATACTCACTCCTATATATGACCCTAAAAGATCTTATTATCATGTTTTTACATAAAATTATTTCCAGCTTTTGTCGATTCGATGCATGAACCCGGAAAAAGTTCCAAAAGAAGTGAACAAGTTCAAACTTTTCGAACTATAAACGTTAAGAACAATGCCACATTTCCAGCTGTATCAATAGAAAATGAATTCTTAATGCGATTAGCCTTTGTGCATTCATGTTCTCAAGATCCATTCGTAGGATTGAAAGGACAAAAAACATAATGTCCCCATGTGAAAGCGTCGATAAAATAAATTGCAAGAAAATAACAGCTTAACGTGGCTTTGCATACTTTTTTTTATAGGAAAACTCTTAAATTCCAATAGAATATGCATAAGAAGGATTTGAGCAAACTACGGTCGAGTAAATTGACACTTCGTTGCCAAGAATATGATTCGATGGTGCATGATATCATGCACCTTCTGTGCATGAGAGGCCCGGCCCGATGCAGATCCTCTCAATCGCGCATGGAATGAATGCCGCGCTGCGAAAGCCTCGTCGATTGTGACGCCCGCGGAGGACATGCAAAAGATGTTCGGCCACTTTTACCCAAACACAAAAAAAAAAATGTAGCCCGAGTTTTTACGGGGGGATCTCTCCAAAATCCGGGCCTTTCTCTTTTGGAGAGTGGCTCCAGTAGTCACTAGCTTGGCGAATGTTAGATTATTTCCGCTTTGTCCCCATTTAGAGGAGCGATATGAGGAGGTTAGTGTGGGATCTATTCAAACTCCTCGGAATCCATGTTAACTCGATGAATACCACCAACTTGGGAACTTAATGTCATCATGACTTCATAAGCCAATACAGATCCTATCCCCTATCTAATGGGTCTCTATGTCCTTGGTCACTCTTCCCGTATTTCGTTTGACTCGGGAATTATATAAGACCTTATGATCAAAACTAGACCTGTCAAATGGATCCGTTCATGATCCGATTCAAATTGATCCATTTAACACGTTTTGACCTATTTTCATGTAATACAAATTTAGTGACCCGTACTCAACTCATACCCTTTGACTAAAAAAAAAAACTTAAAATCATTCACGACTCGACCCATATTACTAAATAACTTCTATATTTAACCAGATTTAAGAAAATTCATACCCAAACTGAGGTGAGAGTGCAGAGCGAGTGAACGCGAGATCGAGTAAGGGCAAAAGAAAGTGAAAAGAGAGTCATAGAGGTGGATTGGGTCTATCTAAGTTGTAAACCCATTTAGGGTGAGAGAGAAAGTGATAGAGATGGGTTGGGTCAAAGTAAGTAATAAATCCATTTAATACTCATATTATTTTAGGCTTTATTATTCTAAACCCATTTACTAAATAACTAATCCATATAACAACTAAGCTTATCAAATATCGTTATTTTTTTTGTCAAAAAATATGGATTATGAAATGGATATATGACCCATTTTGACACATCAAATCAAAACTAGGCTAATTTCCTAAAAAAAAACCCCCAAATTTTAAATCCAATCTTAAGTTTGTCCCGAACTTTTTTTGTTTAAAAAAAGTCCTCAACTTTCACTTTAGCCGCAAATATGCTCACACGACTAAAACTCGCCATTAGCTTAGAAGGTTGATGTTGTTCCATACGAAGGTATTGATGAAGACGTAAATTCTGATAACGAACCTTTAACTGGCCATGATGTCCACAATTTTGAAGAAATTAGTGATAATTTCCGTACTCATTGGCAAATTTAAGATTGGAGTGAAAATCGAGGATTTTTTTTAAATAAATTAAAAAAAACTGAAATTGAACCTAAAATTGAGATTTTTTTGTGTAATTCGGCCGATCAAAACTACGCTCGCTCTCTCTGGACTTCTCCGGGGCTTCATCGGGCATTTCTGCGGAGCTGCACTTCTTTCTTCATCGTCTCCGCTAGGATCCCGGGCAAACTGAACCGAAGCGCAAGGTCTTCCCGGCGAGCGAAACCCTCCATGTCGGCGGCGGCGGCGGCGGCGGCTCTCTCGTCTGCTCCTCCCGATCCTCCTCCCTCGCTCCGCCTTCGCGACATCCTCAGCTCATGCGCCAAGGTGAGTGAATCTCCTTCCGTCCACCGCTCTCCCTCTCCGTCCCGCCCTGATTAAACCTAGAACCTCGCCTCGCCTCGCCTCGCTTCGCTTTCCTCCGAGGAATCGGGAGGCGATCGCGCCGGTCTGTTGATTTCGAAACCTAAGAGAACCGGTTGGATGCGACGCGGTCGATTTGTCGTGTCCGGAACGATCCGGTCCCGCTCGAACGCTCTCTCTGGACGAACGCTTGCGCTGACGCGAGTGAAAGCGTCCGGTTGTTCGCTAACTGTTTTAGCTGGATTTGAGGGAAACTGGATGAGTTTCTGTGCGCCAATGGCCGACGGAGACGGGTCTTTGGCTTTGCCTGTCCCGAGAGAAATTCGATTTTTTTTTTTGCCGACTCTGTACTTCGCGCTTTCGAATGGTTATGTTGCTACCGCGGGTCTGTGCCATTCGATGGTGTTGTGACACTGTATATTGCCTCTGTACATGTTCCAGTCGGTCGAGAGTGGAGATAGCTATCGAACCGAGAGGTTGGTCTCCGAGCTTGGCAAGTTTCTCGGCGATGTGTCGGCGGCAGCCGCGGAGGATGACAACACCCACGAAGATGCGTTCAAACTGCTGTCGGGTATCTACGAGTATATAAGCTCCCCTTCGATTGATCAGGTCTTGATGTTTTTCTATGGCTCATTTCGTTAATCAGCTAAGTTCCATCTTTATTTTAACAATGGGTTTTCTGTTGCGTGGTTGAATAGCAGGAGCTCCTTGATGCGCTCTCTTTTGAGCTTCCGAAGGCTGTTTCGAAATTTTCGGGGGCGTCGAGACAGTTTTTGGCGATTGTGGAAAGCATAATCCATCAGTTTTTGGTGAAGTGTAATCCGCGGGACATGTTGCCAATTCTCTGCGAGGTTTGACGTGGACTTATTTTGAATAATTTGAAGTAAATAAACCTATCCTCCCCTTTTATCCGTGTTTTCTTAGTAACTGCACATCCAGACACATGTTTGCTGTAGATTAACTTTGTTGCACCAGTACTCATGCAAATGATGTTCTTTTAAACATCCTGTAAGCACATGTCATGTGATAGATTATATAGCTTCATGGTCATTATTACGATTTTCTCATGTGACCTCATGTGCTCCTTTATAACATCTGGCATTTGTAAGTGTATCTATCGCTGTCTTTTATTGTTAAATGGTGAGTGAGTACTGTTTGTTGGACCCTGCATTTATATCATGCAACATGTGCTCTGGTGATCTCTCTAGCTGTTAAATGTTGAATGCTCTCTTTGGCATTTTAGTTCCCCAGCAAACACCTTTATAAACATGTGTTGGTAAAATTAAACTGTGGGTGTTTTGAAGCTGTTTACTAGTTATCAACAAAATTTAAGATGAGGAAGTAGATGTCTTCCCAGGTTTAAAAAGTGAAAGCATCATAGGAAGAAAGCATTTCATTTTCATGTTGCTTCGGCTTCATGAGTGAGTTTGCGCACACACTCTCAGGTGCCTCTTAAGTTCATGGATGTATGAAACATGCTAGTTAAGCATTTTGAGAAATAGAATGGCCAAGCACAGAGTATAAGAGTCCGTACTTGCTGTCAAAGAACTTGTCGATAAACATAATGGACATGTCGAGCCACATGTTAATAATTTCCCCTGTTTTAGCGGGATGCTTTGCAAACTTCATGAAGTTAAACTAATTAATATATGAAAGTAATACTTCCCCGAGTTCTTTTGTGAAAAGGTCACTCTTATTCTTGTTGACGGGGAAAGATTTGGAACTTTCTTTTATTTGGTCGAGAATAGATGCGCAGTCATCTATAATTTTCTATATTTATCTGAGATCTGCTCTCTGACATGGCCATGGTCGAGTTCAAAAGATAGTTATTTAGTTGACGAGACTAAACAAATAATACCAATTTTTATTAGTTTTCTTGCGTTCCCTCATCAAAAGGAGGCTGGGTTTGATTGAGCTGTCATTCTGGCTTGAAATTGTTGCTTGTTCTCTTGATACTCAATAGTTGCTTCCATCTCATGAGAGCATTTTCCGTTTGCAAATACCAGTCAAGATAGTTTATGGGCATAAACATGAGATGACCTAACAAATAACTCACTCCTCTCATGAAATTCTGCTATCACTTTCATATTCTATTATGAGGATTCAATTATCCTCTTTGAGTGATATGACCAAAAAAGTGGATTAAGCATTAACTGTACGTGCTTTTGGTAAAACCTGATCTTTAATTTGATTCAAATTTTTTATGATTTTGATTTTTCTGAATGATAAGATCTTGCAGTACATTCTTTATAGTAATGTGTAGTCATATGGTTAGCACTGACCAATTCTTTTAAGCTTTAAGTTTGCTGGATGAGATCTTGCTAATCCTCAGTCAATGTTGGAACAGGCCCTAGATTCCTCAAGCGAAGGTGAAACGATTAAGCTTTCTAGCTACTTTGCCCCTCTTTTGAGTGGTCTCTCGGAAGGTACTTTTTTTTCTATTCCTTGAGTAGGTTATGTTTTTATTGGTGCAGATTATCGTTTAAAGTATTTTATCTCCTCGGACATATCGCTGAGTAAAGAAGTCTTGATTCTAGTATCAAAAGTGCTATTTGGGATTTCTTTTCTTCGAAGTATTTTTACTGGATGCTTTTCTCGATATATGCCATTCAAATGATAAAGATGACTCTAATACTTGCAGTCCAACCTGCGGACCCATTGTGCAAAAGTGTCTTGACCACCTTGGCATTATCAATACTTTCTTAATACATTTGTCCTCCAATCATGGTTTTAGGTACTGAATATACATCTATCGAGGTGTCAGTCAGTAACTTCTGTTAACATTCATGCATGCTTAGCAAATTCAGTTTTGGATCCGTGAAGTACTGCAGAGAGGCCTTCATAAAGCTACCGTAAAACAAATGTTTTTCCTCAATGAGCTCATTATATCTTGATTGGATGTCCATGCTGATTGTTTAAATAAACGAGATGCAAATCCCTTTCTGCAATGCTTTAGGCATTGAAATGAAAAACTGGTAGAACGCTGCACTTTATGCAGCATGTACTCATTCAAATGTCAGGAAGCCTTTTCCATTTTGACTTTCTCTAAAGCAGATAAATAAATGTATGCTCAAATGTTATTTTGGATGTTGGATGCTGATGAAAATATATCCTGTCTGTCTTTCAAGTTTGAAATTGTTTATTCGTAGTAATATAAAGACACTTTATGTGCTTACAAAAAAATTTCTTTTTATAATGTGCTCAACTTTTTCAATGCTTATCAATCGATTTTGAAATAATACTTTGTGATTTTTTATGGTATTTTATTGCTTCTGGTGATATTCATACTTTGTTTGTGTCTTTAACTCGAATATTTCCATGGTCATTTTTGTTTCCATGATTTGCCCTTTACGTAGACTTACCTTTCCATTTGAACATCAGGCATTATGGCATAGTCACTGCTCCAAAGTTAACATTTGCAAGTTGTCTCTGGTAGGATAATATCAGGGATTTTCTACACATTTTGTAGACATGCTTGGGGAGCTTGAGATTGTAGTTGAAAGTATTGTATCTGTATTTGATACTTTTAATAATGACTCAAAAGAAAAACTCTTCGGTCTGCATCAAACTATAAAACCACTGCTCTGTGTTTTCTGTGTTACAGTTCTCCTTATGATTAAAAGGCGTCACTTTGAGCAAATAAAGGAGGTAGTTCCTGCAATCCTTCGTGTTTGGGAGAAAGTGTCTACAGATGCAGATGAGGAGGATTCGGATCTTGAGGATCTGTTCAGCAGGGGTATAAATATTGCTAATTCGATGCAAACTATTCACCAGAAGTTGGTCTGTGATCCATAATCATGAAATTATTTGCATGCAATTTCTTGTCAGATCCTAGATTAACAGTTTAAGTTTAACAGGACAACGGATCAGCTGAGAAACTCCTCATTCTGCTTGGTCTTTATGTCTTGCAGATGATGGTTGGTATATTTATTTTTGAGGTCATGTAAGAGTCTGGAGTATCTGTCTTTACATGAAAGATTTAACTTCCTTTTCGAAAATGACTTGTAGATGATTCACCACGTGGTTGTTGCCCTTATACTCTCTCTCTCTCTCTCTCCCCCCCCCCCCACGCACACACACACACACACACACACACATGCGCGCGTGCGTGCGTGTGCATTAGATGATTTGTCAGCATGAAGGCATTTGACATACTCACATCTTAATATAACTTTTGTATGTGCAGACTCATGTATCCATTTGCATGGATGAGAATGTGTCCAGCTCTCTCCGCCTTGTGACTGAACTTTCACACTTCTTGAGATGTTGCCATTTATCTTATATTGGCTTGATAACAGGGTCTGCTGTTGACATGATGATCAGCACCATAACTGGTGGTAATATGCTTCTCCATCTATGGATTTATTATTTTTCCGATCTACAAGCTGGAAGGAATTTCTTCACTTTTGGAATTTAAAGTGATGATTTTTTTTCATATGCGTAGAAGAAGATAGTTTCTGGGTTCCTTTACCCAGTATCAAGCTTGGAGCAGCTCTTTCAGGTAATAGTTGGCAGTGCGTTGACAGTGTATTCTGTTGCAGTTTCCCATAAGATCTTTCTGATTCGTGCGGTTTTCCTTTAATCCTCTTGCAATTTCAAATTTATTTGCTTCCTGGTACAGTTATATGGGGTGATATGTCTAATGAGGTTGCTCATAATGCTGAGGAGGATTTAACTGCGTTAAAGAATGAAATTCGGCATGGTCAAACCAGAAGGTGGCAGGCAATTGGCATGCTAAGGCATGTGTTCTGTTCAGCTACTCTACCTTGGAGATTAAAGAAACATGCCATTGACTTCTTGCTTTGCATCACAGAAGGAGATCTCTCACAGGAGTGTGAGAGTGAGACTCTAGATTTCTCATCATTTGTTCCTAGCCATTTTGCTGCCTTGCAGGTATTATAGTGAAAGATCTTGATTGTATGCCTTTTCATGTTGTATGTTCTTATCACGAAAGTGCAAATTCTAGGGGATTGAGAACGTCATTATGTACGCATCGGATGCTGTACTAAGGAAGAAAGCTTTTGATGTGCTGAAAAGGGTTGGTGTTTTTGACTTTAAGATGCTCTGCTCTTGCATCGTTAACCAGCTTGTTGATATTCCACTTCTGTCTTGTTTAAGTTTGTGCATTTATTTCCTAATCTCCAGGTGCTTGCTGATATTCCAATTTCTCAAAGGTTTCACATCTTAAAAGCCCTGATTACAAATTGCAACTCTTCCTCTATGGTAACTGCATTAGAGCCTGCTTAAATGACATAAGTGTATTTTTCCTTTACATGGAAGGACGCATAACTTGATCTGATTGCCTACAACTTGTGTAGGTTGCCATCCTTCTAGATATTGTTAGACAAGTGAAGCATGCCAAAACTAGTAGCGAATTGTCAAAAGGAAATGTTAATGAAGTTTTCCATGAGACACCAGCTTGGTCTGCTGATGTGCTTGAACTAGTGGAACTGGTTTTGAGGCCTTCTAAGGGAGGCCCTCCAAGTCTTCCTGAACAAAGTGATGCGGTATGTATGACTCCTTATTATTGATTATTTCCATATTGTCTCCTTGCTTTGACGATGGCCACTCCTTATTTCTTTTTTGGTTGTGACGTTTTCCATGGTGTCAACTCTTTTGAACGGGTTTAAAGCTCATTAGTTTTCATAAGACCATTGAATGCTCTAAATGAACAGGAATAGAAAAATGAAAAAGCCAAATCAAAAGTATCCATCTTTCTATATTAAATTTCGAGATGCGAAGTTGAGGGGAAGTCCATATTTACATGTGACGAGCAATAACACATTCCAATTCCTTTTCCATATAAAGGTTATATTCACAATCTCTTACATCCTTACATTATAAATGCCAAATGGATCTTATTGTTGTTTACTTTTCCGTAATGAACCTATCTACTAGTCATTTGAACCTCTTCCACTATGAGCGCACAACCTCTATGAGATGTGTTAGAAGTGTGCTAATACAAATGTGTAGGAAAACACATTTGAAATGAATTGGCCGATACTCTTAAAATCTTTGATAGAGTCTAATGATCTAAAATGACAAGCTTGCATTTGATCTTACAGGTTCTATCTGCCCTCAACTTGTACAGATTTGTGTTCTTGTCTGAATCAACAGGTAAAAATTTTATAATTGTTTATTTCCATTTTGTATGTTATTCTTCGGCCTATGCTTCAATCACTTTTATTTCCTTATTAAATTGCGAGTTTGTGACTCTTCTTGCAGTTGCTGCATAAGTTTGTTGTTGTTTCTCCAGCTGTGATTTTCACACGTATTGTGAAAATTTCAGTAAGAAAGCATTTGTTCAAATATACAGGTCTGATCCACTATTTGGGACATTCTTGATTATTCTTGTTGATCGAAGAACCTGTAGAAACTCTTTCGGGAGAAGTTCTTCTATTTCACTTTTATTAGTTTTGGTTTTTCTGGACCTGTTGGATCGGTCAGGGATATAGGCATGATAAATTAGTGAATAAGTTGGCAAAATAGTGAAAAGAACTCCCTGAAAAAGTTTCTTGTGTGAGAAACCTTGAAGTATTACTGAGACACTATAAATTATAGATTTATATTGTGCCTCCCTTGAGTATCTGCATTCTAATTGTTTAAACGCTTTCTTCCCTCAAACCCGGCATTAAAATGCCAATGTCAATCCACCTCATTCTATTGGAATGGCAGTTTTGGACACTGCTTTTTAAACGAGGGGAGAATAATTGCAGTTTTGCTACATCGTATCTCTAGACCAAACCACCATAAAGACCGAGTATCATAGTATTTTGACCATCCATTAGACAATAGCATAACAAACGGTGACCTTTTACTGAACATTTTTGCAAATTTTGATGATACTCTCTTAGTAAATGATTATTTTGCATTGTTCATGCACATAGAAATCAGATAGTAGTGAATCATTATCTCCATACATAATGGAGATTAATAAAGATTTTTCACTTTAATCTTAAAGATGGGATATTTAGTAATTAATATTTCTAAACTTAATTTTCATGGATGAGTATTTTCAATCTTCATCACTACAACAATACCAAGAAGCAATCCCATTCAATCTTTGAATAAGTGAATATAATTTGAGTATGCCACTTTAAACTAATTGTTTTACAAATACTTGAACTTCTACGTTTAAGTCTGTACATGTCCCTATTCTCTACAGCGGGCCCATTACAGCCTACTCAGTTGGGGAAAAGCTGATGCCGCTAGAAAAATATGGCTTATTTTCTAAACAGTAAAATAGGGTCAATATGGGATTCAATCCTGTTAAAATTATGTTGGACTACAGCCAATTGTTCTAAAAGCGTAAATTAATAAATAAAGGCGTTGTTCAGTATCTAAATATCTAGCACCCACTGCCCTCTCATGTATGATGATATTTAGTCTAAGACTAAAGTGTGGAAATTGATAATAGGGAGAAAGATCTGGATTCTTGACATCTTATTTTGATGCCAGGTGAAACTTTATGAGAAAATTGCAAATTGTTTTAAAAACTTAGACTTTTAGATGACGGACACGGTTTCTATTTGAATATCTATTACATCCTTTATTGGAAGGTTAAATGTAGCAGTCAGAAAGCACATACATCAAATCCTCCACAAACGTGGCATGTTGTGGACTAAATCAAAATGTAAATAAATTGGACCTTTTCATGGGGCTGGGTCATTCTACCATTCTTCGGCATGCAAAACTCTTTGTTGGCTGTTGTTTGGATCTTACTGAGCTAGCTAAAGATCTTTGGAGACCTTTGTCGATATGTTTGGCTGTACTGTTTGCTCAGTGTGATTCGATCAGCTGCATTCGTCGATGTTTGAATGTAAGTAATCACGCATATACATGTGTATGAATGTACACGTCCATTGTGCTAACAACCTTGCCCAGACTTGAGCGTGCATGCAGTACTGTATACTGTAGATGGACACACCCACAAGCAGACTCGGAATTAGATTCTAATGAAAATGTTCCACATATAGGTTTTCCATGTTTTTTTTTTGGCATGAGAGATGCATTACCAGAAAGGAACTCTCTCTCTCTCTCTCTCTCTCTCATGCAAGTCTTCCTGTGACTGTTGAAACAGGAAAAACCAATTACACTGGAGTGCTGTCCGAGACCAACTTGAAGAAGGCCTACAATGAATGGCTTCTGCCTCTCCGGACCCTGGTGACCGGCATCTTAGCAGAGAACAGAAATGATGATGATCCATTTTCATTTGACGCCGTCGGTGGCCTAAATCCAATAGAATTAGTTCTCTATCGCTGCATTGAACTCGTTGAAGAAAAGCTCAAGCATAATTTGTAAGTTTGCCTCCTGCACAGAAGTTCTAACTTGATCTTTTGTTGATTACGATCTCTGTTATAGAATGCCAACTGCTGCGTGGTAGAACCCTTGCTTGTGCAGCTTTCTTTTCTTCTTATTTTTCCCACATTTCACGTGATTCCTTAAAACCGGCATTCCAAAAACCATATGCTGCTAATTTGTGTTCCGGAATATGGACCCAGATCTAGTCCACAGAAAATTTTTCAATGATATAAAATATGCATTTCAAAAGTTTGGTCTGAGAGCGAAAGGTGCTTTTGAGCTAAACCATACATGCCCGAGTTGGATTTCGCAACGGAAGCTAAATCAGACACATTCACTATGATTTGTAGATGAGGGCTTTTTTTCCCTGATCTAAGATGTAATGGAATCCTATCCATCCTCAAACTTTAGGGTCGAGGGGTCAACGATTGTGGATTGGATGTAAATATGTGTATAATGGAATCCTATCCATCCTCAAACTCTACGGTTGAGATGTCAATAATTGGATTGGATGTAAATAGGGCAAGGTATCACTGATTGCGAGCTTCTTTGCTTCCAAGCATTCCAAGCTCGCACGTCACCGCAGCCCCGCTACGGTGCTAGTGGGAGTGCGGTCGGGGTTATCTTACACCATGGCAATCTACGTATGAACAAACCAAGGTTTCATGAGGCGAAAGAGCGATTGGGAAATTCCAATCTGTGATCCGGGAGCCCCGAACTACTTGAGAATAAGCCCTATGTCACTAGACCAGCAACCAACAAAGACCACGGTGGTAGGATGAGATAAGGTGTTCTATCTAATAATGGTAGCTGGAAAACTAGATTGTTTTCTAAATTCTAATATAGTGTGCTAGATTTTCGATTTTGGGTAACTTGGTTGAAAAGTGCAATTGAGAGAAAACATTGACTTGGTTTTTTTAAGTAGGTAAATATCATTGCAAAATCTCAAACCATGCTCACCGTGACATCAATTTCTCAATGTTTTTTTGTCACCAAAATATTTAAACTAATATCCACTGTTACACTAATATCCCAAATATTTTGTATAACAATTTGTACTAGCGTGACAAAAATACATCCGTCTACCACCAAGAACCCTTTGGAACGAAAATACCCTCCTTCACCGGGTCGCACAAATAAGAACCATGGCTCTTGACGGGGATTTGCTGGAATGGGGTGCTGTGACCCTTACCTAGGCATCGGTAAGGGTACGCATTTCTTGCGACCACCACATGTGAGGAGCACCATCTGGTTTCCATAAATATATAAAGAACCGCGTTGTTGTTTTGTTGCTAAAATTGGACGGAATTAACTTAAGTACTTAATGGTGCTATCAAGTCCGAAATTGCAAGTTTAAGGACTTCATTACATTTCTGCTACACGTTGTAGGACTTGCAGAACACTTTAATTATAAACAATTTGAGGTATCAATTTGCAAAACAATCTTATATGCCGATCTTACTTTTTCTATATCATGAATCTTGTCTGTAATTGTCTATATATGACTTTAGGTATAAACACTAGTTATGCGATAGAGTGTTGGGATAATAACATGAAAAATCCCTTAACTTTTACAATTCATGCAGCTTTATCCCTACACCTATTTTTTGTGCAATAGGGTCCTTAAACTATATAATTGTTTGTTCAAGATAGTCTCTAAGAGAAATGCTGACATGGCATCCATGTCAAGGCTATTGGGATAATGACATGGAAAATTCCGGAACATTTTCAACATGTGCAAAGTCATCCTCGAACTCATATTTTGTGCAATGGGGCCCCTGAACTAGTTGATTGTTTGTTTGAGTTAGTCTTTTTGTCTAAACATTTAACAAAAATGCTGACGTGGCATCCATGTCAGCGCCATGTTAGTTTATCCCTTAATTAATTGCTGACGTGGACAAAGAAAGCGGAGGGAAACCAAAATTAGACAAACAAAAACCGAAAGCGAGAGATATAGGGGAGAGGGCAGCTTGGGCCATGCCGATGATTGCTCTTGTTGTTTGGATAAGCCCAAACCCGTATAGCATGTGCTTCGTTCCCAGATCAGAAGCATGAGGAGGCAAGTCACCACCAAGTCACCACCTGGATCTGTACCCACCAACCAATCCAGACTCATCATCCCAAAGTCCATACAGAAAAGGGCCGTCACAAAAGAGAATTGACACAAATGATCACAAACTGGGAAAAGTGCCAAAAAAGTCCTAAACCTTTTGCATTAGTGCCAATTTAGTCCTAAACCTTCTTTTAGTGCCAATTCAGTCCTAAACCTTTTCCATTGGTGCTAATTTAGTCCTAAACCTTTTTTGGTGCCAATTAAGTCTTAAACCTTTTAAATTGGTGCCAATTCAGTCCTAAACCTTTTATTTTTGTGCCAATTTAGTCCTTCCGGTCAATTTTGACCGGAATTTGCTGACGTGGACGCCGGCCGGCCGGCGACCGGTCACCAGCGCTGATGTGGCGCTGACGTGGACAATTAAATAATATTTTTAATTTTTTTTGAATTTTTCTTTTTTTTCTTTTTTTTTTCCCTTTTTTTCTTTTTTTTTTTCCTTTTTTTTTGGTCTTCTTCTGGCCGGTCGCCGGACCGGCGACCGGCCAGAGGCCAGAGGCCGGCGAGGTCGCCCTCGCCGGCCACTGGCGAGGGCGCCCTCGCCGGCCTCTGGCGAGGTCGAGCCTCGCCCGGCCAAGGCGAGGCTCGACTTCGCCCCGGCGGCTGGGCGAGGCCCGACCTCGCCAGATCCGGCGAGGTCGGGCCTCGCCCGACCATGGCGAGGCTCGAGCCCTCGCCGGCGAGCCTCGCCATGGTCGGGCGAGGCCCGACCTCGCCGGATCTGGCGAGGTCGGGCCTCGCCCAGCCGCCGGGGCGAAGTCGAGCCTCGCCTTGGCCGGGCGAGGCTCGACCTCGCCAGATCCGGCGAGGTCGGGCCTCGCCCGACCATGGCGAGGCTCGACCCCTCGCCGGCGAGCCTCGCCCGACCAAGGCGAGGCCCGACCTCGCCCCAGCGGCCGGGCGAGGCTCGCCGGCGAGGGCTCGAGCCTCGCCCAGCCGCCGGCGAGGCCCGACCTCGCCAGAGGCCGGCGAGGGCGCCCTCGCCAGTGGCCGGCGAGGGCGACCTCGCCGGCCTCTGGCCTCTGGCCGGTCGCCGGACCGGCGACCGGCCAGAAGAAGACAAAAAAAAATTCAAAAAAAAGGAAAAAAAAAGAAAAAAAAGGAAAAAAAAAAAATTCAAAAAAAATTAAAAATATTATTTAATTGTCCACGTCAGCGCCACGTCGGCGCCGGTGACCGGTCGCCGGCCGGCCGGCGTCCACGTCAGCAAATTCCGGTCAAAATTGACCGGAAGGACTAAATTGGCACAAAAATAAAAGGTTTAGGACTGAATTGGCACCAATTTAAAAGGTTTAGGACTTAATTGACACCAAAAAAAGGTTTAGGACTAAATTGGCACCAATGGAAAAGGTTTAGGACTGAATTGGCACCAAAAAAAGGTTTAGGACTAAATTGGCACTAATGCAAAAGGTTTAGGACTTTTTTGGCACCCATCACAAACTTTAGCCAAATATGCAATACTGTTTTGAATTTTTTATTTGCTTAATGTGGTCCCTAAAAGTTTGGTAAATGTTCAACTTATCACTAGATTATATATGAAAATATTCAATGTTGTCTCTAAACTTGAATTAGTAGAAGGATAACAGTAGATATTTTTCAATATTATTCTTGAACTTGAATAAATGAAACGATAGCATTAGTTATTTTCATATAATTTAAGAACTATATTAAATATTTACCAAAAGTTCATGGATCACATTGAACAAATAAAAGGTTGAGGGACGACATTGGACATTGGACTAAAGTTCACGGACCAAATCGAACAAAGTAAAATTTTTAAACGATATTACACATCTGATCAAAATTCATTAACCGTTTGTGTAATTATTTCTAAAAAGACAGAGGAGAAAGAAAGAGCTACAAGAGTACCACTATCAGACTCAAGAAATGGAGGGTTGAGTCATCGGCGAAAGTTGCACGAGCTGCGGAGAGCGTGGGCAGATGCAGTGGAATGGTACTTGCGAGAATGTTGATTCAAGAATGGATCATGCGTGCGAAGCTATATAAGCTGAGAACGAAAACCGTGATTTGGGAAGCCGATGTCCTTAGGAAGATCAAATGATTGGTGGCCCTCGCCGGAGAGGGCCGCCGTCACCTAAGTCCGACCAGCATCTGGCCGATCGCGCCGATGGCTGGACGGCAGCACCACCACCATTTGTTTACTGTTTTCCATCGTTCGAGCTAAAGTTATTAGTACTATTTTCTTTCCAAATTTCTCTTGTATAAAAAATGGGTTTCCTTTTAATTCTTTTATGTTTCTTAATGACCATGTCAGACGCCAGCGTGGATCATTTTCACTAGTTAGTTCGACAGGATGACCAATTCAAACAAACGACTATACAAATCGAAAAAGTGACCAGACTTCTTACACGCATACGTGAAGATTAGTTAGCCTTAGCTTAGAATCCACTCCATCCCAAACCAAAAAGAAGCGGCAAATTTTCAATCGACTTCAATGGCGGTGATGCTTCATTATTCAGATACCATTTCCATCCAAGAAAGGTCGATAGATAGGAAATTAAAGCAACATAAAGCATAAGGAGAGTAAATCTGAAAAGGATTCTTTTTGAGGAACAAAATTTGAGATTGTATTCAAGTTGCTCCGCCAATGCCTACAAAGAATGGCTTAGTCATCGTTCATACAAGTTACGATCGATCGAGAGAAGTGGCGAGGATGTTACCCCCCGGTTCCAGTTGAGATGGAGATCTCGCTCTGCAACCCAACAACATCTCAAGCTCGACCGCAGAGTCAGAACCATCCTTATAACTTGCAGCTCTTGAGAATATGGATATGGAGATCCACTCCTCTTTATCCGATCCCGTATGATATAACCCAGAACATCGTCGACATGAGTGTCAGCTTCACTTTAATTACAAGAAGCCGCATATCCATGATGTTCTCGCTTAGCTCAACCCATAAAAATCTTCAGGCCTAGAATCCTCTTCAGAGGGCATCATGTTTAGATCAGGTAGCACGAAAGATCTGTCACTGTCCTTGATCGCCGGCTTAGGAAATTGGCTAAAGCTGGAAGATGGATGACACTCGCTCGTAGATGCTTCCATCTTGTCATGTTCTGGCAATGTCGATGATGCAGGGTGATCCGATGTAGATGCTTCCGTCTTGTCATGCAAACCAGAGGTTGCTTCATCTCTGTCATCGGCAGTGACCACATTGCCCCCTCCAGAAAGCAAATTCAAATCAAGCTGCAAAACAGAGGGCCTAACTGTCAGAAGCGCATTCTACAAAAGCAGGGCAAACAGACGAGCGTAAATATCGATTTCAAGAGGTTCAAATAACAAGGAGTTATGTGGACAAAATCTAATTTCGCGATTCCAAAACTGATATGGTCATCGGATGGATGCCACTTTTCCTGACCATGAAAGGCGAGACACCGGCATACATACTCATTATGAGGCTAATTACTACCATTTCCACCAGAAACTTCAAAACATATAACTGTCTAGACGATGACCACTTCGTTTCACATAATTCAAAGCCCTCTCTTCACTGGCCACTCCCTTCGTGGAGCTTGGAAGGATATGGAGAAATTCATTAGCGGAAAAGCACAATGATTTATTTTCCCACCAGTATTATTCGCTAATCATCCATGTATCCATCCCCAAACAACGGAAGCACAGTTCCAAGGAAAAAGAAAACATTAAAACGGAGCGACGAAGGAAAGAAAAAAAAGAACGCGAGAAAAGAGAAGAAAGCCTGATCATCACCTTCATCCTCTTCAAGGATTCGTTCCTAGCTCTCTGCTCCGCGAAAGCCGCGCGCAGCCTCGCTATATCCTGTTTTCGAGTTCGAAGACGCGAGACACCGTGAGAAACGAGCACGCGACAAGGCCAAGAGCAAGCATTCGGAACCGAACCCGCTTAGAGAGCAAGAGCAGTACTACCTTGTCCAAATGGATCCTTTCGTTCAGCAAGTAGCTCTCCTCGTCTTTGAGCTCGGCGAAAGTCTATCGAAGAACAGAGGGAAAACGAAAGCTTAAAAAAGATGAGCATCCACAAAAAATGCAGGCGGCGCAGGGAGTAGAATAAACGAAATCGGAGACCACGAGCACAAGCTAACTCTCTTCCCCCCCCCCCCCAACACGCCCGCAGAAGAGCAGGAATCTTTTTTTTTTTTACCTTCTTCTTCCTCAGCTTGTTGACAGCAGCCAGGCACGAGGCGGCATCGTTCGGAGCAGTACCCTGAAAAGATGGAGATCATCCCCACATCAAAATGGAAGCCGGTCAGCTGGAGGTGGAGAGAAAAACCGCAAAATGTGGGTCGCCCGGAAAAAAAAAAAATCGACTTTCGCATGAACGATAAAACCGCAAAGCTACACTTATCAGAAGAACGATAAAAAGCGAAACTGCGATTTCCAGCACCCGTAAAAATAAGAAACCCGGGACCGATCGATTGGTCGCAAAAGTCAAACGACAGCGACCGGGATTGTCGGGGTCCGTTGACCCACGCAACCCCCCCCCCCCGGGGGGTCAGAGCGCCGGATGACGTGGCGCGCCCTCATTGGACGGAGAAACTGAGGGAGGAGGGGGAGATCCGAGTCAAACTCACCCCCGCGTCGGTCCACCATGATCAACCCCGTCGTCTCGAGCTCTCGAAATCGAATTTTAATTGCATTTAAAAAAAAAAGAAAAAAACGATTTCTCTTTTCCCCCTTTTTTTTTTAAACTTTTCTGCAGCGGAAAAAGAGAGGACACAAGGCTGGGACCCGCTTGACGTGTCGCCTCCCGCACTCAAGCGAGCCGCCAATCGCCCAGCGCCACGTCACGCCGAGACACGTGGCTTCACGTGACCGATGGACAAACCAGGCTTTCTCTCCCTTCTTCCCCCTCCCCATCCCCCCCTTCTCTCTCTCTCGCTTTACGAGCGTGGCTTCGCTCACGTGACCGCTCGCGTGCCCCCGCACTTGCCGAACCGAACCGGTTCCAAAAGGAAGGCGAGCGAGCGGGAAGGACCGGTCCAATCCGGCCCGGGTCGAACGAGCCGGACCCCGGGGGATCCGACGGGGCCTCGGGTCTCCGGCTCCGGGCCGGCGGCACACCTCAAATTCAACGCATTCTCTCTCTCTCCCGCTCTCGTCCCCCCAAAACAGGAAATTACCAAGAAGAGAGAGAGGGGGAGAAGCACACGAGTCGCCATACGATGCGACGCGTCCGGAAACACACGCTCCCGCGCGCGCAACCGTCCGATCGGGACTCGCCACACGACAGATCACAAATCGAGCGACCCGACACGAAAGCGCACAGTGCACCGGCCCGCAGGCGAAAGCTGCCCTTCCTCCTCCAACTCCTCCCTTCCTTCTTCTCCTTCGTCTCTCTCTCTCACTCTCTCTCTGGGCCCCGCCTCATACACAACGGGGGGGGACCACACCAGAAGCACCGCACGTCGCTCCCTGCAAATGACCATACTACCCCCCACCCTCCTCGACTCCCTACCCCTCTCTCTCTCCCCTTGGGCGCGACGAACGAAAAGGAAAGGGGGCTCGCCGAGAAGACGGGCACAGAAGGTGCGACGATGGCCTTTTGGTAAAAACAAAAAAAAAGGGGGGGCCGATCGGGGGCGTAATTGACAATAAATGTAACGAAAAAATAATAAATGCGGATGCGTCGTGGGGAGGAAATCCAAATCCGGAACCCTTTAAAATCTGGGAAATCTCGGGGGAAAAAAACACAAAAAAGAAACGATAAAAGAGGGCAACAAAAAGGAAAGGAAACGGAAAAGAAAAGAAGGCAAGAATGACGGGGGGTGGCGATGGGGGGGACGAAAGAAGAAGGAGAGAGAGAGAGAGAGAGAAAGAGAGTAAGTACATCGTAACCGGCCACACGAAGACCTCACAAAAGCATTTACCCAACAAGGGAAACCCAAAAAAGAAAGAACGAGGAGGAGGACGTTCTCGGGGGCATTTCGGGCATTTTAGAGATAGCTAGCGGCGAAAAAAGCCAGCATAGCAATCGCCCGTTCGAATCCGCCAAACACCACCCCGCCCTGCGCGGTTGCGCCGCCGCCGCCGAGACGGCGGAGGAGGCGAGGCTGAGACTTTCGCGCGGATTTGCCCTTGTGGGTGTAACGAGCAGGTCAGGAGGTGCGAGAGGGAGAGAGGAGAGGGAGAAGATCGGTGAACGGGAAAGTTGAAGACGGCGGCGGCGGAGGGAACGGGAAAAGGGCAAGCAGCGCGAGGACAAGATGGGCATCGCGAGGAAAAGGGGCGCCTGTTGCTCCAGACGGCGGAAGAATTTCTCGCTTGCAGAGCGCCCCCACCAAAAGCGGCCCCCCTCCTCTCTAGCTTCGGCTCCAAGGTAAAGAGGACGAAAGTACGCGCACTTGGGAAGGGGGGGTACTTCGGTCCACAGAAGAAAGGTAGACTGACACCACCAACCGAACCTCGCAGGGTCACCGGAAATCTCACGCGAGAGAGAGAGAGACGGAGAGAGAAAGACAGACGAGAGAGAAGAGGGAGAGGACTCTCCTGAACAGAGCGCAGTTGCGTTCAGTCACGTACCTCCCGACTTAGAGAGAAGTCAAGGGAAAGAAAGAAAAGCTAACTCTGAAGAGAGAGAGACAGAGAGAGAGAGAGAGATGTACCTTGGATCTGGCGGAGCCGGAGGATCCGTTCGCCGGCAAGCTCGACTCCTCGAAGCCGTCGGCGGTGGCCGACGGAGATGCGCCGCCGCCGCCGCTCCAGGAGAGCGGCGTGGTCGGGCTATTCCTCGCCGAATCCGCCTCCTTCCTCTGGGAGGCGGCGGCGGCGGCGGCGGCGTCGCACCTCGGGGCCGTCCTCGACCTCGGCTGACGGACCCCCCACCTCATCGGCGGCACGATCGCCGGCTTGGCCGGCGCCGCCGCCGCGCGTGCCCGCTTCAGCAGGACCAGGAGCTCCGCCGCCACCCCGCTGTCCGCCATCGCCGCCGCCACCCACCCGTCCTCCGCCGTACCCATCATCGCCGCCGCGGTCTCCTCGTTCCGGGGTAGCCCAACTTCCCGACGGGGGCTCGAATCCGACGTCGAAGGGAGAGGAGAGCAGAGAGAGATGGAGATGGAGGCGGAGATGTTTGCTAGAGAGAGAAGGCACAAAGCTCGTCTCTAGAGAGAGAGAGAGAGAGAGAGAGAGAGAGGAGAGAATGGTGTTGGGGGTGTTGTGTTGAATGCTGATGAATATGACAGAGAGAGATAGACAAGAAGGAGATCGATGCTTATATATGTAGAGAGAGAGAGAGAGAGAGAGAGAGGTGGTTTTGGTGATGATGGAGGAGTGAGGTAGAGAGAGAGAGAGGGGGGTAGATTCTAGTTATTCTCGTTTATGTTTTCTTTTCTTTGTTTCCCCTTTTCCTTTTCCCATTTTTTAATCTTTTTTTATTTTGTCTTTTTTCTTCGGTAAGGGATCATAGTACAAAGGTTCCCAAACTTTAGTTGAATTTTCAATATCGCCTCCGAAACTTTTAAATCGTTCAATATGACCCTAGAACGTCGGTCCTAACGTACAATATGATTTCTTAACTATCAATTTGCTCGATGTGAGGTTCTTGTGCATCAGACACTGAGGCCAGAAGGCCTCATATTTGGAGCGAGGATTTAATTGGATGCTAAAAATTGATCTCGACAGGATAAGGACTAGGAAAGGCACCGTGAGGGCACTGATTAGCCTGCATTTTGCTAATTTCTTGTTCTGACCACGGCCCCTTTCATGGTATCGGAGCCATAAAGCCAATTAATCATGAACGTAGTCTCGGAACAATATGAGAATATATAAAAGTCCAGAGAACATATTGAACATTTGATCAAAGTTCGCGGATTATGTCAGACAAATTAAAATTTCATAAATCATGTTGTACATTAGATTAAAGTTCAAAGATTGCATTAAATAAAGGTAAATATCACGAAAAACTCAAACTGGTACATATGTTACAGATTTAGCCCAAACGAAACCCCAAACTGATACACCCGTAATAAATTTATCCTCCGTTAGTTTCCGTTAAATTTTACCGTCAAAATGTCAAGTTGGATGACACGTGACAGTTGACGCGTGTATCGGTTTGGGGTTTTACCATTCATTTGTCACGGGTGTATCAATTTGTGATTTTTTGTAGTATTAATCCAATTTAATGGAAATTAACGGAGGGTAGATTTTATATCAGTTTGGATTTTTGGTACTCAAAATATTAATTTCGGATAAATTTATCGGTTTAAGATTTTTCTTAATATTAATTTTTAAATAAATTAAGATTTTAGGGGTGAAATTGCGCGTCGAACCGGAGTTCGGGGATCAGCCGTGTCATCTTTCCTTTTTGATAACTAAGGTTATGGTTTGGTGCGGGCGGCTTCACGGGTACGCCTACGCCCCCCCACTCTTTCCCGCATTGACTTTCAACGCGAAGCGCATGCGCATGCGAAGGGAAGCGGTCAGTTACGCCTTCCTTATCTGGATTTTCCATTCTTACCTATTTTATTTTTTTTATTAAAAAAGCTGTTATTTACTTCCCAACCAACCCAGCTCCGCCCTTCTTCTCGTGTGGAGAGCGGGGCCCGCACGTGACGCGAGTAGGATTGGCCCCTGTTCTCGCATGTAGCGTCGCTGACGATGTCCCTTTCATCTCTCTCTTCCTCGTCTCCTTCTTTTTTTTCTTTTTCTTTTTTTTTATTTTTATCTATTTTCCATTTTTCTCCATTAAAATCATTTTACAAAATTCGAAAACCAGAAAAAATCCTAAAACATGCCCATCGTGACGCATTTACCTTAAATATTTTTTTCCATGACATAAGAAATTCCGAACTTGTATCTATGTAATACATTTACCCTACGTGAAAATTCAATCAATGATGACCGTTAAAAATTTTGCATACGCGGACGCTAGAAAGCGAACATTATGGACATGGCCATGTGACATAAGTAGAACAAAAACGACATTATTTCGGCTGAAAAATTATCTAACGGAACCTTGATAGAATGTAAATGTATCACATAAGTAAAAGTTTGGAATTTCCTTTGTCACAAGAAAAATTTTAAGTTATATGTGTCACAGTATGCATAGTTCGGGTTTTTGACGTTACAAAAAAAGTTCAAAGTAAATGTGCCACGATGAACATAGTTTTGAATTTTTTTTTACTTTTTATCATTTATAAATTGGCTTTTTGGGGATTTTATTTTTCCCCTTTCCCCCCACCTTTGCGCGGTAAATGGAACGACGCGCCATTTCAAAACACCTCTATAGTTAGGAGGTAAGCTAATTACTGTACCGATTGGATTGCTAAAGCTCATAGAATAGGGTACCTCCCTATTAATTGGCTCTCTAAACCCCCAATCCCTTTGGGATTTATTATGTTTAGATGCCCAACTATATTGTCCTTCAAGTTCTAATACTTAATGAGAATGTTTCGCTTTTGACCCAAAAAAATAAAATGTCAGTCGTCTTTAGAATGTAATTGGAGGATGTTTATATATACGACTCGATATACCGACATTAAAGGGTGCGTACGTTTGGCAAAATATGATTGTCATGGACAACGTTTCCCTGAAAACGATTGTTTATATAATTTTCAAAAATAAATGGACGAAATATATTTCATCGTCTACTAAAATATTTTGACGTGAATTGTTATCGATAATTGAATGTTTTTCGTTGACTAATTTATTTCGAGTAAAATAAAATAATTATTTTTAAATAAATATTTTCTAAATCGTTTATTTTTCGCGAAAATGACCGGAGCTTGATTTGTACAATTGATGACGCTGATGTTTGTACATCCCTTGATTTTGAATGGTCCTCTAATCTGTCCCCGGAATCTTGACATCTATGCAATCGTGCAATTCGGACTTTATGTCATCCATTTATTTTACTTTTCTTTTTCCCTATTGCTATGCTGGTATTTGTCACATCGGCGGCAAGCATCAAACTTTGGGCATCACCAATTCAATCGCGTTAGTAGGAAGAGTTAATGAAAATACTTGATTGTACAAATCAAAACAGTTAGAAGATTCGATTGCCAAAAAAAAAATTATTTTCGGATTCAATTGGAAATACAAAAAGATCTTAAATAACTAAGTAAGTACTTAGTCCTACTTTTAAATTGGTTTTTGGAAGAAATTTCTAGGAGAGAGAAAATAAATGAGATGTATATCTCATTGGATGTTTGGGAATGGTAAAGTAGGAAGGGAAAGGTGGTGGCTTGGTTGTATTTCTCTTTATTTGGAAAAGGAAAAAAGAACAAAAACTTAATATCACAAAAAATTTCAAACTGGTATATCAATGACAAATTTATGTCAAACTAATATTTTTATCACGAAAAACTCCAAACTTGTACACTTATGACAAATTTACCTCAAATTAATTTTTTGATTATCAAAAATTCTAAACTTGTATATTTGTGACAAATTTACCTTTGGTTAAATTAGATTAATATCATGAAAGATCACAAATCAATACACCTGTAAATGGTACACCTGTAAACCCTAAACTGGTACACTCGTCAACTGCTACGTGTCATCAACTTAGCAATTTGACGGTAAAATTTAACGAAAACTAATTGAGGGTAAATTTATCACAGGTATGTCAATTTGAGGTTTTTCGTGATCAAAAAATTAATTTTGACTAAATTTATCATAAATTTACAGGTTCGGAGGTTTTTCGTCGTATTAACCCAAAATCAAACTAGGAAAACAAAAAGAAAGAAACAAGCGCCACTTCCTATGAAGTGACACTTTTACCCTTAAATCTTTTCAACGTCAAACGGGTCTCATTTCGAAATTTCCGGTATTTGAATTGACGGAAGGTTCGCACGCTTTCTTCCCACAAAAGTTTGAGATTGTCAAAAATTAATTGGCTTAGGAAAGTAAATTTCTCACCCTTTTTTTTTCCACCTTTTCTGCGCCCGTTGGCTTGAAAAGGAGACGAAATCAAATTTCATTCTTTCCTTTTCCATTTTCTCTACCCATTTCCACTTCTTCAGCTCCTCCCGATGGCGCATGAGCGATTTGATCTATCCGAGTCTAACGTACTTTAATTAGACACGCAAGCCGCTCGACTGCTCGGGTTGCGTTTGGTTCGCTTTCGAAGAAGCCTTCGAAGAAATGCGAAAGAATTTTAACTTAAAGGCTGCGTTTGATCGACCGGATAAAAATTAGGATAGATATGTTTTATCCTATCCTGTGTTTGGTGGTGGCCCAGGATAAGATAAGGTCGGATATAGACCGGATATAATCCGGATAAAAAAATCCGAGGGAGGAGGTGGGATAGATCCGGATGGGATTTCTAATACTTATTTTTCCAGAAACCTTACGCTCCACTCATCGTTATCTTCATCCCCACACCTTGTGCGCTTTCACCAAAAGAATTTCTCGACTTTTTTTCCTTCACCGACTCCTCCGGACCAGTGAATAGCAAAAAGAAAAAAAATTACCCTACCCGACTTTAAATCAGCAGTCCACCAAACAGTGGATAGGATACGAAGAAATCCCAGGATTTCTTATCATATCCTATCCAGTCCTATCCTGTTTAAAAATCCGGACGACCAAACGTAGCCAAAGGGTTTTCACGAAAAGGCCGCTGTCGACCTTAAAAATGTCTTAACACCTACGGGATATGCCACTGCTGGCCGAGAGCGGCTCAAGACTTACGTCCAAGCGGTTTGGAGAAGCCGTAGTCTCGAGTTCGAATACCGTTTGTCTTTTCGAATTCCTGGAAAACCTCGATTCATCGGTGAAATGCCAAAGCCCAAGCGAGACTCCGGCATTGGATACGCTAGCACCTTGTCTTCCCAAAATTTGTCCAACAAGACACTGTAAACATGTATTTAATTTGAGATCCCAAAATTAGCAAAGCCAAACTTTAGTTACCAATCACCGTATGAGTTGACACGTTTAAAACAAAGCAAAAGGAAATGAGCGTGATCATTAAGAGCACAATTTATTATATACCGTTAAGCCGGAGATAGGAGTCGTTCCAATTCTCGTCGCATGGCATTCGCTTTCTCTCCGTGCTTGTCGCGTGGCATGACATTTCGCACGTGGAATGGCATACGGCACAGTTTTGCCGGGAAAAGTGCCAAAAAAGTCCTAAACATTTTGCATTAGTGCCAATTTAGTCCTAAATTTTTTTTAAAATATTATTAAAGTTGTCAACGTTAGCACCACGTCAGCACCGATAACCTGCCGCCGGTAGGCAGGCATCCACGTCGGCAAATTCCGATCAAAACTGATCGGAATGACTAAATTGGTACAAAAACAAAAGGTTTAGGACTGAATTAACACCAATTTAAAATGTTTAGGATTGAATTGACACAAAAAAAAGGTTTAGGACTAAATTGGCATCAATGCAAACAGTTTAGGACTGAATTGGCACCAAAAAAAAGTTTAGGGCTAAATTGGCACTAATACAAAAAGTTTAAGACTTTTTTGGCACTTTTCCCCGAGGCACATGTTCAACCAACGAGTTTTGGGCTTAACGGCTTGTTATTTGCAAGTTTCTACCTGTTATTGGATTGTACAAGTCCTAGTAAAGAGTCTGTGATAATGCCTACGATATCTTAAACATATAATAAGACGAGCGGTAAAGCCAATTAGAGATTCTAAAGCAACTTGGACTAATCCTACATGTAAATAATTGAATTTTCTCTCTTTGTGATCGTGTAGCATGGAAAATGACCAAAATTTTGAATTTTAGAATTAGTCCAAGTTGCTTTAGATATATGGTGTACATTTGTGGGTGAGCAGGGCATTACCTGATCAGTCCCAAGCTAGTTCAAAAGGGGACCAGGGAGGTTCTTGGGTAAAAAATTGGAGAACCAGCATAGATCAATTCAGTTCTAGATTATATACAATGAATCTAGGAAGGTTAGGAAATTTATCAATGCCTTAACCCCTACATGGCAAATTGTTCACATGATATTTTTTTCCTAAAATGATGGTTATGCTACTTAAAAGTTAGAACCGATTCCTAGGTGGATCCTGCAATCGACCAAAAGCTGAGAACCGACTCCAATAGAGTGGGGTCTAAGTTCTTGATATGGAACCTACTCACTTTAGAATCGATCATCTATGATATATTCCGATTCCGTAAACATTTCTCAACATCCTTTATTAACATTTCTTCTAATTCTTAAACTTATTTTGTCTATTTATTATATCTTTCCTAGAACGAGGAACAAATTTGTTATCTGTCAACGATTTATACCTTTCTCTGCCCTAATTCAACTTTTTCAATCACGCAAATTTACACGAATTACTACACTTAGGTGATAATCCGATGTAACAAGGACTAACTACAATTATTGTTTGTTTCCGGTTGTAGCATTTAATCCTAGGATAGGTCATATTTGCTAAGTTTACAAAATGGAGGGCAAAAAAGTAAGGAATTGGAAAACGAGGTCCTTTTTAAGAAATCTAGCCATGGTGGCAATTCCGTAAATACTTGAGGCTATCAAGGGAAAATAGGTAATAAAAAGCCCAATAGAAAGACAATTCCGATAGCAAAGGTATGATTGACATAGCATTGAAACTCGCAAAGTTTTGGCGTCCCTATTAAAAGTTTGGGTATTCGTGTCATCAGCCAGTTCGTGGGTTTTCATGGATTCATAGAAACATGAATTTAATTAGTCGGTTTATTATCGAACGAGGAAGAATATTATCTAAACGGGTTCATAAATCAACCTTAAAACAATTACCATTAATTACTATTGCTATAATACAAGCTCGTATTATATATTTCTTCCATTATTTTAATCTTCTTTTTTTATGGAAATCCGATGAACTTAATCTGGAAAGTGAAGAATGCCAATGAAGCATAGCAACGAGGAATATATATTAATGTAAAGGATAAGATCATCACATGCCACTTTAGTAGAGGAAGAGAAAGGAAACTTTTATGCTGCCAAGCAAGGAAAGAGTTTTAAAGCAGCCAATTGGATCGTCAATAATACTTTCGGTCCGAATTTCGGAACCAAAAAAAAAAAACGTACGACATCTAATGTAATGTATTATAATAAAAGCGACTCTTGCACATTCAATGCATTCAATTTTAATTGACTAATTGAAATTTAAGGGCCTTACAATGTAAAAGTAGTGGTTCTGGGGAAAATCACGCAATAGTAAATTGTGAAATTGACTTTACAAGAATGAGAAAATTTTTGTAAAGGAATTTTCAATTAGAAAATTTGTTAGTATATTGAAATAATTATATATATGACGTCTAATTATAAACATCTATAGTTAGTTATATCACATGAGTAACATTTAATGTAGCAAGTAGTACAATTAACTCTATGAGAATGAGAAGATGATATGCCTATACATATATGTAAAATCAACTCTATCATGTATGGCATGTGATATAGTATATGCAGACAAAATCTACCGATGCGTCTATAAAATAATATGGAGAGAATAAATTGTCTTTGTGACTTGCAATATATTACACCCCAGAGAGTAAAATTATTTCGGCTCCATCCAACTCGACACGTAATAAAATGCGATATTAGAGTAATGTAACTTAAAAGATGAGGATTACTTACGAAAATGACCGAAAAATGTAAAGCAAATCCTTTTTTCAATTATCGACCAAATGATGTATAGTGTTTTGAAGTGATGCTTCGTTCCGTGTATTAGAAGTCAAGATTTTGGTCGCTCAAAAGATTCATTTTCTAGATCCGCCCTTAATTGCAAATCTCCAACAAAGTATCTGCCGCTATAATGCTTCGCGACTGGTGGCACCTTTGCTGGTACTTCCGCCGACGTAATCGACCCGCCTCATCTTCGAAAATCAATAGAAAACTTTGCAATTCGATCCTTGGATCGAGCCCGGCATTCATTTCTTCATTCGTATTCGTAGCCGAGTCTACTGAAAAGGAGGGACATTGCGAAAGTATAAAAGGCTTATCTAGCTTTTGCTAAGAATAAAAGAAGCAACCATCAATCTTCTTAGGTCCAACAGTTCTTAAATGGAGAGAGCCCACAGTACATAGAAGACTGACATAGTAGTACCAAACGTAGCCCTTTATTATTGGGCTTCTCATCTCAACCACATCATAGAATCCACAAAGAGAAACCACAAATTGATGTTTGTTTGCGTGTCTTTTTTTTTTTAATTCTTTATTTTGGGCCACAATAAATTGATGTTAATTGATCTTCCCAACCTTTGTATCCTAGGCTTCGAGCTGCTACAAATTACACAACCCTCTACCAAAAAATTGGAAATGATTTGGACCGTCCTAGCTTGCGACCGAACTTGCGCAATGGTGGATATAGAAGTTTAGACTATATATTGCAATACCCTAATTTGGAGGGCGAGATATAAATACCCATATGAAATTCTTGTTCTTTGCTTAAATAGAGGAAGAAAAGAAACCTCAAATTCTTTATCGGAGTCATTAAAACCATAAGTGTACGGTGAAGCAGTAGATACAGAACTTGCCAGTATTATTTCAATTTTTCTCTAGAAAAAATGACATAAATGATCTATGAACTTTGGTTTAATGTGCATTACCGTCCCTAAACTTTTGATATGTTAAATGTGGTCCTTATATTATTGGTAATTGTTTAATTTAGTCCCTCTATTTGCTCAAACGACAAATCAGAAAATTTTTGATGATGTGGTTATCATATGATGAGTTGGACTTTAAAAAATGATGAGTCGACATGTCTATTTATCCATCTGCTTTTTTTTGGTCGTACATCCATCTACTTTAGAAAGGGAAAAAAAATGGGCATTAACGTGTCCATCATTATTTAATGACGTAAATTATTGTATCCTGATTTGAGATATCTTCCTTAGATAAATCACTTGAGACTTTTTTTTATATCAACCAAGAATTGACAGCCATATCAGCCGATTCCGTTAATAGAAGAATGATATCGAATATTTTCATGTGATTTAGGGGTTATATTGTACATATACTAATAGTTCACGAATTATATTAAACTAATTAAAAATCTAAAGATGGCATTGGACATCGAATTAAAGTTCTATTACCAATCTTGTCATTTTCTCCTTCTTTTTCCTTTTTTTTTTTCTTTCCGGGCAAAAGGGCTCATCTTTCAAGAGCCATGTGCGGGCCACAACAGTCAATGCTACATCCAGATCGAAGCCAAAGAGGCAAGAAAAGACAATTTCGACAGAAACCCAAACGGGGACGACGCTCGACTTTTCATCAGGTGGCGCCCAAGAAGGAGCAGTCGAGGAAACGTACGTCGTTTTCGGGTCGTTCTTCCTTTTTCTCTACTCGCGTACGACACCGAAAGTGAGATTCGTAAGGCTTGGTATCCAGCCGGTCGGACAGAGACGGATCACCTACCCTTAGATCTGATCAATAAGTGCATTCTCCACATTCTAACGAAGACTCTGTCTTCCCACCTTTTGAAATCTTAAAAAGAACATGAAAAGTTTGCCCAAATGGCTTTTTCTAATTGTTGATTTGATGGTTATAGCAACTATATATTTAAGGAGTAAATAAAGTTTTTTTGCAAACATAGAGAAGGAAACTTGACACCATTGACCCGATCCGACCCCGTTTTCCGGTTCGAGTTCTACGCGGGTCAGGTCTCGAGTCATATCATAAAAAAACATATCTTCGGGGAATTTGAATTGAACTGGCCCATTGACACCCGCGAATCTTTTCGACATCCATTTTCCACTGGATCTTCGAACAAGGGCTCAAGAACGATCGTCCCACGTGATCTTTAGGATGCAATATGGATGCGTTTCGTTTGAAGCTTTGAGAATGCTTGGGAAGGCATGGGGGGGGGGGGGGACCAAGAAGGACGGTCCCGAGAGGGCCAAGCATTCAATTCCTTGTTCCCTCCCCCTTCCCACCTAACACGTGCGACTGCCGTTCTTCTTTTCTTTGCTTCGTATTATACCAAAAACCTTGACCCTGACCATCATGCACGGGCGCAAGGACTACCTGAATATTTAATTCCTTTCCTTTCGTCCATCAAGATAATACTTCATCGCTTTATAGGGAGTGTCGCGATAATTTGTTCTAAATGTTTAAACTATTAGAAGGCGACGACTTTCATGTCTTTATATCACCGTCGATTTGATAATGAAGGCTTTTAAGTGGACAAACTCGTTGCCTGTGAGTAAAACAGTTGTTTATTGCGCGTGAAGAAACTCATCGATAGATGATTGAGGGTTAGGAAGAATCGAACACAAAACCTAACTCCGGCAGTGACTTAATTGAGTGACGCGATCATTTGTTCCAAAAGTTCAATCAAATTTCAAAGAACGAAACGGTTTATCATTTATGTTTTGATGTCATTCTTTCTATTATCACGTCTTATTGAGTTAAGCGAAGTACACAATGGAGTACACTAGACAATTTTTTACAATGTGTTTGACTAGTTTCATATCGTAATTACCAAATTCATATTAGAAAAAAATCTATAAAATGTGAACTCTGTGTGACACGTTTGTTGTGCAATTGATGGTAAATAATCTATACTACTATATAATATAAAGAAGACCTCTTACCTTTTAGGAATTGCAAACCTTGTTCTTTCTTCCTCTGTTATCCTCAAATACTTATTCTATAAATGTTGTACCCATGAGTAAAAGTTAATAATTCTCTTTTATCTCTTACATGTTCTAATGTTAAAATTTGAATTTTTTCTATCCTGTAACAACCTTCCTAACAAAAATCAAGTTTCTATCTTTCCACATAGGCAATTTCTTAGACCAGTGTAATTTTACCAATACTTTTTTTTGTCCATTAATTATTCAAATTTTTCATCATAAAATGATTTTGCTAATCTTGCAAATATCAATTTTTTTGTACACATGCAATGTATTCTGTAATGACCCGGTTTGACGAGGGTGGGGGAGTATTTGCTAGGGCGAGTGAGCCTGAACAAGGAGCGGCTCCTAAAAAGGTTTGTAGAATAGAGAAGAGAGTAGGGATGAATCGAATTGTACACCGAACAAGGAAAGAGGAATCCTGGATTATATATATGTGAAACTGGAGTTAACTCACAAGATGTGCCTTTTGACCTAATGGCAAATTTTAGCACTGGAACTCCGATGTTAAGCTTGCTCAAGTGATGGCACTACCGATATGTATAACTTCGTGGGATAATACTTATATGTATGCTAGATGACAGAGTCCGATCAAATTATGGTACGGATCAAAACGGACAGTATTTCGAGTGAGTTAATCTAAGGGTGTCACACATGTGCACATTTGCTATCTTCATTATGAAAAGAGGAGAAAGAGAAGATGACAGACTAAAGTCACAACCATTCAATTTTAAACATGAAATCATGCCTTGAACCGAGAGAATGTTTTTGCTTTGAACAAAAAAATAAATATAAGAAAAGAAGTTAGGCCAAACACGCCATTCTAGTTTTGAAATTCTGAAAAATTTAAAGGGAAAAAACAAATAAAAGACAAGAAAGAAGAGGGGAATTGGATTCTCGACAATTACAATGTAGAAAAACAACCTTAAAATGTGATTGTCGTGAGAGCAAGAACTAAAAGTGAATTAATTTAGAGGACAAAAAGATAGAAGCTTCAGCCATGCTCGAGTTGGGCAACTGCCCGGATCAACATTTAAAAAAAAATGTTTGAAAAACACTAAAGTTGTGTACTTGGAAAGGAGGGCCCGAGCGGCCACAACGTTGTGCCACGTGTCGTATGATGATTGGTCGTTTGGCCCCTTTAACATGCGCAACTTGCAATATTGTTTTTTCCTGAACATAATGCAGAGCGATTGCAAAGTCAATTCATATAATGGACGACATTAATGGTTATGATTTGTGACAACATTTTGGTGATCATGTACAGCTAGCTAGAAGCGCGAGATTGTAAAGCGAATCTCATATGATTTTTGAGATTGATTTGTCGAAATCCTTGAGAAGACAGCAACTAGATAGGTGCATGGGGGGCCATGCACCTATCTAGTTGCTGTCTTCATTTGACTTATGGTGTTTTATTTCTGTGGAATATAGGGTTTACTTATAGTTGGGCTGTCGTGGCCAAAGGAAAAATAATATAAATGGGGTCTTGATCTCGAGTACGTGGGATTAGTGACATAGTAAAACTGAGAAAAAAATTTTATGTCTTGTGACGCAATTTTGGACTTAGGCTTCATTTGTTTCGCAGAAAATGAATGATTTAGAAAATATTTTCTCAAAAATAATCACTTATATCGATTGAAATAATTAGTAAATGAAAAATATTTTCATTATCGACAACAAATTATATCCAAATATTTTCGTGAAAATTGAAAGTAATTTTCGTTCATTCATTTTTTATAAGTAATATAAGATATTATTTTTAAGAAAATATTTTTCAAATCATTAATTTAAAGAAAAACAAATGCAGTTTTAATTTTCTATTTACGAGTCGTTCACGTCATCGCTTGACTTTAACGTAGAAAAACATTACATTGGGACAGTAATATAGAAAAGCAAACGAATAATCTCTCCGTTGCATGAACTCTCGATGAAACTTTTGTTTAAGTCGCAATAATTTAGCACGGCACAGCCAACAAGATAAAGGTTCGAGATTGGCAAGCATGTCGCCGTCTTTCCGCCATTGGCGACAAGCCGTAACTTTCTTTTAGCACGGGATCGGCAAATCTCTCGATAAAATTCATCCCCTTTCCGGTAGTCCGCCCCGTCCCCTCACGTAAAATAGATCAAAGCAAAAACAACTTGGGTCGACCACATCTGGCCGCCACGTGACGTCGCGCTGCCGTCGTTGCTTGCCCTTTGCCACGGTCGTCGCTCACTTCCTGCCGCCATCAACCCACTGCTCGCACCTTGCCGCTGTCGGCCGCTGCCCCCTCGGGAGCTCATTCGCTACCCTTCCTGTCGGAGCCAGCGAGCCACGGGATCCGAAAGCCGCAGCCGTCCATGGCCTTGGGAGTAGACATGGCCACGGTTCGGAACCGGCGGTTCCGGTTCGGAACCGGCGGTTCCGGTTCGTGGCCAAGCATGAACCGGAACCGGCCGGTTCAGAATTTTTTTTTTTTTTCTTCCTCCGCCGGCCATAGCAGGGGCCGGCGGAGGTCGCCGGCCTAAGGCGAGGGCGGCCTCGCCGGCGTCGGGCGAGGGTCGCCCTCGCCTGGGCTGGGCGAGGCCGGCCTCGCCAGATCGGGCGAGGGCTCGACCTCGCCGGCGTCGGGCGAGGCCGGCCTCGCCAGTTGCCGGCGAGGTCGAGGCTGCTGGCCGCCTCCTCGCCTGCTGTAGTTTCTTTTTTTTTTGTGGAACCGGGCCCGGAACCGGCGGTTCCGGGCCGGTTCCAAATTTTCTGGAACCGGAACCGGGCCCGTAGGCCACGGGCCGGTTCCGGTTTGGAACCGCGGGCCCGGTCAACGGGTCGGTCCCGGGTTTGACCGGGCCAGTTCCGGGCCAAAACCGGCCCGTGGCCACCTCTACTTGGGAGTCAACGTCAAGGCTAAGATGTCAGTGGCCATAGGCAAGCCACCAAGATCCACAGCGCGCAAGAAAAGGACACGAACAACGGCGGGCGATGACCGGAGCGCAATAGGAATAGGAGGGTGATCCACGGCAACGTTTAACCATGGGTTGACAGCCACCGTCACAATCGTCCCTCATCGTCTTCGCCCTCATTCTCCACCGCGACTCGTCACTTTCCACCATCTCCTTGCCACATATCTCCACAACTGATACCTCTAGTCTCGGTCGAAGGCACCTTGTTGAGTGTTAGAGGCGCGGCAACAATATTAATTTGATGGAAGAAATTTTTAAAGGTGAAACAATCGCAATTCACGTCTTTCTATTGCATGTCTCAATTACAAGAGAAATAGACTATATATAGGCCTAGTTTGATTCGAAATAGGAAACCTCTTTCTATGAAATCTATTCTAATTAGGAAACCTACTTGACTTAGGAAACTTTCCTAAAATATAACTAGAAACAATATCTCACAATATCTTATCTTATCTCTTAATATCTCACACTACAAAAAAATGCTTTTTTCCGACAAAATTTCCAACGAAAAATTTGGAAAAATTCGTTGGAAAACGAATTTCCAACGAAAAAAATTCGTTGGAAATTTTTCCAACGAAAAATTTCAATTTTCGTTGGAAATTTGTGACGAATTTTATTTCGTTGGAAAATTCGTTGGAAAACTCGTGGCTAAATTAGTTTGAAAAATTACAAAAAAGTCGAAAAATCGTGGAAATTTTTTTTTGTTCGAAAAATCGCGGAAATTTTTTTCCAAAGAATTTTTTTTTTTCGAATTTTTTTTTTCGGAAATTTTATTTGAAAAATCGCCCTCGCCGCCGGCGAGGGCCAGCCTCGTCGCCGGCGAGGGCCAGCATCGTCGCCGGCGAGCGTCGAGCTCGGCCCTGGCCATGGCCGGCGAGGGCCAGCCTCGTCGCCGGCGACGAGCTCGAGCTCGCCCAGATCTGGGCGAGCTCGGCCCGCGCCGGCGACGAGCTCGAGCTCGCCCAGATCTGGGCAAGCTCGACCCTCGCCGGCGACGAGGCTTGGTGGCGTCGGGGGCGGCCCATGGTGGCCTCGGGGGCGTTGGGGGCGTCGGGGGCGTCGGGGGCGGCCCTGGATGGCGGCGGCGGCGCCTTTGGGGAGGGAGCTGACGTCGCGGAGGAGGAGGGGGGCGGCGGAGTCTTGGTGTCCATGGCGCCGGAGCCGGAGCCGGAGCCGGAGCCGGAGGAGGAGGGGGCGCAGCGGGGGAGGAGGCGGAGGGGGAGACAGAGGGCGAAGGAGAGAGAGAGAGAGAGAGAGAGAGAGAGAGAGAGAGAGAGAGAGAGAGAGAATGAATTTTGAAATTGACCGAGCGCGAAAATGTAGTAGGGTTTTTCGTTGCAAAATTCGTTGGAAAATTGTACACACTAAAATAATTGCCGGAAAATTGAAATTCGTTGGAAAATTCGTTGGAAATTTCCAATGAAAACATTTTCGTTGGAAATTTCCAACGAATTTTCCAACGAAAATTGTACACTATGAAAAAATTGTCGAAAAATTGTAATTCGTTGGAAATTTCGTTGGAAATTTCCAACGAATATAAAAAATGCCGAATAAAATCAATTTTTTTAAATCGTTGGAAAATTCGTTGGAAATTTCCAACGAAAAATTTTTTGTTGGAAATTTCCAACGAATTTTCCAACAAAAATTGTACACTATGAAAAAATTGTCGAAAAATTGAAATTCGTTGGAAATTTCGTTGGAAATTTCCAACGAATTTTCCAACGAATATAAAAAATGCCGAATAAAATCAATTTTTTTAAATCGTTGGAAAATTCGTTGGAAATTTCCAACGAAAATTGTACACTATGAAAAAATTGCCGAAAAATTGAAATTCGTTGGAAATTTCGTTGGAAATTTCCAATGAATTTTCCAACGAATATAAAAAATGCCGAATAAAATCAATTTTTTTTAATTCGTTGGAAATTTCCAACGAATTTTCCAACGAAAATTGTACACTATGAAAAAATTGTCGAAAAATTGAAATTCGTTGGAAATTTCGTTGGAAATTTCCAACGAATTTTCCAACGAATATAAAAAATGCCGAATAAAATCAATTTTTTTTAAATCGTTGGAAAATTCGTTGGAAATTTCCAACGAAAATTGTACACTATGAAAAAATTGTCGAAAAATTGAAATTCGTTGGAAATTTCGTTGGAAATTTCCAATGAATTTTCCAACTAATATAAAAAATGCCGAATAAAATCAATTTTTTTTAAATCGTTGGACAATTCGTTGGAAATTTCCAACGAAAATTGTACAATATGAAAAAATTGTCGAAAAATTGAAATTCGTTGGAAATTTCGTTGGAAATTTCCAATGAATTTTCCAACGAATATAAAAAATGCCGAATAAAATCAATTTTTTTTAAATTGTTGGAAAATTCGTTGGAAATTTCCAACGAAAAATTTTTCGTTGGAAATTACCAACGAATTTTGCGACGAAAATTGTACACTATGAAAAAATTGTCGAAAAATTGAAATTCGTTGGAAATTTCGTTGGAAATTTCCAACGAATTTTCCAACGTATATAAAAAATGCCAAATTAAATCAATTTTTTTTAAATCGTTGGAAAATTAGTTGGAAATTTCCAACGAAAAATTTTTCGTTGGAAATTACCAACGAATTTTGCGACGAAAATTTTTCATTGGAAATTTCCAACGAATTTTCCAACTAAAACATTTTCGTTGGAAATTTCCAACGAATTTTGCCATTCATTGGAAAATTTGTCGCAAATTTGCGACGAAAATTTTTCGTTGGAAAATTTTCGTGGCAAAAATCCGTTTTTTTTGTAGTGTCACCATATATATGAAAAATCAAAATATGGAAATACGCATAGACTCAAAAAGGAAACAAATACTAACAAATTTGGTTTAATTTCTAACACTCCCCCTTAAACCAAATTCTCTTCCATCGATCATTCCAAGCAGGCTCTTGAACTTTTGAAAAACATTGATCTTGAGAGGTTTAGTAAAAATATCTGCTACTTGATCTTCGATTTTCACATGCAATACTTCAACTTCATTCTCTTTAACCTGTTCTCGGATGAAGTGATATCGAACATCGATATGTTTACTTCGTTCATGAAAAACTAGATTTTTCGCCAAAGCAATAGCAGAAACATTATCAACAAAAATCTCCGTTGCTTTCTTCTGCTCCATAAAAATATCTTTGAGTAGTCTTCTCAACCATATTGCATGACAAACACATAAAGATGCAGCTACATATTTAGCTTCACATGTTGACAGAGTAACACTTGATTGCTTCTTTGATGACCACGTGAAAGCAGTGTCGCACAAGAAAAATACAAATCCGGTGGTACTTTTTCTATCGTCAATATCTCCACCATAATCACTATCCGAATAAGCTCTAAGTTTGAAAGATTCAGAGCAATAATAGTGTAAACCATGAGAAATAGTACCTTTGATATACCGAAGTATTCTCTTTGCAGCTTTAAGATGAGATGATTTCGACTTCTCCATGTATCGACTCACAATTCCAACACTATACATAATATCCGGTCTCGTGCATGTCAAGTATCTCAAACTTCCAATCAAGCTTCTATAATATGTCGAATCAACATCGGCACCATCATCAAACTTCGAAAGCTTGGTTCCACACTCCATTGGTGTATTGACCGACATACAGTTTTTCATATTGAATTTTTCAAAGATATTTTCTGCATATCCTTTTTGAGAAATAAAAATCCCATCGGCACTTTGCTTCACTTCGATACCAAGAAAATAATTCATGAAACCATTATTGGTCATCTCAAATTCTTTCACCATCGATGCCTTAAAAGCATCAATCATCGCCGAATTATTTCCTGTAAAAACAAGATCATCAACATATAAACAGGCGAGTAGAATATCACCTTTTTCTTGCTTCAAATAGAGTGCATGCTCGTATGGACATTGAGAGAATCCATTCGCCTTGAAATATGCATCAATTCTGGAATTTCATGCTCTCGGTGCTTGTTTAAGCCCATATAGAGCTTTTTTCAACCTTAGCACTTTGTCTTCATGACCTTTCACAACAAATCCCTCGGGTTGTTCAACATAAATTTCTTCTTCAATGATGCCATTCAAGAATGCTGATTTGACATCCATTTGATAAATCTGCCAATTATTTTGAGCAGTAATAGAAATAATCAATCTAATCGTTTCCATGCCGATGACAGGGGCAAAAACTTCATCATAGTCGATTCCGGCTTTTTGCTTGTACCCCTTCGCGACTAATCTTGCTTTGTACCTTGTCACTTCACCTTTCTCATTCTTTTTGGCCTTATACACCCATTTAACACCAATTGATTTTTTGTCCTTCGGAAGATTAGCAAGCTCCCATGTTTGATTTTTCTTGATGGCTTCAATTTCTTCGTTTATGGCTTTCCTCCACTTTTCTTCTTTGGCCACATCATCATAAGCAAGTGGTTCATAATCTGCAAGAAGACATATAAGATGAAGCTCTTCGGTAGCTTCGTAAATTTCAGACAATCTTCTTGATCTTGGCACTAGCGGTTCATCGACACTATTTGAAGAGGATGGTGTTGATGAACTTGAATAAGATGTTGGAGAAGAAGGTGAAGGTTGATCTTTCAACTCCGTTTGATTGGAATCACCATGAACATTCGCTTCTTCTTTTGGATTTTCTTCCCACATTCCATCTTCATCGAACTTGACATCTCTACTTACATACACTTTCAAAGTGTTAGGGTCAAATAATCGATAGGCTTTGGATGATGAGTAATACCCGATAAAGATGAGCTTTTTGCTCTTGTCTTCAAGTTTCGATCTTTTTTGATCCGGAACATGAGCATAGGCAATGCTCCCAAAAATTCTCAAGTGCGAAATACTTGGTGTTCTCCCAGTCCAAGCCTCTTGTGGAGTTACGCCTTCAAGTCCATATGTTGGACATTTATTTTGAAGATAGATGTCACACGAAACAGCTTTTGCCCAAAGTTCCTTGGACAAATTTTTGCTCTTCAACATGCTTCGAACCATATCAAGAATGATTCTATTTTTCCGTTCAGCCACACCGTTTTGTTGAGGAGAATATGGGGCCGTCAAGAAACGTCGAATACCATGATTTTCACAGAATCTGTTGAATATGGTTGAGGCGAATTCTCCACCACGATCAGTCCTCAAAGCCTTGATAAAATAACCGTTTTCCTTTTCAGCTAGGTTCTTGAATTGTTTGAAAATGTCAAACACTTCTGTCTTTTCTTTCAAAAAATACACCAAAGTTTTCCGAGTAAAATCATCAATAAAAGTAACAAAATATCGATGATTACCATATGAGTGAGGATTGATCGGGCCACACAAATCAGAATGAATCAACTCAAGCGGCTTCTTCGCTCGATAAGTCGCCTCCTTCGGAAAGCTAGTTCCGGAATGCTTGCCGATAACACACCCTTCACATAATTGATCGGGATGATCAATATGTGGTAAGCCATAAACCATCTTCTTGCGAGAAAGCAAATTGAGTCCGCTAAAATTGAGATGGTCGAACCTCAAATGCCACAATCATGAAGGATCATCTACACACGCCTTTAGACATCGAGACATCTCACTCTTTATATTAAGAATAAATATCATGTTCTTCGACATCTTCACATTTGCAATCAGTTTATTATTTCGATCTCTCAACATAAGATTAAGATTTCTCATATGAACAGTATAACCTTTCTCCAGAAGTTGTCCCAAACTCAAGATATTGCTTGACATTTTTGGAACATAATAAACATTAGTAATAAACTGACGTGCACCATTCTTTAAGCGAATCAAAATTGTACCTTTCTCTTCAACAAGAATTTTAGAGTTATCACCGAATGAGACATTCCCTTTAATTGTCTCATCTAACTCGGCAAACATTTCCTTTCTCCTACACATGTGATTACTTGTGCCGGTATCCAAATACCACGTATTGCTTTGACCTTCTTCATCTTCTTTAAATGCCAATAAGAGAACTTGATTAGCATTATTTACCAAGTTCGTCTTTTCGTTTGCTCTGCTACTTTCTTTGTTCCAGCAGTTAGAAGCATAATGGTCAAGTTTATTGCAATGATAATATCGGATTTTAAATTTATTATACCATTGGCTTGTCGAGTTTTTTCCTCTTCCACGAACACTTCTTTGGTATCGGTATCCTCCATCACTTCGAGCAGGATCTCCTTTGCTTCGTCCGCGACCTCTTCCTCGAAAGTGACCTCGGCCACGACCTCGATCACGATCTTGATTTGTCCCACGATTTTGTATGGGATCTCTTCTTTACTCCTTCTTATCTCGAATGGTCAATTGCGTTTGGAGAACTTCCTCCACCGGCTCAATCTTTTTCTTTCTCAATCTTTCTTCATGGGCTTGTAATGAACCCATAAGTTCATCGACTGTCATGGCATCCAAGTCTTTGGATTTTTCAATTGCAACCGCAATATGATCATACTTCTTGTCTAAATTCCGAAGTATTTTCTCGACAACGCGAACATCGGAAATGTCTTCTCCATTTCTTTTTATCTGATTAACAATTGCCAAGATTCTTGTGAAATAATCAGCAATCAATTCAGATTCTTTCATATGAATTACCTCGAATTCGCCTCTTAAGGTTTGAAGGCGAATCTTCTGAACTTTCTGAACTTCTTGATGTGTGTTTTGAAGAATCTCCCATGCCTCTTTAGCGGTAGTGGCATTCGAAACTTTTTCGAACATAGAATCATCTAACGCTTGATAAATGATTGACAAGACATATTGATCTTTTGTTCGAACCTTCTCCAAGGCATTCCTCTGGTTCTGATTCAACGTAGCTTCATCCTCTGGCTCATCATAGCCAGTGTTAACAAGTTCCCATACACCGTAGGTGCCGAGTAGAGCTTTCATTCTAACAGCCCAGTTACCATAATTTTCTTTGGTAAGACGAGGGTATTGAAGAGGAAGCTGATTGTTCGTTGAGGCCATGATCACGAACCGTAAGCTCTGATACCAATTTGTTGAGTGTCAGAGGTGCGACAACAATATTAATTTGATGGAAGAAATTTTTGAAGGTGAAACAATCGCAATTCGCGTCTTTCTATTGCATGTCTCAATTACAAGAGAAATAGACTATATATAGGCCATAGTTTGATTCGAAATAGGAAACCTCTTTCTAGGAAACCTATTCTAATTAGGAAACCTACTTGACTTAGGAAACTTTCCTAAAATATAACTAGAAACAATATCTCACAATATCTTATCTTATCTCTTAATATCTCACCATATATATGAAAAATCAAAATATGGAAATACGAACAGATTCAAAAAGGAAACAAGTACTAACAAATTTGGTTTAATTTTTAACACACCTTGCCTCTAATTTCCACTCGCGTGGCAACAGTGGTTCATCCTCGCTATCGTTGAGCAAGCCTTAGATCTCGATTGAACACTACCAAGCTCGAGATCTGGTGAGGGCCTTTGCGCTCTTGTCCACGGCCAGAGAGGTAGCGATGGCCTCGCCGATGGCCTTCACAGCCCCGCTGGCTGCCGTTTGGGATTTCGCGACTGGTGACCCTTGTCGGCATGGAAAAAAGCAAAGAAAAAAAGGAAAAGAAAAAAAGATTCAAAATATTAATCCGTCCAGCATCCATATCAGCGATTTCCGATCAAAATAGACCAGATGGAATCAATTGACAAAATATGAAAATGTTTAGGATTGAATTAACGTAATTAAAAAGTTTAGAACTGAATTGATAGAAGTGCAATAGATCAAGGGCTTTATGGACAATTTTTTCTGAGTTTATTTGTTCACTTCTTACTTATTATTTCATGAAGGGTCATTTTGGAAGAGACGAGAAGTGGGACCAAAAGAAGTTATTTCATTATAAATTATTCATACCTAAGTTTCAACCCCGTTCTTATACCCAATAATAAAAACCATCGTGCATCGAATTTGGATGAAAGTACCATAACAAGTTAAATTATTGGAAGGTTCTTTAAGTCCTAGAATTTTTTTAAACGATGGAATGAAGTTTCTCAGATCTTTTGTCTTCTTGGAAAGTCAGATGTGCCATTTTTCTTTGTGGAAAATTCCGAGAACTCTTTGGAATAGCATCTGTTTTTCCCATGAACTTAACTACTTTGACCCAATAAGCCCCCTGTCTATTGCTTGGAGTTCTCCTCAGACTTGCCTTCATTCCCAAATACCCCCATGAACTCAGCTATTTTGACCCAATCATCTCCCTAAACTTGATCGCTTAGATCTAGCAACTCCCCGAGGTCATTGCCGGTGAAAATAATGATTGGCCGACGAACACGTGCTCGTCACGTGCACGTTTCGCACCTTCCGAGGGGGGCATTTTAATTGAAAAACTGCGGGGGAAGAACAACAGAAGTGCCAAAAGTTGTGTACGGAGCTCACTTTGGTGCTAAAAGTTCCATTTAGATCACTTAAGTGCCAAATTGGAAGAAAAATGATCACTTTGGTGCCAATGACGAGAGATTCCGGCCAAATTAATACATGACATTCATAATTAAATTTTTAATCTTAGTTGGATTTTTTTTTAAAAATTAGTCTACGTGGCATTTCCACGTATATATTTCGATTTTTTAAGTACTTTTCTGAATTTTTTTTTCTTTTCTTTCTTCTTCCTTTGGTCACCGCCGGTGGCCGGAGGCCGGCCACTGGCCGCCTGCCCTCGTTCGGACGAGGCCACCATTGCCGCCGCCGCCGCCTGCCACAAGCGAGGCCCGACCGACCCTTGCCTGGGCGACGGCGGGTAAGCCCCGGTGAGGTTGGCCTTGCCTCGCATGGGCGAGGGCTCCCCTTGCCAGATCCGGCGAGGCCGGCCGTCGCCCAGGCCATGGCGACCCCGCCGGACGTCGCCTTCCCCCGGGCGACGTTCGATGGGGCCGTCGTGGCCTAGGCGACGGCCGGCCTTGCTGGGGCTTGCCCGTCGTCGCCTAGGCGAGGGTCTGCCGGGCCTCGCCTGTGGCAGTCGGCGGCGGCCTCGTTCGGGCGAGGCCAGGCGGCCGATGGCTGGCCTCTGGTCACCGGCGGTGACTAAAGGAAGAAGAAAGAAAAGAAAAAAAGAAAGAAAATAAAAAAATTATTTAAAATAAAAAATGCTGACTGGACGTGCTGATTGTATTTCCGGCAAGTCACATCGGCTTCAGAAATTAATAAAAAAATACCACGTTGGATTTCCGGCCAAACTGACCGGAGTTGGCACTTAAGTGATCGTTTTTAAAAAATTTTGGCACTTAAATGATCTAAATGAAACTTTTGGTACTAAAGTGAGCTCCATACACAACTTTTGGCACTTTTGCTGCTCTTCCCCCGAAAAACCGCCATTACCCTCGAACACGAAATTCAAATTTAAAAAAAAAAAAACTCTCGATTCACCTTGCCCCGTGTTTCTCGGACGCAAGAAAGCACCTAGCCGGGTTTGCTTCGGTTCACGACGCGACATTCTCAGCACAGCTCTCCTCCCGCATCTACAATGATCCTCAATCCCTAATTTTTTGATCCATGCTCGAGAAACGCTAGCCCTTTCTCTTTTAGCTTTAAAGTCGGTGCAAATTTGGGGCTTTTAAACATTTTCTTATGTGTACGTGAGTGGCATGTGTCATCTTCTCTCTTTTTTTTTTTTCCCTCTAGAATGCCTCCGGAAAATGCGTCAAACATGCAACGTATTTTGGAATAAAGGGGAAACTTTGAGAAATGAGCGCCTCCATAGGGGGTTATTAGGCTAAATCGATCAAGCTCGCGCGATAATTTGGAATAAGGTCGAGCTTGAGGAGAACTTTGGGACACGAGCATCGCTTCACGGGGATTTTTTTTATAAAATTTTCTTGTTCGTTTGTAGCAGGAAACATCCGAACCTTTTGATTCGATTAATCTTCACGGATGCATACATACTGTCTCGTTTATTGCGTGCAATTAATAAGCACCTGCCAACAGACGCGGCTTCCAACTTTCTTCCGCGCTTAATCACCCGGTCAATCTCTCAAGGGTTGTGGCGTCGTTCTCCCTTAGCAATGGACGCTAATCAAACATTCCCCTTCCAAGTTTTAATTCAAGCAAACTTGTCAACCGCTTTTCTACGCGACGCTTCAAGGCGCTCGCAGTTGTTCGAACGAGTCTTGTCGAGAGCCAATTCTTAATAAACGGCAAAAGGACACTATTGGTGCCATAACTTGTGTACGGAAATCACTTTGGTGCCATAACTTTTTTTCGGATCACTTTGGTGCCAAAATCGGAGAAAAAAGATCACTTTAGTGACTCCGGCTAAAATTCCGACCAAAAAAAGAGCCTCGTCAGATTTCCGGCGAGCCATGTCAGTATCGGAAATTAATAAAAAAATAGCCACGTCAGATTTCCTGCGGCCATGTCAGCATTGACACTAAAGTGATCGTTTTTCAGAAAAGTTGGCACCAAAGTGATTTCCGTACACAAGTTATGATACTTGTGGTGTACTTTTGCCCTTAATAAACTCAAAACTCAATGCAGTCGAAGGCTTGACATTGACGTTGCGTAATGTCTTCTTGTTTGTAGTTCGACACAAGCTTTGGCCCCGTGGCAGAAGGCATCCCTTCAATTTCGCCGGCTTCGTGCTTTCTTTTTGGACTCTCTTAGCATATTGATTGGAATTAAATGGCTGGTTTATTGGTTGCGGCTCCGTTGCACAAGTTACAATAAATGCTGGTGGCCCAAAAATCTCTTCAAGACTTCGGTCTCTCGGTCTAAATTACCTTAAGACCTAAGTTATGATGATTTATTGAATTGATTTGAAACGAATGTACATGGGTTATTTTCGTCAATTAGCTTCTAAAAGTCAAAACCACAATTAACCGCCACTTTCTACCATCCACATGTCAAACAAACAAAAACAAGGAAAAACAACTTATGAAAAAGTAATTGCACCATATTTTATTGTAAATGGTGTTTTGAAAAGTAATACATATTCTTATCCTTATAAAAAAAAAAGTAATTGCACCATTTTAACGAGGGAACTATTTATCGTCCGGAGATTTTTAATGGGCATCATTCGGAACGATCCAACGTAAATTGGTCGTATAGCGCGCATTGTATCTAGTTATAATAAAGTAAAGAGAAAATGGGTTATGATTATTCTAGAATATGAAAAATGAAGACGAACCGTAACAATTCAAAAACAAACAATTTGGATCTTATTAACTCGTACCTACTTTTTTCTTTCTTGTTATACCTTAGAACACTAGGTAAGGTTCTTTAGAACCAACAAGACACTTAAAAAAATGAACATACGTTATAGAAAAAGCTACACCTAGTTCGACAGACGTAGAAATAATAGATTTTTTTTTTTTGATAACCCAGGGAACCCCTGCACGGTCGATAGCCGAGAAGTAAACCCTGGGGGCGACACGTGCTAGCCACCACACACGTGCCACCGATTAAGTTACCCTGCGACGCTCGGGATTCGAACACTCAACCTTTTGCGAGAGGAAAAGTGCGCGCTCCAGCAGCGCCACCCAGGCGGGTGGTTAGAAATAATAGATTATTAACATGTACATATCTCATAAAAATTGCATTAAGCACCGAGTGTTCGGAAATAGCTAGGGAAGCCTATGGCCTCCGCTAGTCCTGTTGGAACGCCATTGGTATTTCATATCAAATTAGAAAATTCGTGCTTTTCTAAAACATGCTTAGTAACTCTTAAAAAGGTGTCTAAATACATAGTTCAATAATGGGAAAACAACATAAATGGTCCACGAATTTTGTTCGAATGTGCAATCTGAAACCTGAAATTTTAATTTGTTCAATGTGGTTCCCGAATTTTAGCCTAATTTGTAATGTAATCCCCGAATTTTTAAATTGTTCAATGTGGTTCATGAGCTTTTGGTACATATTTAATTTAGTCCATAGATTATATAAAAATATTTAATGTTGTCTCTGATTTGAATTAATTGAAGGACAATATTTGAACATTTTCATATAATTCATGAAATAAATTGAAAGTACATTAAACAACTGGAAAGTTCATGCACTATATTGCATATTAAGATAAAGTTTAGAAATGACATTAAATAAATTAAAAATTCATGAAACACATTCCATATTAGGTCAAAATTCAGCGACGACTTATGTCATTATCGCGTCAATAATCGCCCTGGAAATTAGCCGCGGACCGGGCAAAACTCCGGGTTCGTTTTCTCAAGAACGGCGAGCATCGTCGCTTGCGCGCATTTAGGAAAAATCCCAGGTCGCGCGGCTCGGAAATCCACACGAGGCGCTCAAACGAATGCTGCCCCTTTGTCGTCGTTTCCCCAAACGTCACATTTCTCCACCGCTCCTTTGCCCCCTCGGCTGACCAAACTTATTCCCCTCCTCAATAATTACAACTAAAAAAGCAGAAAAGCAAGCACGTACTCCAGAAATTCAACACGGGCCTGCCAGAAAAATCAAAAGTACCAAATAAATGCGACAAAGCCCGTGCTCCTGCCTCCTCTTTAATTCCGGTGAATAAGAAAGCTCGTGTATATATAATGATTCACTTATCTATTATCAATTCCCACTTCACGTGGACGCCATGATTCCTGGCTCTTCCATGTTCAAATCCCCCGCTTTTGAAGCGGGGAAATTTGAGGTAAGCGAATGCAATCTTGGCAATGAAAATGATGGGAAAAATTTGAACCGTGAATTTTCTTTAGGCTTTTCCGTCAGGACGAAAAAGGCATTTTCAGAAATATCGAGAGTGATTATCGAATTTTGGGAATCTCCTGACCTGACCTGATTGGTCGAGAAAGGGTGGCGTTTTTTTTAAAGGCTCGCGACACGTTTCGATGTAGGGACGTGCATTAGGTCCGGTTCAACCTGCGAACGAGACTGAACCGATCGGCCGGTCGCAGAAAAAGACAGTTCAACCAGTTTGGTTTTCAGGTTGATCAGGTTCTGAGTCGATTTTGAAGCCTCTTTTAGAAAAAAAAAAAAAGAAAGTGCTTTTTGCATCCGTTGAGAATCAGAACATGATATTTAATATGAAGGAACAAAGTAACCACTTTATAGCGAAATTACTGAACAAAAAATGGGCCTATTCGATGCCCGGTTCCAATCATTCGGAGCCGGGGGTCGCAAGGCCGACCCACCCGAGAACCGATCATCCAATTCGATTTAGAAACTAAATAGAAGCTGGAAAAATAGAGAAAAAACCGATCACACCCAACAGGAAGAGTCCGGTTTTTCTTTCCTAAGCTATCTTGTATGGACAACCGAGTCGGATTCCCACATGATTGTTGTGGCCCCTGTCCCCGCGTCTCTCGCCTAAAGGCCCTCCTTTTCTTTCTTCCTTCTTCTCCTTTTGCCTTTCTGTATCGGACAGAAAAGAAACAGAGCTTTAAAAAAAGGAGCATAAAGAAAGAGAAGAGGAGAGAGAGAGAGAGGAAAAGGTGTTCAAAAATCGAAAGGACATGGAGAGGATGAGGGACTAGAAGATCCAAAGACCGCCACACTTTCCGCCTCACCCCTTTCGCTTGCTCCAGAGGCACAGGCCTCACAAGTCACAAGGGCAAGGCGTTCTTTGCGTGAGCATGAGCTGAGAGGGTTGTGTGTGTGTGTGTGTGTGTCGTGTGACCCTGTTTGATCCGCCAAGAACGTAAAGCCAGGACTCGGCACGTTTCTCTATCTTCATGCGTTCTTGGAAAAGAACAAAAGGGGAAAGAGAAAAACAACTAATGAGAGGAAGAAAACAAAGAATGGAGCTTCCTCTTTACCTCCTCCTCCTCCTCCTTATGATTCCTGTTTGGACTTATGCAGTGAGGAGTGACCCACCTCTGTCCTCCATGTCAGCTGCTCCTCATCCCTCTCCTCCTTCTCTTCCCGCCTCTCCAGTTTCCACTTCAATGGCTGCTTTCTCTCCAGGTACTCTGTCAAACTCGCGATCCAACGTTTTTCTCTAATCGAGTTTCCAAAAGTTCTTCGAAAGGGATTTGAAAATGCTGCTGCAATCAGTGAGTGGCCAGATTGTTTCTGGTTTTCTTGAGATTTTGGTTTGGTGCTCTGATTTTGAGGCCCATCGCAGAAAGATCTCACATTGGTGGATGAATTGTGTGCTCTGGCCAAGCTTTCAATAAAGTTTGAAACTTTGGGTTGTGCAGGGCTTTCAACGGGAGGCAGGAAACGCCGGTTGGATTCGCATGAGAAGTTGCTCATTGCTCTCATTGTTTCTTGTTCTTTACTGGGTGCAATCATCTTGATCTTCATGGGCCTTTGGGTTTATTACAGTAAGCTCACCCACAAGTCCAGCAAAAAGAGTTCTCAGAGATCAGGTGAACTACTTTTTCATTTTTCCCTGAATCTAAATTCTCTTCTTTTTTTAATTCTCTTTCGGGCTAAATTATAAATACTTGGTGGGTTTCAGTTTTGCTCTAGTGATGATGCTTACAATGTGATTCCCAGTGTGCTTTTTATCTCTTGTGAGTTATGGGGGTTGATTCTTGCAGAAGCTGAAACGGGGCTTGCATTAGCTCCATTTTTGGGTAAATTCAGTTCTTTAAAGATGGTTAGTCGGAAAAACTCCATTGCGTTCTTTGAATACAAGCTTCTGGAGAAGGCAAGCAACAGTTTTTCGGACAGTAACGTTTTGGGGGAGGGCGGATTTGGACGTGTATACAAGGCTAGGTTGGATGACAACAAGCATGTCGCTATCAAGAAGCTAGATTGTGGGATTCAGGACGCCTTTAGAGAGTTCGAGGTACTATATTTTGTTAGAATTACATAATGGGTGTTTTCTTTTTGGATTCTCTGCAGTCATCTCACTGTTGCATTGCACAACTCTGGTGTTACATCGCAGAACGAGGTGGATTTGTTGAGCAAAATGCAGCATCCGAATATAATTTCCCTCCTGGGTTATAGCATCAATGATGAGACAAGGTTTATTGTTTACGAGTTGATGCAGAATGGCTCGTTGGATACTCAGTTGCATGGTAAAAAAATATTCTTTCTGCTCATGCTTCGGTTTTATATTGACACAGGTAAAAAAAAATGGTCATAAGAGAAGACGAACTGATTTTCAGTAGTAAAATTATTGTATCAGGATCTTCTCGAGGATCAGCATTAACTTGGCACAGGCGGATGAAAATCGCTTTAGCTACAGCGAGGTAAGCTTTTGGTGCGGCACCCAAAGGCTGATCTCCTTTCATTGTCATTTAATAATGCGGATTCAACAAATTGTTTGAATTTTGACCAGAGGATTAGAATATCTGCATGAGCACTGCAATCCACCAGTCATCCATAGAGATCTGAAATCATCCAATATACTTCTCGATGCCAACTTTAATGCTAAGGTACGCTGTGTGTATAATATTGCAACTTCTCTCATGTTCTTAATTTTATATTCCCACTGATATGTTACAAATATGTTGCTATACCTTCTTGTCTGTTTATTATATTCAGCGATTTCTCTCTCATCATATTCTTGTTCAGCTTTCAGATTTTGGCCTTGCTGTGACTGACGGATCCCAAAATAAAAACAATGTCAAGCTTTCGGGCACGCTGGGTTATGTAGCCCCGGAGTACTTATTGGATGGTATGCCAACTGTATTGACAGATAAGAGTATTTTAATGGCTTGCGATGTCTTATTAATTTATTGCTCGCTCTTCCCCAGCACAAATTATTCACCTTCTCCTTTTGGACCGCCAGTGACCTCAATTATGTTGCATGATGATTACTGAGTCCGGTTAATGGATCGCGGGCAACCTCCCTTGTGAAATTGTTCTGAGCGCCTGGCTACACATCACACATGTGCTGCTGCCTCTGTGTAATCCAACTAATACCCACATTATTGAAGCTTTGGTCAGATAGATACCTAATTTTAATCAGGAGTCCATGAGATCTCAGTCCCATTCTTATGAGTCCTTAGAATTTCCCTGTACGCTCTTGGAGTACGACACTGCGAATCTCAGAACACACTATCTGCAGGTGGTTTACTGTCCAAGTTAGAAGGAACAGTGAACGTTCTTTCTTTACTTGCATTGTCTTTATGATTCAAACATCAAACGCCTTAATTCTTGCGAAGTCTATTTTGTTCGTATTGTTAGCCTAACCTTGGTCGTTATTTACTATGGAACATGCTCGATCACGAAAGACAAGATCTAGGCTGCATGCGCATTTCCTGATGAATGCTAATTTGTGCAATTTTGAAAAAGATTACAGCTTAGCACCAATTTTTTTTACGCTAATGAGAAAAGGGAGAAAAAGCTAGGAACTCTGGAATTAGTGACTGTAACTCAGAGGGGGATGGCTGATTGCCAGATACTTCTCCCGAATGTTTTTCAAACAAGTCTCAGATAGCGGAAGAACCTCTCGTGGCATGATTTGCGATGTCGAAACTAGTTGACTGCGTTTCTTGTTTTAAGATGAGATCTGTGCACTGACATGGTTTTTTAGCTGGCCAGTGTGCTCAATGCCATCACCATAGTGGTTAATTGTGTCATTTCAGGTAAACTGACGGATAAGAGCGACGTGTATGCTTTTGGGGTTGTCCTATTGGAGCTTCTCTTGGGAAGAAAGCCTGTGGAGAAACTTGCACCAGCTCAATGCCAATCGATAGTCACATGGGTAAACACCCACTTCTAATCTCCATCTTATGCCTAATCTGATGGGTGTGCAACCCCATTTATGGTCTGAAATTATTCAATCTTAATGAATGCAGGCCATGCCTCAGCTTACTGACAGATCAAAGCTTCCAAACATTGTGGACCCTGCGATAATAGATACTATGGACATGAAACACTTATACCAGGTTCATTGACCGTTAGTTTCAGCTAAAACCGTCCCAGTTCTATAATTTAATAGCCAACTTGACCTTAAAAAAGCCGAGTTTAGTATTTCTGTCGAACGACCCAACTTCCTATTGAATTTGCCATTCTTATTCCGGATGTGTATTGTCTCTGTTTAGGTCGCTGCGGTGGCTGTGTTGTGCGTGCAACCAGAGCCAAGCTACCGTCCGTTGATAACAGACGTGCTACACTCTCTCATCCCACTCGTGCCAGTTGAGCTCGGGGGTTCCCTGAGAGCTGCAGTGCATTCTGGTAACTAAGATATGCTCGTAAGGAAATGTGTTTACGAGCTGCCTTTTAAGAGTGTCGGGTTTTCTAGAATGCACAAATCATGGTGGCTGAGCAGTGGAGACTCCATTTTGCATGTGGGTTCATGGTCACACCGGGTGTTGCGTCGAAAAAAAAGTGGGCCTGACAGGAGAAGTGCTTATTCGTGTGCTAATTTGTAAATTGCAGGACTATATAATGAAATGGGTTTTATATGGTATTGTGAAATAGTTCATCGGGGCGGGAACGTCGACCCCTACTCGCTAGAGATTTCTGATTTGAATATAGATTGAGAATAGTCCTCAATATATTGGACGTTTGCATATATACTACTTAGAGTTTGATTGGTCTTTTCCCGTTTATGTCAAACTCATACCGAAGAAGAATACTTCATTCTAATCCTTGTCATGCCTATAAGCCTTATAGGGTCGGATCGTAACATATGCACTTCTATAATGTTTCGGGTCGGATCGGGTTTCCATGATACCTGATAATATTTTGCTGTGTGCTGGGCACAACCCGTACCATGCCTGGGCCGTGCCTGCATCATGTCACGCCGGCTCGTGGCCAGGCCTTGTACCAAATCCATGGGATGGGCTTGTCCAGGGGCCTCATTCTGAACCAGCTGTTCGCTTTATAGTCTTGTTTTTTACCAGCAATTGGGGACAGAAATATTAGCTGAAGACTCTTGTACTTTAAGATGTTACCTAAGATGAATTCATTATTGGACGATGTTTTGCTTGGAAAGTGTTGGGTTTATTAATGAAAAACAACGCAGCGGAATATAGAACTCTAGACAAGATCCATGTGTATATTAAAATCGAAAAGGAATTTTGAAATGTATCTTTTGCAGATCGAAGATAAATCGGTAACCGATTGTGTCTGGATTAGCGCCCCGAGTATTGTGCCTCTATCGGTATCCATATATACGAATGGAATTCTCTAACGATCTACGTGCTAGCGAAAGATCTTGAAGTTTCTTTTCTTCAACGCCTTTTAATTTTTGATACTATATCGAAAAACCCTAGACAGAGAATGATTTTCTATCTATTTATATGGCCTCATTATCCAGTGGAATTAAAAAAAGTGGGCCAGGCAATTTGAGCCTACCAAACCATCCACCTTTAATTGTACGTTTAATCGTTATCTTATAACGCGCATGACCGCATAGATAATTTAAATAAGAGAATAAATTAAAATTTACTTCTTAAGTAGATCAAGGCGCAAAAAAAATATTAAGTCCGTTCGCTATTGTGTGCGACTCGTAAGTTCACCAAACATTAGCAGTGTGTTCAAAACTCTTTTTGGCCTACAAGTTGTAAGCGGTCTCTAGCAAGACATTATGATTACCTAAGTATAATGAAGATCTGTTTTCCGACACAACATAATCCACAACTAATATTAGAGTATCAACGTTGATTGATTCTTAGGGCAGACCACTAATAGAAAGCATCCCTTCCAATCGTCGACTTGACAACAAGGCTCTATTTGTTTTGCGAAAAATATTTTCTAGAAATATATTTTCCACATTTTCTAGCGTTTGAATGCTTAGCAAAATGAGTTAATGAAAAATATTTTTTTAGTTAATGGAAAACCAATGCTTAAATTTAGAAAAATAATTTCCTTTTTAAAAAATCGGAAATAATTTTCCGAAATGAGACTTTGTGCTTGGGTACGGGAACTCTAATACTTGTTCGAGGGCCCTTGGTAGCGAGGTGGGACTAGAGGTTAGGGTTGGGTCTACAAAGGTCCATCGAGGACAACCTCGGGTCTGTCGAGGTAGGGTCTAGGACTGCAGTGCCCGTGCTGGGACTCTAGCGCCCGTGCCTAGGACCTCAGCTCACTGGTTCCTTGGCTTGGGTCCATCGAGGCCAAGCTCAAGACTTGTGCTTGTGTCCAGGACCTAGGGCCTCGCTTGTGTCCATCTGGGTTGTGCTCGAAACCCAGGCCGTTGCGTCCGGATCCATTGAGGCCAGACCTGCTAACTCAAGGTTGGGCCTAGGTCCTTGACACCCGTGCCAGGGTCCATTAAGGCCGAGCCTCGGCCCCAGCCCCAGCCCCGGTTTCTTGGTCAATCGAGGCAGGGCCTAGGACTCCGGTGCTGTTGCCTATGCCTGGGTTCATGGAGGCCGAACACCAGACCCCGGTCTCAACACAACACAGACAAACCCAAAGCGATTCCTATTCAAACTCAGATCCTTCCTCTTTCAGGTACACTAGACTTTAAAGCATCCACCCAACCAAAAATGAAAACAAACGCGAAGCACCTTACCTCCACCGAAAGAGAGCGAAACTAGCTAAAGAACACGCGCACACAAAGCAGTAGAGAACTCAAAACCGGCTGGTCAATTGACGATGCAAGCTCTTTCAGAACAACGAACTTCTAATCCAAATTCCAAGCGACAAGTGAACTCTTTTTCATCGAACGAGAACTGCAAGGTCCAAGGAAGAATCGGAATGCGACCTTTTGACGTCAGTGAAGTTAGAGTCAGACCCAGGAGCAACCCTTTTCCTTCTCGTGTTCTTCTTGTTCCCCCTACGCCTGATTTTTACTCAGCTCTTCTTGCTTCGAAACCTCGGCATCTCCATCCACAACAGGTTGTGCCAGAGCGTTCTTTATGTTCTGATGATCGACAAGTTCGCCCTCCTCCACGTCGACCATTTCGACATCATCTTGTCGCAGTTGTCCTCTTCATAGATGGCGTCCAATACGCTCTCTCCCTCCATAAGCCAAAGGATGAACTCAACAAGCTCCTGTCTCTCTCCCTCTCTCTCTCAAGCTTCACCGATACTAATTAACTATTCCGACCAAACATCACGGTCATTGTACTTCAAATCGCTTCTACATCAAGAAAGGAACGAGAAGGAAGAAACTAAATTGGAACGATTGAAAATTGATCGCTTGAAAATGACTGGAAATAAGCTACAAGAAGATAATAATGCATCGACTGGAGTAAATCTTCTTCTTTCGCTGTTTGCGCGTCCCGTCTTGGTTGGTCAAGTAACGATGCACGCGCAAACAAAGAGAGCGAAACTAGCTAAAGAGCGAAACTAGCTAAAGAGAGCACGCGCACACAAAGCAGTAGAGAACTCAAACATGGCTGGTCAAGTAACGATGCAGGCTCTTTCAGAACAACGGACTTCTAATCCAAATTCCGGGCGACAAATGAACTCTTTTTCATCGAACGAGAAGCTGCAAGGTCCAAGGAAGAATCGGAATGCGACCTGTTGATGTCAGTGAAGTTAGACGGGAAAATTACCAAAAAAGTCATAAACCTTTTGTAATTGTGCCAATTCAGTCCTAAACCTTTTGCAGACCAGCCAATTCAGTCTTTTTGGCCGGCCAACGATAATATTTTAATATTTTTTAAAATTATTTTTGAATTTTTTTTTTCTTTTCCTTCTCCCCCTTGGCCTGCTCGACCGGGGGGAGGCTCGCCGGCGAGGGCCCAACTCTGGCAAGGTGAGCTGGGCCCTCACTGCCGCTGGGCGAGCTCGCCCTAGTGAGCTTTGCCCTCGCCCAGATCTGGCGAGGCTCGCCCAGCTGCGGCGAGGGTAGAGCTCGCCTAGTTCCGGCGAGGTGGAGCTCACCATGGCTGGGCGAGCTCGCCCAGATCTGGCGAGGCGGAGTTCGCCCTGCCATGGCGAGCTCTGTCTCGCCAGATCTGGGCGAGGGCGGAGCTCGCCCAGCCATGGCGAGCTCATCCAGCTTTGATGAGGCGGAGCTCGCCTTGGCTGGGCAAGCTCTGCCCTCGCCCAGATCTGGTGAGGCAGAGCTCGCCCAGGGGCGGTGAGGGCCTAGCTTGCCTCGTCGGAGCTGGGCCCTCGCCGGCGAGCCCCCCTTGGCCGGATAGGCCAGGGGGGAGAAGGAAAAAGAAAAAAAAGAAAAAAGGAAAAATTTGAAAATAATAAAAAAATATTAAATATATTACCACATGGACGCCGGCTGGCGCCATGTCAGCCGGCCGATGGCCACGTTAGTGCCGACCAATCAAAAGGATTGAATTGGCTAGTTTGCAAAAGGTTTAGGACTGAATTGACACAATTACAAAAGGTTTAGGACTTTTTTGATAATTTTCCTAAAGTTAGAGTTAGACCCAGGAGCAACCCTTTTCCTTCTTGTGTTCTTCTTGTTCCCCCTATGCCTGTGATTTTTACGGGAAAATTGTCAAATCAGTCCTAAACCTATTGTACGGCGGCCAATTCAGTCCTAAACCTTTCAAATTTGCCAATTTAGTCCTAAACCTTTTAAATTCTTGCCAATTCAGTTCTTCCGGCCAATTTTGGCCGGCCGGTGCTGACGTGGCCGCCGGTCGGCGCCGGCCGTCCGGTCAGCGCTGACGTGGCAATTTTTAATTATTATTTTTTTATTTTTCTGCTTTTTTTTTTCTGCTTTTTTTTTCTCCTTTTTTTCTGCTTTTTTTTTTTTCTCCTTTCTCCCCTCTGCCGGTCCGGCGACTGGCGACCGGCCAGAGGGGAGGGCCGGCGAGGCCTCTGGCGAAGCTCGCCCCGCCGGCCACCGGCGAGGGCGAGCCTCGCCGGCCCCTGGCTGGGCGAGGCGAGGTCGGCCTCGCCTCGCCGTCGCGACCCAAGCGACGGCGAGGCTCGACCTCGCCTCGCCTCGCCTCGCCGGCCCCTGGATGGGCGAGGCGAGGTCGGCCTCGCGTCGCCGTCGCGAGCCAGGCGACGGCGAGGCTCGGCGAGGCGAGGTCGAGCCTCGCCGTCGCCTGGGTCGCGACGGCGAGGTCGAGCCTCGCCCAGATCTGGCGAGGTCGAGCCTCGCCGTCGCGACCCAGGCGACGGCGAGGCTCGACCTCGCCTCGCCGAGCCTCGCCGTCGCCTGGGTCGCGACGGCGAGGTCGAGCCTCGCCCAGATCTGGCGAGGTCGAGCCTCGCCGTCGCGACCCAGGCGACGGCGAGGCTCGACCTCGCCTCGCCGTCGCGACCCAGGCGACGGCGAGGCTCGACCTCGCCTCGCCGTCGCGACCCAGGCGACGGCGAGGCTCGACCTCGCCTCGCCTCGCCTCGCCGGCCCCTGGATGGGCGAGGCGAGGTCGGCCTCGCGTCGCCGTCGCGAGCCAGGCGACGGCGAGGCGAGGTCGAGCCTCGCCGTCGCCTGGGTCGCGACGGCGAGGCTCGACCTCGCCAGATCTGGGCGAGGCTCGACCTCGCCGTCGCGACCCAGGCGACGGCGAGGCTCGGCGAGGCGAGGTCGAGCCTCGCCGTCGCCTGGGTCGCGACGGCGAGGCTCGACCTCGCCAGATCTGGGCGAGGCTCGACCTCGCCGTCGCGACCCAGGCGACGGCGAGGCTCGACCTCGCCTCGCCGAGCCTCGCCGTCGCCTGGCTCGCGACGGCGACGCGAGGCCGACCTCGCCTCGCCCATCCAGGGGCCGGCGAGGCGAGGCGAGGCGAGGTCGAGCCTCGCCGTCGCCTGGGTCGCGACGGCGAGGCGAGGCCGACCTCGCCTCGCCCAGCTAGGGGCCGGCGAGGCTCGCCCTCGCCTGTGGCCGGCGGGGCGAGCTTCGCCAGAGGCCTCGCCGGCCCTCCCCTCTGGCCGGTCGCCGGACCGGCAGAGGGGAGAAAGGAGAAAAAAAAAAGCAAAAAAAAAAAGGAGAAAAAAAAAGCAGAAAAAAAGGAGAAAAAAAAGCAGAAAAATAAAAAAATATTAAAAAATAAAAAATAATAATTGAAAATTGCCACGTCAGCGTCGACCGGACGGCCGGCGCCGACCGGCGGCCACGTCAGCACCGGCCGGCCAAAATTGGCCGGAAGGACTGAATTGACAAGAATTTAAAAGGTTTAGGATTAAATTGGCAAATTTGAAAGGTTTAGGACTGAATTGGCCGCCGTACAATAGGTTTAGGACTGATTTGACAATTTTCCCGATTTTTACTCAGCTCTTCTTGCTTCGAAACCTCGGCATCTCCATCCACGATAGGTTGTGCCAGATCGTTCTTTATGTTCTAATGATCGACAAGCTCGCCCTCCTCCACGTCGACTATTTCGACATCATCTTGTCGAAGTTGTCCTCTTCATAGATGGTGTCCAATACACTCTCTCCCTCTCTGTCTCTCAAGCTTCGCCGATACTAATTAACTATTCCGACAAAACATCACGGTCATTGTACTTCGAATCGCTTTTACATCAAGAAAGGAACGAGAACAAAGAAACTAAATTGGAGCGACTGCAAATTGATAGCTTGAAAATGGGAAAAAATGCCAAAAAAGTCCTAAATCTTTTGCATTGGTATTAATTTAGTCCTAAACCTTTTTTTTATATCAATTCAGTCTTAAATCTTTTGCATTGGTGTCAATTTAGTCCTAAACCTTTTTTTGGCGCCAATTTAGTCCTAAACCTTTTGTTTTTGTGCCAATTTAGTCATTCCGGCCAATTTTGATCGGAATTTGCCAACGTGGATGCCTGTCGGCCGGCGATCGGTCATCGGCGTCGACGTGGACAACTTTAATAATATTTTAATATTTTTTTGAATTTTTATTTTTTTTTTCCTTTTTTTTTTTTTTTTTGTCTCTCCCTCCTTCCTTTGGCTGGTCATCGGTCTGGCGACCGGCCAGAGGCCAAAGGTCAGCGAGCTCGACCTCGTCAGTTACTGGCAAGGCTCGCCCTCACCGGTCACTGGTAAGGGCGAACCTCGCCTTGGTTGGGCGAGGCTCGAGCCCTCGCCGGAGGCCGCGATGAGGGCGAGCCTCGCCATGGTCGGGCGAGGCCTGACCTTGCCGAAGGCCGCGGCTAGGGCTCGAACCTCGCCAGATTCGGCGAGGTCGGACCTCGCCCAACCAAGGCGAGGCTCGCCCTCTTCGGGCGAGGCCGCCCTCGACAGTGGTCGGTGAGGGCGAGCCTCGCCAATGGCTGGCGAGGTCGAGCTCGCTGGTCTCTGGCCGATCGCCAGACCGGCGACTGGCTAGAGGAAGGAAGGAGAGAAAAAAAAAGAAAAAAAGGAAAAAAATAAAATTTCAAAAAATATTAAAATATTATTTAAGTTGTCCACGTCAGCACCACGTCGACGCTGGTGACTGGCCGCTGGGCGTTAGGCGTCCACGTAGGCAAATTCCGGTCAAAATTGACCGGAAGTATTAAATTGGCACAAAAACAAAAGGTTTATGACTGAATTGGCACCGATTTAAAAGGTTTTGGACTGAATTGGCACCAAAAAAGGGTTTAGGACTAAATTAACACCAATGAAAAAGGTTTAGGACTGAATTGGCAAAAAAAAAAAAATAGAACTAAATTGGTACAAATGCAAAATCTTTAGGACTTTTTTGACACTTTTCCCCTTGAAAATGACTGGAAATAAGCTACAAGAAGATAATAATGCATCGACTGGAGTAAATCTTCTTCTTTCGCTGTTTGCGCGTCCCGTCTTGGTTGCATGTGAAAGAGCAAAATAGGCTCATAATAGTATGTTTAGCCACATATATGATATTCAGAGTTTAATTTTATTCGATATATTGAGTAATTGGATAAAAGCTAATAATACTGAATTTTATATATTTCGTATCTATCTAGTTCTGTTACAATTGGGTTCAGATATGATATATATCTACAACTTCACAATTCTGAACGTGAACTTCCCTATCTCGATAAGTTAATTCATACCATTTAACTTCCAATAATTTTCTGGCCAAAAGTAATATTATAAAAGATTTGTTAGTAGGAAAAGTACAATATTGAGCAGTGGGAACGGGGGAGCTGAGAAAAAGAAAAAGAAAAAGAAAAAAGAAAAAAAGAAACAAAATAGTCAATAATTTCTGCATATTTCACAAGAATTCAATCAGGTTTTCTTATTTCGGTAAACTGTTCGTTTAATATGACACATAAATATTCGAATACAATTATACTAGGTTTACGTGCATACCAGGCGATGAAAATTCATCGAAAATATAATCACTTCGCCAAGAACAAGATCACTTACATTTTACATAATATAATGTCAAAAGAAGGGTGTTGATTATTTAAATACGTGGTCTAAATAAAGTATAGAAAAGAGAACAAGAGCTTGGTTGCGTAGACCACCATGACTTCGGATGGGCGTGGGTGGGCCTTGTGTGGAAATAAAGAAATCTCTATTTAGGCCTTCTGTTGGAGGAGAGAGGAGTCCAACATGGAAACAATCGAACATCCACTTCGACTTTTATTACGCGAGAGAGATAGGTGAAATCGTCTTTTCGGAGACATCCCATAAAATTAGAACAATACAGTGCAGATTAACACGGCCGTGTGCAAGAATGATGCGCACAAATTGAGAGATTGTTCAATTTTTTAAACCTTTTTATTCGAGTTTTGAAGAAAGTATAAAAAATTTTACCTCCTTGTAATCTACTTATTCGTCAATAAATAAATATTTCTTCTCTAAAACTTTACGATAGTGGACGTATACTCCCAATCACTATAAGTAAAATGAAGATTGGGGGATTAAACCGCATCCCATTATGAGCATTTGGCCTTTTTTTTTTATAACAATTCAGGGGCACAGTGTGAATATCCAATTACCGATTAAGTTCAGACCTTTAGCAATTATCGTCAACACATCATCCAGGAGCTTCGATTCTTCAATCATGAAATGATTTTCCTTAGGGCTCCATTTGGCTCTAATTCTATCATCAAACTATTCTTTTAATAGAAGTTTTAGTAGTGGGCTTCGGTATAAGACCTAGGCGATTATATGTAAAGGAAATTACGCATTGATAAATCTCAAGCAAGTGAAATTGAAGATTCGGGTCTTCCTATTTGAGCGAGATCATCAATTCATCCTCTAGAATTAATCACAGAGGATATTGAGCTATACTTAGACACGCTATTTGAATTTTTCAATCTATTTATAGGATTCTTTGCCACTATAGTACTTGAATTCCTCAATTTATTAATAGAGCGATATCAAATGTCACGTTGATAGCACGCGCATGCACTTAGAGAGATGCCCTCAAAATGATGTTATGAGGCGCAAATAAGTCATATTTAAGCAAACCTCAACAAAGTCCGTCACATTATTATTATTATTATTATTATTATTATTATTATCATCATTATTGTTATAATTATCATTATTATCGTAGCAGCATCTTAAGTCGAGATCATTATTGTTATGATTATCATTATTATCGTAGTAGCATCTTACGTCGAGATCATTATAAGTGCTTGTCACGATTTCACCCGGCGACGATGGACACACTACTTAAAACGACCGTCTCGACGGTGAGGCCGGGGCCGAACCCTAATAGCACCCCCAGCTCCATCCCCTCCCCCGTCGTGGCCTTCCCTTCCTCGATCGACTTTCTCCTCATCTCGTCCAGAATAAAGAAGACACAGGCGCTGACCATGTTTCCAAACTCTTCCAACACGTGCCTCGAAGCTCTTAGTCTCTCTTTCCCCAGTGCAAACCTTGCTTCTATGCAGTCAAGAATCCTCCTACCTCCGGGATCTACGGCCCAGAAAATGATGTTCCGATCCGTGACATTAATCGAGCCGAAAGCTTCCACCAAAATCTCCTCCAGGTCGGCGGCAATATATGCCGGCACCTTCTCCGATATCCGCATGGTGAGACCGACCTTGCAATGATGGCCTTCGATAACCCTGTCAGAGTCCGGCACCATCGACTGCGAGGCCGAGAAGATTTGGAAGATCGGCCGTTCAATGGTCGCATTCGGCGGAGCAGTACCGATAATCATAGCTGCCGTCCCGTCGCCAAAGAGCGCATTACTAACTAAGTAAACCGGATCATCCTCGGAGGGAGCTCGAAACGAGACGATGGTCGACTCGACACAAACCGCGAGCACCCGAGCCCCGGGGTTGTTCTCGGCAATGTCCTTGGCAATTCGGAGGACGGTTCCTCTGGCATACCAGCCTAGGCTGTGTAGCATGACCCGGTTGACCGAAGGTCGGAGGCCGAGCATCTTGAGGAGTCGTAGGTCCGCGCCGGGCATGTCCATCCCGGGAAGGGAGCAGAAGATTAGGTGCGTGATGATCGATTTCGGTTGGCCCCATTCTTCGATGACCTTCGTGGCGGCTTCCATGCCGAGCTTCGGCATCATGTCCATTGTCAAATCTTGACGTGGGTCTAGTGATTGGGCACCGTGAGAGCATAAAGCTGGGTTTTGCTTGAGAATTTCTTCGTTCAAGTGAAAATATCGCTTCTTTATCGCAGATTTCTCACCTTCGAAATAAGCATCATCAGAAAACCAAATCAATTTTGACAGAATCATTAACAATAGATAAAACATTCCCATTAGCATCCTTGAAAAACATGTTAGAATTTATATATTCCTAGCAGCTTAAATTTTGAGGAAAAACGGTTTACCCGACATAGTATCAATGTACATGTGAATCCCTTTTATTCTTGACCCCCTCCTTATGTGATGAGTTTAAAGAGATGAAAAGCCTAGTGCATTTGAACCCATGATTGACCAGAATCATGATGTACGTAGTAGAAGACAGAGTATAAATTGATTGAAAGGGTATATGAGGAACCACTTTGGGTCTTCTAGTTCCGATAAATTAAAATTTGAGTTTGCAAAATTCCATAATTGGGTCGCCCAGCAGGATTTCGAATTTTGGCTTGCGTTTTACATGATCAGTGAAGTTATCGTGCATTCTATGGGCCTGGTGTTTATATACCAAGGTGGGGGCGCTTGTGATTGTAAAATCAAAAAAAGAGTGATTGGTCTTTTCAAAAGTCGAAATCACATTGGAAGGGACACAAATTGTTTTCAATATAGCACATAACATTCGTACCACACTTAGACAGTGATAAAGGGTAGAAAAAGAGATGGTATATATATGAAGTAGTGTACGCAACATTGTTTACTAAAGATATAACATGGAAATATTAGTCAATGAAATGAAATGCTTTCGGCGCAACATGATGTTTAACTCTTAAATAGTTTGATTATCACATTGTGATTAGACAAAGCCGACTTTGAGTACGTTTGGTCGTTTGTCAACATAAAAAGAATAGGGTTAATATCATGAAAAACCCTAAACTGGTACACTTGTGACAGATTTATCCCAAATTATTTTTTTGACCATAAAAAACCTCAAACCGGTAAATGTGTGACAGATTTACCATGAACTATTTTTTTGACCACCAAAAACCCCAAACTGGTACACCAGTGACAATTTTACTTCGAACTAATATTTTAATATTATTTTTTATTTTTTCGAATTTTTTTAGTTTTTCTTTTCTTTTTTCTTTCCTTTTCTTTTTTTTTTCTTCATCTTCAACCTCTGGCCGGTCGCTGGTCCGACGACTAGTCGGAGGCCGGGGCTGGAGAGGCCGACCTCGCTGGCAACTGGCAATGTCAGCTTTGCCCCACCCATGGCGAGGGGTCGTCCTCGCCATCGCTGGTAAGGTTCGACTTCACTGCTTCTAGGCCAGGCTGACCTCGCTAGTTGCGGCGGGGCCAAGCCTCGCCAGCGATGGCGAGGACAACCCCTCGCCGGTAATTGGCAAGGTCGAACCTCGCCAGGGGTGGGTAAGGTCGACCTCGCCAGTTGCCGGCCGACGGGGTTGACCTCGCCGTCAGCCGGCGGGGCTGACCTCGTCGACCAAAGGTTAAAAATAAAGGGAAAAAAAGGAAAGGAAAAAGAAAAAATAAGAAAAACTAAAAAAAATCAAAAAAATAAAAAATAATATTAAAATATTAGTTTGGGGTAAAATTGTCACAAGTGTACCGGTTTGGGATTTTTGGTAGTTAAAAAAATAGTTCGAGGTAAATCTATCACAGATGTACCAGTTTGGGGTTTTTTATGGTAAAAAAAATAGTTTGGGGTAAATCTGTCACAAGTGTATCAGTTTAGTGTTTTTTATGGTAAAAAAAATAGTTTAGGGTAAATCTGTCACAAGAGTACCAGTTTAGGGTTTTTCGTGGTATTAACTCAAAAGAATGAAAGGTAAAAGTGTCATCTTCTAAATTCCGCGAAGTCAAAACGGTGTTGATGTGACAAAAGGTATCTAGAGAATCAGTCAGACAATCTCGCATGTTTCGGAGAAAAAAGTACAATGAATGCGGACGAACTCCTCCTTCACATTGTCAGCATAAAAAGAAGGATGAGTATGGCTATGTTTGGCAATCATCTTATTTTCGAAAATAATTTCTATTTGAAAATAATTTTTTTTGATTTCATGTTCGAGAACAATTTTTAAACATTTTAGGAAGTGTTTGGCAACTGGCCAAATAGTAACTATTTCTATTCTTTTGTTTCTAGAATCAGTTTTGGAATAGAAATCCGTTTGGTAAATTGTTTATTCCCAGGCACAAATTTACAAAAAATTATTTTCAGAATCAATTTTGGAACAGAATCAAGAATCAGTTTTAAAACAGAAATCTGTTTGATAAATTTTTTGTTCCCGGACACAAATTTACAAAAATTTGTTTCCAGAATTAGTTTTGAAATAGAATCAAGAAATAAAAAAAAGTTACTTCTTAATTTTGGAAACAAGAATCATAAATGGAAAAGAAATTTTTTTTTCTTTTTCTTCTTCAGCCTATGGTTGGTTGCTGGCCGCCGGCCACTAGTACAGGCCATAGGCTAGGGCCGGTGAGGGCATTGTGGCCCTCACCTGTGGTCGGCGACTGTTCCCCATGCCGATGAGAGCGAGGGTCAACCATGCCAGATTTGGCGTGGGCAACCCTTGCCACCGCCCTCGCTAGATCCGGCGAGGATGGCTCGCGGCCTGGGTGAGGGCTGCCTTTGCCGGATTTAGTGAGGGTGACCCTCGCCTACACCGTGAGTCGCCCTCGTTGGATTTGGCGAGGGCGGCCCTCACCCAGGCAGCAAGGGTGGCCCTCGCCGACCCTAGCCTGTGGCTGGTTGCCGGCGCCTACGACTTGGCCATGGCCAAGGAAGGGGAAGGGAAAGAAAAAAAAAGAAAAAAAGAGAAAGAAATATTAAAAAATTTAAAAAATTATTAATAAAAAGAAATTTTGCGCAGTTACCAAACACTTTTTTGTTCTTTTTCTATTTCAAGAATAGAAATTTTGGACAGTTACCAAACGCTTTCAAATGCTTATAAATTATTTTCGAGAACGGAATAAAAAAGAATCATTTTTGAGCAGAATCAGTCTTTTGGAACAGAATGGTTGCCATGTTTGGTAGCTACCTAGAATTTCTATTCTTGAAATAGAAAAAGAACAGAAATACGTTTGCTAACAACACAAATTTTCTTTTTATTAATAATATTTTAAATTTTTTAATATTTCCTTCTTTTTATTTTTCTTCTTCTTCTCCTTCCTTGGCCATGGCCAAGAAGAAGAAGAAAGAAAAAAAAATTTCTTTTCTATTTATAATTCTTGTTCCTAGAATCAGGAAGCAACTTTTTTTTACTTTTTGATTCTGTTTCAAAACTGACTTTGGGAACAAATTTTTGCAAATTTTTGTCCGGGAACAAAAAATTTACTATACGGATTTCTATTCAAAACTGATTTTGGGAACAAAAGAATAGAAATTGTTACTATTTGGTTGGTTGTCAAACGCACTATAATAGTAATTGATTCTATTTTTTTTGTTCCCAGAATCAGTTTTGGAATAGAAATTCAGTCGATAAATTTTTGTTCTCGGGCACAAATTTGTACAAATTTATTCTCAAAATTAGTTTTGGAATAGAATCAATAAGCAAAAAAAAAGTTATTTCTTGATTCTAGGAACAACTTTCAGAAATGGAAAAGAAATTTTCTTCTTCTTCTTCTTCCTGGTTTTCTTCTTGGCCTGTGGTCGGCCATCGACGATTAGTGACCGTCCATAGGCCAGGGCTAGCAAGGGCGAAGGTGGCCCTCACCTAGGCTGCTAGCTGCCCTCGCCAGGCAATGTTCTAGCCCTCATCATATTCGGCGAGGGCGGCACTCACTCAAGCTGCGAGCCGCCCTTGCTGGATCTGGCGAGGGCAGCAGTGAGGGTCTAGCCCTCGTTGGCCCTGGTTTGTGATTGGTCGTCGGTGCTAGTGACCTGGCCATGGCCAAGGAAGGGGAAGAAGAAAGAAAAAAAAGAAAAAAAGGAAAAAAAGAAGAAAGAAATTTAAAAAAATTCAAAATATTATTAATCAAAAAAATTTTTGTCTAGTTACCAAACGTATTTATGTTCTTTTTCTATTCTAAGAATAGAAATTTTTAACAGTTATCAAACGTTTTCAAATGCTTAGAAATTATTTTCGGGAATAGAATAAAAAAGAATCATTTCTGAGCATAAATTGTTTCCGGGAACATGATGATTACCAAACGCATCCTAAGAATATAGTGGTAAAAAAAAAATCTTGAGAAGCTCAAACCTATTTCGTATAAATAACAATTACTATTTATGGAGTTGAAAAGTAGAATGCAACAACGCATTTTTGTACTTCAAAAGTACAAAGAGAGAGGGGGCTTACAAATGCGGACGAACTTCTCCTTCACATTAGTCACATGCTGGGTGTTGGTGACGCGAAACAAAAATTCAGGATAGTCTTCCTAATTGATGCAGTTCGAAGGGTTGGCTGTGCCAATGGCCAGAGTTGCTGCTGGAACTTTGCACTCACGGGACTCCTCCATCACTGAAATTCCGAGTACAAAGATGAACAGGGACGAACGGGGATTACTGTCATATATGGGCGCATGCATGGAGGGTGGGTAACGATTGATTAAATTCCCATTTTAGATTAGATGGGTCCTTAATTCCCACTTTGGATGGGGTTGCTAGGGTGGGTACATATGTTGCATGGTGCCGGAGCATTAAGGTTACGTTTGGCTATCTGTACATAAACTCGGACCAACTCGATGGTTGAGACTTGTGAATAACCGACCTTGTGTAATTCAAATTTGGAAAGAGAAGATACAAATTGGAATACCAGATAAGTTTCAACACGATATATTTCTCTGGTAGAAATAAAAATTTAAAGGAAATGCTCATCAATAGGAGAGAGGTTTCAGAAAGTGCGTGCAGCGGTTCAAACAACGGTTGCGACCAAGCAACCCTCTGTCCTTTTCTAAATCAGTTTACGTGGTTATAAGGTGTGGGTCTCGGAGGTGAGTGTAAGATTCTATAAGATTATTGCCTAATTGCTTTAAAAGTTTAAATTGTTAGGTAAAGAAATTATTAATATTTAGGGCATATCCGGATAGATTTTTATTTTTTCTTTTTTACTCAATTTAAAATTTATGGTAGACGCATTTTGAATTTTTTTTAACACAAAACACCTCATACTTTCACAACATTTGAATGAACATGTGGCGCGGCAGTCATTTCTTTTAGTTTGAATGGGGTAAATCTAGTCATATAACGCATATATATTCCTATAGTGTTCTACATACACCGTGTAGAAGTATTTCACTAATAGTAAGGAAAAAAGATAAATACTTTGATAATTGTAAAAAAATTGAAAATCTTTTTGATCATTTCTTCTGTAATAATTAATCTATTCTTTGTCTCTCTTGTCTCAAAAGCTCACTTTCTTGGTGAATTTTTTATTATTTAAAAATAGATAGTGTTGTAGACTAACAAATAGTTATAGAATTTATTATTTTGTTTATTATTATTTAGGAAAAAAGAAAAAAGTGAAACGGGCCCGGTCTTTATGGTCTAGGTTGCTCATTTTGATTGATATCAGCTACTGGTGTTGACGGTTGCACAGTTTCCTCTTCATTATTGGCTCATACACTCATTAAATTATCTTCAAACCTGATATTTATCTTCCACTTCCTACGAGACTTTGTTAGAAACACCATTTGCTTTACTTGAAGTTGAGTAACCAAGAAATATACATTCGTTTGATCTTGATTCACACTTACCAACATTGTCAATTGTATTCTCGAGAATATAGCATATGCAACCGAAGGCATGAAAGTATGATATGCTTGGCTTTCTAGCTTGAACAACCCATAGGGGGTTTTCTTGAACAATAGGCTAAAATATAGTCGATATATGATGTAGCAGGCATTAGCAATTGCTTCCGCCTAGAAACAAGAACGAGTGATGCTTTCAATCATCATTGTTCTTGAAGACATCAAATTTTCCTTTCCATAGCACCATTTTGCTGTGGAGTATATGCCATGGAGAAATTGTGCTCCAAGTCATTTTCTTCATAGAAATCCAAGAAGCTTTAGTTCTAGAATTCTCCTGATCTGTTCGAATAGATGAAAAGTTGTGCCTTTTCTCATTCTAGACTTTTCGTGCAAATTTCACCAAAGAATGAAATGCATCCTTTTTGTGGGATAAGAACATCGGCCATGTGAACCTTGAATAATTTTCCACAATCATTAGACAATATCTTTTACCAAGGCTGGTGTTTCAAGTTAGTCCAAAAAGATCCATGTGAAGTAACTGCAATCCTCTGTGAGTAGCTACATGTCATATTGGTACTTGTTCTCCTATTGTCACAATCTTTGTCCTTGCCTGCATTGATCTCGTTGGAGTCATCGATATCAGCACAATTGACAATGATATAACATATGCATTTATCATAATAGATATTGTACCAATGATAGTTTTAGAATAATCAAAGTTCCACAGGGATGCTTTCCCAACAAAGAGGCATGGAGAGGTCGGGCTTGTGGCAGAGGGACGTTGGCTCAACTGATTGGGCGAGTCCTCGGCTTGTTGGACCTCATTCTCCTATTTTATGTAAAATTTAATTGGAGTATTGCCTGTTGTTTCACAAGTTTAATCAATTAGACGAAAACATGGTTTAGCATTAAAATATTCTAATACAGCCCTCACACATAAATTTGGATTTAACATAGTAAGATTAAAACTCAAGGGAAATTATCCAAGCATTTCTAAACCTATTGTATGGATGCCAATTCAATTATAAATTTTTCAATTTTATCAATATAGTTTTAAACTTTTGCGCGAAATTCCAATATAGTCCACTTAGCCAATTTTCGTCTAAAATTGCTAACGTGGCAGTGTGCCGCGTAGGACGATTGGCTATGACTGGTCCGCCGTGTTAGTGATTTCTGATGAAAATTGAGCGGAAGAATTATATTGGAATTTCATGCAAAGGTTTATGACTAAATTGATAATAACTAAAAAAGTTTAGGATTAAATTGACATCCGTATTAGGCATGATTTGATGTTCAAAAATTGTAACGGTGGGTCAGTGATTTTGCATAATTTCTCAAAATATATACATGATTAGGAGTGAGTATGGTTCGGGTGGATAGTTCCCACCCTAGAACCGGGAACCGCCCACTAAGAACCAGTTCCAAAAAATTGGAACTGGGAATCGCCCATTGGTTCCATGGATCAATTTGAGAACTGGACCGCTGGTACGGTCTGGTTCTTGGGTGGGTCCATGGAACTTGTCCCACTAGCCAAGGGCGGAGACGGAAAGATGAAGATGAAGACGGAAATGGAGAGTCGAAGACGGTAAGGTGAGTATCGACTGAGACGAGTGAGAGAGTGAGAGTGAGTGCGAGTGTGAGTGCGAGGCGAAAGCGAAAGAAGGTGTTTCTTGGCTTAATGTGAGGTTGTGAACGTCGAGCGAGTTAGGTTTAGTTTAGAGATTTAAGAATTTTTTTTAAAAAAAAAATTAAAAATTTAAAAAATATATTATATTTATTATTATATTACCGGTCTAGTCCGGGTGGGCGGTTTCACACCTAGAACTGAGAACCGGATCCTTAACCACCGGTTCCCAAAAATTGGAATCGAGAACCGGACCGATTTCCTTAGGAACCACTGATTTCGGGCGGTTCGAGCGATTTCCGATTTGTTTACACACTCCTACACATGAACGTACTTTTGTATCTAAAGGTTGGCCAAACTCTTGCACATTTACTCCCTTTTATACTCACGTGTTTGAATTCTAACATTTAAGAACACGAGGCCACCTCCGAACGCTAATTCGAGAGCTGCCACGAGCAAAGTTGAACTAAAACATAGGTATTTTTTTTTGGTCGCCTACTAAACATAGGTTTACCCGGAGGACTTTAAAGGTTGATAAATGATGTTGCCCCATCCACAAGAACGCTAGCAATGGAGTTGAAATTATGTATGGCAGAAGAAGAAAAAGTCCTTGACCAATGGGAAGTTAGGATGACTAAAGCTCTACTTGTTGCGAATTTAAGCCGAGAAAAATTCTCTGTTTTGAACCCCTAATTATCTTCATTGGGAAGGATGAAGATGACATACTTGAGATATGATATGAGCATATCGGTATTGCATTTGCGAAAGTAGGGTTTACAGGTCGAAATCACAAAGCAGATCCACTCATCCTTACTAAATTTAATCCGTTGGTAAAGTATGCACGACGTTGTTTGGAACGCCATCCAAGGTACGCTACAATAATTATTACTAATATGATAGATGGAAAAAGATGGTGAAGTGAATGCGTTACTTCCTTATTATGAATATTAGGAGATTCGTCCTGTCAAAGGACAACAACTTGTAGAACCAAATAAAATGAGGACTATATCAAAATGCAGTGGCAAGCATGTAGTTAACAAAATCAATATTAGTGAAATCATTGAAGTTGGTTTCCTTTAGATTGTGTCTTGGTGCATAAATTAGGCGAAAAGCAAAACTATCATTTGCTCAGTGATGAATGGATTTTAGTCTCAATCTTCAGGGGTTATCTGAGTTTTGAAGATGATGCTCAAGAGAGATTAGTGGGCAAAATTGTCTACGAAGTCCTACACCTTTGTCAATTCAGTCATAAACCTTTTAATTTTGCTAATTGAGTCTTAAATATTTCAACATTACGTCAATTGAGTTCATCCGGCCAATTTTGGCCATAAATTGTTGACTTGGACGTTGGCCGTCTTATGAGGTATGGCCGATGTGACGTGGATAATTTTTAATAATATTTTTATTATTTTTTTCGAATTTAATTTTCTCTTATTTTTCCTATTCTTTGGTTATTTTAACAAATATGGCAGGAGAGGGCAGTCGGGCTCACGTTGGCTGTGGCCGAAGGCTAGGACGTCCTTGCTTGGATTTGGGCGAGGCCATAATGGTCGCAAACGAGGTAGCCTTGCCTAGATCTGGGCAAGGCGGCCTTGCTTGCGGCCGCGATGGTTTGGGCGAGGCCTTTGCGGCCCTCCTCTAGACCTTGTGAGGGCCCATCCGACTAGCCATAACGTCCTTCAGCTTTTCTTTTGCAACCCAAGGCAAGCGTCGAAGGTTTGAGCAGATAGTGGCTAAATGACAAGCTCTCCTCCTCCTCCTTCTTCCTGTTCTGCTGTTGTTCTGTTGATGCTAGGAAGATTCAATTCAACAATGGACAACGTCATGGCCGATCGAACTGGCCCTCGCCAGCTCTAGGCAAGGGCCCAGACCATTGCGGCTGCTATGGCCTCGCCTAGATTTGGGCAAGGCCGGGTGAGGGCAACTTGGATTTTACAATGTTAAAAAATAGTTGTAAAAAAAAAACAAGGAAAAGAAAAGAAAAGGAAAGGAAAAAGAAACGAAAAATAAAAGAAAAATTATTAAGTGTTGATGCTAGGAAGATTCAATTCAACAATGGACAACGTCATGGCCAGTCGAACTAGCCCTTGCTAGATCTAGGCAAGGGCCCAGACCATTGCGGCTGCTATAGCCTTGCCTAGATTTGGGCAAGGCCGGGTGAGGGCAACCTGGATTTTACAATGTTAAAAAATAGTTGTAAAAAAAAACAAGGAAAAGAAAAGAAAAGGAAAAAGAAAGGAAAACTAAAAGACAAATTATTAAAAATTCAAAAAAATATTAAAATATTATAAAAAATTATCTACGTTTGCCCCGTTTGAGAGCTGACATCGATATCAGCGATTTTTGGCCAAAATTGACTGGATGGACTTAATTGATTAAATATGAAAATTTTTAGGACTGAATTAGTAAAGCTATAATAGGCTTAGGATTTTTTTATATAATTTTCTTGAGAATAGTGTATCTACTCACCAATATATGTGATATAGAAACCAAGCTCGGATTAGGCTTGGATTTTCCGATGCCTGAAAGAGATCACTGAAGCCCATTATTTGCGTCTTGAAGAAAGGAAGGCTTAAAATAGTCTAGCCTAATCAAGGGAATATGCCCACTGTCTCTAGTTTGGGCTCATCGACTATTGAATACATCGAATTTAGGAAATTAAGATTTAAAGAATCCTACTCCCTTGATCGAATACATTGAAATTTGGTCTATTCAAACCCATCAAAATGCTACATTTAATGGTTGTATTTTTTTTGGTAATAGCCAATGAGGCTGTTACCCATTTTTTCATATCTATATAACAATCACTTGATGACTAAATAATCCTTAACCACTTACATTTGAGCCAATGAAATTTGTAAAATAAGTTTATCAATCTTTATATTTGGCATTATTCTTGGCATGCTATTGTTTGTGGGCCAAATCTCCAACCCCTTTGCATAAACCCCCAAAAATGAACTACTTATATCTGGGCCTGGACAAAAATGGCCCGACTATTAAAATATTGACAACGTTAGCCATGTTAGCAGCTACGTAGGATAGTTTTTTTTTTTTTGGTCTGTTCTATGAAGGATAGTTTGAACGGAAACAAAAGTTTATTATTTTTGTCCCTGAGCAAAAATATGCTTTTGTTGGACATTAAAGATTAAGCCATTTTTGTCTCTCAGGAATAATTATGAGGCTTTTCTAGTGGATTTGGCCGTGATTCGTGAAAGATGGTAATAAATATGAGAGACTTAAAGAGACTTGTAGCATGAGTAATAGTTGCTTTCATGCTTAACCCGTGCAAAGTACTTTTCTGCTAATTTTAAGGATGCAATTTGTAAATTTTTGAAATTGGAATAACATGTTTAATTTTTGGTAAGAAATCAAGAAAGTACTTTTATGCTTAACCCTTGCAGAGACCACAAAAGTTTTTGTTCTCATAGGATCCCGATGCATACAAGGGTTGTTCTTGTCTGTCCGATCAGTTGCCAGTAAGCACTAAATTAATCCGAGTTATAGTAGATATTACGGTTGCGAGGGAATAGAGATGTAATAATTAGTTAATTGTAATAATTATTATGCTATCCTTCATACATTTCTTCTCCAAGTAACAAAAGAATAATGCATCCTATCACCTCGATCCTCAGTCCCAATCAATTGGGAGGGAGAAGACAAGACAAATGGTGTGAGTTTAGACTTCCGGTGCGTTTGTTTTATGGAAGACTGAATATTTAGAAAATATTTTCCGAAAAATAATCATTTGTATCGCTTACAAAAATCAAATAATGTAAAATATCTTTAATATCAATGAAAATAGTTAGGCATAAATTTTTGTTGATAGTAAAAATATTTTTTGTTGACTAATTTTCTAAGCGATATAACTAATCATTTTTTGGAAAATGTTTTCCAAATCTTGAGTTTTACCTGAAACAAACTCGCCCTTTGTGTCCAATCGCAAGATAGGAATCAAGAATCGACTAGTTCTTATAACAATGATGCAAGGCCTTTTAGCGACCCTTAAACTTAACTGTCTCCTTCCAACATTTGGAAGCAAAACAGGGGATCTCCAGATTCCAGAAGCTTCAATTCTTCAGTCATGATATGATTTTCATCGAGTTCCATTTGGCTCTAATTCTATCACGAAAATATTCTTCCAATAGAAATGTTAGTAGTGGCCTCTAGTATATAGACCTAGGCTATTATATATAAATGAAATTATGAACTGATAAATCTCAAGCAAGTGAAATTAAAGATTCGGATCTTCCTATTTGAGTGAGATTGTCAAGTCGTCCTCTAGAATTAATCAGAGGCAATTGAGCTATATTTAAAACCCTATATGAATTCCTCAACCTATTAGTAGGGCTCTTTGCCACTATAGTATTTCCAAACTAAGTAGTTTCAACGGCCTGTCCAAAGTTGAGCCCTAAAATAGATTGTTTAAACCCTAAATTACTACAATTACCTTATGACTGGATAACAGTCACTCCGACATTCAATTGATGCATTTAACTATTTCAAAAAGCTAATGCATTCTTTGATAGAATAAGTTTATTTTTATTCTTAGTTTGGTCGATACATGGTGCTGATATTACAGGATCAAACATCATATCAATAACGCGCGCATACACGAAGAGCGCGACGCTACTATGCCTTCAAATGAGAAATGTGCTCGTTCGAGTATTATCTTTTTAGAGGAATGCTAGCACGGACAGAAAGTTGGTTTATAGCGATAGTTCATAAAATGAGTTTATTAGGAGCAAATGATTCAAATTTAAGCAAACATCAACAGAATCCATCACAGTATTATTGTCATTATTATTGCAGCGGCATCTTAGGTCGAGATTAAGAACACACAGTTGCTCTCGCGGGCGTTTGCTGGTGTCGGTTTCACCCGTCAACGATGGGCACACTCCGTAAAACGACGGTCTCGACGGTGAGACCAGGGCCGAACCCTAATAGCACCCCCAACTCCATCCCCTCCCCCGTCGTGGCCTTCCCTTCCTTGATCGACCTTTTCCTAATCTCGTCCAGAATAAAGATGACACGCTGAACATGTTCCCGAACTCTTTCAAGACCTGCCTCGTAGCTCTTAGTCTCTCTTTCCTCAATCCAAATGTTGCTTCTATGGAGTCAAGAATCCTCCTCCCTCCGGGGTGTGGGGCCCAGAAAATGGAGTTCCAATCCGTGACCTTAATCGAGCCGAAAGCTTGACCAAATTGTCCTCCAGATCCGCGGAAATCAGTTCCGGCACCTTCTCCAATATCTGCATGGTGACACCGACCTCGCGGTAATGGCCTTGGATCATCCCGTCGGAGTCCGGCACCACCAACTGAGAGGCGGAGATGATTTGGAAGATTGGCCATTCTGTGGTCACGCGTGGCCAAGCAGCGCCGATGATCATAGCTGCCGCACCATCAGCAAAGATCGCATTGCTCACTAAGTACACCGGATCGTCCTCGGAGGGAGCTTGAAACGTGGGGATGGTCATCTCTGCGCAAACGACGAGCACCCGAGCCCCAGGGTTGTTCTCAGCAATGTCCTTGGCAATTCGGAGGACGGTTCCTCCGGCATAGTAGCCAAGGCTATAGAGCATGACCCTGCTGACCGAAGGTCGGAGGCCAAGCACGTTGAGGAGCTTTAGGTTCTCGCCAGGCATGTCCGCACCGGAGAAGGAGCAGAAGACAAGGTGGGTGATCGTAGACTTGGGTTGGCCCCATTCTTCGATGGCCTTCACGGCGGCTTCCATGCCGAGCTTCGGGAGCATGTCGATCGTCATATCTTGACGTAAGTTTAGTGATGAGGCGCTCTAAGAGCATAAAGCTGGGTTTTGCTCGAGAATTTCTTCGTTCAAGTGAAAATATCGCTTCTTTATCGCAGATTTCTCACCTGCAAGTAAACATCATCAGAAAATTAAATCAATTTCCACACAATCATCAGTATTAAATAATCGGCATTCTTGAAGCATATGATAAAACGATGAACCAAGACACATAATGAAGGGTTCGAATTCTGGCACTCCAATCCCTTTCAAATTTCTCCCACCCAGCTTCCTATCTGTTAGTTATCTCGTTGACTTTATTACATTTACATCCAGTCTGCCGGTGCAAAAGAGCGAATGAGACTATCAAGAAACTGTTGAGTCACGTGATCCTATTTGACCATGTTTATCTATCCTATTATAGTCAGTTGTTTCTTGTCCTAGTATTTAGGAGTCTGTTTTATAGTGGTGCTGAACATGGGTTAGTGTTTTACCAAGTCAGCAGGTGGTTTCTACACGTTGCTGTTTTTTTTAAGGAGTTAGTGGATGCACTTTCTTTCTTAACCATCATGTATGAGCTCTTTAAAAGAGCATCTGTTGTAAGCATATTGTTTGTTTTTCTTTCTCTTTAATAATGTAACAGTGGTATCAGAGCCTGGTTGTGAGAAGGCAGCAACAATTTTTCAATGGCCATTGATAATTTCGTTCAGCTAGCTATCCCTCGCTTTGATGGTCACTATGATCATTGGAGCATGTTGATGGAGAATTTCCTGTGATCCAAAGAGTACTGGCATGTTGTTGATTATGGAGTAGCGGAACCAGCAGCTAGAGTGGCATTGACTGATACACAAAAAGCTGACTTAGATGCATTGAAACTAAAGGATCTCACAGCCAAGAACTACTTTTTCAAGCTATCAATCGATCAACCTTGGAGACAATTCTTTGCAAAGACACCTCCAAGCATATTTGGGATGCCATGAAGAAAAAGTATCAAGGGAATGCGAGGGCAAAGCGTGTGCAACTTCAAGGGCTTCGGACGGAATTTGAGAACCTATGCATGAAGACCAGTGAATCCGTTACTGATTACTTATCAAGAACAATGATGATCGCTAACAAGATGCGGATCCATGGCGAGAAGATGGATGACGTCACCATCATCGAGAAGATTCTTCGATCAATGACACCGAAATTTAATTTCGTTGTTTGTTCAATAGAAGAATCTAAAGATATTGATGAACTTTCAATTGATGAGCTGCAGAGTTCTTTGCTGGTTCGTGAGCAAAAAATTGTCCAGCAAGATAAAGAGGAACAAGCATTAAAAGCAGTAGCCAATGTAAGAGGTCCTGATCGTGGGAAAGGGAGATGGAAGGACAAAGATTTACACCAGAAGTCAAATGAGGATCATGCTACTGATTCCAAATGGAAAGAGAAATGTCGTGACACCAACTATTCAACTGGTAACAAATTAAAGACTGTAGACAAGTCAAATGTTGAATGTTGTAGATGTCACAGATATGGCCACTATAAGTCTGAATGTAGAACCAATCTCAACAAAAATCGTGGTGTAAAATCAAATTTTGCAGAGAAAGTAGAAGAAGTGTTGCTGTTGATGGCCAGTCATGCAAAAAAAGAGGTTCATCACAATTTGTGGTATTTAGATACCGGCTGCAGCAATCATATGTGTGGAGATAAGTCTGTATTTTCAGACTTGAATGAATCGTTCCGTAACACTGTGACGTTTGGTGACAAATCTTCAGTTTCTGTCATGGGCAAAGGCAACGTTAAGATCCACACCAAGAAGAACTCTACTCAGATTATTTCTAATGTTTACTTTGTTCCAGATTTGAAAACCAACTTGCTTAGCATTGGTCAGTTACAAGAGAAGGGATATGAGATCTCTATCAAAGATGGAGTTTGTCGCATTCAAGATGAAAAGTTGGACTTAATTGCTCAAGTCAACATGACAACAAACCGGATGTTTCCACCATATCTCAATAACACCACCCAATGGTGCTTCTCTGCGAGAATGAAGGACGAAGCCTGGTTATGGCATTTTCGATATGGACATCTGAATTTTGGAGGTCTAAAAACGCTGCAGCAAAAGAATATGGTGACGGGTCTTCCGCAAATGTAAAGTCCTTCTCAAATTTGTGAAGAGTGTGTTGTTGGCAAACAACATCGAGACACGTTTCCGAAAGGAAAAACATGTAGAGCGAAGAAGGTGTTGGAAATGATTCATTCAGACTTATGCAGACCCATTAATCCGAAATCAAACAGTGGTAAACATTATTTTATAACGTTCATTGATGATTATAGTCGGAAAAACTGGGTTTATTTTCTGTAGGAGAAGTCCGAAGCTTTTCTAGCTTTCAAAAACTTCAAAGTACTAGTCGAAAAAGAAGCAGGCACACTTATAAAGACTCTTCGCAGCGATCGTGGTGGAGAATATAACTCACAAGAATTCGTAAATTTTTGTGAGACTCATGGAATTCAAAAAATAGCTTACAACAGCTTATACACCATAGCATAATGGCGTTGCAGAGAGGAAGAATCGCACGATCGTGAACATGGTACGAACCATTTTAGCAAGAAGTGGTGTCCCAAGAAGTTTTTGGCCTGAAGCTGTCAATTGGAGCATTCATGTATTGAACAGAAGCCCCACACTTGCTGTTCAAAACCTGACGCCTGAAGAAGCTTGGAGTGGACACAGATCAAGTGTCGAGCATTTTAGAATCTTTGGTTACATAGCATTTGCCCACATTCTAGATCAGAAGAGGAGCAAGCTTGATGACAAAAGTGAAAAATGCATTTTTCTTGGTGTTAGTGAGCAGTCAAAAGCGTACAAATTGTACAATCCTATCACCAAGAAAATTGTCATCAGTCATGACGTGATTTTTGATGAAGAACGATTCTGGATTTGGGATGAAAACAATGTTGAACAACAAATATAAGCTGATTTTGGTGGAGAAAATGGAGAAAAAATGCAACAGCCTTTGGAGAATGCACAATCTGTAGAAAATGAGCAACAACTAGCAATCAATGAATGCATTTCAGCCTCTGAAACAGTAGATGAACAACGACCTTGACGTGTTAGAAGAAGGCCTGCATGGATGACTAATTATGAGGTAATCGGGATTGACCAAACTGAAGATCCCCTTACTCATTTTGCTTTATTCTCAGATTGCGATCCAGTAGCTTTCAAAGATGCTGTTAAAGAACCAAAATGGCGGAAAGCGATGGATGCTGAAATTGCAGCCATTGAAAGAAATAATACTTGGGAGTTGACCGAGCTTCCGAAAGGGCAAAAGACCATTGGCGTGAAGTGGGTGTACAAAATGAAGCTGAAGGAGAATGGTGAAGTTGATAAGTACAAAGCTCGTTTAGTCACAAAAGGTTACAAGCAAGAGTTCGGCATTGACTACAGAGAAGTGTTCGCTCCAGTTGCTCGACATGACCCAATCAGGTTGGTGATTGCACTAGCAGCGCAAAACTCATGGCCTATCTTCCAGTTGGACGTGTAATCGGCATTTTTACATGGCAACTTGGAAGAGCAGGAATTTATTGATCAACCTCCTGGTTATGTAAAGTTTGGAAGTGAGCACAAGGTGTATAAACTAAACAAGGCTTTATATGGACTAAAACAAGCTCCAAGGGCTTGGTATAGTCGTATAGAGGCCTATTTTCTGAAGGAAGGTCTTCAAAAGTGTCCATATGAGCATACACTTTTTGTCAAAACTGGAGATGAAGGGAAGATGCTTATTGTTTGCTTATATGTGGATGATTTGATTTATACTGGAAATGATAGAGCCATGTTTGAAAAATTTAAGCAGTCTATGATGCTTGAATTTGATATGTCTGATCTTGGAAAGATGCACTATTTTCTTGGAATAGAGATTGTTCAATTCGTTGGTGGAATTTTCATTTCACAAAGAAAATATGTGTAAGACATTTTAGACAGGTTCCAAATGAAGAATTGTAATCCTTCTAGCACACCAACTGAGGCGGATTTGAAGTTAGTGAAAGATTTTGAAGGAAAGAGAGTTGACAGCACTATAGACAAGCAAATTGTGGAAAGCTTAATGTATTTGACTGCAACAAGACCAGATATAATGTATTTTGTGAGTCTTATAAGCAGATACATGGAGAATCCTGCTAAGATGCATCTCTTTGCTGCCAAGAGAATTTTTCGATACTTGCAAGGTACGACTGGTTTTGGACTGCTCTACAAGAAGGGAGAAAACTCAAGCTTGATGGGCTTCACTGATAGTGATTATGCTGGAGATCAAGATGATAGAAAGAGCACTTCCGGATATGTATTTATGTTGGGTTCGGGAGCTATTTCATGGTCATCAAAGAAGCAGCCGATTGTCACTTTATCAACCACTGAAGCTGAATTTATTGCTGCAATTTCATGTGCTTGTCAAGCCATTTGGTTGAGGAAAATTCTTGAAGAAATTCATTTCAAGAGTCAAGGACCTACTGTAATTTATTGTGACAATAGTTTAGCAATAAAGCTCTCCAAAAATCCTCTTTTACATAGAAGAAGCAAACATATAGATGTGAAGTTTCACTTCTTAAGGGATCTCACGAAGGAAGGAGTCATTGATCTCATCTACTGTAGAAGTGAAGATCAAGTTGCTGATATTTTTACTAAATCCCTCAAGTTGGCTGTATTTCAAAAGCTGAGAAACCTGCTTGGTGTTGACAAGTTGTATTAAACTGAATGTTGGCAAATTTTCAGTTTAAGGGAGGGATTGTTGAGTCACATGATCCTATTTGACCATGTTTATCTATCCTATTATAGTCAGTTGTTTCTTGTCCTAGTTTTTAGGAGTCTGTTTTATAGTGGTGCTGAATATGGATTAGTGTTTTACCAAGTCAGTAGGTGGTTTTTACACGTTGCTGTTTTTTTTTTTGGAGTTAGTAGATGCACTTTCTTTCTTAACTGTCATGTATGAGCTTTTTAAAAGAGCATCTGTTGTAACCATATTGTTTGTTTTTCTTTCTCTCTAATACTGTAACAGAAACATGACAGGAATACTATGCCGACACGTTTTCTAACAGTTTAAAATTTTAAGAAAAACGATTTGTCCAACAGGCTCGATGAATTAAAATAAAAAAAATTATTAGAGACTCAATTCTTTAAACGGGCAACGTTGATGTTTTATTTGTTCTTTAATCATACGGAAATAATCATAAATACTCATTTTCTCTCTCTTTCTTCTCTTTGCACCACCCAAACTTGAATATGCTATCAGCCACCCCCATTGGCTGCGAGCTCTCCTCTGCCAACACCATCGATGGCGTTGACCACGGAGTTCCTCTAGCAGCAAGAGGATCTAGAGGAGTCACTTCTTGATGTGGGGTTACCTCGTCTACATCTAGTCTCGGTCTAGAGGCAGTGACGACAGTAGAAGGCAACGACTCCATAATGAACACAATGACAAGAGGTGAGGAGAGAAAGAAGAGTTGACTTTTAAAATTTGAGATTTCATAGGGTATAGCGAGTCTCAAATGGGATAGAAACTGTGAGGCTTATCATTAAAAGTGGTGGGACAATGTTTGGAGACGATGTATGAGATAGAGGAGGGTTGAAACGATGTGAAAATTATATGGTATTTGTAGCACACCTCTTTTTTGTTTTTACCTTAACCCTCATTATGTGATGAGTTTAAGAGATGAAAAGCCTAGTGCATCTGGACCCATTATTGAAGAAGTTGTGCAAATTCATGTTGTTCATATTAGAAGAGAGTATAAATCGATTCAAAGGGCATATGAGGACTAATGCTCGAGTCTTCTGGCTCCGGTAAAGTATACTTTGAGTGTGCAAACATCCATATTTGAGCCACCCAGCAGGATTTTGGCTTGTGTTTTACATTATCCGTGAAGCGATCGTGCATTTTATGGGCCTAGTGTTTACATACCAAGGTAAGAGTGCTTGTAATTAAAAAAAAAGAAGTGGAGGGAATGGTCATTTCTCTTAAAGACCCTGATAATTTTGAGACAAAGCCCATGCGCACCATAGGTTTTTAGGTCTTAGCATAAGCTCCTATACTTTATTGATTCTGAACTGCTGAAGTTCCTCCTGCATAGCTTCGATCCAGCTTTCATCTAACAATGCTTTACCAACTTCTTTTGGTTCTATTTTTGATATCAAGACCAAGTTGCCGATGTTCTCTTTGTGTTTAGATCGAGTCTTGATACCATCTTCTATTTCTCCAATGATGAGGTTCTTCGGATGACTGGATTTATATTTCCAGTTTCTATCAAATTTTTCTTTCTGAATATTATCAGACTCTAAAGGTTCTGATTGAGTCTGGATTGTATTTTCTTTTCCTTCTTCTGTTAATTCAACATTCTCTGGAAATTCTTGTTGAGCTTCTAATGACTCTTGAACGTTGGAAGATAGTTCAAATTCATCTTTGTGAGTCTGAATATTTTCTTCAACCTTAACATTCATTGTTTCTTCTACGGTCTGATACTTTTTGTTGAAAACTTTGTATGCTTTACTTGTAGTAGAATATTCAAGGAAAAGTCCTTCATCTTGATCTAAACTGAAATGTGGTACATATACATCAAATTGAAAGGAAGATACTATGTAGGCTAACTAAGTTTACATATGCTAATAGGCATGCGGCCCTGTTGATAAAGAGATTGGGGTGGTGAGGATGCTAGCATCACAAATGCGGGGTTTGACTCACGCACTCTATAAGAGGCAAAGCAAAAATCAGAGAGAGAGGAGAGTTAGAGATAGAACAAACAAAAATAAAACTAAGTGTAAACCCATGCGATTTTTCTCAAAGACTTGATCACCTATTGGCTTGAGGAGAGCTAGAGGTAGGACAAAACTAAAAAAAAAACCAAGTGTACATAGTGCCTAATAAAGAACGAAACAAATAAACCCATGCGATTTTTTTCAAAGACCTTGATCACCTATTGGCATATGAGATTTTCCAAATTTTGGTAAAAAACTTGATCCGAGTATCCCTACCACTATAAGGGTTCTTTACAAAAGCAGGAACAATTCTATTGGTATCACTAACCGTCGGGGCATGCAAAATATTCATGTAAACAGGTCATAAAACTTTTTCATTGAAATCATAGCCATGAAATTTTGTCTACCGATTATTAGCACAAACCCAAAATATAAAAAAAATAAACAATGAAAGAATTTAGAGTTGTTTAACAAAACGAAAAATGCTATTACAAATGCGTGCAAACTTCTTGTTGACATGAGTGAGGTGGTTGGAGTTTGTGAGCCGAAAGAGAAAATCAGGATAATCGTCCTGGCGGATGCAGTTTGGCGGGTTAGCCGTGCCGATGGCTAGGCTTGCCGCTGGAGCTTTCACCATCGACTTGACCCCACCATTGGTCCCCAAAGATGCCATCGCAGTCTCTAACTGTACGTTACTTGAACGAAGAAGCAAAGTTTAGAGGGGAACAAGTGCTTTGTTTGTAGACTGTGAGAGTGATAAATTTAGAGACAAAGAATGCAAACACAATTTAACGAGGTTCGGCTAAGTAAGCCTATGTCCTCGGGAATCCTCTCTCAAAGTTTCTTTTTTGTTATGTTCTTTTAGAGAGGGACTGCCTTTTTATTAATAGAGGTGCATAATTGTTCCCAGAATTACAGGACATATACAAAGTAACAATTGAACAAGGGAAGAACATCAAATAAGGAGAATATTCTATAATTTTCTCCTACCAAAATAGGAGGATTCTGTCGATTTGGTCAACACTCCCCCTCAAGTTGGACCAAAGATATCATCAGAGGTCAACTTGTTCACCATGTCCTGAAATGGTCCTTTAGCAAGAGCTTTGGTGAAAATATCGGCCAACTGATCTTCACTTCGAACATAGGGAGTTTCAATGGTGTTATCCTGAACCTTTTCCCGTACAAAATGGCAGTCCACCTCAATGTGTTTTGTTCTTTCATGGAACACGGGATTTGAGGCGATATAAGCAGCAGCTTGATTATCACAAAACAACTTCGTAGGTGACGTTCTTGGTTTGCACCCTAATTCCTGGAGGAGAAGCTGCAGCCAAACTATCTCACTAGTAGTAGTAGCCATTGCTCGATATTCTGCTTCAGCACTTGAACGGGCAACAACATTTTTCTTCTTACTTTTCCAAGTAACAATATTACCTCCTACGAAGGTGCAAAAACCCGTAGTAGACTTCCTGTCATTGGGGCTTCCTGCCCAATCAGCATCTGCATACCCGACAATATCTGTATGCCCGTTGTTCTTCATTAAAATACCCCTTCCTGGTGTAGCTTTCAAGTACCTCAGTAATTGATCAACCAAATCCATGTGCCCTTGAGTCGGATTTTGCATGAATTGACTTGCATAGCTAACTGCGTAAGTAATATCTGGTCGAGTAATAGTCAAGTAAATCAACTTGCCTATGAGACGTTGAAATGCTCCAACGTCTTGCACGGGAGTATTATCAGCGGCAAACTTACTATTGTAATCCATAGGAACATTTGCCGGTTTGTTTCTTTTAACAAGTCCAAAATGTACTTTCTCTGTGACAGAAACAAACCCTTGTGAGAGCTGGCCACTTCAATTCCTAAGAAATACCTCAGTTTTCCAAGATCTTTGATATCAAATTCTCGACGAAGATATTGTTTGAGAGCCTCAATTCCAGATTTATTGCTACCGATGATAACAATATCATCAACGTAGACGAGTAAAATTACAATACCACCCTCATCAGATTTGGTAAACATTGATGAGTCGGCTATACTTCGTACAAACCCAAACTTAGTAAGTGCACCACTGAGCTTGCCATACCATGCTCGAGGAGACTGTTTGAGTCCGTAGATGGACTTCCTTAATTTGCAAACCATCCTTTCTTCATTTTGCAAGGCATGACCCGGGGGAAGATCCATATACACTTCTTCTTCAAGGTCTCCATGAAGAAATGCGTTTTTCACATCCATTTGACAAAGCGACCACCCACGATTGAGTGCTACGGACATAAGAACACGAACCGTATTCATCTTTACAACTGGAGCAAATGTCTCCTTGTAGTCAATGCCGTAGGTCTGGGTGTAGCCTTTAGCTACAAGGCGGGCTTTATACCTTTCGACTGAGCCATCACTATTGTATTTAATCTTGTAAATCCAACGACAACCAACAGAGCGCTTTCCATCAGGTAATCGCACCACATCCCAAGTGTGATTTTTATCAAGCGCCCGGAGTTCCTCCTTCATAGCTGTAATCCACACTGATTGATGTTTGGCTTCTTCATAACTATTGGGTTCTCTTGAACTTTCAAGAGCAGATAAGAAACACCAAAATTGATGAGAAATTTTGTTATAATTGACATAGTCTTGGATGGGATACTGTACCGTGTGATATGTGGTAAAATCCCGGAGTCTAATAGAGGGCCTAGAAATCCTCATAGAACGGCGAACTGGTGGTGAAGATGCTCCAGAAAATTCTTCTGTCATGATTTCTTCCCCAGAGTGAGTTTCAACCATCGGCTCTAAATTTTGCTGTAGCTCGGCGTCATGTTCTAATCATCCTCCATCCTTTGTTTCTGAAGTGGGTACATTCGTGGGTACCATAGGTGAAGCAGCAATAGGGACAGGGGCAACTTCTCCATAATTTGTTGAGAGTTTGGTGTACTCCCCCTGAAGTTGGCTCCTGTCAGAATAATACATATTAGTCTCATCAAAGTGAACATCACGGGATATATAGAGGCACTTTGTGGTGGGCTCGTAACACTTGTATCCCTTTTTAGCTGAAGAATAGCCAACAAACGCGCATTTCCGAGCACGTGGATCGAGTTTACCATCGTTCGAGTGAACGTAGCATGTACTACCAAAAATCCTCAAATGTGAGACATTGAACTTCTTCCCATATAAAATTTCTACCGGAATCTTGTATTCAAGCACTCGGCTAGGGAGCCGATTAATAATATAGCAACTGGTGAGAACAGCGTCGCTCCAATATGTTTTAGGCATATTCCCCGAAAAAAGTAAGGCCCGAGTAACTTCTAGAAGATGACGATTTTTCCTTTCTGCTATGCCATTCTGTTGGGGCGTCCCAACACAGGAAGTTTGATGAATAATACCCAAGTTGTGCAAATAAGCTTGAAATGCTTGATTGGTGTATTCCGTCCCATTATCCGTGCGCAACACTTTCATGTTTGTCTTAAATTGATTTTGTATCATAGCACAAAATTCCTGAAAGACAATAAGAACCTCATTTTTGGTTTTAAGCAGATACAGCCATGTAGCGCGAGACTTATCATCAATAAAAGAGACGAAATATCTATAGCCATCCCGATACTCAATGGGAGCACTCCACACATCAGAATGAATTAAATCAAATAATTCTGAAGAGAAATGTGTACTCTTAGGAAAAGGAAGTCTATGTTGTTTGGCGAAATGACAACAATCACATGAACTAGAATTATGAGATAAAGATCTATCTAGAGTGTGTAAGATTTGATCAGATGGATGACCCATGCGTCTATGCCATAGTTCCGATGTCTTCTTAGCATTCTGGATTACACTAAATGCCTCGGGTATTGATCTATGACATAGAGTCCATTCTGCAACCTCCCTTCACCAATCGTCCTCTTGGTGATGCAATCCTGAAGTAACACCTTAGAAGCAGAAAAAATGACATTGCAATTCCATTCTTTCGTACACTTACTAACAGACAATAAATTTGAAGATAAATCAGGTACGATCAAAGCAATAGAACTTTTAGACAACATCTTAAATTTTCCTGCTCCTTGTGTTGGGACCTGTGCTCCGTTAGCAACAGTAATAGGAGGATAATCATTGGAGACAACTTTAACCATTATTTGATCTGAATTACACATATGGTCAGTGGCACCCGAGTCTATAACAAACTGATTTTTGAACTGAGTCAAGAACACCTTACCAGAAGTTTGTACCATGTGGCTAGATTCAGTAGATGGGCCAGTTGATCCAGTTGCCTTAATGTTGGACCCTTGGCCCTGCAAAAATTGTTGAAATTGATTCGCAAGACTTTCAAGTTTGGCCTTGAATTCAGTCGGGTTAATTGGGTCATTTTGGGCAGCCAATTTTGCTTCTGGCCCTTTCTCTCTACCAACCCGCAAGTGAGGATGAAGAATCCAGCATCGCTCCTTCGTGTGACCATCACGATCACAATGTTCACAGTGGAAACGACCGATTTTCCTCGTCTTTCCCTTGGCAAATTTGGTGACAGCTTCCGCCGATTTGTTGGTCACGACATTGTGGGCCGAAATCTCAGCAGTTGCTTTTATGTTCACCGGTGCTGGATTCATGACCCGACGCCTGGTTTCCTCTCCTTGGATCGTGGCACAGACTTCGGTGAGGGACGGCAAGATTGGGCTCATGAGGATATGTCGTCTGAGATTATCGTATTCTGGCCGAAGGCTAGCCAGAAGTTGAAAGATCCGATCTTCTTCCTCTCTGCGAACATAATCAGCAGCGGATTGAGTGGCGGGACGGTACTGTCGGAGCTCGTCCCACCTCCTCTTGAAATTTCCGAGGTGTAAGGTAAATGATTGATTCTCTTCTTGCCTTGAATTTGCCAATTCTTGATGGATTTCAAAAATCCGAGAGGCATTTCTGAGTTGCCCATACATTCCAACCAACGCATCCCATAGTGCTTGAGCTGAATTGGAGTATGCAAAAATCTCGTAGATTTGGGGCTCCATGGAGTTGAAGATCCAGGACATGACATAGTTGTCACTGGCCAGCCACTCTTCGTATCCGGGATCATCTTCTAGAGGAGCTTTGATTTTACCATTGATATGGCCAAGTTTCGAACGGCCTCCAAGAGCTACGGTAACAGCTCGTGACCAAGGAAGAAAATTCCTTTCGTTCAAAAGCATGTTAGTGAGACGTTTGTGAGATTCTTGCAGAAGACCTTTGGTAGAAGGAGTTGCGGTAGGCAATTTCTTGTTGGCATCCTGTTCTCCCATGGTGACAACACAGCACAAGGTAACTAGAAAAATCGTCGAAACGAACAATAACAGGTTAGACTTGAACCTGCTCTGATACCATGATAAATTTAGAGACAAAGAACGCAAACACAATTTAACGAGGTTCGGCTAAGTAAGCCTACGTCCTCGGGAATCCTCTCTCAAAGTTTCTTTTTTGTTATGTTCTTTTAGAGAGGGACTGCCTTTTTATTAATAGAGGTGCATAATTGTTCCCAGAATTACAGGACATATACAAAGTAACAATTGAACAAGGGAAGAACATCAAATAAGGAGAATATTCTATAATTTTCTCCTACCAAAATAGGAGGATTCTGTCGATTTGGTCAACAGAGAGTGACTCGAAATCTTCAGGTTTCCTGTTATATAGAGATAAAAGCACGCGAAACATGGGGAAGGGGTAGCTTTACCTAACCTACCAATGAAAATATGCAAATCTGACGCGCATAACACGTTAAGTAGGGGGTCCCTAAATAATCTGCAATTTCTATAAACAAATGTTCACGTGTATCTGAATTCAGAGTTGTTTAAATCTGATAAGGTCCGGTCGCCGAAATTCTTCAATGCATTTGAATTCATCTTGCTGATGTCGTTGGGCTTTGACCTGTCAAGCCTCTTTGAGACGAAGCAGAAGGCCAGGTCCTTGTTCACCTCCAAGCGCTTAGCGACCGCGATCACGTCGAAGATTGAGGAGCCTGCGAAGGGGTTAAGCTTCAAGGTCGCGAGCTTATAAGAAATTTGAGATTAGGCTGCAGGGACCAGTAAGATTATGGCTGGCGATACGTTGGAGGATGTGAAATTCTGTGAAGATGCCTGCGCTTTGGCGTGGGCAAGGGGACAGCATTTATCACTGCAATGGAACCGTCGTTGTAGGTGAAGAATTAAAGAGGCAGGCGTTGATTGCCTAATTATTCACCCTCCTATGGGGAAAAGTGCCAAAAAAATCATAAACCTTTTGCATTAGTGCCAATTTAATCCTAAACCTTTTTTTGGTGCCAATTCAGTCCTAAACCTTTTGCATTGGTGCCAATTTAGTCCTAAACCTTTTTTTGGTGCCAATTTAGTCCTAAACCTTTTAAATTGGTGCCAATTCAGTCCTAAACCTTTTGTTTTTTTGCCAATTTAGTCCTTCCGGCCAATTTTGACCGGAATTTGCTGACGTGGACGCCTGCCGGCCGGTCACCGGCGCTGACGTGGACAACTTAAATAATATTTTAATAAAATTTGAATTTTTCTTTTTTTTCCATTTTTTTTCTTTGTTTTTTTTTTCTTTCTCTCCTCTGGCCGGCGAGGTCGAGCTCGCCGGCCACTGGCGAGGGCAGGCTCGCCCTCGCCGGCCACTGGCGAGGGCGAGCCTCGCCTTGGTCGGGCGAGGCTCGACCTCGCCAGATCCGGCGAGGTCGGGCCTCGCCCGACCATGGCGAGGCTCGACCTCGCCGCGCCCGGCGAGGGTTCGAGCCTCGCCCGACCAAGGCGAGGCTCGCCCTCGCCCTACCAAGGCGAGGCCCGACCTCGCCGGATCTGGCGAGGTCGGGCCTCCCCCGACCATGGCGAGGCTCGCCCTCGCCGGCCACCGGCGAGGGCGGCCTCCCCCGGCGAGGGCGAGGCTCGACCTCGTCGGATCTGGCGAGGTCGGGCCTCGCCTTGGTCGGGCGAGGCTCGACCTCGCCAGATCCGGCGAGGTCGGGCCTCGCCCGACCATGGCGAGGCTTGCCCTCGCCGCGATCCGGCGAGGGCGAGCCTCGCCATGGTCGGGCGAGGCCCGACCTCGCCGGATCTGGCGAGGTCGAGCCTCGCCCGACCAAGGCGAGGCTCGCCCTCGCCGGGTGAGGCCGCCCTCGCCGGTGGCCGGCGAGGGCGAGCCTGCCCTCGCCAGTGGCCGGCGAGCTCGACCTCGCCGGCCACTGGCCTCTGGCCGGTCGCCGGACCGGCGACCGGCCAGAGGAGAGAAAGAAAAAAAAACAAAGAAAAAAAGTGGAAAAAAAAAAGAAAAAAAGGAAAAAAATAGAAAAATTCAAATTTTATTAAAATATTATTTAAGTTGTCCACGTCAGCGCCACGTCAGCGCCGGTGACCGGCCGCCGGCCGGCAGGCGTCCACGTCAGCAAATTCCGGTCAAAATTGGCCGGAAGGACTAAATTGGCACAAAAACAAAAGGTTTAGGACTGAATTGGCACCAATTTAAAAGATTTAGGACTAAATTGGCACCAAAAAAAGGTTTAGGACTAAATTGGCACCAATGCAAAAGGTTTAGGACTAAATTGGCACCAAAAAAAGGTTTAGGACTAAATTGGCACTAATGCAAAAGGTTTAGGACTTTTTTGGCACTTTTCCCCCCTCCTATGCTTTCTTTGCGGGCATTTCAGAGATTTAATTTTGGTACTCTTTCGCTCTGCGACATAGAACTTTCCATGTGATCTTGTCGTACATAGTTGTGAGTGAAGAACAGATTGTGGTATAATAGCCAGTCGTACTAATTGAAGATAGTTCCCAAAGGAAGTCTTTGGGTACATTTATTTGGGCAAAAGGACACTATAAGTGTCATAACTTGTGTACGGCGCTCACTTTGGTGCCATAACTTTTTTTCGGATCACTTTGGTGCCAAGTCGGAGGAAAAACGATCACTTAAGTGTCATAACTTTTTTTTGGATCACTTTACTGCTAAAATTTTTAAGAAACGATCACTTAAGTGCTAAAATTTTTTAAAAACAATCATTTAAGTGCTAAAATTTTTGAAAAACGATCACTTAAGTGCCAATCTCCGGCGAGCCACGTCAGCTTCAGAAATTAATAAAAAAAATGCCACGTCAGATTTCCGACGAAAAATTGTGTACGGCACCGGAGTTGGCACTTAAGTGATCGTTTTTAAAAAATTTTAGCACTTAAGTGATCGTTTTTCAAAAATTTTAGCACTAAAGTGATCCAAAAAAAAGTTATGGTACTAAAGTGAGCGCCGTACACAAGTTATGACACTTGTAGTGTACTTTTGCCCATTTATTTGTATCTAGTGAAGGACCGGGGATTTCTAAGAGGCCTCGGCCCATCATTCCTTTTTAGTATTTGAGCATGAAGTGTTGCGAGGATGGTTTTTGGAAAAATCATAGAAGCTCCAAGAAAGAGCCCTGCCACTTCTGCAAACCTTCTTCCATTAAAAACAGAGCCATTCTTGACATAGTTGGAAGCATGTTGAAAAGCAATAATTTGCTCAAAGAGCTTTGGGGTGAAGCTGTCATGTGTGCAGTCTATCTAGCTACAAAATAAATGTCTCACATGGGAGAACATTTAGTGTTTCGAATTTCAGAATTTTCGGAAGCATTGCCTATGCTCATGTTCTGAAACTTAAAAGATCAAAGTTGGAAGATAATAGCAAAAATGTCATTTTTATTGGGTATGATTCCTTATCCGAAGCCTATAGATTATTTGATCATAATACTTTGAAAGTATATATAAGTAGAGATATTAAGTTCGATGAAAAAGGCATGTGGGAAGACAATCTAAAAGATAAAACAAATGTTCATGGTGATTCTAGCCAATTTAGGGGTGATTGGTTCTCGATCCAGTCTGGTTCTGAGGTGGAACCGGGAACCGGACCGAGAGAATCGGTTCTCAATTTTGAGAACCGCAGGTCGGACCAGGAACCGGACTGGACCGCCAGTCCGGTCCGGTTTCGGTCCGGTCTGATGGAACCGGTTACTTAGAGTTTAGTTTTTTTTTTTTCGGTCAAACGTTTAAAGTTTGGTTCGCGTTTTACTAATTTTTGTTAATGAATTTATGTCAATGAAGTTCACTTAGGATTTCATTCACATTTTATTAATTTTTATCAATTAATTTATGATAATGAAGTTCACTTAGAGTTTGGTTCACATTTTATTAATTTTTTTAAAGAAAAAATAAAAATATATATATATTAAATTGTCGGTCCGATTCCCCCTTAGAATCGGGAACCAGACCGCCTGAAAATCGGTTTTCTTTTAAAAATCGGGAACCGAACCAATAGTCCCGAGAATCGGACCAAACCTGTCGGTCCGGTATCAGTTTGGGCGGTCCAAGTTACTCACCCCTAAACCAAATGGAGTTGAAGGATCACTCTTCACCGTCTTCTCCAAAACTTTTTCAAGTCCATCATCGCCAACTTCTTCAAATGGTGTTGATGACCCATTAGTACCGAGATTGAGGAGATTGCTTGAGCTTTATGAAGCCACCGATGAGCTTCACCTAATATGCCTTCTTGTAGATTGTGAACCACTTGTCTACGATGCTATCAAAGAAGAAAAATGGAGGAAAGCTATGAATGAAGAAATTGAAGCTTTTAAGAAGAATAAAACATGGGAGCTTATTGATCTTTCGAAGGACAAGAAAGCGATTAGTGTCAAATGGTTGTAAAAGGCCAAAAAGAACGAGAAATGGGAAGTGGCAAGGCATAAGGCTAGATTAGTCGCAGGATGAACAAGCAAAAGGTTAGGATCGACTATGATGAAGTTTTTGCTCCTGTCATCCGCATAGAAATGATTAGATTAATCATTTTTGTTGCAGCTCAAAATAGTTGGCAAATTTATCAAATGGATGTCAAATCATCATTTTTGAGTGGCATCCTTGATGAGGAGATTTATGTTGAGCAACCTATGGGGTTTATTGTAAAAGGTCATGAAGACAAGTTTTGAGGTTGAAGAAAGCTCTATATGGGCTTAAACAAGCACTAAGCGCATGGAATTCCATAATTGATGCTTTTTTCAAGCCAAATGGCTTCTCTCAATGTCCATATGAGCATGCACTTTATTTGAAGCAAGAAAAATGTGATATTCTATTGGCTTGTTTATGTGTAGATGACATTGTTTTTATAGGAAATAATCCGACAATAATTAATGCTTTTAAGGCATCCATGGTGAAGGAATTTGAAATGATTGATTATGGTCTCATGAATTATTTCCTTGGCATAGAAGTGAAGCAAAGTGCATATGGGAATTTTATTTCCCAAAAAAGTTATGCAGAAAGCATACTTGAAAAATTCAATATGAAGAACTGTTCATTGGTCAAACACCAATGGAGTGCAGAGACAAGCTTTTGAAGTTTAATGATGGTGTCAATGTTGATTCAACGTACTATAGAAGCTTGATTGGAAGCTTGAGATATTTGACATGTACTAGACCAGATATCATGTATAGTGTTGGAATTGTGAGTCGATAAATGAAGAAACCAAAGTCATCTGATCTTAAAGCTGTAAAGAGGATACTTTGCTACGTCAAAAGTGTTGTTGCTCATGGCTTACGCTACTATTATCTCGATTCTTTTAGCTTAGAGCCTATTCAGATAGTGAAAATGGTGCAGATATTGATGATAGAAAAAGCACTACAAACTTTGTATTTTTCTTGTGTGATACTGCTTTCACGTGGTCATAAAAAAACAACCTAGCATTACTCTTTTGACATGTGAAGCTGAATATGTAGGGGAAAATTATCAAAAAGGTTTTAAACCTATTACACTTTTGTCAATTGAGTCTTAAAGCTTTTAAGTTTGCCAATTGAGTCATAAACCTTTACACTTTTTGCCAATTGAGTCCATCTGGCTAATTTTGTCTGGAAATCGCTGATGTGGTCATCGACCGGCCACGTGGTGCTAACATGGACATTTTAAAATAATATTTTAATAATTCTCTAAATTTTTAATGATTTTCTTCTTCTTTTTTTTTTCCTTTTCTCTATTTTTTTTATAGGTTTTAGAGTTGGCTGGCAAGGGTGGCCAGCCAACCCTCGCCGGCAACAGTTGAGGGCCGGCGACCCTCGCTAGCCACTGGCAATGGCTGGTCGACTTTTGCCTGCTCTGGGTGAGGGCCACGACGCCCTCACCGGCCAAAGCGAGGGTGTGTAAGCCCTTGCCTAGATTCAACGAGGGCTTGGCGGCCCTCACTGGCCCCAAGTGAGACGTTTGGTGATCCACGCCCTCGCTTGGGGCTCGCGAGGGCGTCGTGGCCCTCGCCCAGAGTCGGTGAGGGTTAGCTGGCCCTCGCCTGTGGCTGGCTAGGGTTGTTGGCCCTCACCTGTGGCCGGCAAGGGTCAGCCAGCCACCCTTGCCGGCCAACCCTAAAACCTAAAAAAAAAATAGAGAAAAGGAAAAAAAAAAGAGAAAAAAAACTATACAAAATTCATAAAATTATTAAAATATTATTTAAAAATGTCCACGTTAACGTCACGTGACCGTCCGACATCCACGTCAGCGATTTTTAGCCAAAATTGGCTGGATGGACTCAATTGGCAAGAACTATAAATTATAGGACTTAATTAGCAAAAAATGTAAAGGTTTAAGACTTAATTGACAAACTTAAAATGTTTAGGACTGAATTGATAAAAATGCAATAAGTTTAAAACTTTTTGGACAATTTTCCCTAACAATATCTTTATATGCTTGTCATGCAATATGGTTGAGAAGATTACTTAAAGAAATTCATATGAAGCAGAAGAAAGCAATAGAGATCTTTGTTGATAATATTTCTACTATTGCTTTGACGAAAAATCCAATTTTTCATGAATGAAGCAAACATATTGATGTTCGATATCATTTCATTCAAGAACAAGTGTTAGAGAAGGAAATTGAAGTGTGACATGTGAAGATGGAGATCAAATGACAGATAATTTTACTAAACCTCTCAAGATCAATGCATTTAGAAAATTCACATGTTTGCTTGGAATGATTGATGGAAGAGAATTTGGTTTAGGGGGGAGCGTTAGTAATTAAACCAAATCCATTTTGGCTATAATTTAATAAGTTGAAGTTTTCGATTACACGGAGAGGTTATCAATTCATTGGACAAGTTGTTGATTTCATAATTCTCGATCGGCTACCTAGTTGTTAATTTACAAGTTTGATGTCGATGTCTATTTGGCTTCCAAGCCTGGTGCATGAATTGATAATGTTTTTGTTTAAGTATCGCTTTCAAGAGTCTGTTCATATTTCTATGTCTAGTTTAATGTTTTGTAAATTTTCAGGAATCCATCTTCTTGGAATGCTAGATACAATTATGAGTCATTTAAGAGTAAAAGTCATGTAACAAGTCTATTCAAAGGCAAGTTTTGTAATTGTTATTGATAAGGTGAAATAAGATGATATAAAAAAGGAAAAACCTATACGTCTCCTTCTTGTGGTGCAAGTTGTTAGCGATTTTCACCTTCAAATTATCTGTCGCTTTCACCATCTACTCGTCCCCACCATTGGTCGCCAAAGATGCCATCAGTCACTGTCTGTACGTGACTTGAGTGAAGAAGCAAGTTTAGAAGGAAACAAATGCTTCGTTTGTAGACGGTGAGAGTGACTCGAAACCTTCAGGTTTCCTGTTATATAAAGATAAAAGCATCCGAAACTAGGGGACGGGTAGGTTTACCTGACCGGCCAATGAAAATATGCAAAACTGACGCACATAACACGTTAAGTAGGGGGTCCCTAAATAATCTGCAATTTCTACAAACAAATGTTCACGTGTATCTGAATTCAGGGTCGATTAAATCTGAAAAGATCCGGTCGCCGAAATTCTTCAATGCATTCGAGTTCATCTTGCTGATGTCGTCTGGCTTTGACCTTTCAAGCCTCTTTGAGACGAAGCAGAAGGCCAGGTCCTTGTTCACCTCCAAGTGCTCAGTGACCGCGATCACGTCGAAGATCGAGGAGCCTGTGAAGGGGTTAAGCTTCAAGGTCGCCAGCTTAAAGGACTTCAAGATGAGACTGCAGGGACCAGACAAAATCTGCAAATTAGCTGGCAACTTGTTGGAGTATGTGATATCCTGTGAAGATGCTGCGCTTAGGGACATAGTTTGGTCGGGGGCGAGGGGACAGCATTTGTCACTGCAATGGAACCGCCGCTGTATGTGAAGAATTAAAGAGGCAGGAGTCGATTGCCTAATAACAGGTTTTGACATTGTTATTAATTGGTAGTTTCACAATTTTACTCACCCTCCTATGTTTTCTTTGCGGGCATTTTTGAGCTTTGATTTTGGTACTCTTTCGCTCTGGAACATAGAACTTTCCATGTGATCTTGTCGTACATAGTTGTGGGTGAAGAACGGTGTACTTTGTAATGACACATGAATAGCCAGTCGAACTAATTGAAGATAGTTCCCAGAGCATATCTTTGGGTACATTTTTATCTGTATCTAGTGAAGGACCGGGGATTCTTAAAGACACCTCGGCCCGTCATTCCTTTTTAGGATTTGCGTGTTACAACACTCAATACGAGAAATGTGCGGACATATACTTGAGCATGAAGCGTTACGAGGATGGTTTTTCAAAAAATCATAGAAGCTCCAAGGAAAGAGCCCTGTTACTTCTGCAAAACTATCTTCCAAAAGAGACGGAACGTGACCTTGGTTGATGGGAAAAAGCTGCTCTTGGAACATATAGGTTGTCTTAAGTTTGGTGTATGGAAAACAGTCCTACCAAGAAATTGATCATGTTAGTTGATAGGTCAGAGTCAATTTCAGTGCTCCATCCCCACAAGGACCGGTTTAGGTTGAACTCACTCTTACAGGGGCCATATCCTGAGGATTCTTCTGATGCACAAAGAGGCAATACAGAAGCAACCTTACCTTACCAAGTTGCAGCAGTAAAGCTTCAGGAGTAACGTTTCGTTATGGAATCTAAAGGTTTTGTTCCAACTCCAAAGTGCTGTCACTTCTGTTCTCTCCATATAGTTATTTGGCAAATGATCTTGCTGACGAGCTGAGATTGAAAAGGAGTAGTAGCATATACTAGACATATTCTATAAAAATTATTCTAATATCTAAAACATCGATTCCACGTAACACACAAGAAGAGCACTCATTGGCAAATCCGACGACAAATTTACTTTTGAGGCCTGTGAATCTCCTCTAATTAAGAAAAACCCGATTACAAATAATCTTTCCTTTTCTTGTTGATCTCTCGTAGTGTCAGCTGTTGCACCTCTTTTTGTTGTCGTCAATTCATTTTTGGATCGTGTTACAATGTTGTTGCCGATAAATTGCAAATGCATCAAATATAGGATATATGCACCTCTCCCCGTAGACTACTCTTCTGAGCAAAAAAAGAATTCACTTGTTTAGCTTTTCATGGACGGATGGGTTTTATTTGGGTGCAAAAAGTTCGTGGATCTTGAGTGGACGTGGGCACTATTAAGAAGGAATTTACCTTTTTGACCGAGTAAATATTTTTGGCTGGGTTTTTGACATAGTTAATTGGCCTAGTCCAATTTTAGATGCCAACGGAGTGCCGTCGACAAACAAGAATTACATTTAATCCTCGTCGTTCCAATTCTCCCATTCTATGCCCGAGACTCTGACCAACACGCTTGAGTCCCTTGAGAACGGGGCCAGATGCCCGTGTGTCGGGCTCAGGCTCGGGACTCCAGCGGCCATGCCTGAGATCCAATGGCCGAGCTTAGGACCCCTGAGGATAGTCCAGGGTCCCCCGAGCTGGCTGGGTTTGTATCACCGCGCCCAGGCATGGGACCCTACCAGTCGAGCTCGAGCCCTCGAGGTCAGGATTGGGACTATAGCACTCAGCCCAAGTTCTTGGAGGTCGAACTTGCGACCTAGGATCATCGAAATATTTTTTGAAATGTGGGTGTCAAAATTTTCATGTAATAAAATCAGAAAATGACTCTCATACAGCCAAACATAGAAAAATGAAATATTTTTCATGAAAATAAGTTCCATGAAAAACATTATTCTAGCAAATTCACGTTCGATGAAACAAAAGCAAAGGCATGCGTGTCTCCATTTCAGGCGGCCACGTTAATGTTGGTGGGCAAGCTCCGAAGAATGACGGTCTCAATGGTGATGCCTGGGCCGAACCCAAGGAGCAACCCCCAGTCCATCCCCTCTCCGGTGGTGGCCTTCTCTTCCACGATGGACTTCTTCCGAATCTCATCCAGAATGAAGAGAACGGTCGCGCTCGACATGTTCCCGTATTCTTCGAGGACGTGCCTCGCAGCTCTCAGTCTCTCTTGCCCCAACCCGAGTGTTGCCTCTATGTTGTCAAGAATCTTCCGTCCACCGGAATGTGGAGCCCAGAAAATGGAGTTCCAGTCAATGTTGATGCCGGCGGAGCCAAAAGCTTTCGTCAAGCAACCTTCCAGATGGGCTGCGATCACCGCGGGCACATTCTCAGACAGTTGCATGGTGAGGCCCATCTCACGGTAACGACCGTTCAGTGCGCCCTTAGTGCCCGGCACAAACTCCTGCGAAGCAAAAACTATCTCAAAGATGGGCCACTCCGTGGTACCGGCAGTGGCACCGACAATCATGGCAGCTGCCCCATCACCAAAGAACGCATTTCCAATCAAGTAGACGTGGTCCTCGTCGGAAGGAGCCTGGAACGTGACCACAGTCGTCTCAACACAGACGGTGAGGACTCGGGCCCCGGGGTTGTTCTTGGCACTGTCCTTGGTGATCCGCAGGACAGTCCCGCCTGCGTAGCAGCCAAGATTGTAGAGCATGACCCGGTGGACGGAAGGGGGGAGGCCAAGGAGATTGATGAATTGTAGGCTGGCGCCGGGCATATCGACACCAGCTATTGAGGTGAAGATGAGGTGTGTGATGCTTCATTTCGGCTGGCCCCACTCCTTGATGGCCTTGTTTGCGGCTTCCATGCCGAGCTTCGGGAGCATGTCGATGGCCAAATCCTGACGTGGGTTTAGTGAAGCGGCATCGTAAGAGCATATCGATGGATTCTGCGTGAGATATTCTTCTGTCAAGAGAAAATAACGCTTCCTCATCGCCGTATTTTCACCTGCACGATGATGATATCTACAGACATCAGTTCCATGGAAGACAAAATTAACAAGTGCTCCGTGTACTTGACAAGTTATCACAGGATGTCATGTTATCACAGAGATGGTATGGCATTAACATGTATTCCCAAAGATGAACCCGAGATCCCACCCACTTGGGATGGGCCAACTATAATGCCTTGTGAGTCCAAGAAAGGAAAAAGAAGGGTCGACCAGAATCATCTCCTTTATGTAATGAGATGGATTTAACATAGGGGCGCAACCTAATTAGTTGTTGATTGTGGAAACAAGATCGTCATAATCGTCCAACTTGCCCAAGCAAGATCAAACAAAACCTCCCATATTTACTATCAATCGATTGTCAATTGCCTCAATTATCCAATATCATTATGTAGATTCTCCAGCCATTGTTGATGTATTAAATGTCCTAATATGCTCGTAGCTCCAATCAAATTGGTTTACAAAGTCTCGCCCAATTGCAGTCTTTTGGAAATTGTCTACATCTAATCTATAATTGAGCTTAAACAGCTATAACGAGTTGAATTTACGCATGAAATTTGTTGTGAAAACATAGTAAATGATACTCAATTTCGACACATGACCTATGAAATTGAAGCTTAGAACGTGCTTTTCAAATCATTAGTTAAGCTCATTTCAAAATTTCAACGTTTTCAAGCACAAATCAGTCTTGGAAGCATACTGACTCGGTGTTCTCGTCTTGATTTAATGTTTTTTATTGGTACCGGGTTGAGTGGTAGGTGATCACCTATCTTAAACTTAGAGACTTCATTTATTGGGCTTTAGCTTAACCCTTGATTTTTAGATATGTAGGATAGATCTTCCCATTGCTATTGCTTTCTAGAGCTTCCTTGTATTTTGAGCATGAATATCAAGATATGATTGTATCTGAATCGACAGTAATATATACCAAGTGTAGTTCCACTGTATGGTTCTAATGGGAGTTTATTGGACCACTTAGGGGTTTCGATGGTTCCCTTGGGCATGACGATGGAGGGGATGAGATGATGCCGGAGCCATCAACTCTTGAGTTGGATGGTGATGTGGAATGTTTAGGGTCGATTTTGGTTTAGTTTGGTGTAGTGGTACCAGTGGACCTGACGTTTCTCCCAAGACTTTTGTGATATATTGTATTTGTTTGAATATTATATTAAGTTGGTAACTAGTGGTGTTAATATAAAGAAGCATATGTATATTAAATAAACTCGTGCGTATTCTTATAAGGGATGTTGTGAAAATTTTCTTTAGCTTCCGCATGCTATCAAAAACTAGAAGATAAAATTAGAAAGGACACGTGTCAAGCATGACGTTTTCGGGCATCACAAAAGGCAATTCAAGTACAAAAACATTGAGGAAAGGCTGAATAAAGAAAATATGTCATAAAGTGAAATTGTGGTTACATGCTGTCTACAAAGTCCTTCCCTTCCTTCTGAAAAATCGACATGCCATTATCTAAGCGGCTATTTTCAAGTAGAAGCTGGCTCCTGGCATGTCGATGTTCGGACATCTCTTAGTCAAGTCGATTCCTCTCGCCTATCAGCACATTGAAGGTTTCAAGCTCTTCTCTAGAATTTTATTAGCCTGAGCTATCTCAGCATCTTTGAGCTTTTGTTGATGACGAATCTCGGCTAGTTGCCTCTCAAGATCTGCTCCTGGAGTAGCAAGGCCAGTACGTTCATCGACTAAGGTCTGTAGGTTGCTCTGGTTGGTCTTCAAAAATTGACCAGTCCTTTCAATGGAACCATAAGGATACTAATATTCTTGCCCTTGAGCTACTAGAACAGCAATCTTTTCGCAATTTTGCTGGTAAGACTGTACCCCATCGTGGAATTGAGTCAAGAAATCTTCACAATGTTTCCTGAACCTAGGGGATCTTTTAAAACGGATATCATCACTACACAATTCGCTCAGCAAGGCTCCGTTCGTCCTAGAGATTGTTGGGTTAGTTGCAATTGATGGATAGCCAGCCTTAGAGAGTTCAAGAATTCAATCCACTTGCCCTTGACTATCTCATAAATAATGACTAATGTCAATGAAGATTTAGGTATAGCACTGTCAAAACTAACAATCTTAGGGTGCAAGGCCTTTGCAACCCGTTCAAGGGTAAGCCTGGCTTCAGCAGAGGAGCCTAGACATTCCCCAGTATCAGCTTGATCATCGATCATGATATAGAGAGAGGTGATGATGGATGCCCGGGGGACATTAACGCTGGATTAACAAGAGGAACAGGCATCGATAAAGGCTCTCAAACGTCAATGGTTGCAGGGTCGTCAGTATGTTCATTCTGGCTTGCTGGAGAGGATCTTAAACCGGCTATTTGACCCAATAAAGATGGTGAAACAGGGTAGTGGGGCTTCTTCAATGCCTGATAAAAAGAAGGATACAGTCTGAATCAATGATACCAATTAGATAAATCATGATACATTGCAAAGAAAAGTCAATACCTCCTTCCGGCGCTGGAAGTAGCAAAGAAATAGAGGGAGGTCGGAACGATAGAGTTTGGGTGATGGCATTGTTAGTCCCTTCCATTTGGTTTTGACTGTCTATGCCGGAAACAGTGAACATATCCATTGATTTGGGTCTCATCCCATCTGCGCCAATTAACATCGATGAGGGACTGAATAATCATCGATATAAGTAGACATTGACTGAAGCAAAGCTTACAAGGACACTTACCATACTCGGCCAAGGGAGTTGGAAAAGGAACAAGTGATGGACCTTCCAGAGAGGAAGGAAGAAAACTGCAAACCTTCTCAGGATTAGGGATATTAACATCAGGGGCAGAAGGTTCATCAATGAAGACAATCATGCCTTCGGGACCTGAAGAAGTAACAGTGGTCTTAGCAATCTCATCAGTACCAAGACGAAAAGGTGAATCCGCATCAATGGTGTCGTCAGTGTCGATATCGGTGGTTATCTTCAGCATCACGATTGGTGTCTAACAGAATGGTCAAGACTTTTCTCCTTTTCTAACCAGAGGTACGTCATCCATTTCCTCCTCTTCTGTAATTTGGATATCAGTCGATCACTTTCTCATAGCTCTTGGGAGAATAAGGTTAGTTGAATGAGAAACTGCTGCAAAACGAGGATAAGAGACATAAGAAGGGTATGGAGACAGACTGAGATGTATAAAGCATGGTTACCTTCCTTAGCCTTCCCCTTAATTTTCTTTTGAGATCGTGGCCGAGAAGATTGGGCCTGGGTAATAGGCATTGGTGGACTTTCTGAAGGCTCCTTAGCCTCTTCAACTATAAGTGGCTCAGAATTAGTTACAGTCTATTGCCTGGAGGAGTCCTCTTGATTTGTCTGGTCAAATAGCTTTCTCTTTGGCAGGAGAACTGTGTATCTTCAATCTTCCTGGAACAGATTCAACAGCATCAGCGAAATGCTGGACGAAGTAAAGTCTCCACCATAGATCACATGCATTTCTGGAACGTGGCTTGGGTCTGAATTCATCAATGGAATTTCGAGCATGAAGCAATTTGGCGATTTCAAAGTAGCAATCGGAGGGGTCATCATCAGTTGACTTGTGCTTTGTCATGAAAGGAAATTCTGATGAATATTAGATCGGCATAGGCACACCCTGGGTCAATCCGAATTGCCTGGCACAACATTGAACATTGTAGAGAATATATCTCAAATCCATAGTAAAATTTCCCTTTCTTCGACAGGCTTAATGGAAGGTTGATAGGAGTAGCAGAAGCAAGCACACTGATCCAAAAATTGGCAAACTTCTTTGAGGAATGAAGTAACAGGGGAGGACATTAGAAGAGCCAAAAGTTGTATACGACGTTCAATTTAATGTCAAAAGTTTTTCGAATTACTTAAGTGCTTGTGCCACTTTTTTAAAAGAGCAATCACTTAAGTGCCAACTCCGATAAGGTTCGCCAGAAATCTGACATTGCCATATTTTATTAATTTCTCAGTCCTATGTGGCTTGTCGGAGTACTCAATTAGCATATAACCCCTAAACAACGTCATCAAATAGTTGTAAATAGTGATAATTTGAGTGTCAAAATTTATTTAAGTTGATCACTTCAGTGCCATTCATTGTTACAAAATGTTCACTTCAGTGCCAGTCGGATTGTGCGACATCGTTTTGGACGTCCACGTGGATTGGATTTTTTTAAAAATATGTCAAGTCATATTAAAAATTTGAATTATAAAGGCCACATAATCAATTTGGCCGGAATTGGCACTTGAGTGATCTTTTTTCTCCAATTTGACACTTAAGTGATTCGAAAAAAAAAGAACTTTTAGCACTAAAATAAGTATCGTACACAATTTCTGACACTTCTAGTGTTCTTCTCTTGAAGTAATAGATAAAAGAAAAATTTGTAGAACCGAAGGGACGGATACTGAAGGAACATTTGAAGAAAATGTTTGAAAGGAGAAACATTCCTAGGGATCGGTAAAGGAGAACAACTTAGCAATCGAAAGCCGATAGAACTGGGAAATGAGGCTGAAGATCTAATTTATCTTATTGGGGCAGAGTACAAACTGATTACAGAAAAAGGAAGGAAAATATAGAGCAACCCAAGCTTGAAGAAGCCAAAAAGAACCAAAGAAGGTACCATATCCTTTTGGATGCATAGACAAAGGGGCATGTGTACTACTACCTCTGTATGAGTGGACCAAAGGCATTCGATGTGCCTTCTGCCAAACTGGAGGCGATAACGAGATCCCTTGACACTTTGAGAGAAGGGTGAAAAGTAAACATACTTTGAAAGCTCGTACAGCAAGAAGGCCACGTGCTCGGCATTGGTGACTATGCCAGACGTTCGACGAAATATAGTTAGAAAATTCCCATAGGAAAGAGCATTATCATCGACAAATTTGAGGGGTGCTTGGGAGGACTAAGATCCCTTACAGGTGTATCAGAGGGAAGAAAGACAACTAGAGCATAAATATCTAGAAGAGTGATCGACATTGGTCCCCAAGAAAACAAGAAACAATTGGTCGGCGGAGACCAAAAGCTGATTACGACACCCAAAAGGCCCAAATTCATGTCCCCATCGAAGCAATTAAACTGAAGTGATGTATAGATACCGGCCCCCTTCCGGGTAGAAAATATTTCATCTTGGGATGTCATCATCAGTTACCATTCATAAAAGTCTACATCAAAAGAAGGAAATCCCCTGAATCGCTGGGACTCAAAAGTCCATATGTCTATAGTAGAAGACCTGTGGAGAGGAAGTTTCTCCACACTTGGACGAAGAAAACAACATCGAAGGATCATTGGAATCTGGAAATGCAGCCTAAAACAAGGGCGTAGGAGAACGTCGTCAAGATATTCTCCAGGATAGTTTTGAATATCAAAATAGCAATTACCACGATACTCGTCTTCTCGCAACTTGTCGAAGTTAGCAATATAATTCGCAGAGGACTATCTAGGAGTATTAGAAGCCATGGAAGCGGCCAGGTTGAAAAACAAGCGAAACTTGGATGCTGAGTGTTTATTCCAAAAGGAGAATAAGGTTTAAGTTGAGAATGAAGAAAAAGGGGAATAAAAATCAAATTTTGGCTAATTTTATACTTTTCGAAGCAGGATGACGATTAGAGGAGTGGCAATCCGTAAAGATATGATTCATAACGATGATGATTCGTGAATTGTCTCAAACGAAGTAATGTGTCAGGATACTACAAGGTAGCCATCAGAGCACAAAGTACAAAGCGTCAGAGGTACAATACGCACCCTGTACTATCTAAGGAATCGAAACTCGTAAGTTTTGAGAGTTTATAAGAATTAAAGATCACTTTTAATTATTTTATTAATTATTTTAAAAGGAGGCATATGTTTGCACCAAATTGATCAGGTCATCGATATGGATAAGCACGTGACTAGAGCACACGTGAGCCATTGCCAACAACCATAAGAAATGTTATCGATATTGACATATACTGATAACCATTAATCAATTGTCGATATATAACGACGTATGGTTGGTGATTGTCAACAAGGAAATCGATTAAAAGGGTCAATGGATTATCGACTGAAATACCAGGAGAAGGTTGGATACAGAGGGCGCTATGATGCAGTTATGCAATCTCAAATTTGAAATCACTGAGTGAAGCTACGAAGGCCAGTAAATCATGGAGCAAAAATGGACAAGGCAACACACATGAGCACGAAGAATCAAAACGCAATTTTAAAGGAGCAATCGCTTGAAGGTGAGATCATGGCATCGTGGGAGCATGGACACAAGATTCTCAAAGATGAGTAGGCAGGACTATAATTGCAAGAGAACTGCTCCCAAACAATTATAGCGTGAACATAATAAATACCAACGTTCAAACGCCCCCGCACACAAACAACAAATATGTTATCTTTTAATTATCTTTCAAATTCTGCAAGTTATAGTTTCCAAACTCACATCGTCGATTAAATTTCGGCATGTTTTTTAACTGCGATTTCCATATTCGCGTGGTCGATTGAATTCCGGTGTGTATCTTTGTTATATATCCTGGGTGTCTGGTCATGAATTAAATTTCGGCGTCGCATTTTTACGTCCTCGGCTTTGTGGTCGATTAAATTCGGGCCAGTTTGTGTGCGTCCGGCTACATTGGGAGAAATTACATTTTCCAGCTTTGTCGTTGATTAAATTCTGACACGGTTTGTGTACGTTTAGTTTCATTAGGTGAAGTTATGGGTTCTCTTGTCTACCTGTGATATTTATTTTGTGGAGTCACCATAGAACATGTCTTCTCTAATAAAAATCGAAAAATGGCTCTTCGTGAAAGATTTTTCGTCGTCAAATCCAATTCAAGTGAAACAGTTGTTGAATATTAAGATGCTATAACTTTGCCCAAAACTTTGTAATTTTGTCTCCTGGCCATTCTATCAGACAAGTAGAATGCATTGACTAACTTGAGCAAAGCAACGCGCAAAATCAACTCTTCACTCTGCCATATGTTTCGACGAGCGCTACCGATGAGAGTCTTGAACAAAAAAGCATAAAAAAAAGTTCACTTTCTCAGAAGACAGCTAGGGGAGAGTACGATTTTCTCACTGGATCTATCTATTGGGAAGGGAGTAGGGCATCGGCGGGCATAGGGTGAGGACGAATTGTCGGCGAGGGCCAGGAAAGGAGCTGGGCTCGATGGACAACGAGAGATGGCCATTTGAGGGTGTGAGAGATCATGATGTCGAACGAGATCGAGGTGTTCTTCCGCACAATGAACTCTTCGAGTTGCTCAAGATTTGCGCTTTCCCGTGGGTGCAGGTTTGTCTCGCCTAGGATGAAAAGGACGGTGGCCACAACATTGCCTGAGCCCGGGGAGGGATGTCCCTTCACCACCACAATGTTCCCCATTCACATGTTCTCTCTGTGTTTAGTGAGAAAATACTTGGTGCAACTGTGATGCCGCATCATCTATCTATGCACTGGTCCTCTCAGTGGACAACAAGCGGCGCTATGGGCCCGCAGTCGGAAATTGAAAAGTCTCTCTCCCTCCCTATCGGCTCGGTCGGATCTATTTCCTTCTCTCTCTGCAACTCCTTGGAACCACCGATCTCTCGAGCTCCGCCGCTGCTCGCTCCCTCCCCGAGCACCACCAAAACTCCTGCCACAACAACCACGAGCAAAACCAAAGACAGGGACTTCCTCCTCTACCTCGAGGCCTACCTTGCCAAGCGAGACGGTGTTGATAGAGCCCTCAAGATCTCTATGTATACCACGAAGATCATCCTCTTCTCCTCCCTCTTGCCTAAAACCCTACTCCTCCATCACTGCCTCAAAAGCTTCGAGTCTAGTGTTGGCCTAAGTTGGAAGGCCTTTCGGCTCAGCAAGTGTTTCGCCGAAATCGATTTCGCAACGAAATATATTTCATTGAATGTCATTTTTCGATTTTCTATGAGAAAGGACCAGGTTTGGTGGCAATTCTGGATAAGAGATATCCAAGGGAGAATAAGAAACCCACTTGTTTCAGCCAAGCAGTACAGATTCAAACTGTGACGATATTTGATCGATGAAAAACTTGAGCAATATAATTAGTTAAAACAAATCCAACCAGCTGTTGAATGGTGGTAGCATCAATGTACAACGGGGAATTGTACTCGAATCTCATCGATGCCATGTTACATTGATACTCAACTTAAGACATAGATATCTACATCTAAGGAAACTGAAAATACCGAACATAAAGCTTTAAAGATAAAAAAAAAAAAAAAGACAATATTTTGATTGTGTTTTTCAGGAGCTTTCTGCTGGCTATCAAATGGTATTTTATAATGTAAGCACGGTAACCCTCTTCTAACGGCACTTGTCAGCTTACGTTAAATTACCTCCATCGATCTCATCTTTATCATCCATTTCTGCAGCTTCAGGTTACCCACGTCTTCATCTAACCGCATCTATCGTGTGCAAAACCATAAGCTCTTAAGCTCTTATCGATAACTTCCGTGACCAAATTCATCAAATGTTTATGACTAAATTGATCAAATTGAAAAATTTATAACTGAATTGTTAGTAGTACAATAGGTTTAAGACTGATTGGGTAATTTTCCCACGCCACATGTCATATACTACCATTGTCAAAACAAAATCTTGGCATATGCCACAAATCACCGAATTGACCAACTAGATAAAACATTGGTCAATTAAATGAACCAAATGCGAATTAACAATAATCAAATTAACCTTACCAAAAAAAAAACAATAATCAAATTAAAATTCAAAACCAAATTGGATCATTTGTTACAAATTCAAGAGAGATCGGATGATCCATTACAAACTCAAAAGAGATTGGATGATCTCTTACATATTAAAATGAGATGAGAAAATCTTTAGCAGACTCAAAAGAGATTGGATAATCTGCTGCAAGTTCAAATCGATGGACGAAATGTAACCGGCCAGCCAATCAGATGGAAGTTGGGTTAGATCAAGCTCAAGTGGGGTTCATCCTTTTCTTTGTAGAAAAGAATAAATTAGAGATTGTGCCCGTTCGTTTCTAAGGCTTGATACGACTCGACACCATTTTCCTTGTCCGTTTCAAAGCTTGACACTCGACCGTGCAAGCACGTTTGCTAGAGACACGACTGGACATAAGAACTGAAATACTAGTCAAATCCGAGATAAATATCCAATTAGTCCTAAACATATTTGGTGGGCATTAATTCAGTCGTCAACCTATCCAATTTGGCTAATGCAATCATAAACCCAATGTAGTTCTTACTAGCCGATTACTGCCGAAAATCGCTGACGTCGCATCTAGTCATCACCGGCGGTCCTATGCGAACGACCTGTGGATCGCCAGGACAAATTTCCCGCAACAATAGGCTCGTAACGACTGCATTGAAATATAGAGCAACCCAAGCTTGAAGAAGCCAAAAAGAACCAAAGAAGGTACCATATCCTTTTGGATGCATAGACAAAGGGGCATGTGTACTACTACCTCTGTATGAGTGGACCAAAGGCATTCGATGTGCCTTCTGCCAAACTGGAGGCGATCACAAGATCCCTTGACACTTTGAGAGAAGGGTGAAAAGCAAACATACTTTGAAAGCTCGTACAGCAAGAAGGCCACGTGCTCGGCATTGGTGACTATGCCAGACGTTTGACGAAATATAGTTAGAAAATTCCCATAGGAAAGAGCATTATCATCGACAAATTTGAGGGGTGCTTGGGAGAACTAAGATCCCTTACAGGTGTATCGGAGGGAAGAAAGACAACTAGAGCATAAATATCTAGAAGAGTGATCGACATTGGTCCCCAAGAAAACAAGAAACAATTGGTCGGCGGAGACCAAAAGCTGATTACGACGCCCAAAGGGCCCAAATTCATGTCCCCATCGAAGCAATAAAACTGAAGTGATGTATCGATACCGGCCCCCTTCCGGGTAGAAAATATTTCATCTTGGGATGTCATCATCAGTTACCATTCATAAAAGTCTACATCAAAAGAAGGAAATCCCCTGAATCGCTGGGACTCAAAAGTCCATATGTCTATAGTAGGAGACCTGTGGAGAGGAAGTTTCTCCACACTTGGACGAAGAAAACAACATCGAAGGATCATTGGAATCTGGAAATGCAGCCTAAAACAAGGGCGTAGGAGAACGTCGTCAAGATATTCTCCGGGATAGTTTTGAAGATCAAAATAGCAATTACCACGATACTCATCTTCTCGCAACTTGTCGAAGTTAGCAATATAATTCGCAGAGGAATATCTAGGAGCATTAGGAGCCATGGAAGCGGCTACGTTGAAAACAAGCGAAACTTGGAGGCTAAGGGTTTATTCCAAAAGGAGAATAAGGTTTAAGTTGAGAATGAAGAAAAGAGGGAATAAAAATCAAACTTTGGCTAATTTTATACTTTTCGAAGCAGGATGACGATTAGAGGAGTGGCAATCTGTAAAAGATATGATTCATAACGATGACGATTCGTGAATTGTTTCGATCAAAGTGATGTGTCAAGATACTACAAGGTAGCCATCAGAGCACATAGTACGAAGTGTCAGATGCGCAATACGCACACTGTACTATATGAGGAATTGAAACTCGTATGTTTTGAGAGTTTAAAAGAATTAAAGATCACTTTTAATTAATTTATTAATTATGGAAAATTTCAATTAAGGACCCCATGGGGTCCTTTTCTCAAAAGAGAATCCAAAGTAAATAAGGTGTCAAATAGGAGCCTAAAGTGCCCAATCAGTCTCAAATAGGGACCCAAAGTGCCCAAAAAGTTTCAAATAAAGGCCTGGGTCGCCGGGCGGCGAGAATGTTACTATTCCGGCCCGGAACAGTAATTTTTTTAATTTTTTATTATTTTTTCCAGGGCCAGTAGAGGTCGCCGGCGTCGGGCGAGACCAGCCTCGCCCGATGCCGGCGAGGTCGAGCCCTCACCAGATCTGGCGAGGCTCGACCTCGCCGTGGTCAAGCAAGACTCGACCTCGCCGGGGTCGGGCGAGGCCGGCCTTGCCGTTGCAAGCTAGGCCGAGCCCTCGCCAGAACTAGCGAGGCTCGACCTCGCCGTTGCTGGGCGAGGCTAAGCCCTTGCCAGATCTAGCGAGGGCTCGACCTCGCCGGCGTCAGGCGAGGCCGGCCTTGCTGTTGCAGGTGAGACAGGCCTCCCCAGCGGCCGGCGGGGCCAAGCCCTCGCCAGATCTGGCGAGGCTCGACCTCGCCGGCAACTGGCGAGGCTGACCTCGCCCAGCCCAGGCGAGGGCGGCCCTCGCCCGACGCCGACGAGGGTGGCCCTCGCCCGACGCCGGCGAGAGAGGCCTCGCCTGAGGCCGGCGACCTCCGTCGGCCTTGGCTATGGCCGACGGAGGGAAGAGAAGAAAAAAAAATAGAAAAAGGAAAAAAAATAGAGATGAAATGTACTGTTCCGGTCGCCGGAACAGTAACTATGCTCGCCGACCGTCGAGATTTGGCCGGCCGGCGATCCCAGGCCCTTGCCTGAGACGAATTGAGCACTTTGGGCCCCTATTTGGGACTGATTGGGCACTTTAGGTCCTTATTTGACACCTTGTTCACTTTGGGACCTCTTTTGAGAAAAGGACCCCACTTGGGGTCCTTAATTGAAATTTTTCCTATTAATTATTTTAAAAGGAGGCATATGTTTGCACTGAAAATTGATTAGGTCATCGATATGGATAAGCACGTGACTAGAGTAGACGTGAGCCATTGTCAACGACCAAAAGAAATGTTATCGATATTGATGCACACCGATAACCATTAATCAATTGTCGACATATGACGACGTATGGTTGGTGATTGTCAACAAGGAAATCGGTTAAAAGGGTCAATGGATTATCGACTGAAACACCAGGAGAAGGTTGGATACAGAGGCCGCTATGATGCAGTTATGTAATCTTGAATTTGAAATCACTAGTGAGTGAAGCTACGAAGGCCAGTAAATCATGGAGCAAAAATGGACAAGGCAACACACATGAGCACGAAGAATCAAAATGCAATAGCGTGAACATAATATGCATTCAAACGCCCTCACACACAAACAACAAACATGTTATGTTTTAATTATCTTTCCAATTCTGCGTAGTAGTTACTCGCGGAGTCGATTTAATTCGGATGTGTATCTTTGTTGTATATCATGGGTGTTTGGCCATGGATTAAATTTTGGCATCGCGTCTTTACATCCTCGGGCTTTGTGGTCGATTAAACTATGGCCAGTTTGTGTGTGTCCGGTTCCGTTGGGAGTGATTACATTCTCAAGCTTTGTCGTCGATTAAATTCCGACACGGTTAGTGTACATTTAGTTCCGTTAAGTGAAGTTATGGGCTCTCTTGTCCACCTGTGATATTTACTTTGTGGAGTCATCATTGAACCTGCCTTCTCTAATAAAAATCGAAAAACGGCTTCCCGCGAAAGATTTTTCGTCGTCGAATCCAATTCAAGCGAAACAGTTGTTGAATATTAAGATGCTATAACTTTGCCCAAAACTTTGCAATTTTGTCTCTCGGCCATTCTATCAAACAAGTCGAATGCATTGACTAACTTGAACAAAGTAATTAACACGCAAAATCAACTCTTCACTCTACCATATGTTTCGACGAGCGATACCGATGAGAGTCTTGTACAAAAAAGCATAAAAAAAAGTTCACTTTCGCAGAAGACAGCTACGGGGGAGTACGATTTTCTCACTGGATCTATCTATTGGGAAGGGAGTAGGGCGTCGGCGGGCATAGGGTGAGGACGAATTGTCGGCGAGGGCCAGGAAAGGAGCTGGGCTCGATGGACAATGAGAGATGGCCATTTGAGGGTGTGAGAGATCACGATGTCGAACGAGATCGAGGTGTTCTTCCGCACAATGAACTCTTCGAGTTGCTCAAGATTTGTGCTTGCCCGTGTGTGCACGTTTGTCTCGCCTAGGATCAAAGGACGGTGGCCACAACATTACATGAGCCCAGGGAGGGACGATCCTTCGCCGCCACAATGTTCCCCGTTCACATGTTCTCTACGTGTCTAGTGAGAAAATTCTAGGTGCAACCGTGATGCCATGTCATCTACGCACTAGTCCACTCAATGGACGACAAGTGGCACTGTGGGCCCACTGTCGGAAACTGGAAAGTCTCTCTCCCTCCCTACCGGTTCGGTCTGATCTATGTCCTTCTCTCTCTACAACTCCATGGAACCACCAATCTCTCGAGCTCCACCGCCGCTCGCTCCCTCCCCGACCACCACCAAAACCCCTGCCACGACTGTCACGAGCAAAACCAAAGATAGGGACTTCCTCCTCTACCCCGAGGCCTACCTCGCCAAGCGAGACGTTGATAGAGCCCTCAAGATCTCTATGTATGCCATGAAGATCATCCTCTTCTCCTCCCTCCTGCCCGAAACCCCTACCCCTCCATTGCCGCCTCAAGAGCTTCGAGTATAGCATTGGCCTGAGCTGGAAGGCCTTTTGGCTCAGCAAGTGTTTCATTGAAATTGATTCTGCAATGAAATATAATTTACTGAATGTCATTCTTCGGTTTTCTATGAGAAAAGACCAGGTTCAATGGCGATTCCGAACAGGAAATATCTAGGCAAAAACAAGAAACTCACTTGTTTCCACACAGTACAGATTTAAATTGTGACAATATTTGATCGATGAAAAGCTTTAGCAATATAATTAGTTCAAACAAATCCAACCAGCCACTGGTTGATGGCAGCATCGATCTACAACAGGGAATTGTACTCGAATCTCATCGATGCCACGTTACATTGATGCTCAACTTAAAACATAAATATCTACAGCTAAGGAAATTGAAAATACCAAACATCTTTAAAGATAAAAAAGACAGAATTTTGATTATGTTTTTTGAGTGCTTTCTGGTACCTAATAAATGGTATTTATAACGTAAGCACGGTAACTGTCTTCTAACGACACTTGTCAACTTACGTCAGATTGCCTCCATCGATCTTATCTTTATCATCCATTTCCGTAGCTTCACGTTACCCACGTCTTCATGTAATTGCATCGATCGTGTGCAAAACCGTATGCTCTTATCGATAACTTCCGCAACCAAATTCATCGAATATTCAGAACTAAATTGATCAAATTGGAAAGTCTATGACTGAATTGTCAGCAGTACAATAGGTTTAAGACTGATTGGGGTCATTTTCCCCACGTCACATGTCATATACTGCCATTGTCAAAACAAATTCTCCGCGTGTGCCACAAATCACCGAATTGACCAACTAGATAAAACATTGGTCAATTAAATGAACCAAATGCGAATTAACGATAATCAAATTAAAATTCAAGGCTAAATTGGATAATTTGTTACAAATTCAAGAGAGATCGGATGACCCATTACAAACTCAAAAGAGATTGGATGATCTCTTACATATGAAAATGAGATGAGAAAATCTTTAGCAGACTCAAAAGAGATTGGATAATCTGCTGCAAGTTCAAATCGATCGACGAAATGTAACCGGCCAGCCAATCAGATGGAAGTTGGGTTAGATCAAGCTCAAGGGGGGTTCATCCTTTTCTTTGTAGAAAAGAATAAATTAGAGGTCGTGCCCATTCGTTTCTAAGATTTGATACGACTCGACACCATTTTCCTTGTCCATTTCAAAGCTTGACACTCGACCGTGCAAGCCCGTTTTCTAGAGACACGCCTCGATATAAGAACTGAAATACTAGTCAAATCCGAGATAAATACCCAATTAATCCTAAATATATTTGACAGTTTTCCCGTCAAATTCTATTACTTCCCATCCGACCGCTTCCTCGGTCGTTCCGATCTTATCCGATGCCCACCGTGCCAAGCAAGACTTGACCAGCTATCGAAACCCCTCGATGATGCGACTTCATCCATCGCTATCGGCTTAATTAAGCTCGATTAACTACTGTTAATCGCGGGGCTTTTGACCGGTTAAGCAAACCCCCCCCCCCCCCCCCAAAACCCCCCCCCCCCCCCCCCCCCCCCCAACTGAAAAAACCAAAATGGCATTCTCTCCCCCGAGGTCGGCTCCCCTCTGAAAAGTCAAAACAAGTCTCAATTCCTATTTTTATCGATCTCTTGCTCCAAAATTATTTACGAAAAAAAGTACTTTTCCTTCCTTATCCAATTTGACCCCCCGAAAAAGGAAAAAATATCCTCCTTCGCAAAACACCCTTCGCCCCCAAAACCCTAAACGAAAGCAAGCCCCCGCCCTCCGCCGCCGCCCATCGCCGCCGATGTCCGCCCTCTCCTTCCCTCTCCCCGGCTGCCTCCGCCGGAGCACCGACGACGACGACGACCCGCGATCCACGGCGGCCGGGAAAACCAACCTGACCACCAGCCTCTACCACACTCCCCTCGGCGTCTTCTCCCTCACCTGGTCCCGGACCCGGGTCGGCCGGACCCTCCAGCTCCGCCTCTCCGACCCGCCCGCCTCCCCCTCCGCCTCCTCCGACGGCGGCGACCGCATCCCCAGCTGTAACTCCCACGCCGCCTCTCCTCCGTCCTCGCCGGCGGCGGCGCCGCCGTCCTCGGCCGCCCTCTCTTTCGACCTCCGCGTCAAGCCCTTCGCCTTCTGGAACAAGCGCGGGTCCAAGAACCTCGGCGGAGCCCGGGTCTTCTGGGACCTCTCGAGGGCCAAGTTCGGTGCCGCTGGACCCGGCCCGGTCTCCGGGTACTACGTGTCCGTGGTGGTCGGCGGCGAGGCGGTGCTCCTCGTGGGCGACCGCGCGAAGGACGCGCGCGCGAGGACCAAGGCGCGGGGGCCCGACCGGAGAGCCCAGGCGCTGGTCCTCCGGCGGGACCATGTGGTCGGCCGCAGGGCTTTCGCGACGGCGGCGAGATTCGGCGGCAAGGACAGGGAGATCTCGATCGACTGCACCACGAACGCCGACGCGAGGCTGTGCTTCGAGGTCGACGGCAAGAGGGTGCTGCAGGTGAAGCGCTTGAAGTGGAAATTCAGAGGGTGCGAGAGGATCGAGGTCGACGGCGTCCCGATCCAGGTCTCGTGGGACGTGTACAACTGGCTGTTCGAGGGTTTTCGCTACGGGCACGCCGTGTTCATGTTCCGGTTCGACAAGCTCGGCCTCGAGGAGGAGGAGGAGGAGGAGGAAGAGGGAGCAGGGGAGGACGGGCGAAACGGCGACGGCCTCTCGTGGCAGCAGCGGCGGTCGTGGAGCTTCGGGATGAGCGGGCGGGAGCACCAGAAGATGAGGAAGAGCATGTTGCGGGCGGCGGGGAGGAGCTACTCGTCGTCGGCGACATCCGTGTCGGCGTCCTCGTGGTCGGCCTCCTCCGGCGGCAGCAATTCGGTGATGGAGTGGGCGACGGCGGAGGAGAACGAGATGGGGGCTCCGGCGGGGTTCTTGCTGATGGTCTATGCTTGGAAGAAATGAAGGATGATGGGATCCAATCCAATGTTCTCTGTGTGACTCTAAGGTAAATCTTGGAAGATTAGACATTCCTCTATTAACTCGAATTCTTTCTCTTGGACATAATACAATGATTCCTTAGCTTTTAGAATGAAGATGACAGTAGTATAGATGGTATTGGTACCTACCCACTTAGCATTAGATCTAAACATCAATCTCTTCGTGGGATGGATTCAAATAGGAAGAGACATAGATCAGTAAAATTCTTTTGGTGGTGTAATCAGGTTGGTGATTGCTTGAGAATTCTTTGTAAGTACCCATCTCTGTATGTTGAAATTCTATTCACACGAGCAATTCTTCTTCTTCTGCTGCTGCTGCTGCTGCTTGCTTTGTGGTCTGATCTGCTCTGCCTTCTTTGATTCTGAGCCTGAGTCCCCAATGCTGTTCAGTGTTCATTGCTGATTTTGATTCCGAGATCAGTTGTTTTCAGCTCATTAGTATACCGCCATGATAGACCAGGGCAGTTTAGTGAATCTTGATATAAACCCTCAGAACTTATTGAAGTCGAAGGTGGGCGATACTGGTTAGATCCCTTATTAAGTATGCTTAACAAAAGTGCTCGACAATTAATGTGAATAGCCAAGACGGGGAAGCCATCGAGAGAGAAAATAACCTTGCGTTAAATTGGAAATTGTTGAGCGAGGACGATGCCATCGCATCCTGCAACAATCAAAGAAATTATTTCAGTACGTTCTCGACGTGACGCGCGAGGCATAAGAAAGATCCTCTCCGTCTCGTTGAAAGACGAGGGACGGTAGGACAGGGACATGGGATTGAACCCGGTACCACATTTATCTCGAGCCACCTGGTACCGCCCACATTTATCTCGAACCAGTCCTAAATCTAAAGACGAGATTCTGTGAGTCTGTGTTCAATGCAACCGTCGTTTTTAATTCCATAGGACTTTGGAAACCCAGCCGAACATACAAAAACTTCGTGCGAAGAAACTGAGAAGCAGCAAAAGATTGTGGTTTATGTCTTACCTCACTTGGTGAGATATGATGTGGTTATCCTAGTATTAAGAGATGGTTGTTCTTTATGTTTCCAATCCTATATTACTAGCTAGTTGAGATGTCAACTGAGTGGGTGGGCGGGCTCGGTTTGATGAGTCGAAGGCTGCGTTTGGTCGACCGTATAAAAGCCAGGATATGATATGTTTTATCATATCTTGTGTTTGGTGGTGGTCTAGGATAGGATAAGATCGGATATAGACCGGATATAGCCCGGATAAAAAAATCCGGGGGGAGGGATAGGATAGACCCGGATAGGATTTCTAATGCCTATTTTTCCAGAAATTCTACGCTTCACTCGCCGTCATCTTCATCCCCACACCTTGTGCGCTTTCACCAAAAAAATTTCTCGGCTTTTTTTCCTTCACCGACTCCTCCGGACCCATGAATAGCAAAAAAATAAAATAAAAATTATCCTATTCGACTTTAAATCCGTAATCCACCAAACAGTGGACAGGATATGAAGAAATCCCAGCATTTCTTATCATATCCTATCTAGTCCTATCCTGTTTAGAAATTCGGACGACCAAACGCAGCCGAAGGGTCCAATCAAAATTGACTCATTTAATCCATTCATTCACAATTTTAATAATTCATATATAATCCGACCGGTACGTAACTCAGGTCAACTCAAATAATTCGTATTCTGAAGGCATTAATTAGACATTTTTTAAAAAAATTTCCAGTTTGATTAGAGAGAATGCTAGTCACACTTACTTTTTCCCTTGCTCTCGGACACTCTATTTTAACAAAACTTGGCCCCATATGTAAAGGGTCAAGCAAGGTTGCTGGCGATAACGAGTGGTAGATCTGCTAGCGCAATTGTCGCCGACGTCGCCATCGGCTTTGATCGGCAAAGTTCTTCATTTCACTCTCTGCATTTGATTCTTTGTGCATTTTTCTTTTTTCCGTTTTTTATTGAACAAAAATGATCGAACTTCGAAAGCTTATAAACTGGTATTAATGAGTAGTCGATAAACTTACCACCGCCATTGGCCACATGGCCTTATTAAGTGGAAATTGTCTATTGGAGAGTGTGAGAGCAAAGTGGGCTTTGCATCGCTGTTTGATTAAATGGGTTGACAGTGGGTTCTTTCTGATCCATTAGAACCCCATCATTAATTGGGCTTTACTTTGTTAGACCCTATTCAATCTATACTTCAAATCTCGGACAACTTATACATCACCTAACCCATCAAAATATGAGTTAAAGTATAGGTCCATGACCCATTCCATCTTGCCACTTTCTACTGTGCAGAAATTGCTGTAATTTGTCGAATGAATACGTGCGAAATCAGGGGCATCGGCTTAATACTTAGTGCTAAGAAAATAACTACGGACATGAGTGACACGTGATAGAGCAGTTGGAATTAGAAAACAAAAATGTATCTACATGAAATCCGTGGATAAATTTCTATGTTTTAACAGCATCAACTTAGGCCTTTAAACCAAAGAGAGCATAAGTCTCGTTAGTATTGTACTAAAATTATCCAAAATCACGATGATGTCATTAATCGTGCAAGCATTCGATCATGCCCTAAGACTTTTTTATCACAAGTAATTTTCCCTAAAATGTGCAAGGGTTAAGTGTTGAAGTATGAATTTTGAAGAGGAAACAATAAGCAAATAAAAAGTTAGAAAAGAGAATGAAAGCTGGAGAAAGGGGAGGCTAACAGTAACTTGGCACTTGGCAAAATCGCATAAGTGGTAACACCATTTTTATTATTTGTCCATTTTGTTGCTGCTATAATGCATCCTAAAAAAAGATGGGTATTTTTTATAAAACTTTGGATCAAAGGTCGAGGTCGAAATCCTTAATTGATACTTTCTATGTGATGGAGATTATTCCTTGATTCAATTTTAACCCCTTTAGTTTTAAAAGTATATTTTCAAGAGAACACTTCAGTTTTTGAAGTCTCGTCGACTGTGCTATTTGATCATTTTGAGTTTTTTTTTTATTATGCATTAAAATTCTCTAACTTTCTCAATTTGTACGAAATTATTAATGTAGGCAAAGTTTGAAAAAAAAAATTCAATTACCCCTAAAGCAGCATTCCTAAAATGCTCAAAGTCAATGCTGGGTGAGAGTTGCATTGGGTCAAAAGACTTTGGAAATGTTCAACTTTAGCTCAAGTGTCTTTGGGATTGTGTAACCAAGTATCTCAACTTTGACACAAGGACTTTTGGACGTCCAGAAGACATTAAAAATGCTCTCCCAACCAAACGGACCTTGAGCTTTCGAAGTGGGCACTTCGTGTGGCCTTAACTCATCATCTGTTGCTGTATCGTTTGCCCACTTCATTGTGCTCCATGTCAATCTGTTTCGTTATGCATGTAAATTTGCGAGAGAACTCGTGACTAACAAATTCTGTTCACAAGTGAGCAAAGCAAGAAACTCAGAGAAACACAGAAGCAAACACCGAGAACTAGAAATAAAATGAATGGAGTGACTTTTCACAGTTCTCTTCTGGCTTGAAGATTCATGAACAACACGGGCAATACAAGGAAGGTGGAGGGAAGGGAACTAAGCCCTTTATCCTCGCCGAAAGGTTCATCCTTTAGGTCTTAATGTTGAGCTTCTCCTATCTCGAAATCCATTATCCTTGGCAGGTGGCTTGGCCTTTAAGCCTCGGTGATGAATTTCGTCAATCCCGATCTTGATCCTTGGCTAACGGCGCGTCATTTAGGCCTAAGTGGTGACCATAATCTATCCTTCATCTTTCATACATCATCCTTTATCACTCAAAACACATTTGCCCGCCATGCACACGCATCACAAAGAGAACTGTGACCCTCACACTCAAGTGGTCCTCAGACATTCATCAACCTCTCCCCATAAATCCTCTTTCAATTAGCGCTCTATCCATTCTGCACACCCAGCATATCAGCAAATAGATGAGATACACACTTAGTTTCAATGATAGGATTATTAACTCACCATTCAACATGCATCATCTCATATTCCATTAAAATGATGCTGGAAGGAAAACAAATAAGCCAGAAGACACTAGATGGAAAAACTCTGCCCGTCAATTCCAGCTATAGCACAGTTTTCCAGTGAAGTCTCCGGTAACACATCTGCAGCACCTCTGGCAGAAGTCAAGCGCGAGGAAGCAGAAGCCATAGACACTTTCAATTGACATTGTCATTCAAATAGACCAAGACAACGGTGCACAAAAATAAACAATTACGGAGCAAAACAAAAAGCATCTGATTCGCCACAACTCTCTTACATAATCAACTGAGCAAATACAATTGAAGTGAAACTGATATGATGCAAAGTAGACTCTAATTAGCCACTAATCAAAGATGCTTGCAATGATGCCCACTAAATGCTCCAAAGTTTGCAACAGCGAATCTACACAACTGCAACGCTGTGAAGCTCCGCAAACAATGAAAATATCAGTTTAAAGCGCATAACTGTACTTTCCACATTTGATCGTAGTAACTAGAATGCGCTATTCAGCACACCTAATTAATAACTTGCCATCAAATCATTATGTATGGACATCAAAATAAAGGATACCAGAATAATCGACCCAATGAATTTAAATGGAAGCTCAACAGCCAGAAATTATTAACTTAACACGTTCTTCATTAATGATTCATACTAACAGAACGATTCGCGAAGGTTTACAAAGAGAACTAGAACTCTCACACGCAAGTAGTCTACAGATGTTCAGCCAAAACTTTCCCAAGCTACCTTCATTTAATCAGTACTCTGTCCATCCTTGAAACCAAGGCCGAACAATACACCGGCATGCTTTTCAGTGGAGCCATTGAAGAAGACATCCCTCAACTTCCAGAAAGCACAAGCTGCGAGCAAGCTGTCAGACCCAGCTTGATGGCATGCACCAAACCTCTCAACCTCCAGCAACTCGGCAAGCCTATTCAGGTCGCCGTGAAGACTCTTGTGGAGCTTCATCAAATGCTTGATGTCGTACACCATGGGGAAAAACATTTTTATCAATTCGAAGAACCCCGCTCGCGTATTGGGCAAGCTCCGGCAAGTCAACAACTTAAGCAGGTAACCCAAATCGTACCCGCTATGAAAGGTAACGCATTTAACATCATCATTCAGAACAACCCCAGAGGACATCAGGAGCTCACCGAAGCGTCTCACCTCAACCCCCTTCTCATTGTTCTTCTTGAAATCAATACCGCGCTGGCGCAGCAACTCGATCGAATAGCAAGCAAACTTGTCCTCGGTCACGTTGAACTCGCGGAAATTGAACTGCCAGATGCAGTACTTGTCCGTGCCGCAAGTGGGCAGGTTCCCGTTCTCGTCCGAGAACGTGAGACCCAATTGGATCAACTTCGACATATCAACGTTATTCTTCAAAGTCAGGTAGTTGTAATCGCTGATGTTCTTGAAATTCCCCACCGGGTGAGAAACAACTCCGGGGAACTCGGTATCCATCGTCACGTAATTGAACCTGTCCACGAACTCGCGGATCAGTGCGAATTCCTCCTCGAGGTTGTCGGCCCACACCTCCCGGATGTGAATCGATTCGTCTTTCAGCAGCATCGACATTTCCGACGATCGTCGCTCGAACCCTAGAATCGGCGTCGTTTCAGCCTTCACGAGCAGCTCTGAAACAAAACCCAAATCAAGAAACGCCGCATTACAGACAGAAAACACTTCTGAAGGGAACGGTTTTGCCGAAATCAAACACCACCCTAGACCAGCTTAAGGCTCCACTAGGAACTGAGCACGTATATCAGATCTCACCTTGGATTTGCGAAATTGCCGCCCGAAATCAACAGCACTAGAACTTGGATAGGCAACCTGAGCTTTGTTGGGGGAGAGATTTTCAGTTCAACGAAGCACGCGAGAGAGAACTTCACTGGGCGTATTCTAAAACAACGAAGAGACAGTGATGTTTGGACAAGAAAAGAAATGTCCGACGTCGCGCACTTACGCCTTTATCCTGTTCGGTCCAACCCTGTATTTTTTGTTTTTTTGTCTAGAAACACAAAGTATTATTATTAATAACTTAAGAAACAAAGCCCGTAGTAAGGGCATCTAAACATAGTAGGTCCAAAAAAGTTCCAGGAGGATTGGCTATCCAATTCGAAGGGAGAGAATTCGTGTATTGGGCTTTGACAACCCAATCAACAGCTCTATTTTGCTCCCTATTACAAAACTCGACTTTAATATCCGAAAAGCAAAACAACAGATGAGCAGCTTCGATGAATAGTGCTCGCTCTTCCCGCCCTTACTGTTTGGCTGACGTCAAAGAGGAGATTAAACTCAAGCAGTCGAAGTTGAGTTCTAGCTCAAAACTTCTTCGAGGAGAGAGAAAGCACAATGCGTGGACAAGAGCTAAAGTTTCCGCCTGATACGCTGATGCAGCCCTCACCAATCTAGCAAATCCATCAATTAGGGACCCGGCGGTATTGCGCACAATGCAGGCTACAGTGCCTTCGTCTGAGTCGGGAGAGTAAGCTCCATCAATATTTACTTTTAAAGCGTCCTTCGTCAGTGGTTTCCATGCTTGATCCATCGTACTGGAAGCTCGGGGGTTGTCGCATTGATTCCTTGTTAAATTTCCCTTGTCATTCCATTTTGCATAATTTTCAAGCAGAGTTTGGGCATATTGGACAATATTAGACGATTCTGGTCGAAGACCTCGAAATACGGTGTTGTTTCGTGTCTTCCAAATAAGCCATAGGACTCCTGAGACCAGTTCAAATTTCGGTGAATTTCCTTGATTTCTTACAAAACTCAACAGCCACTCTTCTACACTGATCAAACCTTAGCTTTGAATATTGATTTGCAGGGTTGGGTTCTCCCGGATAGACTTCGTCCAAGGGCAAAGCAAAAATAAATGCTCGCTAGTCTCTGGGAGGTTTCTACAGATCGGGCACAATGGATCAGATATGATTCCTCTACCAAACAAGTTGTCCTTAGTTGGAAGGGCGTTTTGACATAAACTCCGGACAAAAGATTTAATTTTTGAGGGGGATAACATATGCCAAATTCTATTCCATAGCTTCCGTGGGGGCTGAAAAGAGGTTGATGTTTGATTGCTAGTCGATTTTGAGGCTTCTGTTCTGATGACATGGTAGGCACTTTTCACTGAAAAATCACCTAATTTAGTTTCTATCCACACAATTTTGTCTTCTAAAACATTAGTTCTCAAAGGGACTGTTAGTATTTCATTTGCTATTTGGTCACCAAAGAGTCCTTAAAGCACCTGTTCATTCCAACCCTGCATTTGAATCGTTACAATTAGAGGTGATCGGTTCCCGGTCCGGTTCGATTCCAAGATAAAGTCGGAAACCGGACTGAGAGAACCGATTCCCAATTTTAGGAACCGCGAACCGGACCAGTTGGTTCTAGGACTGGTAACCGAACTAGACCGCTAGTCCGGTCCGGTTCCGATCCGGTCCAATGGAACCGGTCACTTAGAGTTTAGTTTTTTTTTATCAAACACTTAAGGTTTTGTTCATATTTTATTAATTTTTGTCAATGAATTTATTTCAATGAAGTTCACTTAGCGTTTAATTCACATTTTACTAATTTTTATTAATGAATTTATGATAATGAAGTTCACTTAGAGTTTAGTTCACATTTTATTAATTTTTTAAAGAAAAAAATAACAAAAATATATATTATATAGTTGATCCGGTCCGATGCGGTCCTATTTCCCCTTGGGATCGGGAACCGGACCGCCCGGAAATCGGTTCCGTTTTTAGGAATCGGGAACCGGACTGATAGTCCCGAGAACCGGACCAAACCCATCGGTCCAGTCCGATCCCGATTTAGGCGGTTCAACTTGCTCACCGGTAGTTACAATCATTGTGTGTTTTCCTAAGGCAAATCAAGATCGCAAGATCTTTGCACTCCTCGGCAGTTGCTCCATATGCGCCGCACGGAAGGCTATACTTATTTCATTCAATAATAACTAGCCAAATGCGGCGAAAAATTTATTAAAAGAAATAAGTGTAGCGCGACGATAACGTAATTAATCGAGCACGACTTAATACGGTCCTTTTGCGAAACAAAATCTTAATAATACAAGACAAACATAATCTTTGCAGGGACATGATGAGAGGGCGTGGCAAAATTATGATTTTAAACCAATAGCTGCCAGCTTCCCAAATTTGACCTACGAAAACTCGAGCAAGGAAAACCGACACCCCCTTGATTTACCTGCAAATTCTGTTGTTCTAGATGTGTTTGGGGAGAGTTTTGGAGAAAGCATTTTCCCATTGTCCTTTTGACTCAAGGTGTATTTGCTCAGAACAAATAGCACTTGGATAATTGATTTTGGATCATTTTTTTAATGAAGTAATGAAGTGTAAAAAAAAAAATGAAAGAAAAAGGAAAGGGCAAAGCTACTGGATGTCGGCGGAGCCTCGAACGAACTAAAGACATGCGCCGATGAGCCTCGCGCAAGCATCGACCAGGCGAGCTAACCAGAGGCGACTGTCGGCAAGTCTTGCACGATCCTTAGCAACTCTTGCATGACCCTTGATGACCTTTGGTGATCTTCGGTGCGTCTCGCATGACCCTTAGCAGCCCTCGAGACAATTTTTGCGACCATCCAAATCTCACCCGAGATAGACCCACAATTGTTGACCCTCGGCGACACTCAACCCTTACCAAGCGTCGATTAAAGGCCGACGACCTAGATCTGGAGCCATAGCGTCGAAGAGTGTGATGATGAATGGTGGACCTAGGGCAAGACGAGAATACGGAAAACATCAGCGAATGCAAAGTTGGGAAGAAAAAACAATTCAATTACTACCCTCGAAGCAGCATTTCGAAAATGCTCAAAGTCACTGCTGCTAGGTGAGAGCTGCAATGAGCCAAACGACCTTGGAAATGTTCGATGGGGTTGTCTAAACAAGTATCTCAACTTTGGAACAAGGGCTTTTGGAGGCCCAAAAGACATCGAAAATTCTCTCCCCAAATGGGCCTTGAGCTTCCGAAGTGGGCCTCCAGCATGGCCTTAACTCGTGCTAAAAAAACTTCAATGGGCCGATCCAGCATGTAGCGGGCCCGGGTCGGCCCGCCCATATCTTCATCCTCCCTCCTTGAATAATAGAAGTGATCGGCTCCCGGTCCAATCCGATTTCAAGGTGGAACCGGGAATCGGATTAAAAGAACCGGTTCCCAATTTTAAAAACCGTGGATCGGACCGGTTGGTTTCAAGACTGAGAATCAGATCGGACCGCCGGTCTAGTCCAATGGAACCGGTCACTTGGAGTTTATTTTTTTTTTATCAAAGAGTTAAGATTTGGTTCGCATTTTACTAATTTTTGTCAATTAAGTTCACTTTGGATTTAATTCACATTTTACTAATTTTGTCAATGAATTTATGATAATGAAGTTCACTTAGAGTTTAGTTCGCATTTTATTAATTTTTTTAAAAATATATATATATATTATATAGTCGATCCGATTCGGTCCGATCTGATTCTCCCTTAGAATCGGGAATCAGACTGCTCGGAAACTGATTCCGCTTTTAGGAACCGGAAACCGGATCGATAGTCTCGAGAACCGGACCAAACCGGTAGGTCCGGTCCGGTCCGCTCCCGATTTGATCGGTCCAACTTTGCTCACCCCTACCGAATAATTCAGCAGTCGTCTCTCTCCTCGCGACTGGCGGCGAGCAGCGAAGAGCCTCGAGCGAAAATGGCGGCGTCTTCTTGCTCGCGCCTCGCGCGTTCGGTTCGTCGGAGATCACTCCTCACCCCTGAAACCCTCCCAAGCCTTCGCCGCCGGCAGCGACCTCCGTTGCCGGAGCAAACCGCAGCCTTCGCGCTCCTATCTCAAGGAAGACGGTACTCCGCCGAGAGCGTCGTCAAGTCGCCGTTCGACGCTCACGTTCTCAGTATCCTAGACAGCCGGATGAAGCTGGAGTCGGAGTGCCCTGTATTTGAGGTGAACTGGGTTCGTTCTTTCCTTCTCGTACGCCCGAGTTTCCGTTTGTTTCGTGCAGGAACGAGTGGAAAAGTGGGGAAAAAGAGGGGGCATTTTTCGTGTGTGAAAATGAGTCGTGATGAGTGCGCGGGTCAGTGGGATTATCTCGTTCTTTTGTCTGTTTGAGGGAGGCCTGGCAATTTGTTCATTCTTGCAAAGTTAGCTTGGCGATTGGCAGTGTTGTGGCAGCTGGAATTCGTTGTCATTAGGAAGTTGAAATTCGTAACGCATGCTAATACTGGTACTGTCTTAGCTAAGAGGATGCTGGTGTATGTTTCTGATTCTTTCCGAGCTTGTTGACTGTGACATGAAGAACTCTGTCCATGTCCAGTGGAAAATGCTTTCCGTTTGAGTTTCGAAAGTGAATAAGTAATTCTGGACAAACTACACTAGCTCTCAGGAAAGTGAAAGGTACCATTAAGAGATTGAAATGGGTCAGATCGATCGAGTTTACTTGGAGGTTTATCTGGACGTAGTGACTATATAAAGATCAACCAACATGTTGTCTTGCCATGACTTTGTCATTGGGGGAACAAGGTAATCGCTAGCGATGATATTTGAATTACTTTGTTTATAAGGTGGTGGCAGATAGTAACTTCCAGTATTCTGGTGGTGCTAAACAAGGATGTACGATATCCTCTGATATTGTCTTGCCATGATATTCCAAAAATTGCGACTTATGTTGTAACTTCTACTATTTTTATTCTTTGGTGAATTTTATAGCCTCCTATGAAGTTCGATTCCTATACTGTTCAAGATCAACCAGGTCAACAGTGGGTCACGCTGAGAGGGAATTTTGGCGATGGAGAAGATATTAAAATTGAAGCAACCTCATTTGATGCGGCTGTACTTGTTCAAAAACCTGGTGAAGACAACTCTCGTCAAGATATGCGTCTGCATATAAGCTTGCTGGTTGATGTATCTAAAGGGGATGGGCATGGGATGCTGGAGTTTCTATGCTCAGCATGGCCAGACTCTTTGGAGATTCGGAATGTTTACCTATTTAGAAAGGAAATGCAGGAGAAGATGTATTCGTGGCCTTACATGGGACCTGATTCTAGGTATGTTATGGTACCAAACTTCAGATGAGGTGAAATTTACTGATATAGATATTTTACTTATATTTTGGACGTTTGTTGTTTTAGGAAAAATCTTTTCGCTTTATACGCATCTTCCTGTTATGAACTTCATTCCAAGTTCCAGAGTGCTGTTCTTAGCTCTTTACTTTCCACCTTGCAAATATAGCTGAGATATGTCTTAAAATTGATCAGCATCACCAATTGCATCCTCTGGGATTCATTTTCCATACAGGAAGTTGAATGCAAAGATACGAAATACTTTTCAGGAGTTCTTGGAGACAAGGGAGTAAACAACAAGATGTCTGCTTTCTTGCATGAATATATGAGGAACAAAGAACGGGTGGAGCATCTTAGGTGGTTGGAAAATGTGAAGTCATTGATTCAAAAGTAAAAGAGTCTAAGGAACGAACCATTAAGGAAAGCCTCAGGCTGCATCTCTTCTCTTGGAGGTAACATGCCTGCTAAGATCTGAATGATGGTTAACTCTGATTCCTGCCTATATAGGTCTATTCATTATATGGTTGTAATTTCGACGTTGTTGATTAATTAAATAGAATGGAGATGCTTGACCATTGTGCCCCCCATCTTCAAGTGTTCCAAGGGCGTTGTATGGTTTTGATGCAGATATCAATCTAAGACCTACCTTCCATCAACTGTAGGGAGCGGCATGACTTCGAGTGTTCATATTTGAGCTGTTGAAGTTTTAGTTTGTGTTTTGAGAGCTGGAGCTAGTCTAATAGAGCATTAAATCAGGTTGGCTAGAAGTTTGATCCTTGTTCCAGCAGTGTAAATCACACATGTTTGGTTAAGTTTAGACAGCGGTAGCTCAGATGACGACAATAAATTTATAGCAAACTTCTTGCTTGTTTTCATGTTAATCAATAATTTAATGATTTTCTTTTTAAAAAAATTGTATTCTCAATTTTCTTCTTGGGCATTCAGGTATGTGCAGAGTACATGCTCTGCATGCCAAGCATTATAGACCCATATGGAAATGGTGGATGACTGCATGCATTTCTTAGAAACTGGAATCTTTATGGTTAGCACGAAAATGCTTTATAGTGTTTTTGACTTATGGTGCTTTCTTAAAGTGTCACGTTGGATGACATTCTTAGAGCTTTTTAGATCTACTCTTTTCATATTTATGTCATCATTTAGAGGGTGTTGGCACGTTGTGCATCCATGTGCATATATGTGCTCATTTAGGAGTAAGTCTAAGACGTGTTTCCTGTGTGATAGTTGTATATACTTCTCTGCAATCATGCATAGGTATGTACAACATGCGAATGATTACACACTTTTTAGAGATTTTCGAGTGCACCGAATTTATTGACTTGGAAAAAGTTCAAGCCAGGCTGATGAAGTCAATTTCTAAATCAGGTTCAAATTTTTTGTTCTAGTTTGGTTTGGTTTTGACTTCAGCTCAGAATTTTGGGTTTCTTATATATTCATTTGAAGCAAATTTCATCGAAATGTTCTGCCCATAAAAGTATTATATCTGGCCTGGTGTGGATAGGTGCTTCTTTGAAACCCCTGGTGGGGTCTGCAATTTTCGTGGATGGTTGCTATATTTGGAGGATGACACGGTTTGGCCATCCATTGAGGGTTTGGCCATCCATCGAGGGACGATGCTGATAAATAGAAAAGATAAAAACTAGAACAGTTGACGTTCCTGTTAATTGACAGTCATCTCTGACAAACTGGATCCACCTACTTCCATATCTGTTTTGCAAAAACTGTGTTAAGCTCATCTGATGGTTTCTAAGCCGAGATATAATTTGATACTGACATGGATGATATTCCTGTCATACATTTGTTGTACAGGATTTTTTTTTAAGGAGTTGTACGGAACTTGATATAATGTTGGCTGAGACTCTAATTTTTGTATTTTCTATTGGCATCAGATTTCAATCTCAATCTGAAGACCATATGGCAAAGTGGTATTAATTTTACGGTCGCTACTATGGGGATGGCTTCTGCTGTCATGTCGAAATCCTCATCGTTTCCGTTGTAGCTCTGTGAGTCGTGTTAGAGAGAAGAATGAAGGTATCTGCGAGTTGAACTTGTGAAGACAACATTCATGGCTTCATGCACTCGTCCTATTTCAACAGAAGCTAGTGTTTTCAGACTGCAGGCGTGGTCAGTCACAGAAATGCTCTGCCTATGGCTTGTTATTTTAATCTTCTCTTTTCTACTTTACTTATCGGTGATCTACATCATTAGTTTGTGAGCGCATTTCAGCATATGTCCAAAACGAATTCGGTACCTTCGTGCGAGGTTGGTAAATTTTGAGTTGCAATCCTGTCATGTTCTTGGTGTATTTGTTTTAGAGCGTAGCTACCATGTGCACACGGTATTCGGCAAAATTGCAAGAGATGGGTTCTACTGAAGTGAATGACGCTCAAGTCAAGCAACTGATATGTTTTCTGGTCCGAGCGTGAAGAACCGGACACTGCTTCGAAATGAACTGTTTCTACATGTTAGTAACAATAACATCGTATGACGTTCGATCTTTACTTTCAATAGAAGATGATTTGCTTACTTTGCGGATCCATATCTCCGGACTCTCAACTGTAGAAAACTGATGACCCGGCCTGCGTACTTCAATGGGGCATGTTCCCATCAACCGCCGGTCGACCTTGCGTGACCGAATCCTTCAGAATTAGCCATGTGGAGAAGTCACGAGAGAAATCAATGGGCGATGACGAGCAAAAACACCGACTCCCTCATTGGGTGCCAACGCTAGACCTACTTTGGTGGGGACCCGATTGGAAAATGACTCGGCCCTCGCTCTTAGAATACGATTTACTCGAGACATAATGCAAAATGTGATGCAATGTGGACTGACCATCACGTTAGATTTGAGTTAAAACCGTATCTTTCCTAGATTCACAGATCACTCGGTGAAAGCGACGCATCACACGCATAGCGCAAGAAGAAAAAGCCTGAATAGCTTAAGATAATAAAGCAGGTCCCCATCTTAAAGTGCATTGGAGGACAAAGCACTGGTCTCTTCTCTTGGAAGCCAATCTTTTTTGAGATTATTGAACTTTTTTTATTTAATTCTGATCACAGCTTGCAAATGCCTAGTGTTATCCTATGAATATTGGACAGCTTGGGTTGCTTGCTTCCCTATTTTATTGTCAATCATTGAGCTGCACGGTCAGTTTCTGTTAAAGCTGATCTCAGAATGAACAGAAGTTTTCCGGTAGCTTGTTCAAATCCTAGGTGATTTATATGGTTTTATATGGTGGTGAGGTATAATGGGTCATGGCTACATCTATCATAATGAGTTATAAATTCATTTTTTAATCTATATATCAATAAACGGATCATAAAAAGATTAGTTATATTTAGTAAATGAGTCATAAACGAGTATAAACATAATATGAGTGGTAAATGAGTCATAAATGGGCTTATAACTTATTTAAACTCAATTCATCTCCCTCGCCCTCATTCAATCTCGCATTCATTCACTCCGCACTCTTATATCAGTTTAGATATGAGTTTTCTTAGATTTAATTAAATATGAAAGTATTTTAGTAACATGGGTCGGGTCGGGTATATGTCATTAGATTTGCATTACATAGAAATAGGTCAAAACGGATTAAATGGATCTATTTGGGTCGGACCATTTTCGACCCAACCTAAACCTGATCCGACCCACCCATTTGACAAGTCTCACAGCCAAGATTTGGAGAAAAACCAGATGAGTTATATGGTCGATTGTGTTCAAACGTCGAATATGCAAGAAACGTGAATGTGCGTCGTAAACTCATGCTAATTTCGTCACTCGGACTCTTGATGCGAATTCTTCGGCCTTACGCAAGGGAACGATCTTGGCATCATGTCCGTGAATGTCGACGAATCTTTGGCATGGTTCGATGCGATGATAAGGAATGATTTCAGGTATGATTTCGCTTGCTTCCGAAACCACTCAACTACGCGAGGTGGAGCCGAAACTCGGTATTCGTGGAATCTACGTCAACATAACTTGATGTCAGTGTTTTTTCAATAGTATTCAACACAAAGAATTATCGGAAAATATGCTTAAAAAGTCTCTTGATCTAAATGATAATCGGTGTTGAGTAAATTAAAAGTTCAAGAATTTAATCGGTAAAAATATGTAAAATTCAACAAAAACTACATCGATTTCTCAGATGAGAGTCCCTTTTCATTCCTTCCCCACCGAAAACAACATTCTTGGATTTCTTCTTTCCATCTCTTTGTGTAGCACGCAGTACGCGCGAAGCTGGAAAAGGTTGGAGATCGTAGGCCTCTCGTCAGTCGGCAGCTCAGGTTCTAAGTGTCTAACTCATGTAGGGTGACCCTGAACTAGTTATCAATGACAATTGACAACGATTGTTAAATCTATGTGATTCACGCGAAACAATTAGGTTAGACCTAATTCAGAGACTACGTAAGAGAACTCTTTCTAATTCAGAGACAATCGCGCTGTTAAAGCCATGAACCCTCGTAGTGTGGAGACCACAATCGCGGTGGCACTTCACCTTGGAAAGACACTGGTTGCGCTCTCCTTGTAGCGACATGTCGGGCTCGTGAAAGATCATGACTACATGGACTAGAAAGTGAAATCTCTATCTTCTCAGCACAAGTCAAAACACTGAGATGTTTTTTGTATGGATTAGATGCAAAACCTCTGAGCTGGTTTGCACCACTGAAACCGGTGGCCGCTCTCATCAAAGTTGAACTTGTGACCAGTCCAATTTGACGGTTCAGATGAATATATGGTGCATTAATTTGATCCATACCAGAAATTTTCTGGAAAAACCGACACCGATCGTCATGACAGTTCCATATCACCATAGCACTCGAGACAATGTTAAAAGTACAAAGCGGTTGAAGAATAGACTTTCTTCCTGGGCAATCTGAATCAGAAGCCAGGAAAGTCTTCACGAATTGCTAGCAAGAAGCGACAAAGTTTGCAGCTAGCTAGCTTTCATCACAATCTTCAACTCATTCTAAAAATCTCTCATCTTTTACAAATGTAGCATTCAAAATCCAACTTGGTCAGATACATTCCAATTAGAATTGGAAAGACAACAATGCCTCGAAAGTCTCCTATCTTTAGAGATATACATAAATCTCACGAGCATAATATATAAGCTAAAATTTCCCCAGAAAGCGAAAAAGATAAAAAGCAAGAAAAATTTCTACAAGAAGAGAATCCCAAAAACAGACATGATGCTGGAAATTCCAGAGCTTGAGTGATAAGTCAAGCGTCTGCAGCTCCTCCTGAATAGCTTTTGACCGGGCACCAGTTGTCATCCCCCAGCAACCGCTGCTACCTATTTCGTTTCCCAAAATACCAATTTCTTTTGGTGATGTAATCAGGTTGGTGATTGCTTGAGAAATTCTTTGTTAATGGCCGTTTCTGTATGGACAAATTCTATTCACACGAGCAATTCTGCCGCTGCTGCTTGCTTTGTGATCTGCTGCTGCTTTCTTTGATTATAAGCTGAGTCCAATGGTGTTCAGTATTCATTGCTGATTTTGGAATTTTGTTTTCAACTCATTACCACCATGATAGACCAGGGCAGTTATATAAACTGTCAGACCTTATTGAAGTTGAAGGTGAGGGAGATTTGGTTATATTCCTTATTGAGTATGCTTAACAAAGTGCTCAGCGATTAATGTGAATAGCCAAGACGGGGAAGCCTTCGAGAAAGGAAAGACCTTCGCGTGATATTGATTAGTGTTGAGCGAGTACGACCGCATCTCATCCTGCAACAATCGAAGAAATTGTTTTGATACTCTCTCGCTAAGACGCACGAGGCATAAGATAGCTCCTCCCCGCCTCGTCGAGAGATGGTAGGAAAGGGCCGTGGGATCAAACCTGGTACCACCCACATTTATCTCGAGCGAGTCCTAAATCTTATGATGGGATTTCGAAACTCTGTGTTTGATGCAACTGCCGTTTTTTATTCAACAGGACTTGGAGGAGAAACTAAGGACGAGCAAAAGATTGTGGTTTGTCTACCTCACTTGGGGAGACATGATGCGGTTGTCGTAGGATTAAGAGAAGAAGGTTGTTCTTTATGTTTCCATTCCTATATTGCTAGCCACTACCATTGACCACATGGCCGTTTTAAGTGGAAATAGTCTATTGGAGAGTGCGAGAGCAAGGTGGGCTTGGCATCGTTGCTTGATTAAACGGGTTGACAATGGGTTCTTTCAGATGCATTAGAACCCACCATTAATTGGGCTTTACTCTATTAGGTCTATTCCAATCTATACTTCAAATAGCAGACAACATATACACCACTTAAGCGGGAAAAGTACTAAAAAAATCTTGAACTTATTGCATTGATCGATAATGGGCCTCAAGAGGTCCCAAACTGGAGCCCTGGAAGCCCGTTTATCCAATCCACTACCCGTCCAAACCAGCTCTGCCCTCTCGGCTATCAAGGGTGCGTTTGGCAACGTGCCAAATAGTAAAAATTTCTGTTCTTTTGTTCCCAGAAATAGTTTGGGAACAGAAATGCGTTTGGTAAACGCATTTGTTCCCGGGCACATATTTGCAAAAACTTGTGCAGAGAAACAGTTTTGGAAGAGAAACAAGAAGTAAAAAAAGTTGCTTCTTGTTTCTCGGCACAATTTTGAGAATCAGTTTTTTTTCTTTTTTTCTTTTTTTTCTTTTCTTATTTTTGTGTTCTTCTTCGTTGGGCTTGGCCGGCCGCCGGACGCCGGCGACCGGCCACAGCCCAGGGCCGGCAAGGGCGTCACGGCCCTCGCCGGCCGCCGGCGGAGGCGAGGGTCGCCCTCGCCGGCGAGGGCGAGGGCTGGACCCTCGCCGCCTGGGCGAGGCGGCCCTCGCCGTCGCGACCCACGGCGAGGGCGGCTTCGCCGTGGGTCGCGACGGCGAGGGTCCAGCCCTCGCCCTCGCCGGCGAGGGCGACCCTCGCCTCCGCCGGCGGCCGGCGAGGGCCGTGACGCCCTCGCCGGCCCTGGGCTGTGGCCGGTCGCCGGCCGCCGGCCGCCGGTCGCCGGCGACCGGCCATGGCCAAAGAAAAAAATAATTAGAAAGAAAAAAATTAAACAATTCAAAATATTATTAAAATATTATTTGGGAACAGAAATTTTGTGTAGTTTACCAAACGCATTTCTATTCTTTTCTACTTTAGGAATAGAAATTTTGTGTAGTTTACCAAACGCCTTAAAATACCTAGAAATTGTTTCCGGGCACAGAATCAAAAAAAATCATTTCTGTTCAGAAATTGTTCCGGGGCGCAGAATGGTTCTCATGCGCACCCCAAAGCAGCTTACTGGCCGTCGTTGATGAATTCCCTCCACCATCCATAGACACCTCATATTTCACTCACATTTACTATGCGTTCCTCTTGCTCGAGCCGACCACATTCAGGCTCAATGTTACTGCGTCTGACTAAACCAAGCTGCCTATATTCACGGGCACGCTGCAAAAGCAAAAGCTGGCCGTCAAGACCCTCCTACCACTTAATAGGAGGCGGGTGGGACCAGAATGTGTTGTCCAGGATGGTGAGCAGCTCAGAAACTCGTGCAGCGTTCATAAACTCCACCACTGAAGTAGCTCGAAAATACGGTTTCAATGGGGTTGACATGGACTGGGAGTTTCCAGCTGATGAACAAGACATGTCGAACCTTGCTTTGCTTTACAAAGAGTGGAGAAAAGCACTGGCTGACGAGTCCAAAAGAAGTGGCAAAAGCCGCTTATAACTGGCGTCTGCTGTGTACTATGCATCAGGATTTCAGGTTTTCGGGACGCCCAGATCATACCCCGGTCGGGCGATCCGGAAGAACGTGGACTGGGTCAGCCCCATGTGCTTTGACTATCACGGGTCATGGGAGAATTTCACGAGCGAGCAGTCGGCACTCTATGATTCGAGGAGCAACATCAGCACGAGCTATGGAATCAGCTCGTGGATTCGAGCTGGTGTGCCGCCTCGAAAGCTTGTGATGGGCCTACCGTTGTATGGGAGGACATAGACGCTCCAGAATCCAAATGTTAACGGAGTCGGGGCCCCAGCTGTCGGGACGGGTCCAGGAGACGGTGCCTTGACATACAGTCAGATTGCTGATTTCAATCTTCAGAATCATACGACAGTCAAATTCGACGAGGAGTCGGTGTCGTACTACTCATATGTTGGAGTCTCTTGGATTGGTTATGACGATGTTCGGTCTGTGCGGAGGAAGGTCCGGTTTGCAAGGTCTTGGGGCTTGGGTGGGTACTTCTTCTGGGCTCTCGGCCAGGACAAGACAAGGTACCAATGAAATCACCTTCTATTCTTCGAATGTTCCTGACACATAGTAATCACATGTTGATTCTAACATGTTTGCTTCTTACCCTTCTATTGATGACAGCCTCAAAAGCTTGGGATCACCGGTGAACTGGGAAAGACTGTTCGTGGCATGTGACTGATTGTGATAGATGCGTTTAATTCATTTGAAATTGTTCAATTTTTCCCTTCTCACGGATAACTTTACAATAATTCTAGGAAAAATTCTCGGATCTCTCTCTTAAAGGTTCATTTTCTCCGAGAATATCCTGTTCAAATCATTGGAAAGTGGGAGCATTTGTGTGTGTGTGTGTGTGTGTTTATATACCTTTCAATCCAATTTCTGATTGCTCAAATAGATTCCTCTCATTGAGTTATGCAACCAGCTCTTTCCCTCAAACATCTGCTATCGCCTATTTCAATAACTAACAATGAACACTGAAGACCATAAGAAATAACGATGTAGTACCATCTCCCTTTTCTTCAAGTGCAAAATCCAAGGGTTGGAAGTGAGATCAAAATTGTCGAGCTCAATAAGATATTGATAAGCAGAGAACTGAGTAAATTTGCAAGAGAACTCGTGACTAACAAATTCGGTTCACAATTGAGCTAAGCAAGAAACTCGAGAAACACAGAAGCAAGCGCCAGGAACTAGAAATAAAATGAATGGGGTGATTTTTCGTAGTTCTCTTCTGACTTGAAGATTATGAACAAAACGGGCAGTACAAGGACGGTGGACGGAAGGGAACTAAAACTAGTCAAGGCAAAACACAAAATGAATCATGCAGCATATCAACAAACAGATATGTAGAACAGTTAACGCATGCGAAAGGAATCTTCCCTCCTCAGTTTGGCATGCATCACCTCATTGACATCGCGGTTCATAGTAATAGTGGAAGTAAAAGGTATACTGCATACATACGTGAAAAGTTGAAGAATGGTTGGATCAAGCAGATTTGGATCAATCCTGATAAGCAAGAAGATGATACACCTCTGATTAATTCAGCTAGCGAGCACACTTTATCCACTGCAATCTCCTGTCATGCATCTGCAGCACCTTCTACAAATGCCATAACCACTGTCAACAGATTTTTATTCAGATAAACCCAGATGTACATGCAAAAAAAAAATGCAAACATGAAGCATCCTATCCATCACGAGTTTCTCTTAAACAATCAACAGAGAATAGATTGAATTAACCTAAAAGTAGTATTGTGCAGAGAAATTTATTCATTACTGATCAATGCCCAAAAACAAAATGAGCCCTGATTAAAAAAGTGTTTATGATGATGCCATTAAATGGTTCGAATGTTGCAAAAGCAATACTACTAAACTGAACATCAAGGTTAGTAAATTACAAAAACATGCAAAATTTGGTTGATCAAGTCACAAGTATCAGTTTAACCCTTCTACTTGCCACGGCTTTGCTTACTTTTTTTTGCCAATCCAGAATGTGCAAGGAGGGACAACCTGCGTGTCTACTGTCTCTAGGCATTATCTCGCTATGAAATTTTTGCAAGTCGTGACTTAGCCCCATTTGTGACCCATCAATCAGAGGTGGGCAGACCCTGTCACCATAGCCCCACCAAGAAGTTACAGGTTCAAAATCCGTTCAAACAAAGTGATATACCCATTCATACTACCGCAAGCAGATTCAACAACCGGACTTTGCATTTGTGAAATTAATGCCCTTACCTCTAGGCCATCATCACTGGCGGTCCATACTTGCACATTTGAACGTGATAATTCAGCACTCTATTCATGATATTCAATTATCATGTAACAAAATTAAGCAACCCAAGTATATTAGAACCATCCATGCCCCTGCATATAGACGGAACATAATAGTTGCAACTCAAAATAAGTTCTTTATGGATGACTCATATACCCAAACGGTGTGTAATGTGATGCAAAGATGAGCATAAAGCACAAAAACGAATGCAAAGATGAAAAGAGAGTCAACATAATAAGGAGTTGCAAGCACCTAAGGTAAAAGACTAATTGCAACAACAAGCGAAGAGCTCAGGCTAAAGCAACTTGAGATTTTGGTTACAGCTTAGAAAACATGCAGATCGAGAAACAAATCATAGTAACAAAAAAATTAGCCCAAGTTTACAAAGAGAACTGTGTTCCTCACACTCAAGTGGTCCTCAGACATTCATCAATCTCTCCCCATATATTCTTTTTCAATTAGCGCTCTATCCATACTCCACACCCAGCATATCAGCAAAAAGGATGAGATAAGCACTTAGTTTTAATGATAGGTTTATTAACTCACCATTTGACATGCATCATCTCACATTCCATTGAAATGATGGTGGAAAGAAAATAATAGTCTGTTCATCTATAAAAAGGTTGAAGAATGGGCGTACCAAGCTGCTGGAATCAATCCAAAATAAGACAGAAGACACTAGATGGAAAAACTGTCTGTCGGTTCCAGCTATAGCACAGTTATCCAGGAAAGTCTCCAGCAATGCATCAGCAGCACCTCTGGCACAAATAAAGCTCGAGTAATCATAAGCCGTAGACACTTTCAATTGACATTGTCCTTCAAATAGACCAAAACAACAGTGCAAAAAATCTACAATTAGGGAGCAAACATAACGCATCTCATTTGCCACGAGACTCTTACATAATCAACTGGGCAAATACAATCAAACTAATATGTTGCGAAGTAGACTCTAATTAGCCACTAACCAAATATGCTTCCAATAATGCCACTAAATGCTCCAAAGTTTGAAAAAGCAAATCTACACAACTGTAATGCTATGAAGCTCTGCAAACAGTGAAAGTATCAGTTTAAAGCATGAAAGTGTACTTTCCACATGTGATCGGAGTACCTAGAATGCGCTATTCGGCACACCAAATTAATAGCTTGCCATCAAATCATCATGTCAGGAAATCAAAATAAAGAATACCAGAATAATCAAACCAATGAATTTAAATGGAAGTTAACAGCCAGAAATTATGAACTTACCACCTTTTTATATTAATAATTCATACACCAATAGAGTAAATGAGATAAAGCATGAGAATGAGCAGAACAATGAGCGGAGAGTTGATATAAGAAGAAATTGCAAATGCTTTTATTAGAAGATTAATTGCAACAATTTACAGGAGCTCAAGCTAGAGCAACTCGAGATTTTGGTTACAGCTTAAAGAGCATACAAACTTAAAAGCAGGTCATACTAACATAACCATTAGCCAAAGATTTACAATAAAAACTAGAATTCTCACACGCAAGCAGTCTACAGATATTCAATTAAAACTTTCCCAAACTGTCTTCATTCAGTAAGTACTCTGTCCATCCCAGAAACTAAGGCCGGACAACACCCCAGCGTACTCTTCGGTGGAGCCATTGAAGAAACTGTCCCTCAACTTCCGGAAAGTACAAGCCGCGAGCAAACTGTCAGACCCGGCTTGATGGCACCCGCCAAACCCCTCAACCTCTGGCAATTCGGTGAGCTTAATCAAGTCGCGAAGACTGTTGCAGAACTTCAACATATGCTTGATGTCGTACACCATGGGGAAGAAGATATTGACCAGATCGAGGAACCCCACTCGTGTATCCGGCAAGCTCCGGCCAGTTAACAACTTAAGCAGGAAACCCAAATCGTACCCGCTATGAAAGGTAACACATTTAACATCATCATTCAGAACAACCCCAGAGGACGTCAGGAGCTCACTGAACTGTCTCACGTCGACCCCCTCCTCATTATTCCTGGTGAAATCGATACCACACCGGCGCAGCAACTCGATCGAATTGCCAGCACACATGTCCTCGGTCACGTTGAACTCGCGGAAATTGAACTGCCAGACCCAGTACTTGTCCGTGCCGCAAGTGGGCAAGTTCCCGTTCTCGTCTGAGAACGTGAGACCCAATTGGATCAACTTCAACATATCAACGTTGTTCTTCAAATTCAGGTAGTTGTAATCGCCCATGTTCTCGAAATCCCCCACCGGACGAGAAACAGCTCCAGGGAACTTGGTATCCACCGCGACGTAATTGAAACTGTCCACGACCTCGCGGATCAATGCGAATTCATCATCGAGGTTGTCGTTCCCCACCTCCCGGATGTGAATCGGTGTATCTCTCAGCAGCGTCGACATTTCCCACGTCCCCAATTCCAAAACCAACAGCTCGGCCCAGCTTTGTCAAGTCCAGAACTGGAAGTAGATCATAAATCACCGGTCAAAACCTCAAAGCTCAAACCCAGATTAGGAAGCAACGCATCGCAGGCGGAGACCACTCCCGAAGGGGAACGATTTTGCCGAAATCAAACACGACCCAAGACAGCTGACGGCTCAACTAGGAACCCAGCACGCATATATCAGATCTTACCTCGGATTTCGCGAAAGCGCCACCCCGAAATCAGCAGACCTAGGACAACTTGGGAAGTGAACCCGGGCTCCGGCTGGTATGAGATTTTTAGCTCGACGAAGCAACGCGGGAGAGGAACAGGATGACGTCACCGGGCGAACTTTAAACCACCAAGATAGTTTCTCATTTCTCTCGTTCAGACAAGAAAGATGTTACCCGACGTCGTACTGGGGCTTATGAATCGCAGCAACCGTTGTGTTTTTTCCTAAGACAAACCAGGACCGCCAGATCATTGGAGCCTCAACAGCTGCCCGACACGCGTCGCATCGAAGGCTATCCTTTATTTCATTCGATTAGTACTAGCCAAATGCGGCGGAAAAAACTTAATAAAAAAAAAGGATAATGACACAAAAATTTGATCAAACATGTAATTTGATCCTCGAATTTTTAATTTGTTCAACATAGTCCCTGAACTTGAGCCTGATATTCAATTTGATCTTTGAACTTTTAATCTGTTCAATATGGTTCCTGAACTTTTAGTATATGTTCAATTTGATCCCTAAACTATATAAAAATGTTCAATGTAGTCTCCACTTGAATTAATGGAAGGACTACATTGAATATTTTCAAATAATTTAGGAACTAAATTGAACACAAACTAAAAGTTCATGGATCACATTGAACAAATTGAAAGTTTATGGACTAAATTGAACATTAGGCTAAAGTTCATGGATTAAATTACACATTGGGTTGAAGTTTAGGAACTGTTTGTGTCATTTTCCCTAAAAGAAATAAACATAAGCGCGACGGTAACATAAATCAATCGGACAACGATTTAATGCGGTCCTTTTGCGAAGCAAAATCTTTGATCGTACAAGAGAAGCATGATATATTTGCAGGGACAGGATGCGAGGGGTGGGTGGCAAAACTTGTGATTTTAAGCCATTAGCAGCCAGCTTGCCAAATTTGACCTATAAAGTTAAACACAAACCTCGAGCAAGGTATGGTGGCAAAACTTGTGAGTTAAGCCAATAGCAGCCGGCTTGCCAAATTTGACCTATAAAGTTAAAACACAAAACCTCGAGCAAGGATAACCGACGTCCCTTTGATTTACCTACAAATTATGTTGTTCCAGATGTGTTTTGGAGAGTTTTGGAGAAAGCGTTTCCACGTTGTTCCCTTGACTCAAGGTGTATCTACTCAAAACAAATAGCATTTGGATAATTGACTTTGGTACAATATTTTTAATAAAGGAATGGAGTAAAAAATAAAAATAAAAGGAACAAGAGACGGCGGAGGTACTAAATATCCGCACAGCCTCGCACGAGCTAAAGGCAAGCCTCGACAAGCCTCGCGCGAGCATCGACCAGGTAGGCATTGACCAAGCTACCGGAGGCGACCATTGGCGAGTCTTGCATGATCCTTAGTGACTCTTGCATGACCCTTGATGACCATCGGTGAGCTTTAGTGCACCTCATGTGACCCTTGGCAACTCTTGACCCTCGTCTTGAGACAGTCTTGTGACCTTTCCAAATCTCACCCGGGACAAATGCACAATTGTTGATCCTTGGCAACATGCAACACTTGGTGAGTGCCGATTAGAGGCCGGCGACCTAGATACAGAGCGATAGTGTCAAAGAGCGACGATGAACAGTGGACCGAGGGCAAGGATTGGAATACGAAAATATTAGGGAAGGTAAAGTTGGACAAAAAATTCAATTACCCCTAAAACAGCATTCTAAAAATGTGTAGTCAATGCTAGGTGAGAGTTGCGTTGGGTGAAAAGACTTTAGAAATGCTCAGCTTTAGGTCAAGGTTCTTTGGTACTGTGTAATCAAATATCTCAATTTAAGGGCTTTCGGAGGTCCAAAGACATTGAAAATGCTCTCCCAAATGGGCCTTGAGCTTCCGAAGTGGGCACTTCGTATGGCCTTTTAAGGGTGCAAATGGTAATCATTCTGCTCCAGAAATCAAATTTTTGCCAAAAATTGATTTCTGGAATTCTTGCCAGAAATTGATTTCTAGAGGAGAATCTGTTTAGTAAAATATGACTAATTTTGCTCTAGAAATTGATTCTGGAACTGAAATTTGTTTTGAATTGTTGATTTTTTTTGCACCTAAAAAATTTAAATTTTACTCAAAGTGGGTGGCCACAAGTATTATGAGCCGTTCTGTGAAGTTTTGAAATTTTTTATTTTTTTAATTTTTTTGAGCACATCAAAAAATTTAAATTTCACTCAAAGTAGGTGGCCATAGGTATTCTAAGCCATTTTGTGAAGTTTTGAAATTTTTTATTATTTTTATTATTTTATTTTTTTGGACACCTCAAAAATTTTAAATTTTACTCAAAGTGAGTTGCCACAAGTATTATAAGCTATTCTGTGAAGTTTTGAAATTTTTTATTTTTTTTGGGCATCTCAAAAAATTGAAATTTTACTCAAAGTGGGTGGCCACAGGTATTATAAGCCAAATTTGTGAAGTTTTTTTTTATTTTTTTTATTTTTTTAAAATTTTTTGGGCACCTCAAAAAATTTAAATTTCACTTAAAGTGGGTGGCTACAGGTATTTTAAGCCATTCTGTGAAGTTTTGAAATTTTTGATTTTTTGATTTTTTTTGGGCACCTCAAAAAATTTAAATTTCACTCAAAGTAGATAGCCACAAGTATTCTAAGTCATTTTTTGAAGTTTTGAAATTTTTTATTTTTTGATTTTTTTGGACACCTCCAAAAGTTTAAATTTCACTCAAAGTGAGTGGCTACATGTGTTCTCAGCCATTCTGTGAAGTCTTGAAATTTTTTGATTTTCTTAAAAAAAATTCACCAAATTTCATATTTTCTCGAAATTTGACTTTTTTTATTTTCTAGAAATTTTTATGAATTTTTCTAGAATTTTTCAATTTTTATGCATTTTCTAAAAAAAAAATTGTGAGAAAAGAGGGAGAATGCATTCTAGAAAAGAGAAGCTACAAAAAGTAGCTTCTCTTTTTCTTGCCCAAAACTCATTCTGGAATCAAGTAGTTTTAACAAACGCATTTTTATTCCAGAATGCAAAAATCGCTCAAGAATGCATTTCGGTAATTTTTTAACAAACCCATTTCTGTTCCGGAATGCATTCTGGAGCAGAAATTTTGCTCCAGAATGGATTCCATGCGCGCCCTAAATCTCTCTGAATTATTTAAAAAAAGAAAATAAAAAAGACAAAAAAGACCTCGGGCCTCTAGACCGGCCCAAAAAATTCGACGGGCCGATCCAGCATGTAGCGGACCCGGGTCAGCCCGCCCAGCCCTTCATCCACGTGCCCCGAACAATTCAGTAGTCTCTCTCCTCGCGGCCGGCGGCGAGCAGCGTCAAACTCAAAGAGCCTTGAGCAAAAATGGCGGTGGCGTCTTCTTGCTCGCGCCTCGCGCATTCGGTTGGCCGGAGATCAGTCCTCCCCACTGAAACCCTCCCAAGCCTTCGCCGCCGGCAGCGACCTCCGTTGCCGCCGCAAGGCGCGGCCTTGGCGCTCCTGTCTCAAGGAAGACGGTACTCCGCCGAGAGCGTCGTCAAGTCGCCGTTCGACGCTCACATCCTCAGGATCCTAGACAGCCGGATCGAGCTGGAGTCGGAGTACCCTGTCTTTGAGGTGAACTGGGTTGCGTTCTTTCCTTCTCGTACGGCTGAGTTTCCGTTTGTTTTCGTGCAGGAATGAGTGGAAAAGTGGGAAAAAAAGGGGCATTTTTTTTGTGTGAAAATGAGTAGTGATGAGCGCACGAGTCAGTGGGATTATCTCGTTTTTTTGTCTGTTTGAGGGAGGCTAGCAATTTGTTCATTCTTGCAAAGTTAGCTTGGCGATTGGCAGTGTTGTGGCAGCCGGAATTCGTTGTCATGAGGAAGTTGAAATTCGTAACGCATGCTAATACTGGTACTGTCTTAGCTAAGAGGATGCTGGTGTATGTTTCTGATTCTTTCCGAGCTTGTTGACTGTGACATGAAGAACTCTGTCCATGTCCAGTGGAAAATGCTTTTCGTTTGAGTTTCGAAAGTGAATAAGTAATTCTGGACAAACTACACTAGCTCTCAGGAAAGTGAAAGGTACCATTAAGAGATTAAAATGGGTCAGATCGATCGAGTTTACTTGGAGGTTTATCTGGACGTAGTGACTATGTAAAGATCAACCAACATGTTGTCTTGCCATGACTTTGTCATTGGGGGAACAAGGTAATCGCTAGCGATGATATTTGAATTACTTTGTTTATAAGGTGGTGGCAGATAGTAACTTCCAGTATTCTGGTGGTGCTAAACAAGGATGTACGATATCCTCTGATATTGTCTTGCCATGATATTCCAAAAATTGCGACTTATGTTGTAACTTCTACTATTTTTATTCTTTGGTGAATTTTATAGCCTCCTATGAAGTTCGATTCCTATACTGTTCAAGATCAACCAGGTCAACGGTGGGTCACGCTGAGAGGGAATTTTGGCGATGGAGAAGATATTAAAATTGAAGCAACCTCATTTGATGCGGCTGTACTTGTTCAAAAACCTGGTGAAGACAACTCTCGTCAAGATATGCGTCTGCATATAAGCTTGCTGGTTGATGTATCTAAAGGGGATGGTCGTGGGATGCTGGAGTTTCTATGCTCAGCATGGCCAGACTCTTTGGAGATTCGGAATGTTTACCTATTTAGAAAGGAAATGCAGGAGAAGATGTATTCATGGCCTTACATGGGACCTGATTCTAGGTATGTTATGGTACCAAACTTCAGATGAGGTGAAATTTACTGATATAGATATTTTACTTATATTTTGGATGTTTGTTGTTTTAGGCAAAATCTTTTCGCTTTATACGCATCTTCCGGTTATGAACTTCATTCCAAGTTCCAGAGTGCTGTTCTTAGCTCTTTACTTTCCACCTTGCAAATATAGCTGAGATATGTCTTAAAATTGATCAGCATCACCAATTGCATCCTCTGGGATTCATTTTCCATACAGGAAGTTGAATGCAAAGATACGAAATACTTTTCAGGAGTTCTTGGAGACAAGGGGAGTAAACAACAAGATGTCTGCTTTCTTGCATGAATATATGAGGAACAAAGAACGGGTGGAGCATCTTAGGTGGTTGGAAAATGTGAAGTCATTGATTCAAAAGTAAAAGAGTATAAGGAACGAACCATTAAGGAAAGCCTCAGGCTGCATCTCTTCTCTTGGAGGTAACATGCCTGCTAAGATCTGAATGATGGTTAACTCTGATTCCTGCCTATATAGGTCTATTCATTATATGGTTGTAATTTCGACGTTGTTGATTAATTAAATAGAATGGAGATGCTTGACCATTGTGCCCCCCATCTTCAAGTGTTCCAAGGGTGTTGTATGGTTTTGATACAGATATCAATCTAAGACCTACCTTCCATCAACTGTAGGGAGCGGCATGACTTCGAGTGTTCATATTTGAGCTGTTGAAGTTTTAGTTTGTGTTTTGAGAGCTGGAGCTAGTCTAATAGAGCATTAAATCAGGTTGGCTAGAAGTTTGATCCTTGTTCCAGCAGTGTAAATACACATGTTTGGTTAAGTTTAGACAGCGGTAGCTCAGATGACGTCAATAAATTTATAGCAAACTTCTTGCTTGTTTTCATGTTAATCAATAATTTGATGATTTTCTTTTTAAAAAAAATTGTATTCTCAATTTTCTTCTTGGGCATTCAGGTATGTGCAGAGTACATGCTGTGCATGCCAAACATTATAGACCATGCACATATGGAAATGGTGGATGACTGCATGCATGTCTTAGAAACTGGAGTCTTTATGGTTAGCATGAAAAGGCTTTATAGTGGTTTTGACTTATGCTGCTTTCTTAGAGAGTCATGTTGGATGGCATTCTTAGAGCTTTTTAGATGTACTCGTTTCATATTTATGTCGTCATTGAGTGGGTACTGGCACGTTGTGCATCCATGTGCATATATGTGCTCACTTAGGAGTAAGTCTAAAATGTGTTTCCTGTGTGATAGTTGTAGATACGTCTCTGCAATCATGCATATGTATGTACAACATGCGGATGATTACACACTTTTTAGGAGATTTTCAAGTAAACCGAATTTATTGACTTGGAAAAAGTTCAAGCCAGGCTGATGAAGTCAATTTCTAAACCAGGTTCAAATTTTTTGTTCTAGTTTGGTTTGGTTTTGACTTCAGCTCAGAATTTTGGGTTTCTTATATATTCATTTGAAGCAAATTTCATTGAAATGTTCTGCTCATAAAAGTACTATATCTGGCCTGGTGTGGATAGGTGCTTCTTTGAAACCCCTGGTGGGATATGCAGTTTTCTTGGATGGTTGCTATATTTGAAGGATGACACGGTTTGGCCGTCCATTGAGGGACGATGCTGATAAATAGAAAAGATAAAAACTAGAACAGTTGACATTCCTGTTAATGGAGCAGTCATCTCTGACAAATTCTACTGGATCCACCTACTTCCATATCTGTTTTGCAAAAACTGTATTAAGCTCATCTAATGGTTTCAAAGCCGAGATATAATTTGATACTGACACGGATGATATTCCTCTGTCATACATTTGTTGTACAGGACTTTTTTTTCTTAAGGAGTTGTACGGAACTTGATATAATGTTGGCTGAGACTCTAATTTTTGTTTTCTCTATTGGCGGCAGATGACAATCTCAATCTGAAGACCGTATGGCAAAGTGGTATTAATTTTGCAGTCACTACTACTATGGGGATGGCTTCTGCTGTCACGTCGAAATCCTCATCGTTTCTGTTGTACCTCTGTGAGTCGTGTTAGAGAGAAGAATGAAGGTATCTGCGAGTTGAACTTGTGAAGACATCATTCACGGCTTCATGTCCTCGTCCTATTTCAACAGATGCTAGTGTTTTCAGACTGCAGGCATGGTCAGTCAAAGAAATGCTCTGCCTTTGGCTTGTTATTGTAATCTTCTCTTTTCTGCTTTACTTACCAGTGATCTACAGCATTAGTTTGTGAGTGCATTTCAGCATCTGTCCAAAACGAATTCGGTACCTTTGTGAGAGGCTGGTCAATTTTGAGTCGCAATCTTGTCATGTTCTTGGTGTGTTTGTTTTAGCATTTCTTTTGGCATAACACGGCGAACCCTCTTGGATAGAATAGCAACTCATCTATTTTCACAGGTTCACTGCTCGACTTGTAATATGGATAGCGTAACTACCATGCACACACGGTATTAGGAAAAATTGCAAGAGATGGGTTCTACTGAAGTGAACGACACTCAAGTCAAGCAACTGACATGTTTTCTGATCCGAGTGTAAAGAACCCGACACTGCTTTGAAATGAACTGCTTCTACATATTAGTAACAATAACATCGTATGACGTTCGATCTTTACTTTCGGTAGAAAGATGATTTGCTTACTTTGTGGATCCGTATCTCCATACTCTCAACGGTAGAAAACCGAAGACCCAGCATGCGTACTTCAATGGGGCAAGTTCCCGTCAACCGCTGGTCGACCTCGCTTGACCGAATCCTTCGGAATTAGGCATGTGGAGAAGTCGCGAGAGAAATCAATGGGCGATGACGACCGAAAACACCCCGACTCCCTCATTGGGTGCCGACGCAAGACCTACTTTGGTGGGGACCCGATTGGAAAATGACTCAGCCCTCGCTCTTAGGATACGATTTACTCGAGACATAATGCAAAATGTGATGCAATGTGGACTGACCATCACGTTAGATTTAAGTTAAAACCATATCTTTCCTAGATTCACATATCACTCGGTGAAAGCGACGCATCACACGCATAGCGCAAGAAGACAAAGCCTGAATAGCTTAAGATAATAGAGCAGGTCGCCATCTAAAAGTGCAGTCGAGGACAAGCACTGGTCTCTTCTCTTGGAAGCCAATCTTTTTTGAGATTATCGAACTTTTTATTTAATTCTGATCACAGCTTGCAAATGCCGAGTGCTATGCTATGAATTTTGGACAGCTTGGGTTGCTTGCCTTCCTATTTTATTGTCAATCATTGAGCTGCATGGTCAGTTTCTGTTAGAGCTGATCTCAGAATGAATAGAAGTTTTCCGGTAGCTTGTTCAAATCCTAGGTGATTTATATGGTTTTATATGGCGGTGAGGTATAATGGGTCATGGCCAAGATTTGGAGAGAAACCCATCAGTATATGGCCGATTGTGTTAATACGCTCGAATACGCAAGAGATGGTAATGTGCGTCATGAACTCGTGCTAATTTCGTCACTCGGACTATGACTCCAGATGCGAATTCTTCGGCCTTACGCAAGTGAATGGTCTTGGGATAGTGTCCGCGAATGTCGATGCACCTTTTCCATGGTTTGATGAGATGATACGGAACCATTTCGGGTATTATTTCGATTGCTTCCTAACCACTCATCGGCGCGAGGTGGAGCCGAAACTTGGTATTCGTGGAATCTACATCAATAGAACTCAATGATAGTGGTTTTTCAATCTTATTCAACTCAAAGAAGTATCGGAAAATATGCTTAGAAAGTCTTTTGATTTACATGATAATCCGTGTAGGACAAATTAAAAGTTTAAGAATTTGATCGGAAAAAAAATGTGCAAATTCAACAAAAACTATATCGATTTCTCAGATGAGAGTCCCTCTTCATTCCTTCCCCACTGAAAACATCATTCTTGGATTTCTTCTTTCCATCTCTGTGTAGCACGCCGTACGCACGAAGCTGGAAAAGGTTGGAGATCGTAGGACTCTCGTCAAACGTCAGCTCAGGTTCTAAGTGTCTAACTCATGTAGGGTGAACCTGAACTAGTTATCAATGACAATTGACAACGATTGTTAAATCTATGTGATTCACGTGAAACAATTAGGTTAAACCTAATTCAGAGACTAAGTAAGAGAACTCTTTCTAATTCAGAGACAATCGCGCTGTTAAAGCCATGAACCCTCGTAGTGTGGAGACCACAATCGCGGTGGCACTTCACCTTGGAAAGACACTGGTTGCACTCTCCTTGTAGCGACATGTCGGGCTCGTGAAAGATCATGACTACATGGACTAGAAAGTGAAATCTCTATCTTCTCAGCACAAGTCAAAACACTGAGATGTTTTTTGTATGGATTTGATGCAAAACCTCTGAGCTGGTTTGCACCACTGACACTGGTGGCCGCTCTCATCGAAGTTGAACTTGTGACCGGTCCAATTTGACGGTTCAGATGAATATAGGGTGCATTAATTTGACCCATGCTAGAAATTTTCTCAAACAACTGACACCGATCATCATAATAAATTCCATATCACCGGAACACTCGAGAACGATGTCAAAAGTACAAAGCGGTTGAAGAATAGACTTTCTTCCTGGGCAATCTGAATCAGAAGCCAAGAAAGTCTTCACGAATTGCTAGCAAGAAGCGACAAAGTCTGCAGCTAGCTAGCTTTCATCAGGACAATCTTCAACTCATTCTAAAAATCTCTCATGTTTTACAAATGCAGCCTTCAAAATCCAACTTGGTCAGATACATTCCAATTAGATTTGGAAAGACATCAATGCGTCGAAAGTCTCCTATCTTTAGAGATATACATAAATCTCACGAGCATAACATATAAGCTAAAATTTCCCCAGAAAGCGAAAAAGATAAAAAGCAAGAAAAATTTCTACAAGAAGAGAATTCCAAAAACAAACATGATGCTAGAAATGATATCTAATTCCAGAGCTTGAGTGATAAGTCGAGCGTCTGCAGCTCCTCCTGATTAGCTTTCAACCGGGCACCAGTTGGCGTCCCCCAGCAACTGCTGCTACCCATTTCGTTTCCCAAAATACCCATCGAAGTCGTGATACTATCGAATCTACCAACACTAACTCTTGAAGAAGAATAAGATGATGATCCTCCTGTTGCATTTGCTTGATCATGACTACTCTCCATGGACAGCAACCTTCCCACTGCTGGCTGTTGACCCAATATTGGAGGCCTATTCCAAACATGGTGCCCATACACACCACTCCCAATAGGACTGGCACTAAAGGAAGGTGCATGAGAAGGCTTGTGGATGATGGAATGCGCCTGAATTCCAAGAGATCGGTTGCTATAGGCGCTGCCTCCGTGAAGAGGAAGAGAAGACATGCTCGAGTAATGGTGGTGGTGATGGTGCTGGTCCATGTAAAAAGGGTTTCCCAGGACATGTAAGCCCGTCGCACCTAGCCTTTGTCCTCTTTTCGCGAGAGTGCGCTCTCTCTTGTGCGCGTTTTGGTGTCCTCCGAGTGCTTGTGAGCTGTAGAACTTTCTCTGGCAGTAGTTGCACGAGAAGACCTTAGGCTCCGCTTCAGAAGGAGCTTCAGCAGCTTCCTCCGGCGATGTCTCAGGCCGGCCCATGTCCAAGAAGTGGATGAGGTTCGGTTCTGGGCAGAACCCGCGATCGGAGTCGCCGCACGAAAGGTTTAGGTCAAGTGGCCTAGTAGGTTTAGTTGATGGTTGACCTTGATCTTGATATGTCCTCTCTTCTTCTTCTTCCTCCTCTTCTTCTTCAACATAGATGAGCTCTTGCTTGTTTTCTTTGGAGTTTTGAAGGGGAGTGTGCGGGCACGGAGGAGGGTCAGGCACCGATACGACGGTGGAGGACTCGGATGGACATGGTGGATCTTTAGCATGCGGTGCTTCCATGGGAGGATACGAAGAAGGAGATTGAAGGGCTTAATCTCTGCGGATGGATTATGAAATTATTGAAAATGGGTGGGAATAAGATTAAAGAGAGTACTGTTGTTTGCTAGTAATTGGCTCTTCTATATATGGAAGGGTAAAATGTAGTACGGAGTTCATATATAGTAAAGTTAAGAAAAGAAGAATCAGTGAATAAACTAATAGAGAGAGCGATAGAGAGAGAGGGTGATTTGGATTTGGATGACTTCTATTCTTCTGTACTCGTCGATGAAACTACAACAAATTAGACATTGTTGCTTTTCCAGAATGCTAAAGTTTCGAATACTAATTTCTCATGAGAGTAATTCTAGTTAAATCATCATCGATTGGCAGCAAATTAACACGCTAAATGACGAGATGAATTCTTATTAATCGCTAAATATGACCCACTGATTTACACACTCTCTTCTCGACGTTCCATGGAACATAAAATCGAGGACCAGCGAGCCTATCACGCGCAACAAACAAAAGCGGTTCATCAATCATGTGGGAGACAGGGCTGACCTTGGGGAGAAATGGCAAACTGAAACAGCTTTTCCATTTGTACTTGAAGGTCCATCCATGAGCCCCCATGGCCATGGGGCAAAGCAATGCAGTGCCCCATTTTGATTTTTGTTGCTTCTCTCTGCTCCTTCGGTGGGGGCATCACATGCGCCTCTTTTGATCCATCTGGGGCCAAACCCTAAAGGTAAAATATTCAATTAATGTTTTCAATAGGATCAAAGAAATGAAATTTCAGCAAATTCATTAATATTTTGCTAGTTACTAATGATGTGGTTCTAGCTGTGGAATTGTTTGATAGTAGGTTCTTCATTAATCTTTTTGCTAATATAGATTGTGATGTCAATTCTTTTAGCATGCGTCTAGCAATATTTTGGTGATTTTCGGCCACCTATAACTTGGAATTCCTGAAATCAGAGGTTGTACGAAAAAAATCAATTAAAAATCCTAAACGATTCGAGAAGTCGGGGAAAGGGAGGAAAACTAGGGATGAATGTGGAAAATGGAGTAGATTTCGAAATTTTTGTGAAGAAGAGGGGAGGAACATTGAAAATTTTCTTGTTTTTCCTCCCTTCCATTTTGATTTTAATAATCCCTTGATCAGTTGAAAGTAATCCCACCAATTAGAAAGTCAAAAGAATAAGTTCAAATTGTTCTTTTCAATTATTTTCAACTTAATAATTTTCTTTTGGTAGGAGAACTTAGTGCTCTGATATTATACTAGAAAGTCAAATGAATAAGTTCAAATTGTTCTTTTGTGGATACCATAAAAATTGTCCTCCAACCATATGTTTGATTGGTGAAATAAAAACATAAATATTACTAATTTTCGATTATAGTTGAAAATAATCCCATCAATCAGAACCACTTTTCAATTAGAGATGGAGAAAAATATACGTTAACTCTTCTTTTAATCTCATATTCGCATTGCCTGCCTCACTTTTCAAAGGGTATCAAACCATCTTGCATTGAGTAGTTAAATGCACGTAAAATCATCTTTTCCCAATCAAATTAACGAATATTCTGCGGAAAAAACTCATGAAAGTGGGCATCTCAATTGATGCATGCTCTTAGGTAGGTGATGTCAAATAACTTCATGTGGCATTTTAACAAAAAAAGATATACCACTTCGATCCACCCTAGTAAATCAAGACATGTAGCTTGATAAGTGGTCAATGTGACTAAGGATTGCAAATTTTTATATACTCCCCATTGCAATGTCAGCACAATCCAACTGATCAACATCAAGCCAAGCAAATCACATTCACCAACTTTAGCAACTTGGAGCAATTACCCAAGCAATTCAAATTGCGAGGCATTGGTATTGTTACATCATATTCACATGCATTTATTGTCTCATTTAGCTAAATAAAACGGTGAGAAACGTGGGCAAACTATAGGTTAATCACGGAAAAAATATGTGTTCAATTTAAGGCCGCAGAACTGTTCTCGCACCATAGCCTATTGGGCAAACTGTCACCTCTACCCTAGCACAATGGGAATGGCGAGCCCAAGAACCGGTAATACATGTAAGTTCAAGCTTGTCTTTCACAAATTAACCAAGGTTCTATGGAATCAAAGATGGATAAAAAAATGAATCGAATATCTTAGTTTCGACACACTCATCCTGATTTTACATGGATTTATTCTCATGTAAATCTAACTGAGATGCCAAGGTAAAGCCAAAATCCATAGCCTAGCCCCTACGCGATCCTCGTGGTAACAAAGGACGTCGAAGGGCCCAATAAAGGGAATTTACAAATGTGTACGGTCATGCTTTATTTATTGTAAAGATTGTTACTTCTCTGAAGGATGAATGTAGAATACCACATGTTTCATCCCAAACAGGACAGCCTCGATAGTTCCCAAACGTGTTCAACTTTGTAGTATTAAAAGTTACACCTAATCTACTAGCCTATGCATCTTTATATGAACAAGATATTATATTGGGTGACATTGAAAAAAAATTCTTTAGAACGCGGGTTATGTGACTGACACAACCATTTAAAATTTTAAGAATTTTCTTATCTTTATTTTGGAAAAAGGATATCACGACAGACGTCGTACTTTTTATTAAAAATCGCTTGTAACATGTCGTCTGGACTGAACAATGACATAAGAGCCAGGTTTTGCTCCTTATTCGTCAATTTTGCATTTTCATTATAAGTTCGATTTACAAGTAAGAAAGGATGTCAAAGTATTCTGTAACATCGTGATTTACTTCCATCACGGAACATCTGACATATCTATGGGCACCACCAGCAAGGGAAGGTGTGCCAAAACTTCAGATATGAACGCATCCCAAGACATATTGGGTAGGTATAGGGGCACGACTCTTCGACAAAGAACCTTTGAACATGCTAAGACAGATTCCAAACACTACTTTAGGGTTCTCCCACCGTAGGTAGGTTTGTCTTGTCATGTTGACTGCTTTTCTTCTTTTCTCGGCCATCTGATTAATTCCTTAACGACACTACTCATTTAATTGGGTCATACTTTAAAACACCATACTAAAAATCTTTAAGTCCCACAAAATATGAAAACGTTTCGTAGTTTTTTTTTTCTTTTCGAGGGCGGAGAAAGAGAGAATAATCGAATTAAGAACATCCATCTTTGTTGAATGATAAGACCCTAGAAAATTTAAAGAATAGAGATTCTAGATTAACAGCATATGGTTATCACATCATCTCTAGCTGGCAAGCGGAAAAAAGAAAAGAAAGATAATATGTTTTGGGAAATTAAGTAACATGTAACGTGACAAGAATCTATATAGAAAGCTGTCTTATCTTGAGCTTCCCATCTTTTCATAATGACTTTCTCCCTATAATTAGATGACAGTCCTTTCAGTGTTATGTGTAACTAACCCTCAAGGCTTTGACAAAACTATAGGATATATAGATGTAAGCTTAGGCATTCATGCAATCCAAGCCCTAGGGACAGGTAGGTGAACTGAGATTGATGTTGTGGTTCATGAATGAATCATATAAACCAAAGCTAAGCGTAAATTTTTGTGAGAACATTATCAGCACTTATAAAAGTTTAGATTATTATATGAATGCGTGGTTTAATGTTTAAATATTTTAACTTCCTCTTCATGCGTAGGCATGCAAGACTTTGGCATAAGATGATTAAGTGTGGATCTACAGAGAAGATGAATAAGGGGATAGAAATTTTTAATTCAACACTTCCTGCACCAATACTATGTAAAATTTTGTGGGATCAGTTCCAACTATTTTGATACCATGTAAAATATTGTGGGCTTGCTGCTAATTGTTCTAAAAATTTAAACTATTAGATGAATACCGATTTAATATTTAAATATTCTAACATTCTCCATCAATAATTAAATATTTTAGCACCCTTCCTCACGCATAGGCAGGACTTTGCCGAAGATTAAATGTGAAAATATGTAGTAAGGGAGACAAATGAGAGGCTTGGGAAACTTGAACTTAGTACCTCCTACTTTGTTACCATGTAAACTGTTATGGAGCAACTATTTTAAAAATTTAAACTATTAAATGAAGACGTTGTTTAATATCTATATATTTTAACAATAGGAACTAACCAACATGTAAAATATTCATTGTGATATAGAATTATAATGACGTGAATTTGTCGTCTAGTTCCAGCAACACTTGTTGTAGTATATGTGAAGCATGTAAATTATATTGGATAATCACCATGAAGCTAACAGTTTAATTAAACACCATGTAGTGACCAAAAAAAATTTAAACACCATACACTAGTTAGTAACGTAATATTGTTCTTAAATTGAGCTAGATAATCTTTAGCAAGAGAAGGCGCATCACACATACATTGTTACAATAAAAAAATATATTAAAGGCCTCTTCAAGTATTTTTAATTGATAATCAACTTCAAATGAATGCGATTGTGGAAGGTCATTCAAACCTAACTAGACCAATGATGAATAGTCGCGAGTCCATTGACTTTATAGTCACAACTGTTGTCATAGTCAACAAGGCCGAAACTTCCAGGAACATAGCGACTCTTTGTTCAAAATGTACTGATGATGATGTATTATAGATAATCTCTTTATTCTTTGTATGGTGAGGATATGTATCATTCAGAAGGTGCTTATTGCTATGTCTCTGCTGGCTTGAGTTGTACAACTTTTTCTCTTCTTCTCTCTATGTTTTGGTTTGGTCTTAAGTTGTATCATTGGTCAACACATGTCTGGGTGTCCACCAATAAATGGGAATGAAATCCCTCGTGATCAAGAAATTGCCATCTTTTGCATAATCCCAAGATGCATTGAGGTTTCTAGGAAACCTCGTGTTGCCATAATAAGGGCAAATAAGGTTAATTAAAAACCCCAATTGCGTTATCTCCATATTTTTGTCGTATTTGACATGAATTGGTGGGGGGGACGATGACAAATGGCCGACAAAGAAATTGGGAAGCTGATGTGGAGTCCCCTCATTCAATGATAATGCTTCCCTTCACTGTTTTATTAGTTTAACATGATCAAATCTCTAAAGTTGCTCCGCTTAGATCAGAGTATAATCTAACTTTGTCCTTTTAAAATGTCATTTTTTTTGTATGGGGTTTGCGTTCTTGTATGCGTCCACAGCCAGTTCCTTGGGAGTTAGATGAAATGATAATGTGACTGATAAAAAAGAAGCTTTCACAAGCTGTATCCAATCAATAACTTGTGCATATGCACTAATTTAAATTTTTTGAAAAATTATACCTCTTTTTTTTTCGCGAATGAATTTACACTATACCGTACGTGCCGCCTAGTTCTTTTGCACCAGCAGTGAACCCGAAAATAAATGTCAATTTTTTTAGACCCTTTTCATCCAAACCCTAATGCCACATGAGAAAAAAATGATGAGATGAAGAGGAGGTTTGAGTGGGGGGTTTTGACATGATTCTCTTCATTTTTCTGCATAAAAAAATAGACATGATATTCTCTATCTTTTTTAATTGGCGGATGCTGAAAAAGAACAAATTCATATGATTCGCTGAGTAATTTTACATGTCTAATCAAAATGAACAACCAAATCTCTTTATGAGATCTCTTTGTCTGGGCAAGCATATCCGGCTTTGGATCATCCAACCAAGAGGAAGCCCCACAGGGTTCCAATCCCCCCCTTCCTTCCCCACCCAAAATATCTTTAAACTATAATATTATCAACTTATCAATGTGAAATGACTTTATTCTTCTTCTTCTCCTTTCCCACCCTCGACCAGCTCATGACGCATGAAGTGTATGTAAGTTTCTCAGCAAATCCATACATAGGATTCATGATTGCCTCTCAAATGTTCCTATAATGATTTTCTGCTTTTATTTTCAGGATAATGATTTTGGACTCCAATCGTGAAAAAGGATTTTATTCGACGAGTATCATCGGATCATTGGTGAAACTAGAGCACTTTAATCTTGTTAATGGGTAAAAAAAAGAGAACATTACGTAATATATCGTCAGAAAAGTGTATGTGAGTCTCTCAACGAATCCATACATAGGATTCATGGTTGCCTCTCAAATGTTCCTATAAAGATTTTCTGCTTTTTATTTTTGGGATAACGATTCCGGACTTCACTAGTAAAAAAGGATTTTATTCAACGAGTCTCATTGGATCGCTGGTGAAACTAGAGCGCTTTAATTTTTTTAATGAGTAAACAAAAGAACGTTAAGCTATTTATTGTTTTAAAAGTTGAATTCACAATCCTCAAATTTGACAATTTTTTAATATTTTGATCCTTAACTGTTACTTATTTTGCAATTTAGCCCGTATTTTACGCTGAAAATTGCTCGATGTTCTTGTACTTAAGATGTGACGCACAATTTAAATGAAATTTACAACTAGGATACTAAAGCCAGAAAAAATTAATATCATGAGTTTTGAGCATGATCAAGCTAAATGACTATGTAAGTATATAGTCTACTCAGGTAATCCGAAAATGAACTACAAGGGACGATATTTACATAATAATAAAAATTTAGGGACTAAACGATTTCAATTTCAACTAGGGACTTTGCTGGATTTAAATACTCGGGAAGGGTGGTTTATAAAATATTGCAAATTTTTTTCTAGTAATTTGGGCTTGTTAAGTTCCATATATCACGTCCAATTTGTCCTTTAAAAGTTTCGGCGGAGTCAAAATTAAATTAATAATATGATTTGAAAAAAAAAGAGAGCACGTATTAGTGGAAACTTTTTATAATTGAGTTGGTGCACTTGTCCCCGATAAACGCAAGGAGGCATAGCCCCCTACTTAGGTTGATGACAAGCGTGCTAAATAACAACTTTATTTCTAGTAATCATTAATTTTCGCTATTTCACTCCAACCCATACGAATATTTTTATTATTCGCAATTAGCTTTTCTCTGACTAAGTTAAATAACATATTTTTTCTTGCCGAAAAATCGTACACCAACAAATCTAGATAAGTCCATTAACATTAAATTAAATCTAATCAAGGAAAGGAAGTGAGATTAAAGTAAGCCCAAGTGGGTGGAAGGCCTAGGGTTTATGGGTCAAAATGCATATCCCACTATAAAATATAGAGGGTGTAGAAAACGATCAACTTGGGGGCACTTGGCCTGTCTTTGTTACAAATTTCTTCTTTGTTTTTCTTATTTTTCTTTCTCCTAGTTCTCGGGTCAATTGATTGGATTTGGAGGATCCAATCAGCATGCAACAAGATTTCTAGTTAAATTATAAGTAGATTTGGCCAGACCACCACTTTTGTCGTGACTCCTAAGCTTATCCTTTCGTTAATGACACCTCAAATACGTAAGTCGTGAAACTTCCTCGATTGGCATTAGTGGGAAAGTCTCCCAGTGCTCCTCATTCTTCTTTTTTTGCCGATTTGGCAAGTCCACTGGTGTTTTGGATCAAGGTTCGTGCACCTGAATTTGGTCCACCTCCTCGGACGATCTTAAGGGCCCGTTCCCGCATCGGTCTAGTGCATTCAGGATTTTGCTCTTGAAGTGTTCCCAACAAGTCTCGAACCAAAAATGAGCAAACTCCCTTACCATTGAAGCCAACAGTTCATTAGTTTCTAGCGCCTCGTTAAAAGCTCGTAAATTCTTAAGGAAATCCTAATGTATCACCCTATGGTATGAGAAGTGGTGACAGGTGCAAATGGCATCCACCGAACTTTGGGCCCATTATTACCAGATAGTCGATATATATAGCGAATTCCAACAACCACCCATTCACAATGTTGGACGAAATGTAGCCTGCTTCATTATTCAGTCCAACCACATACAATGTGTTTTGGCTAATGTCCAGCCCTTGCATAATTACCCATTGGCAACAATTCTACGATTTTGGACTTGAAGAAAACGCACAATCAGGCTCGACGGGGTGACAATAAAGTGGTCAATAGATGTGGATTTCGGCACCCTCGCACGTCGTCTTGTGTGAACTCAATCGATGCGTCATGAGAGGCGACTCGTACACCTCAAAGATCTTATTGAGCCTCGACCTGTTTGGATTTGAATTCCCTTCTACTTAGAGGGAAACGAAAAGCAGAAAAAGAAAATCATAGAGGATTTCATCGTAGAGAAGTCTCGCCAGGGATGTGTCTTTGCTGCAAGAGTTACTATTTTTGTTTTTTTTGGTAAGAATTTGCTGCAAGAGTTCCTGTTGTGCTTTATTCAGGTGCTGCAATATCAGATGAGTAGTTTCAAGTAATCTAAATAAGTCATAAACTTATTGTATTTTTGCCAATTCAGTTGTAAACTTTCAATTTAGTTAATTTAGTCATAAGCATTTTGATAATTTGATAATATAGACTTTACGACAAATTTCGGCCAGAAATTATTGATGTGAATGCCGTCCATCCTATATAGCACGATTGGCAAAATTTGCAAATTTTTAATAATTTTGTTGAATTATTTATTATTTTACCTTTTGTCATTGTGGCTGGCAAGGGTTGATCTGGGCAAGGCAACCGACGAGCCCGCAATGACCTCGAGTAGGGCCTTTGTGGTTGGTGAGAGCCTTTGTGTCCTCGCCCACAATTGGCAAGGCCATGGAGGCCTTAGGTGAGGCCATCATGGCCTCGCCGGTTGCCTTGTCTAGATCTGGTGAGGGCCTTCGCGCCCTTGCCGCATTCGGTGAGGCTCAACAACCATAATGAAAAACGAAGAAAAGAAAAACAAAGAAAAATAAGAGAAAAGAAAATCTAAAACTTGATAAAAAAAAATTGTAAAAATTGTTCACCTCAGCTGTCCTACATGGCACTTCCGACCAAATTGACTAGAAGGACTGCATTGGCAAGCTGTCGAAATGATCGGAACTAAATCTTCTATATTTAAAATTTTAGTATTGAAATGGCACAAGTGCAACAATTTTAAGATTTTTTTGGTAATTTTCCCAGTAATCTAAGTGTCTCATGGAGTCATGGGTCATAATCTACTTAGACGAAGGTTGCCAATGTAGAGGGTCATTTTGAGGTGACAATCAAATCATTTTTTTAAGGGTACATTTTTTCTTTCAACCAGTTTTGATTAGTGGATTACTTGCTTGAATGTGATCCACATATAATTCTAAAATACATAAAAATATAAAAACAACGAGAAAAAAAAAATCAAGGCCACTGCATGTAAAAGCACACCACCACAATGGCTCTCTTCCTGTAATCAGGAGGAAATACATTTCTTTCATAAAGTGGAATAATAGCTACAAATTATTAAAGAAACTAAGCTGCAGATGATAAAATTACATACTCAAGATACTCGGATACTATGAGGAGCAAAAATGAAAAGAGTATGGAATATGATCATATGTTTAGGAATTAACGGAGCTGAGACCTATGTTTTCAAGTCAAATATTTGAAATGGAAAGTAATTTTTCCTTTACTTCAATTACCAGATAAAACAAAGCCACATCGATTAACGCATCTAAGTTTAACTTCGACGTCACAACATTATGTTGTACATGATCGGACGATGGAGGCACGATTCATGATAATAGAATTCATGTACCGTACTTAATGAGATAAGGGTTGTCGATAGCTCCAGTACAGACCGGAATCTAATTATAAGAGTGATTGTAGGTTTCTAAACAAAGTTTGCATCCCATCTCCTGCTGCATTGACAATTCCAGGTCACATGGGAGGTTGAATCTTCTTGAACAGGAGAACGTGCAAGCTTCTAGCTAAAGTGAACTCCGGATCACACAGCATTGAAGTTTCTTGCATGCAGATTGGCTGCAAAGTATGCTTGCTTGTCCAGTAACCAAAGTCGCCAGAGTTTTCGCGTCGAAAACCTCGGTCAAACCAGCTGATCAAAAATTGTGTAAACATCTAACTTGAAGTTTAAGGATTTGATTGAGAAAGAGATCGCGAGGTGATACATTGTGTCTCTGGGTCGAAGGAGATCGCCTGCTTCATACGTCTGATTTTGATAAAAGGCTGAGAAAGATATGGACGCAAAGAGAAGAAGTGGGATCGTCAAGCAATCACCGTTCAAGACTCAATCCTGTCCAAACATGCTCGGCCCTCTTGTTTCCATGAAGTTTGGCCATTTCTTAAGCAGTCTTTGATTCCTCGATTGACACTTTCGAAGTTCCAACTGTTTTTCTTTATCAGGAATGACGCTTCCAACATTGACAGATACCTCACATCCCGATGTGAGACTTCGATTTTAACATAGCTGCTGCGAACTTTGTACGAATACCCTTTGTTTCTTGTCTTTGAATTCGAACCCTGAATCCTTTCTTTTATAGTGTTTCATCTTGAATTGGTTACGCATGGCCGGTCTACGAATAATCTTGTCGCTTATGCTTCTTGCGGCCTACGGCGTAATTGCTCGATGTGGGACCTCGACAGGTGCCGAACTGGAGCCCTGGAAGCCCGTTTACCCAATCCACCACCCATCCAAACGAGCTCTGCCCTCTCGGGCTATCAAAGCAGCTTACTGGCCATCGTCTGATGAATTCCCTGCATCATCCATAGACACCTCATATTTCAATCACATTTACTATGCGTTCCTATTGCCCAAGCCGACCACATTCAGGCTCAACGTCACTGCATCTGACCAAACCAAGCTGCCTGTATTCACGGGCACGCTGCAAAAGCGAAAGCCGGCAGTCAAGACCCTCCTGTCCATAGGAGGAGGCGGGTCAGACCCGAATGTGTTCTCCAGGATGGCGAACAGCTCAGAAACTCGTGCAGCATTCATAAACTCCACCATTGAAGTAGCTCGAAAATATGGTTTCAATGGGGTTGACTTGGACTGGGAGTTTCCAGCCGATGAACAAGACATGTCGAACCTTGCTTTGCTTTACAAAGAGTGGAGAAAAGCACTGGCTGACGAGTCCAAGAGATGTGGTAAAAGCCGCTTATTACTGACGTCTGCCGTGTACTATGCATCAGGATTTCAGGTTTTTGGGACACCCCGATCGTACCCCAGTCGGGCGATCCGGAAGCACGTGGACTGGGTCAGCCCCATGTGCTTTGACTATCACGGGTCGTGGGAGAATTTCACGGGCGAGCAGTCGGCACTCTATGATACAAAGAGCAACATCAGCACGAGCTATGGAATCAGTTCGTGGATTCGAGCTGGTGTGCCGCCCCGAAAGCTGGTGATGGGCCTACCGTTGTACGGGAGGACATGGACGCTCCAGAATCCAAATGTTAACGGAGTCGGGGCCCCAGCTGTCGGGACGGGTCCCGGAGACGGTGTCTTGACATACAGTCAGATTGTTGATTTCAATCTTCAGAACCATACGACAGTCAAATTTGACGAGGAGTCAGTGACGTACTACTCATATGTTGGAGTCTCTTGGATTGGTTATGACGATGTTCGGTCTGTGCGGAGGAAGGCCCGGTTTGCACGGTCTCGGGGCTTGGGTGGGTACTTCTTCTGGGCTCTCGGCCAGGATAAGAACTGGATTATCTCAAGACAAGGTACCAATGAAATCACCTTCTATTCTTCTGATGTTCCTGACACATAGTAATCACATGTTGGTCCTAACATGTTAGCTTCTTACCCTTCTATTGATGACAGCCTCAAAAGCTTGGGATCGCTGATGAACTTTGAAAGACTGCCCCCGGCATGTGACGATAGTAATAGATGCGTTTAATTCCTTTGAAATTGTTCAAATTATGCCCTTGTCACAGATGACTTTACAATAATTCTAGGAAAGATTCTTGGATCTCTTCATCTTAAATGTCCATTTTCTCCGAGAATATTCTGTTCAAATCATTGGAAAGTGGGAGCATTTGTGTGTGTGTATCTACCTTTCAATTCAATTTCTGATTGCTCAGATAGACTCCTTTCATTGAGTCATGCAACCAGCTTTTTCCCTCAATCATCTAGGATTGCCTATTTCAACAACTATCAATGAACACTGAAGACCATAAGAAATAATGATGTAGTAGCATCTCCCTCTTTTCCGTATCGTAGAGCACGAGAACTGAAGGATTAGTTGCTGACCAAAGGATGATATAATTGTGTAACAAACTAAAGCAATTGGTACTTTTGCATAGCTAGAGGAATCATGTAGTTCGGGTGCTATTTGTAAAGAACAGACTCCATGGACTCAATCTTTCAAGTGCAAAATCCAAGGGTTCGAAGTGAGATCAAAATTTTTGAGCTCAATAACTGACAATATCGACAAGCAGAGAACTGAGCAAATTTGCGAGAGAACTAGTGACTAAAAAATTCGGTTCACAATTGAGCTAAGCAAGAAACTTGAGAAACACAGAAGCAAGCACCAGGAACTAGAAATAAAATGAGTGATTTTTCATAGTTCTCCCGGCTTGAAGATTAATGACCAACACGGGCAGTTCAAGGACTGTGGAGGGAAGGGAACTAAAACTGGTCAAGGTAAAACACTAAATAAATCATGCAGCATATTAGCCAACAGATATGTGGAACAGTTAACGCCAGCGAAAGGAATCATTCTCTCCTCAGTTTGACATGCATCATCTCAATCACATCTTGTTTTATAATAATAGTGGAAGGAAAAGGTATATATAGTGCATACATACCTGAAAAGTTGAAGAATGGTTGTATCGAGCAGATTTGGATCAATCCCGATAAGCCAGAAGATGATACACCTCTGATTAATTCAGCTAGCGAGCACACTTTATCTACTGCAATCTCCTGTCATGCATCTGCAGCACCTTCTACAAATGCCATAACCACTGTCAACAGATTTTTATTCAGATAAACCGAGATGTACATGCAAGAAGAAAAAAAGCAAACATGAAGCTATCTGTCACGAGTTTCTCTTAAACAATCAACAGAGAATAGATTCAATTAACCAAAAAGTAGTATTGTGCAGAGAAATTTATTCATCACTGATCAATGCCCAAAAACAAAATGAGCCCCGATTAAATAAGTGTTTATGATGATGCCATTAAATGGTCCAAATGTTGCAAAAGCAATACTACAAAACATGCAAAATTTGGTTGATTAAGATACAAGCATCAGTGTAACCCTTCTACTTGCCACATTTTTGCTTACTTATTTTTGCAAATCCAGAATGTGCAAGGAGGGACAACCTGCATGTCTACTGTTTCTGGGCATTATCTCACTATGAAATTTTTGCAGGTTGTGACTTAGCCCCATTTGTGACCCATCAATCCAAGGTGGGCAGATCCTGTCACCCTAGCCCCACCAAGAAGTTACAGGTTCAGAATCCGTTCAAACAAAGTGATATACCCACTCATACTACCGCAAGCAAATTCAACAACCGGGCCTTGCATTTGTGAAATTAATGCCCTTACCACTAGGCCATCATCACTTGTGGTCCATACTTGCACATTTGAACGTAATAATTCAGCACTCTATTCATGATATTCAATTATCATGCAACAAAATTAAGCAACCCAAGTATATTAGAACCACCCATGCCTCTGCATATAGACGGAAGATAATAGTTGCAACTCAAAATAAGCTCTTTATGGATGACTCATATACCCAAACAGTATGTAATGTGATGCAAAGATGAGCATAAAGCATGAACACGAATACAAGGATGAAAAGAGAGTCAACATAAAAAGGAGTTGCAAGCACCTAAGGTAAAAGACTGACTGCAACAACAAATAAAGAGCACAGGCTACAGCAACTTGAGAATTTGGTTGCAGATTAGAAAACATTCAGATTGAGAAACAGATCATAGTAACAAAAAATTAGCCCAAGTTTACAAAGAGAACTATGACCCTCACACTCAAGTGGTCCTCAGACGTTCATCAATCTCTCCCCATATATTCTTTTTCAATTAGCGTTCTATCCATTCTCCACACCCCGCATATCAGCAAAAGGATGAGATAAACATTTAGTTTTAATGACAGGATTATTAACTCACCATTTGACATGCATCATCTCATATTCCATTAAAATGATGCTGGAAGGAAAAATAATAGTCTATCCACCTATAAAAAGGTCGAAGAATGGGCGCACCAAGCTGCTGGAATCGATCCAAAATAAGCGAGAGGACACTCGATGGAAAAACTCTGTCTGTCGATTCCAGCTATAGCACAGATATCCAGCAAAGTCTCCAGTAATGCATCTGCAGCACCTCTGGCACAAATAAAGCTCGAGTAATCATAAGCCGTAGACACATTCAATTTACATTGTTATTCAAATAGACCAAGACAACGGTGCAAAAAATTTACAATTAGGGAGCACACATAAAGCGTTTGATTTGCCATGACTCTCTTACATAATCAACTGGGACAATACAACTGAAGCGAAACTAATATGGTTGCAAAGTAGACTTAAATTAGCCACTAAACAAACATGCTTGTAATAATGCCACTAAATGGTCCAAAGTTTGCAAAAGCAAATGTACGCAACTGTAGTGTTATGAAGCTCTGCAAACAATGAAAGTATCAGTTTAAAGCATGAAACTGTACTTTCCACTTTCAATGGAGTAACTAGAATGTGCTATTCAGCACACTTAATTAATAGCTTGCCATCAAATCATCCTGTCAGGAAATCAAAATAAAGGATACCAGATTAATCGAATTGATGCATTTAAATGGAAGTTAACAGCCAGAAATTATAAACTTAACACATTCTTTATTAACGATTCATTACACCAAAATAGCAGGTGAAATGAGATAAAGTATGAGCATGAGCAGAACAATGAGTGGAGAGTTGATATAAGAAGGAATTGTGAACGCTTTTATTAGAAGACTAATTGCAACAATTTACAAGAGCTCAAGCTAAAGCAACTCGAGATTTTGGTTACAGCTTAAAGAGCATACAAACTTAAAAGCAGGTCATACTAACATAACAATTAGCCAAAGTTTACAAAGAGAACTAGAACTCTCACACGCAAGTAGTCTACAAATATTCATCCAATCCTTCCCAAGCTATCTTCATTTAATTAGTACTCTGTCCATCTTCGACACCAAGGCCATACAATACACCAGCGTACTTTTCGGTGGAGCCATTGAAGAAACTGTCCCTCAACTTCCGGAAAGAACAAGCTGTGAGCAAGCTATCAGACCCAGCTTGATGGCACACGCCAAACCTCTCAACTTCCAACGATTCGGCAAGCTTATTCAAGCCGCCATGAAGACTATTGCAGAACTTCATCAAATGCTTGATGTCGTACACCATGGGGAAATAAATCTTGATCAAATCAAAGAACCCCACTTGCGTATCGGGCAAACTCCGGCAAGTCAACAACTTAAGCAGGTACCCGAAATCGTACCCGCTATGAAAGGTAACCCAGCTAACATCACCATTTAGAACAACCCCAGAGGACATCAAGAGCTCACCGAAGCGTCTCACGTCAACCCCCTTCTCATTGTTCTTCTTGAAATCCATACCGTACTGGCGCAGCATCTCGATCGAATCGCCAGCAAACATGTCCTCGGTCACGTTGAACTCGCGGAAATTGAACTGCCAAATGCAGTACTTGTCGGTGCCGCAAGTGGGCAAGTTCCCGTTCTCGTCCGAGAACGTGAGACCCAATTGGATCAACTTCAACATATCCACGTTATTCTTCAAAGTCAGGTAGTTATAATCGCTGATGTTCTTGAAATTCCCCACCGGACGAGAAACAACCCCGGGGAACTCGGTATCCATCGCGACGTAATTGAACCTGTCCACGACCTCGCGGATCAATGCGAATTCATCATCGAGGTTGTCGTTCCACACCTCCCGGATGTGAATCGATTCATCTTTCAGCACCATCGACATTTCCCACGTCCAAATTCCAAGAAAACAGATCGGCCTAGCTTTGTCAAGTCCAGATCTGGAACCAGATCATCAATCAACACCCAAAACCCTCGAAGCCGAACGCCGGTCGTCCCCCGAACCCTCCAGTCGGAGCCCGTCTCGGCCTTTACAGACAGATCTGAAGCAAACCCAGATCAAGAAACAGCGTATTACTGGCAGGAAACACTTCCTGATGGAACGAATTTACAGAAATCAAGCACGACCCAAGACAGCCCAAGGGTCGACTAGGAACTGAGCAAGCATATCAGATCTTACCTCGGATTCGCGAGATTGCGGGTCGAAACCAGTAGATCTGGAACTCGGAAAGCGAACCTGAGCTTCGTCGGAGAGAGATTTTAGGTCAACGAAGCACGCGGAGAGAAAGAGAGAGAGAGAGAGAGAGAGGGATAGGACTTTACTGGGCGTCTTCTAAACCACTGAAGAGACATTGCTGCAGGAAACGAGGAAAGCGATGTTTGGACAAGAAAAGGCTTATCCGACGTCGTGCGCTCGTCTCCATGTCCCTCCCCAACGACGTCGTACTCGGCGCCGTAGCCGTGTCCCGACACCTGCACCGGGCGATAAGCGTGTTCGTCCTGCTCGCCCGAGCCCTTGCATGTGGAGCGTTACGATCATCGTGTGTTTTCCTGAGGAGAATCTACGGGACCACGGGATCTACGCGCTCAACACACCTCATGTGAAAGGATGTCCTTATTGTGGTGTGGTCCGTCTGGAGCGCTTAATCTATCATAGTTAAATTATAATTTATTAGCTTAAGTTTTTGAATAGATATATGTTCAATTGAATATGTTAACATGCTCGGATTTGGACTCTCTCTTAGTATTAGAACCGATGGTCGAATTGATGGGGCTCGGACCATATTAAATTTCTGCTGTGCGCCCTCAACACATTCAATAAAAATAAGCCAAATATGACGAAAATATTTAGCGCGACAGTAACGTGATTAGTCAGACGTGACTCAACCAGGTCCTTATATGGAAACGAAATCCCGATCCCACAAGATAAACATGATCTTTGTAGTTACACGTTGAGGGGGGCGGCAAAAATCGCGACTTTAAAGCCTTTAGCAGCCAGGTTGCCAAATTTGACCAGGACCCAACAAACCCGTGCCCCCAATTATTTTCTCCCGGAACCAAGTTTGCTTGGGCGGCGAACTTGCCTGGACATGGCCGACTAGGACAGCGAAATTCGTGAGATCTTGACGTTTATCATATTCTATTTTCGTTTCTTTATTCGTTTCCCTAGACTAATTTAGTAGCTTGATGAACGGGGTGATGGTGACGATGATTGATAGGGATAAGACTGGTTTTGTCTTAAAGTACAGCGCGATTAGGACCTTCACGGGGGGAGGTTTAAAATTAAGGTATGATCGCAGATGGAGAGATTGACCGTGTCGTTTTGCAGTAAACTTTTTTTTCAATATTATTGAATACGAGGTTGCTTTCAAGGACTTTGGGACTTTTTGCCGCGAAATTCCAAAGACCGACAAGAAATGGAATTTGGGTGGGGATGCAGCTTCTTTGGATCGACAGTGCGTGGTCGGAACCCAATAATATGATAGGCCCAATATAATGTTTCGGACGTGAGCCCCGGTGGGTATTCTAAGTGACGAGGGAGACGGAAAAACTACCAAAAAAAATCATAAACCTATTGTATTATTATCAATTCATATATATACCTTTCAATTGAATCAATCTAATCCTAAACATTTTCACATTGATATCAATTCAATCCGTCCAGCTAATTTAGGCTGAAAATTGCTAACGTGGATGCCGGCCATACTACGTGACTTAACCGACGTTGACGTGGACAATTTTTAATATTTTGAAAAAAATTTTCCTTTTTCTTTTTCTTTTCCTGCCTTCTCCTTCCTTGGGCTCGTAGGGAAAAAAAGAAAAAATAAAAAATAAAAAATATTAAAAATTCAAAAAAAGTACTAAAAATTGTTCACGTCAACGCCGGTTGTGCCGCATAAGATGGCTAGCGTCCAAGTTAGCGATTTCCGGCTTAAATTGGCTGGATTGACTGAATTGATACTAATGTGAAAAGGTTTGTGACTAAATTAGTCCGACTGAAAGGTTTAGGATGGAATTAGTACTAATATAATAGATTTATGACTTTTTTGGTACTTTTTCCCTATGAAGGCTATTCTAGCTGGTGTCAATTCTAGTAATAGGTTTGATATTCATGCCGACTGCTTCTTCATGTATGCTAACCCACTTCTATTACATGTTTGTCCACGATCTCCATCACTTCTTTTAAGAATGAGGTTTGGCCAGAAAAAAAAACTGTTCTTGCAAATTTTTTTTTACTTTAACCTATTTGGCATTAACCCAACCGCTCTTGTCACATGTACGCTAGCCACGTGTATGCCAACTACATATGCCACATGTTTGGTTACGAGAGATGATCGGTTTCAGGGTGGATCGATTCTCACCCTCAAACCGGGAACCATATTGTCAGGGACGATTCCTAGCTTCTAACATTGTGAACTGGCCCACATGGTCCTGGAACGGGTGGTGATTTCTTTCTTTCTTTCATTCTTTCGTTTTTCTATTCCATACAAGGAAGCTAAAATGTTTGAGGTGCATGTATATATACAAAAATGGGTGATTCATCGTATGCCCATGCCCAATCTCAATGTTTTGGCCCATTAAGCTCGAAGGAAATTAGCCCATGTTAATTCGAGGAAACTAAAAACCTAAAAGCCCACTCAGAGCACAAAATAAAACCAACCAAAGAAGGAATCAAAATGGACACCCCCAAGAAAAAGGCCTAACGTTTCCCATTTCCCTTCGTCCCTTTTAGCTCGCGTGTCCATAGCGAATGGCTCGCCCGATTCCTTCTCTAGAGCTGGCATTTGCATGACGGGATCAGTTCTTGATCATGCACACGCGGAACCGACGGAGAAATTCTCTCCCTAGGGAGCGATTCCCTTGGGATTTTCACGTCTCCGGACGCTGTTCACCGCTGCTGTCAGTCATTTTTAACGCCGTGCTTCGGAGCTCCGCTCTGCTTTGTTTCTCGGCCGGAAACTTGTGAAGTGGCTCGGCTCGCCGGCGCCGATCCTCATCGCTGGTGCACTGAGGTTGGGAGTCCCGGAATTTTTTGCCGGTCAGAATCGATAATCCATCTCAAGAGGGCGCGGAGCTGAAAGAAGGAAATTATTTTTGTTCCGGTTCACGGCTGCGAGAGAGCACGAGAGAGGAACGCTCGGGCACGAAATTTTCTCTCGTCGAACCAAGTGCGAGAGGTTTCGAGCACACACTGACCGACACTGAAATCCGCCATTTATGGTCGCTAGCATTCGCCGTGGACGATCGCCTTCCACCGCTCCCCATCCGGGTTACAAATTTAGAGAAAGACATTCGTACGTACACATCCCTAAAGAGAGAGCCAAAAGTCTTCTGGATCGAATATTCCCTTCGTTAAAAGCTTTCTTTATCGTTTCAGAACGCTCTTTGAGGCATAGAGCATTGCCGTCTTCAGTTTAGAAGACGGCAGTTGCAATGCTCTGTTTTGGCTCTGTTTCGCAGCCAAAAAACATAGAAATAATTGGACTATGCTCGATCCCACTTCTGCAGCGTCAACCACGGGCGACGACGTCTTGGAAATTATGGTTCTCAGTTCGATCGGTGTTCCTGGTCATCTCATCTACCAGGTACGAGTATTCTTAATCTAATATAGCTAATCGAGTATGAGAAATGGGTTTCAGGCTCATGCGAAATTCATCTCTAGTTAAAGCTTTATCTATGTTTCAAATGTGTATCGGCGTTGTCGTGATGACCTGGTAGTGATTCTTGGCCTGATATGAAGTTCATTAATTGAAGTGCATGCCACCTATTAGATGAAATGTCTGATCAAAATCAGAATGCAGGTTCTCTGAAGGAAACAAGTTCAACAGCCATTTCTTCTGGTGTTTTACTTCTCGCATATGATTGTTGCATTTTCAAGTATGTATATGTCATTTTTCATGATTGAACCGAGAAGAGAGCCATATCTTTTTAACCCGACTCGTCAAAACCATATTGCTTCTAGTCATGCATGAATCAATTCATGTTATTTTTTGATTTAATGATTGATGTGGAAACCGTATTTCGTAGTTCTCAAATTACCATGAACAAGACTGACCAATTGAGTTGTTGCTCATGCGGTTGATTCTTTTTTATATTCAATATGTTGACTACATATTTAATGAAAAGCAGCTTGTTAAAAAAACAAGTCTCGAAATTTGGAATGGAACAACTGAGTAGCTCATTAAAGGTCATAAAGCACGTCGATGATGTCATTTGGCTGTCGAATATGAGGGAAAGGGAGGAAAATCTTGAACATCTGGAAGCGTCGGGCCAACCACTCATAGTAAATGAAAGTAACACCAATGATGAGATTCAAGAAGCTCCCGAAGAATTGATGGATGTAAGTTTGCTTTTCTCATCCTCTTGTATAGCTATATTTTTAAATTTAACACGAGTTTCTCTTGTGGCTATACGCCCACTAATTGAGTGCCAATTTTCTTTGCAGGTATCAGAAGACACATGTAGTGATCCTGAGGTCGACCTTGAGTGACGTTTCATGCTCAGCATAGAGCAATCTCCTTGAACCTGCTCGTCATCAAGGTCCTCTTCATGCTGGAATCCCCTCGTGGCTCATCATGTAGGGCCATCTAGGTGACGCAAAGCGCTTCCTCGCCAGGACCTCCAACTCCAAGGAGGAGGCTGCGCTAACATCAAGGAAGCTGCCGACATCCCTAAGAAGTGCAATGAGTACGTTGTTAAGATCACCAAGCAGAGCATTGGAGAGGGCATTTGGAAGGATCTCATCCTCAACCTGACCCTATCCTTCCTCAACGTGCTCATCAGAGAGCATTTGCGAGGATTAATCGACTTAATGATATTATATTTGATTTATATTATATATCAGTATATAGTTTTTGTAAGGTAATTTTTTTATTTTTCTTTATTGTTCGTCTATCTCATATTTAGAATTTCACGATGATTGTCATTAGTATAATTTCAAGAAAATATAATATTTTCATACAAGCCGAACACGCAAAACCAGGATAGGAACCTTATTCAATACGAATATCCCAAAAATTATTAAAGTTATATTTCATGCAAAACATTGCTTACATGATACATTCAATAGGAATGTGAAGGCACTTTTCATAATCCATTAATTACCAAAAGGTCCATTTTGAAATAGACAATGTACCATAAAAGTTCTTGCATTTCAGTTGGTAAGGTAAGCTTAGCATTTTCAAGAACATATGAATCCTTTAAAGTAAAGGGATGATATGCATGACGAACATTCAACCCCATGTTGGCATTTGCTTCCTGCCATCGTCATATCCTCATTGGCCTCTCTCTCTCTCTGCCTCTCAACAAAAATGGGGGGACGTGATCTCATGCTATCAAAAAATAAGGAGGGATGTTCAATGAACGACAAATAAGGAGGGATGCCCAATAATTGACGAATAAGGAGTCTCACCCTTATTTGATTCACTAGAGACTACCTGATTCAAATTAAATGACCAAATTTGCTTGCTCTAGAGTTTCTTCTATTTGTGAAAAAAAGAACTAGAGGAGGGTTTCTCTTATCCAACAAGACAACCCTGTAGGAGGCAGCTACCTCTGCCAGTGCTACGAAGATGGAGAACCTGCCTTTGTGGGAGCAACTCCGGCAAAAGGAATGGTACAAAAACTCCAGAGGTCTCTCTTCTTGCTTCTTTCTCCTTGGTTGGCCAAGCTCAAATCCCTTTTTTTTTCTTTTTTCCCTTATGGTTTTTTCTGTGCTCGACTTTTCGTCGCTAATTTCTCATAAAGATTCATACATTATCGTTGTTTTTCTCAAGAACTGTGATTTTGTTTTCATTGTTGTTAGAATTAGTGTGATCGGGGTTACAGATGATACGTCTTGGATATCTAAAGAATCCAAATAAGGGTTGAAGCTTGCCTTGATTTTTAGTGGTTTTTGCTCGAAAATTCGACCTTGTCAGCGCGACTTTTTGATTTTGGCTCACTGGTGGGCCAACTTCGATCGCCTCAGCACTTGATTCGATCGATGAAATGTCGAGTGGCGGAGGGTAGGTAAAGTTATTTTGTATTGTTAACTAGTGAGCTATTGCTCATGCGACCTTGAAGCGAAATCAAAAGTCGAATATGATGACGATAAGTTTAAAGCTGGGCTGAAATTGCTCGTGATATTATGATGATAAGTTTAAAGCTGGGCGGCAATTGCAATTTAGGCAAAATACAGGTTCCTTAGTTTAGCCATGTTCCCTATATTAGTTAAAATTAATTCATTTATATGTCACTTTTAAGTAGTTAAGAATTTGAATTTCGGAATTAGTAGTTGAATTTTGGCAGTTTGGAGTGCTAGGATGCACGTGTGAGTTGTATTAGAGAAATCCCATATTAGTTGGTGTAAAGCAATTAATATTTCATAATCATTCTATAACTCATTAACTTAAGCTTTTAAATGAATGTATGTATAATTGGATATGTTAACAAGCTCGGACTTGAGCTCCCTCTTGATGATCTCTCTAGGTGAAAGGTATTGAACTTCTGATATGCACTTCCAACAAATGGTATTAGAGTTGATGGTAGATTGATGGGCCCCCAATCTATTTAAAGTCGATGGTAGATTGATGGGCTCCCAATCTATTTAAGTTGAGATATCTTCATGCAGAAGGATATTTAGATTAAGGGGAAGTAAACCTAACATAGAGTTCACATGTAAGGGGGAGATTATTAGAATTAAAGAAATCCCGCATCAGAGAATTGGTGTGGTGTAGAGTAATTAATATATCCTAGTTGGTTAATAAATCATTAGCTTAAATTTTTGAGTAAATGTAGGTTTAACTAGATATTAACAGGATTGAACTTGAGCTCTCTCTTGGCGATCTCTTCAGGCAAAAGGTATCAAGCGAAAGTTTTTAAAACAGCCGGCAATGGTCCCACAAAATTTCACTTGGTATTAGAGTAGGAGGTCTTAAGTACAAATCTTTCCAAGCTCCTGTTTGCCTCACTAATTAAGTATTTCCACGCTTAATACTAGACAAAAAAACTAAACTAAACATGAGGGGGAGCGAGAGAATAATTAAATATTAAACTGCACCTTCATCTAACAACTTTAGCATTTAGACATGTTAATTTGTTATCACAAAATCTCACATGATATCAAAGTAGTAAGTCCTGAGTTCGAATATTTCCAAGTCTCTATTTGCCTCCCCAATTAAATATTTCCATACTTAATACTAGACAAATGTCGTGACCTCTCCCTAGGGCCCCTCAGAAGCGGTTTAGAGATATTGCTTGAAAGACGGTCCAAATGGTTCACCTAAAGATGGCAATCCAAGGTGTCCATCAATTAAGAGCGTGGGCCCTCCCAAGTATATATCTTGTGTGACGTTAGATTTCGTTTTTTAATTCTTTAACACCCTAAGTATTTTCTAGGAGTCGTCTCTAGCCATTTAGGGTCAACTAGAAACCAGTTGAGATGCGGTAGTGTCGTCTCAATTCCTACACAACCAAAATTTCTAGGTTGAGGGACTTGATTATGCTAATATTTATACGGTACCTCTAACTTGAAGTGTCTTATCTAAGTGTTCATACAATCTTGATTTTGTCAATTATGATCCGAAAGGTATTAATCCGCTAAGTGAGCATGCAAATATTCTTGTAGGGTTCAGTATGATTCTAAACTAATCCTAATTGCTCTTGAAAGGAAATTAACAATCAATTTATTAAAAGATGTTGTGACAAGTAAACACCAAAGTAATTGAAAGCATATCTAAGTGCAAGAAAGGAAAACACAACACAAATTGGGCAAAAAATATACATGGCCTTATTTTTTAGCCTCGAGACATGATCTCTCGAAAGCTTTCTATTTAAAACTAGGGCGAACCTAAGTCTAACTAATTGATTGAGGAGGTGCAAAGGCTAGACTAGCCTAATCATTTATTTAAAAGATGAGGCTAAGTCTAATTTTAAACTAGCCTAATTAAGACTACACTAGTCTAAACTATTACAAAAGATTAAAGACCAGCATGGACATTGATTTGTCGCCACCATTTACTCACCAGAGAAGGTGCGTGGCAAGATCTCGTCCTCCACCTGACCCCCTTCGTCCGCCACACGCTCATCTGTATCATTGGGATCCACTTCTTCCAACAAGCCCTCAAGCGGTCCCGGGCTGTTCATCTATGTTTTTGCATTAATCTCATGTCATCTCACGTGTTTGCATTATGCTAAGCTCACTTCTTAGCGTCGTAACTCGTTTGTTATCTTCCGAGGTGCATTAGTTTATCTAGGTTGTAGTTTACTTCTACCATGCATATCAATGAAGACGAAAAGAAAAATCAAAGTTGCATTTACGTAGAAATTGCATCATAGGAATAGGTCCAATTCAAGCTTAGACTCCATATATTTTGTGATATTTCAACATTTATAACACCTAGGAAATTGAGTTAACACACAATCTTTTCATAGTGAACCAAAAAACTATATTTAAATTCAGGAAAACGATTTCTTTTTTAAAAGTCAGAAAACATTAGCTTTTTATAATTTTTCATTTTCCTTCTAGTAGAGTTGTTAGAATCGAACCGAGAAACCAAACCCAACCAAACCCAACCAAAAATTTCGTGCATTTTGATTTCCGTTTCAGTTTCAGTTCAAATAATCAAAATTAACCAATTTTTTTTTCAACTCGGTTAATTTCAATTCGGTTCGATCCGATTGAATCGAGTTGAAATAAACACTTCGGTTTTAGCCCTAAGACTAAAAGCCCTATCTTGCCCTTGCGCTACATCCGTCATCTCCTGCATTGAGTCAAAGCTTTTAGCTGTGTTCAAGATTCGGCTCTGTCATTGCTTTTGCTCCAGAGATTGAGAGGTAAGTTCGTCACTTCGTTCGTTGATGCTTCTTGTTCTTTGTATTGTCTCTTGTTGTTCCCCGAGTGTTTGATGAGGTTTTTGGGGCAAGAGGCTTGCGGATTGATTGAGTTCTTATCGGCATGATTTTGTATCCCGAGATCGATTCTTGGAATTATGGAACCATTAGGTTGTAGTTGCTGTTCTTAACTTATTGTTACGTGCAAAGCTTCGAGTGAAGTTTCCGGTTGTGCACGTAAGGTGTTCGATGAAATGATGATGAGAAACCCATTTTACGTTAGGTGCATTTGCACTGAGTTGGAGTTGCATTTGCTGTGTCTTCCAATACATCAGTTTTTGATAAGTTAGCGTGGGCATAAACTCGTTTTGGCAAATCTGATCCAAAACAGAAAACGAAGCCATGAATAAAAAGCAAAAAAAAAAGAAAAAAGAAGAAGAAACCGAAAACTGATCCGAATCAAACCGAACCAATTAGGTTTTTCAGTTCCTTTCCAATTCGGTTCAAGCGAGCTTCGGTTTGGTTCGGTTCAAGGGGGCACCCTTAATGGTTCGGTTCGGTTCGGTTTTTCAAGAAAACCGAACCAAATCAAACCGTTTATACCCCTACCTTCTTGGAATAGGCCAGGAGCAAGCAGCATGCACATCTCAGTTTCTTTTCTTGTGGTAGAGGAAGAAAATGGAAAGAAAGGAGCAAAAGTCGAGAGATAAAAGTAGAGGAATGAAACACAATAACCTTCCTCATTGCAGTTGAGAATTTGGAATCAAGAACCAGCAGGAAATATCAAGCACTCCCAACTACAGAAACATGAATTCCTTAGCCGGTTGTGTACTGGAAGCACTTCACAAGTTCCAGGCTGTCCTAGAAATTCACAAATAATTGACATCAACCGCTTCATCAAATCGAACATGGATATTTTCATGATCCATCACTCAAGCGATACCGCGCCAAACTTCTCATTGTTGACTTGGTGCCCGTGGCATGGGTGTATTCGATAGGAAGCTCTTGAACAAAGCATGTGCATGAGAGGGAAGATACATTGGGACTTCGTGTCCTGATCCCAACACAGCAACGAATGTAAGCCCTTCGTATACCTCGATCCAACCTCCGAGCTGATCAGAAACCAAAGAGTCCTCTTTTAGTTTGCTGTGAATTACCGCGTGAAAGCTTTTCTTCAACTTGATTTGAATTGCACTTACCAGATTGTTATGGTTCCAGGGGTGCCATTTATTCTGTAGTTTGAGCTTAAGTGCCTCAATGTTGCGCCGAGTCGTTGACAAAGTAATGGCTATATCTGTAGTCCCGCTGCTCAAAAGTAAAGAAATAATCTGTGAAAAACAAATAGTCGGTACTACTGATGTCTAAAAGAAAAAAAAGACTTCTTGATGATGAATTAGAATATGACATTCACTTTCATCGTTTAATGTTAATGCACTAATTCTACCAATTCAATACAATTTTGATTAAATGCATTGGAATGATTTTCTCTTGATTCCAAATCTAATACGACTTACCTATATATCCAAATGCGCAAATGGGCCTCTACGAGTTCTTTTAGAACCGGCAACATCGATGATTCTGTGTCACTTTCTATGTAGTTCTTTTGAACCAGGTCACTGCATAAGCCAAACCACATGATTCATTGTTCTCCTGAAATTTTTCATGCCCTTGATTTGAGTGAAGTTCTTGTATCATGAACAATACCTGTCTAGAGTGTAGTTCACTGGAATATAGGAGGGGTCAATGTGGAAAGCTTCCTGCACCTCTCGCCTTCTCAAGTAATTAATAGTGTCATTATCCGAGTAATATCCAAACCCATCTCTGTACATCAAATCCTACTTGCAGAGAAAAACGAATGATAAGTATCAAAGTGCTGTCAGGCTTTCTTATCCGTTCATTTTCTAGCCTCTAAGAATAAATTCAGGAGCTCTCTCACCTGTATGGGGCTCGCAGATGGTCTCATATATAGGTTAAAATTGTTGACGTCTCCAATTTCATTCATAAATGCTTCATCCCAGGCTTTATTGCAGCCATCAGAATGTCTATCAACAGCGCAAAAGTTCTGTATGTTTCGGTATGTAGTGTCTGACAGCAACCCGTGATTCCAAAAGTAATCAGCCATTCCCGGTTCTCCGGTTTCGTCGTCAAGAAGAGGGTTTCCTAGCTAAAAGATTTTACCCAAGAATGGCACTAGTTTAGTCCAGTTCAATGATGAAAATGGATATGCTTTGACATGCTGATTCCACACTAATCATCTCACCAATATTCCCTTGAGATTGATGATTGGTCGCACGATCCCGTTGTTGTGATTTAGTATCAGTCGAGCGAGTTGAGGCACATAATGTCCTGGTGTAAGTATTCATTATCGAACTCCTGAGTGACCTGAAATTACATTATAAATCAAATGGCCACAAAACACGCTTACCTGCATAGCTCTCTCCTGCAACATAGAAGTCCCGGTATTTGTATTTTGGAAAGATTTCGAGCCATTTATTTAAAAATGTGTGACTGTCCATGGCTGAGATAGAAAGAATCAGAAATAACTTTGAGACTTCTTACAAGAAAGTATTGAGCAGAAGACACAAAATTAAAGCCAGGGTAACCAGATAGAGCAAGTCATAAGTCCCGACCAGTGCTATTATCTCCGATCGACTCAGCAATGTTGAGGATAGAAAATCCAGCTCCAGCAGGGGAATCGAGGAAGAGCAAATTGGCCTCTAGGAAAAAAGAAAACAACAGGATGTTATTATTCAGTCTTCGTCTTAAATATGGATTTCTTAGTGATGACGCATTGTTTACAAGTTTGAAACAAGTAACATTCATAATGATAAACATTGGTTCAAATACAAAAACAAAAATGGATCATTTGGTCCGCCGTCAAGAAAAAGTAGTTACTTTGGTCCAAAGTTATATCGGACAACGAGTTGACAGGATAAAGCTAACCGACTAATATACCGAAAATGTTCAGCCTCCATACTATAATCTGCACACTAATTTAGACCATATTCAACACTAGTATAAATTCTCAATTGAGTTTTGCCTGAGAGAGAGGCGGGCCTAAAAATTTTCTTGAGTTTGGCTTTCCCTCATCAATAAAAACAAACAGCAACTCACATAAGGTAATATCCATTCTAGACATTCAATGAACGAGTCTTTATCAAGTTTTAATACACGAAGCCTTGCTGAAACAAAATTACCAGTGTTCCATGCAAATTGTCTCTTAGAAAGCTTCCCGTCGGGCAAGATCTGAAAGGGTCCGATCTCTTGAAAAGCTCCATACCCGATTGTTGAGGCGCCGGGTCCTCCATTGAGCCATAGGAGAAGAGGTTTAGACTCTGCATCTGATGACGCTTCAACCAGCCAATAGAACAGCTTCTTCTTTTCGTTTATGGTCACATATCCTGAATACTGAGCAAAACTCGCATCCGTTGGTTGTCCAGGTAATGTCGTGATCTTGGCATTAGCTGCTTCATCATCTTTTGAAGGTCTTGCAGCGATGGACGACACCAGTAAGTTCAACAAGAGAAGGCAAATGGTGTTTGATAACGCTTCTTTCGCCATCTTTCAATTGTGTCTTGGTGGGGTTTCTTCTGAATGTTCTTGGAATCCTTCTCCTCTTATACATCTGTGCATGTTTTGGTGTTAACCAATCGACTGAAGAGATAAAGTTGTTTGCATGGTTTTTGGGCAAATAACAGTAGTTTGTTGCCTCTTGTTGGCAACAATACGTCATTCTTCTAGAGGTTTTGATGGTTATAAGTTAAAGATGTTTGTTTTACCAATGTCGAGCTTTTTCTGAGCTGTAAGCACAAGGGATGGCTGAATTAGGGTCGTGCGAGTTAAGGGCAATAAGGCTTGAGACTGCGATGCAGAGTCTGTTACCAGTGAAAAGAAAAAAAAGAAGGAAAAAAAGAAGAAAAGAAAAAAGAAAAGGAAAAGGAAAAGGAAAAGAATAAATAAATAAATTCGGAAAAATATTAAAAATTTTAAAAAATTATTCATGTCTACACTGGTCGTGCCACGTAGGATGGCCAGTGTCCACGTCGGCGATTTCCGGCCAAAATTAGTTTGATAGACTATATTGTCATATTGTCAAAATGATTAGGACTAGATTTGCCATATTGAAAGGTTAAGAACTGAATTAGCACAAACGTAATAGGTTAAAAACTTTTTGAAATTTTCTTAATTATTTCGACGTCACTAACTTCTAATAGGAAGTAGGTCGCTGGTCAAATAAATCGGAGCGATCCACTTAGCTATGACAAATCTGTTAGCACCATGCCTGATTGAGTTTCATAAAGCAATTGCCAAGAGATTTGGTGAGATTACTATTATTGATTTGCAGAGAAGAAAAAAAATTGAGGATAAAAATTTCTCTTCAAGTTCATATTCCTTAACCTTATTTTGCGCATTAAAATAAGTAAACATTATGTCCTGCGTCCTAACTTTTATTTTTGTCTTCTAGCCAAAAATAACTTTTATTTTTGTCAAGAAAAGGCATATGTCCTTATTTCATATTTTGATAAGCAATTGAGGAGAACATGTACTAGGACGTGATAACGAAAGGGAGCCAGGCCAGGGTAAGAAAAGTTGAGAATAATAATTAATTAATAACTATATGTGCCTCATTTCTTCTTTTTGGTGAAAAACATAGGTCTTTGACTGTCAACTTCGAAGTTTCCTCGTCGTACTACTGAAATAGCTTAAAATATTTTTTTTAATATATCATTAGGGTGGACAGAAAAATGGAAATAATGGCAGCGGGATTTAGGCAGGCAATGAGAATATTAATAGTACGAAAACGATATGCTAGAAGACCGATTTGGTCCTTCTTTCCCAATGAACGGCCCTCAATGAAGCTCGAGTTTGAAATTGGCGAATGTGAGACCAGCTGGTCATTCCACAATTGATTAGACGCTGACAGTGCAAAAAGGTACACGAACAAAGGCTTGAGGACGACTCAAAACTAAAATCAGACGGCACGGACTCAAATCAAACTCTAAAGTGTGACGGTCTGGCAAGGGAAGAGAAACATAAACTCAGGTTCCGTGGCGAAAAATATTGTGTTTTTGAAAAATATTTTTTTGAAATTCATTTTTCTAGAAAATATTTTCTCTGAACATAATTTTTCGGTGTTCGACGATCAATATGAAAAAGTTTCGGAAAATATTTTTTGCCGACGGCGGCTAGCAGGCGGCGGAGGGCGATCGGCGGTGGGCGACGGGCGACGGTGACGTCCGACGGAGGCGATGACCGGCGGTGGCCGGCTATGGGTACTCCTGTCAATCACTTCTCCGCGTATGCCGATCTACTTTTGTCATGTGTCTGGTATCACGCCCTCGCCCTAGTGACCTTCGCCGACGTGCCAGAGACCGGCAAAGGGAACAGAGGAAAATTAGAAAAAAAAAAAGAAAAAAAGAAAAAAAATCAGAAAGATTTAAAAGATATTGCAAAAAGACGTCGTTTCGGCTACTTTAGCTGCCGGCCAAAGCAAGATGTTGTTTAATTAGCCTGCGAATCACAAATGTTTGAAAATCAATTCAACTCATTTCGCTTGAAAAAATGTAAGAGCAAAATAAAAAAAAGTCGAATATATTCGTTCCCATGACTCGACACATGTAAAACCGAAAAGTCTCACGATAGATAGCTAGATACACGCGGAAGGGCGTGCGAGATTTCGAGGCTCGGGACCTATCATGCGATGCCCCCAGCCCCGCGACCCGACATTCGTTCACCCCCACCCCCCCCCCAAAAAGCCCACATGGAGTCCCCCCACGGCTTCAAAACGAGGATGGCCGATTGCATGTTCCCTTGGGGTGCGGAACACGAACCCACGTGGGTCTGTTTGACATTAGAAAAGGAGAATATCAATCCTCAAATCCCACGGTCAAAACCCCTCTCTCTCTCCTCCCACCGCCTCCCGCCGCAAAATCACGAGCAAGAGGGTGGGCCTCGTCCGCTACGAAGAAGAATCCGCGAGGATGCGAGAGGGAACGGAGAATGAGCTCGTGAATTAATGGAAACTTCTGAAGGGATTGGATGAGTGAGAGAGAGAAGGGAGACGTGAAGATTGAGAGAGAGAGAGAAATCCAGCCGCGATAAGATTGAATCTGAATTTCGCGCATTTTCAGTGAACCGGTAAAAAGAAATGTGGCTTTTTCCATAATCCGAACCGAAAACCGAACCTAACAAAAAATGCACGAAATTTCAATTTGGTTTCATTTAGTTTCGGTTTTGACTCGATTTTTGAATTCAGTTCTGACGCCCCTAATACAGGACGTATTAAAGCTAAAAGGGCTTTCGCCGCAATGCCTGTTGAAAAAATGGTCCGGCGACTTATAACCAGTGGCTTGATTTGGAAAGTGATAACAGTACTTTACTGGGTGTCTTACCACGGAAGAGACAGCACAGCATAAGGAAAGTGATGTTTGGACGAGAAAAGCCACATCCAACGTCGTGTGCTCATCAAAGTCCTCGTTACCGACGTCGTACTAGGTGCCTCGTATCATAACACTTGTATTGTACGGTAAGCTTATTCATCTTGCTCATCTAAACCGGACATTCGAATCGTTATGATCGTGTGTTTTCCTAAGGATCATGAGATCCATACGCTCCTCAGTAGTCGCCCGATGCGCCTTGCTTGAAAGGCCTTCATTATTTTATTCAATTAGTATTAACCAAATAAAGAGAAATTAATCGGGATAAATGAATACTGCGAGATGCTGACATAATTAATCGGGACGCGATTTAACATGGTCCTATCTGTAAATGAAATCTTGATCAAACAAGACAAAAATAATCTTTGCTGTGACATGTTGAAAGGGGTGGCAAAATTGTGATAAAAGCCAATAGCAATCAGCTTGCCAAATTTGACGAAGACCCAACAAATTCATGCCAATTGTTTTTCCCGGAATCCAGTTGCTTGGGCGGCGAACTTGCTTGGACGTGGTAGACTCGGACCACGAAATTTTGTGAGATTTTTGACATTTCGTTTTATCTAATTTTTCACTTTCCTAGGACTTATTCACTAGTTTGATTGATGAATGGTGATACCGATGACGATGATGATGATGAGACTAGTTTGTCTGAAGAACAGCGACCATGCCTATCACGGGAGAAATTGAATTAAGGAATAATCAGATGGAGAGAGCGATTAGAAGCACGGCTTGACCATGTTACTGCACGTACTTTTCAATGTAAGCCAGAACATCCGATATTTATTTATTTATCTTATCGAAATGAATACGAGGTTGCTTTCAAAGACTTGGTTTTTTGCTCGAACATAATTTGAGACCGCTGAACTTGAGAGGCTACTTAAATACCATGCTAAAATCATGGATCAAATAAGACACAAGTCAAAGTAATAAGGATTTTCTGACCCAAAAAAAAAAACGCAACAAAGATTTGCCGATCGTACAAGCTTTTTTTTTAAATTCCAGGGTGGAGATCATAGCTTCGAGCTACTTGTTTTCCTCTCGCCGAATCTATTGTAAGAGCATCAACGTCCCACCATTTCAGCTTCTTCCAGTTGGATAAATCAGGTAAGCGTAGCAAGGAACAGCCTCTGATGTAAAGAATTTCCAGTGATTCCAATTTGTCAAGACCTTGAATCTCACCCAGTTTCGGACAGCCCCGGAGGATCGTGAGCTTCTTGAGGTTAGATAAGTCGGAAAGGTCCACAACTTCAAGAGATCTGCAATCGTAAACTCCAAATTCCCTCAAACTAGAGGGAAGCTGTCCAACGCGGCGTAGCTCGTTGCACTTCTTGAGTACAAGTACATTTAGACAGCGAAAGCAACCCAAATATGAGCTTATGCTGGTGATACTTGGAAGTTCCAACATACGCTTTGGGCTGGAGATGTTTGGAACGCCACTTATACGATCGCAGTTTTTTGAGGAAAAACATAATTTCAGATCTGTTAAACTCACTAAGTTGGAGATCTTCTGATTTTTTCCTGAGACTGTTGAGGACAGACGTAGAATTACCAAACTCTGTGGAAGCTTTGGTACATTCTTCACTAGAGTGTGTGTTAATTTCAAAATCTTCAGGACTGGTAGTCTCGCAATATCACTAGGAATCATCTCTAGCAGCGTGCAATGCTCTCCATAAATCTCCTCGAGTTTCTCCAGCATCCCAATAGCCTCGGGTAAATTTTGCATGTGACTTGTTCATCTTCAACACTTTCAAGCTCTCTAGATTGACAATGGTTTTTGGCAACTCTGCAATGCCTGTTACCGAGATATCCAACTCAGCTAAACGTTTCAGCATTCCAATCGAGTCGGGAAGCATCATTAGCTCGATGGCTCCAACAATGACCAAGCGCTCAAGATTTACGAGTTCTCCGATTGAGCTTGGAACTTGACTAATGCTTTCACAGAAATCATGATTCTCTATGAGCAACTCGGTCAATGCTTTCAGAGAACCCAAATCATCAGGTAGCGCTTGGAGCTCAGCACATCCACCTAGTCTCAAGTGCTTCAGACGTCTCAGGTGAACAATGGATCTATCAATTCTTAACAAACTTTCACATCTCTCTAGAACTAATATTTCTAAAGATAAATATCCAGAGAGGTCAGGAGTTGTGCTTAACTCGCTGCACCATGTCAGATCAAGGACCTTTAATCTTGTAGCCACCTGCCATAAGCAAAAATATCGACTAAGGAAGCATTCCACCAAAGTAACTTCATAAATGCTCTGTGCAAATCCATTCCTTTATAACTTAAGCCAAAACCACTCTCTGTCACACATTTTTTAATTTTTTTCCAATATTATCCCCATCAACAAATAAAAGAAAATGGATCTATTTTCAAAGTACCCCTGGATCGAATAATAAAAAGACGAGAATGCAAGCAACATATCTCTTATAGATTATAACATCCCTTTTCAACTTCATCATGGAATTACCGATATTGTCCCTGACACTAGTACTTATGACTTTCCTATGTAAATGCATCATCAATAAACATCAATATAGAAAATAATCTTAAATGTCTTCTGACAATCAACTAATCTATTTATGCAGTTTTCTGTTTTCTTTTTTTGTTTTTTTTGTTTCATACATTAAGATAAGGGCAGTATTAGCGCTCACATAACCTTTGAAGAGTATAACATCTTTTTAAACTATTGACGTACTAAACAAGTCAATTTGCATGTGCAATTTTACTTGCATCCTATGTATAGTATAGATAGTCTTATTCACCACTTATGTTTAAACATCTAGTAGTGACAACTTATTGGCTTGATCAGGGAACTCAAAACAACGTGAATGTTCATATAATGTTCTATAAAAGTAGTGCAAGTCAATAGATATGAAGCAACATCAATTATTCCATTAGATGATTTAACAATTCGATAAATCACTTGTATGAATATCTGAATAAGTAATTTCCCAAAAATGGAGTTACTAGTAACATGGAATGCCCACATTACAATACCCTTTAATCAAGCAGTTACAATCAATTTGAATAAGAAAGCCATCTTTCAACCAAAAAAGAAGAAGAAGAAAGCCATCAGGAAAAGATTTGCCATAAATGATAAAACAGCAATAGCATAGTATCAATGTAAAATTATAAATGCAATGCAGATTAATGATCAACAACCAAATCTTAACATCTGTTTTTTGGTAAATTTATCGTTTCATTCAATAAAAATGGAAAACGCAATCTTGGAAGATCTACACATGTTACATTCTCTCCATAAACACAACAAAATATCTATGAATAGAATATTGAAAGAATGAAGTAATAATATCGAAGGTAACATTCTTCCCGTTGACCATAGTGTGTACAACAAATCTATGACTTAAATGTAAAGTAATTGCTTGAGTCAATATAATTCTAGTGAAAACTAGTTCAGCTGTGGAATGAGGGATAGTTGTCATAAGCCTTCGTCAAGACCAAAACTTGTTCTATGAATTAAGTCAATAAACTTTATTTAAAAAAAAGGATCAATAAAATGACGATCTACAACCCCATGCGACACAAGAGCTGGTGTGACTCGAAGAAACTATAACATGTTATACCAAATTATTTGTACACACATACCTTGAGTTGAGTCCAACCACCCCAATGTTCATCTATTGAGCTATGTGATAGGTCAAGGATGACTAGATTTTTTGGGCAAAAGTTGGTTGCCTGCATTTCTTTTGGACATCGTTGCCAACAAAGCCATCTCAATTCTGAAAAGAGACCCTCAAGGTCTCCAGAGAGGGTCCTACCAGATATTTTGAGAAATCTAATATTTGGCACTTCGATAAAGTCTTCTGATGTCAAAACAGAGTCTCGGAGACGTTCCATATAGAAAGCTGCAGCAGTTTCAGTTCCCTAAATTGAGGAAAGAGTGGATTCAACGTGAGGAGTTCCGAATAGAGCTTGAAATAAAGGGAAAACAGTCCAAGGAAGATTTCTGCAATGAAAAAAGTAGACGAGCGTGCAGTTAGACATATACCTTCTTATTATGGACAAAATCAGGACCTTCTTCCTGATTCCACACCCGAGAACCCTTTCTTGGGTCTTTGCTATACACAATGCTCCTGCCTAAGTCCTTAAGTTGATCATGCATCCATAGTTCATTCTTGTCTACAATTTTCACCAAGGACATTAAAAGCAGACGATCAATCCCCTCATCCGTAAAAAATACATAGTCGTCCCACATGTAATCTGCATAACTCTTGTTTTGTCTGACTAGAAAGCAAGCAATATCAAGAAATATTTGTTGATGCCGATGATCTAACACCTCATAACTCAACATTAACTTTTTCTCCACATCCTTAAGAAGAAAACCTTCCATCTTTTCCAATGTATCTTGCCACACTGTTTCCCTTTTTCCACGTAACAATGGGCCAATCACTTCAATAGTTAAAGGAAGACCTCCGGTTTTTGCAATAACTTTCTTAGATAGTTTCAAGAATGCATTTGGAGGAGAGTCGCTTCTAAAGGCATGCTTGCTAAAAAGTTGAAGAGCTTTGCCATTGTTGAGTTCCTCAGCTTCATAAATTAAACAATGGTCATATTGATTTTGGAATCCACGTAAAACACCTTTATCTCTTGTTGTAACAACTATCCTGCTTCCCGAACCAAACCATTCTTTCGTTGCTGCCAATGCCCTAAGTTGGCTCGCATGGTCTACATCATCAAGAAAAATAAGAACTTTCTTTCTGCAAAATCGAGTTTTGATCATATTCATCCCATGATCAGTGCTAGAAAGTTCAACTCCTATGTCGCCAATGATATCAGAGACCAATTGCCTCTGCACACTTGACAGACCAGAACCTTGTGATGTTTCTCGAACATTTGAAATGAAGCTGTGACTCTCAAAATTAGTAGATAGCTTGCGGTAAACAACCTTGGCAAGAGTCGTCTTGCCTATTCCACCCATCCCGCATATTCCGATGAGCCTTACGTCCTCGGATTCGAAATTCAGCAAATATACTACTTCATTCACTGATTCATTGATTCCAACTAAATGATCGGGTATATAAACGCAAGACACATCAAGCTTAATCGACACTTTCCGAGCAATCAACCGTGCAAGTTCTCCGTGGCTGTGTCAGGACACACAACATAATCAAGCGAATTATAAGATTGGCAGCAAACTTGTACACTAGCAAGATCAAACAATAACATGAAGTTATGAAATTGATGCTGGACCCAGCGAACAAAAGAATGAATACATGATTTTCTGGTTCTGTTCAATAGGACGATAGGTTATAATGCTTATGCCGAGCTGGTAATCCTTGAGTCTTGAGACAATGGAGTGTAAAATTCCATGAGATATCCATCACAATTTTTGGTCCAGAACTAAGAAAAAATTTTGCTCTATAAATTAAATCCGCATTCAAGCAAAAGAAATAGAGATAAAAGGGAAGATGGAGTCGAGTGAGTTAACATACCCTGTGTTCTTGGTGTCCCATCCCTTGATTTTAGTAACTTTCTTGAGCGCCTTCTCCCAGCCTTGCACCGTCTCAGCCCCACGTTCTCTTTTATGCTGAGTCAATGCATCCCTATATGCTCCGGTTTCAAGCTTCACGTCGGAGGGTTCCACGTCATAAAAAATGGGCATAACCTCTAGTCCGTGGGTTTTCCTACGCTTCATCGTGTGTTCCAGCTCCCGTAGGCACCACCTGCTGGAGGCATAGCCTGTGGAGAAGATGGGAATGCAGATTTTCGAGTCATCGATGGCTTGGAAAATCTCTGGGCCAATCTCTTCACCGACGTCAATCCCCTTCTTGTCTATGAAAACACTGATACCCTTCTCCAGCAGGGTATGATAGAGGGAATCCGTGAAGTTAGAGCGAGTATCCGGACCTCGAAAACTCAAGAACACGTCATACTTAGTTCCGGATGAGCCACGGCTTGTGGATCCAGTTTCCGGAGAAGAGCTCCTCTTTCTTTTCATCTCAGCTGCTGCCTCCGCTGAAATTCTTAAAGCCAATCACAAAAGATTTGACATGCTTTAACAGGGCCAACAAGCGAAGGTCAGTTAGGTAAGCGAGGCTCAGTTTCCATTTCCATCGTGTTGCGGCATTGATCGAGAGAAATTGCAGACATATGATCGAAGGATTAAGAAATGGCCTAAGCCCCACAAGAAATTGCAGATGTATGATTCGGTATAATTGTGGAAACATTATATATTTCAAGGGAAAAAATGTATAATTGTGTCGGCAATAAAGGTTAAATCAAACAAAAAGTAAAACATAAAAAATAAAGCTCGAAACTAGCTTTTTTTTTTCCTTTTTATGCCTATGCACCATATCGTTGTCCTTTAATTGAAATGTGCCATCTTTTCGCTCTTTCTTTTCTTACCTTACTTTTCTTTTTTCCGAAAGGTAATTAGAAAAAGTGTAAGATATCGTGTTGGTGAAGCAAAGTCAGACTTTTTCACTTCCACTGGACTGGGGCCCACCGGAGTCAAGTCAAGGTAATTTAGTGGAAGTCGAGGTCTGAGTAAACTATAAATGTGAAACACATATACCTAAAAAAGGAAAAGAAATGAAGAATTGGGACTTGATTGACATTAAAGATTGAGTGGCCTGATCGTAATGGTCAAGAACAAAGTGCTGCTTTTTCGGAGTTACTTTATTGTATTATTATGAGTCAAAAGCAACTAGAAATATAAAATCTAAAAAAGCTGGATTTGTGACTAATTTAGGTGTAAGTAATTTTTATATCCATTTAGGTTGGATGATTTGTTTATGTGATTTTTTATTGAATAAAAATTTACGTATAAGGAAAATTAAAATTATTATCAATTTTTTAAAATTTTGTTATGCAATCCACAAACCCGGATCAAATTATCGAAATAGGAAATTTGCTAACATAGAGATGTCTAGAAATCTCAAATAAATCAAGATTAGAATCGAACAATATCAAATTAGATAATCAATAATTGCGAGCTAGGCAACGAATACTCAAATGGAATCGGTTCGAGAAATCACCTAGTTTGAAGTATTTATTTCCAAGAATCGGCGCTGGCGACGGGAGCTTTACGGCGACCGGTGAGGAGGAACGCCAGGTCCAAAGCAGCGACGATGGCAAGTCAGCAAGGACACAGCAAATTGCAGACAGGGTCGCTAGAACAAAAGATGCAGCGGTGAAGGTTTGTTAGTGGTGTTGGGTAGTCTAACTGGAAAGCTGGGGTCACCTGGACCCTGCTCGGAGATTCGATCAACGCTAGTCTGCGCTGGGCAACCTTCGAAAAGAAATCAAAACGCCGCAGAGGAAACAAAACAGCAAAGCGGTCGCGTCAACTGGAGCTGGGATGCCGCCTGGAATCACCGGAAACCACCTGGGGGGGCTGCAGCTGCGGTGCCAGAATAAGTCGGCAAAGCTGCCGCCGGGGTTGCAGCAGGACGTGCTGAGCGCGACGAAGCGTGCCGGCAAGCGAGGTGGTGGCGCGACGATGGACAAGCGGGCAGCGAGCACGGTGACCGGTGAGGGCCGGCGCCGTTCGTAGAAGGACAGGAGCCGGAGATCGACACCAGCAAACAAGGTCTCGAGAACTTCGAGGAGAAAGCAAACTAGAACGCCGAACGAAAGCAGCAACGACGCCGAGAAATCAAACCACACCGGCGAAGAAGGACCGGAGAACACCCAAGAACGATGAACAGTCGCCTTTTGTCGCTCTAATTGTTGCGTGTCTTTAGAGTTGTGCAGACAGCCGCGCCACCTAAGCATGTCTTCTTATAGTGGTTATTTTTTTTACTTTTTCTTTTTTTTAAGAGAAAACAACTCAAATGGTCCTCAAATATTGATTTATTATGCAATATCTTTTACTTTATTTAATATGATCCTTTAACTATAGCTCAATATGTAATATGGTCCCTGAATTTTTAATTTGTTCAATGTGATTTCTGAACTTTTGATACATGTTAAATTTGCTACTTGAACTCCTTCTATTAATTTAAGTTCATAGAAAACATTGAATATTTTCATATATTTTAAGTTCTAAATTGAACATGTACTAAAATTCATGAATCATATTGAGCAAATAAAAAGTTCAGGGAATACATTATATATTGGGTTAAAGTTCATGGATCACATTAAATAAATTAAAAGTTCAAGGAACGTATTATACATTGGGCTAAAGTTCAGCAATTATTTATATCATTATCCCTTTTGTGAACTATTAATCGCCCCCTTTCTTTTAAAATAATCACATATTACTCTCTATATTCCTTTCCCTCTCAAACCTCACCTAATGCTCCCGGAATTTGCTTAGGATATTCTTTATTGTTGACCAAGCAATGCTAGCTAGATTGGGTCTCTTCTCATCTTTTCCTTTTTTATTTATTGTTTTCCTTCTTCGTTTCCTGCAATGTGTAAGGCCCCGATAATTCTTCTTCTTTTCTTCGATCTTGCTGTGATATGGTTGCGAAGACTTGGATGATGGAAAACGCGGTATGATGCATTTCAAGGAAGTTGCAAGAACTACGTGTGGAACGGGGGTCAATGAGCGATGGTTAAGTTATCAACTTCTATTTACATTTCTATCTGCAAGAATTACTATAAATTGAGTTTCATCTATAATCTTCTATTTACATATCTTTATAATGCCTTAAAATGACCATTCTTTTAAAAAAATTACCAACTTTAATTAGACTGACTTATCTACTTTTCTCCATCTAATTTATCAATTAGTTTTCGGTTACCAAAAAATAACTCTTGTTTAAGTTACTTGCTAAGTTTATTTTTTTAATTACGAACCTTTCTTATTTTTTTTACCCATTTCCATTCACCTTTCTTTTTTACGCCTTAAATTTACTAACTCTCATTTGTCAACCTTTTCTTCGATTAAGTTTACAATCAGTTGTGCACTCTCATTTGAGTTAATTATCAATGTTTATTTGGTTTTTCGTAATTTATTAAATTTTCCATTTAATTACTTAATCTGGCGACATCACCAAATAAATAAGGGTAATTTTCTATATAATTTGGTAAGTTTAAGATGGTGATAATTGAATAAAATTTTCCAACTAATAAGAGAATTGGTTTATGAGTCATAAAGGAAATTAGGAACCATAATTTCTTGGAGCCCGCGAGGAAACTTCCAAGAAGGCGCTTCAAAGGTTATCTTTGTGGTTGGCACACCGTGTGAAGTGGGTAAAGACTAACACTATGTTGCCCAGCCATCAACAAAAAGAAAGAGTTTAAAGATCAGTCATGAAAGGAATTTCAAATTAATGACGCATAGAAGCGCACCGTCATCTAGACAAACAGCCATAAATGAGTTAAGCCATCATCTCTGTTGTATGCATTCTACAAACATTATCGTCATGACCACAAGCATTGAAGTTCATGACACAAACCATGTGCTGAGGCACCTCGAAAAATTTATCTCACCCAAACCAACGCAGTGAACCCAACAACATGTTCAATTTGAATAAACAAAATCAGAAACAAAACCCTAGAATCGAATCGATGCAGAGATCCCCAATCACAAAAACCTAGACTCGAAAAATGAAATTGTACCTACCACTATTTGATGCAGGGATTCTCAATGTACAAAGCACTAGGTGAAGTTGGTTTTCTTTCCATCCAAAATAATATTCTCTTGTTGTTTTCAAACTTCTATTTCTTAGCAAATACTTACCAACTTTAGTTGGAGTGGCCAAATAGTTTGAGGTTACCAATGTTAATTACCATGTTTATTTTTAATTATAAACTTTTTTTTATCAACTTCCAATTACCTTCCTTTATTACGCCTTAAACTTTCCAAGTACTCACTTTAATTTAAGTGATTTATCAACCTTTTCTCTGATTAATTTTCAACTGGTTACTAACTCTTATTTGGGTTAATTAGCAATGCTTGTTTAGTTTTTCTTGATTTATCAACTTTTCCATTAGATTATTTAATCTGTAATAGAATTTGTAAGTCACCAAATAGACATTGGTGAGTTCATATATATTTGGTAAACGTAAGATGTTGTTAAGAAAGTTAAAATAAAGGTTGCTGAATAATGAGAATTTTTTTTTTGCCAATGATAAAAGAAGTTGGTGATTTAAAAAAACAAACAAATAGACTTTGGTAACCAATTTCTTAGGGTCCACGAGGAGCTTTCCAAGAACGACGCTCCAAAGGTAAAAATCTCCATGGCTAGTGTACCACGGGAAGTGAAAAAGAGTGACATTCTTTTCCCAGCCATAAAAAAAAGTAGTTTAAAGTCAGTCATGAAAGAATTCACAAACGATCATCCATTATTGTGTCTCTATGACCTTTCTTGGAAATCAAAAATCAACTGTTCTTTAAAACTTTCGAAAACCTACTACTTGACATGTACGTAACATAGCAAAACAGAGGAATTAAAAACAAGAGGGCTGGGAAAATGCGAGATGGCGAAATAATATTAGTAAGTTCGATGAATGTACTTAGCAAGAGGAATAATTGCGAGATGGCTTGTCTTGTAATACGAAACTTCATTAAAGTTATTTGTGTATAGTTGTGAGATGGCGTACCATTTGCCTTCCGCCGACTATCTGTTTTGTGTGTGTTCTTTGTGAAAGGGAAAACAAGATAACGCATTTAACTAGCACCAAACTATTAGATCGCGATGCATTTTTGAAGAGTTCTCTAAAGGATCATGCGAGATTGTAGAGGACAATTAATCCAATCTCCTAAATCAATGTCTCTCTTTGGCTTGGACAACACTTCAATAAGCACACAACTATTCAAGTTCGTATGATTTTTCTAAATTGTAAAAACATAAAAGCGCTCGTGTAATTGCTCGATATTCAGAACTATCGGCTCTAGACAACGGAAGAATCGATGCGCTCACAACCATCAGTAAAGTTTGCCCCCACCAATTTGGTTGAGAAATCACTTTAATTAGTTATTTTCTTACTCTTTCGTTATTTTTCCACCATGATAGAGAACTGCACTAAATTGATATATAACTTATGAAGGTTTAAGAGCAAAGTTTAAGCATAATCTAATTGAAATTTTACTCATCATTCTATTTTTTTTTCAAGCACATAAATAATATGTTTATTATTGAATCAATAAATTTGTATTTACCTTTAATTTTTTATTTGGTTTTCCCACTGCTGAAAATTTCTGAATCCGTCCGTGATTTTCTCCATCGTAACACAAATATAAAGCAGCCAAGATAAGTCCTAGGAAATCTCAATTACAGAAGGAAAAAAAAATCACAAAGCTAACCTCAAATGGTCAAAATAGGATTCAAGATTCAACCAGGTCGGCAGGTCCTCCAGTGCCTCGGGCTCGTTCCGTCCAATGATCAGCACGGCTCGCTGATGAGGTGGACCTTTGGACCAGTCGCTATAATGGCGCAACAGTGGAGCTAACGCGGGACTGACACGGAGCGACTCTGACTATAGTTAAATTAGCAACTGGGACGAGGAGTGACACGAAGAGACACAAGATCACGTGAAACTGAATCGGGACAATCAAGTCATTTATGACAAACCCACTTGTACGCACACAGGTTGGAATTTTTTATTGTATTAACTGAACAATAGACAAATAGACTATAGGAACTAATTTCTTGGAGGCCGTGAGGACACTTCCGAGAAGGGCGCTCAAAGGTTATCTCCTTGGCTGGCACACCGCGTGAAGTGGGAAAAGACGATCACTATTTATGTTGGCCAATGATGAAAGGAAAAGTCTCAAATTAATGGCGCATAGAAGCGCACCGCACATCTAGATAAATAGCCATAAATGAGTTAAAGCCATCATCTTTGTTTTTATGCATTCTAAGACATTATCACTCTTTTCTAAAGTCGGCTCAAATTCACAAGCATTGTAGTTCATGACACAAGCCATGTCCCGAGGGACCCCGAAAAATTTATTTCGCCCACACCAACGCAGTGAACACAACAAACGTTTTCAATGTGAACAAACCAAATCAGAAACAAAACCTAGAATTGAGTCGATGCAGAGATCCCCATCACAAAACCCTAGACTCACGAAAATGAAGTTGTACCTTCCCCTCTTCAATGCAAGGATTCTCAATGTACAAAAGCACTAGGTGAAGTCGGTTTTCTTTCCATCCAATATAATATTCTCTTGTTGTTTACAAACTTCTATTTGTATTTCTTAGCAAAGACTTAAAATTGCCAACTTTAGTTGGAGTGGCTTACCAACTTTTCTCTGTTTAAGTTGTCCATTAGTTTGAGGTTACCAATGTTAATAACCATGTTTATTTTTTAATTATCAACTTTTCTTATTTTTTTCCCAACTTCCAATAACCTTCCTTTATTACGCCTTAAACTTTTGAAGTACTCAATTTAATTTAAGTGATTCATCAAACTGTTCTCTGACTAAGTTTTCAATTGGTTACTAGCTCTCATTTGGGTTAATTAGCAACTTTTGTTTAGTTTTTCTTGATATATCAACTTTTCCATTAGATTATTTAATCTAGAACAGAATTGGTATGTCACTAAATATACATTGGTAATTTCATATATATTTGGTAAGCTTAAGATGTTGTTAAGAAAGTTAAATAAAGGTTGCTGAATAATAAGAACTTTTTTTTTGCCAATGATAAAATAAGTTGGTAATTTAAAAGGGAAAACAAATAAACTTTAGTAACTAATTTCTTCGGGTCCACAAAAAACTTTCCAAGAACGACGCTCCAAAGGTAAAAAATCTCCACGGATGGTGTATTGCGTGAAGTGGAAAAGAGTGACATTCTTTTCTCAGCTATCAACAAAAAGAAAAAGTTTAAAGTCAGTCACGAAAGAAATCACAAACTATCATACTTTATCGTCTTTCTATGACCTTTCGTGGAGATATAGAATCAACCGTTCTTTAAAACTCTCGAATACCTGCTACTTTACTTGTACATCACATAGCAAAACAAAGGAATTAAAAGCAAGAGGGCGGGGAAAATTGTAGTGGAAACGAAATAGTATTAGTAAGTTCGATGAATGTACTTACTAAGAGGAATAATTGTAGTGGAAACGAAATAGTATTAGTAAGTTCGATGAATGTACTTACCAAAAGGAATAATTGCGAGATGGCTTGTCATGTAATATGAAACTTCGTTAAGGTTGTTTTTGTCTTTTTCTAAGTATCTATTTAATGTGTGTTCTTCGTAAAAGGGAAAACAAGATAACAAGATAACTCATTTAACCAACACCAAACTATTAAATCGCGATGCATCTTTGAAGAATTCTTTGGAGGATCATGAGAGATTGTAAAGGATAATTAATCCGATCTCCTAAATCAATCTCTCTCTTTTGTTCAGACAGCACTTCAATTAGCACACATCTTTACAAGTTCGTACGATTTTTCTGAACCATAGAAACATAAAAACGCTCATGTAATTGCTTGATATTCAGAACTATTGGCTCTAGCTTTCAATGTTACACCCAACTGAAGGATCGATACGATCACAACCACCAGCAAAGTTTGGGGGTAATAGGGCCCCCACAAATTTGATGAGAAATCACTTTAATTAGTTATTTTCTTACTTTGTTGTTAGTTTTCCTCCATGACCGAGAACTGTAGCAAATTGATATATATATTATAAAGGTTTAAGTGCAAAGTTTTAGCAAAATCTAATTGAAATTTTACCCATCGTTCTATTTTTTTTTTCAAGCATAGAAATAATATATTTACTATTAAATCAAAAAATTTGTATTTACCTTTTACTTTCTATTACGTTTTCCCACTGATGAAAATTTCTGAATCCGTCCGTGATTTTCTCCATCGTAACGTGAATATAAAGCAGCCTAGATAAATCCAAGGAAATCTCAATTATAGAAGGAAAAAATTCAAAAAACTAACCTCAAATTCTAAAGGCCAAAATATATTCAGAATTGGACAAAACCGGAAAAGAAATGGTCCAAATACGATTCAACGAGGTCGGCAGGTCCTTGAATAGTTGAATGCCTCAGGCTAGTTCCCTCCGATGATCCGCATGGCTCGTTGACGCGGTGGACCTTCGGACCAGTAGCTATAATGGCGCAACAGTGGAGCTAACGCGGGACTTACGAGGAGCGACTCTGACTGTTGGCCAATTAGAGCCTTTTTTTTTTTTTCTGTCGAACAATTAGAGACTGACGAGTGACATGAAGGGACCCAAATTCAGTTGAGGCAGGTCCCTATCACGTGAAACGAAACTAGGGCAGTCAAGTCGTCCATGACAAATACTTATAGGTAAAGTGTGTGAGGTACTCTTTGTAAATACTTAGAGGTGTGGTCGGGCCGTGGATCTAATGTGCTTTGTGTATAACGATTTTTGGAAAGTACCATGGTTACTTAGTTTATAGTAGGATTACTATAGAAGGAAGTCAGGTCTTGCGTGACAGCAAGTTCTACACTTGAAATAAGGCGGTAATTGTACTCATGGCATAATTAGTAGAATTCCACCTATTTGGGTTGTTAGACCTTGAAGAGAAGAGGAGACACGCCCATGCCAAGCCTCTATAAATCTTTTTCGCAATCTCTTTCTCTAAACTCTTTAATTTCCACCATTTAGAATTAGAATTTTTATTAGGGTAAGTCGTAAAAACTTAGTTCGTGTTTTCTTTAAAAGCAAATTGATCCTCCCTCTTGGGTGCTTATTTGGGTCTAACGATTGGTATCATAGTCGGCTCCTTGTTGTAAAAGTGTTTTTGAGATAAAGATGGATGCCGATAATTGTTGGAACTAGCTTGAACTGATTATCGAACCTCCTTTGTTTAATGGTACTAATTATTCTCATTTGAAACATAGGATGGCCATGTTCATTCAATCAATGGACCACTAACTTTGATGGTTGTGCAAAATGGACACTTTGCACTGATGACGTGAGAAAAGTATCATTGAATGCAAAGGCAAATCATTTAGTATCAGTGCAAAATGGACACTTTGCACTGTCGTGTGTTACTCTTTTGCTCTTGGACAATAACATTCACTCCAGCATCTAGTATCGGTGAACATTCAGACCAAAAAAAAAAGAAAAGACTTCATATGAACATGCCCATTCTTCTCTAGCATTTAGTATCGGTGACCAAGTAATGCTCTAATGATCAAAGAGCAGTGATTGACAGAGAAATGCCACTTAGATACTAGAACAAGATTAAACACTAAGATCTAATTAAATTAACCTAAACAAACAAATTTCTGAACGCTTTCTAATTTTCTGATTATTTTGGAATTTTTCTGATTTTTTTATATTTTCTGAATTTTTAAATATTTTCTAAATATTTTTCAGACTTTTTAATATTTTTTTAGATTTTTGAACATTTTAGAATTTTCTTTGGAATTTTTAATTTTTTATATTTTATTAATAGAATAAGAATTCCGGACCGGGTCCCTGACTCGATTCGCCCGGCTACTTGACCCAACAACTCTCTCTGACCCACCCGGGATCTCTTTTCCCTATTTCTTTTCTGATTTTTTTATATATTTTCCCTCTTTTCTTTTTGAGAAAATGCCATAAAAAACCCTAAACTTTGCCACTTGTGACAGATTTATCTTGAACTTTTTTTGTGACACGAAAAATATCAAACTATGCCACTTGTGACAAATTTACCCTGAATATTTTTTTGTGACACTAAAAACCCCAAAGGCTCGGGCGACCCTCGCCGACGTCGGGCGAGGGTCGCCCTTGCCCGACACCGGCGAGGGAAGCCCTCGCTTGAGCCGGGCGAGGGCTTCCCTTGCTCGCCTAGGCGAGGGCGACCCTCGTCGGAGTCGGGCGAGGGTCGCTCGACTCTTGGGCCGGCGAGGGTCGCCCGAGCCTTTTCTGGCGAGGGCTGCCCTCACCGAAGAAGAAAGAAAAAAAAATGAAAAAATCAGAAAAAGGAAAAAGACGAAAATGCCCTTATGTCAAAGTATAATAGGGTAAATGTGTCACAATATGTATAGTTTTGGGTTTTTAATGTCACAAAAAAAAGTTCAAGGTAAATTTATCACAAGTAACATAGTTTGGAGTTTTTCGTGTTACCAAAAAAAGTTCAAGGTAAATCTGTCACAAGTGGCAAAGTTTAGGATTTTTTGTGGCATTTTCCCTTTCTTTTTCCTTTCCTTTTTTTTTCTTTTTCTTTTCCTATTTTTTTACTTTTCTTCTCCCCATGAGCTCACCGAGAGCTCTTCACCAAGACCTTCGTCCTCCAATGCCGGAGCAATTTTTCTCCAACCACTGGCGCCTACCGGCCAACGCCGGCAATCATCACCACGAACTCACCTTCGCCATTGTCCGACTACTCCGACCGTCTATCTTACTGCGTGTCTGAGGGCTGTGCAGAAGCTGCCGTGGCTGTCCCAATGCTCAGCTAAGCGTGTCGTTTTATAGTGTTTTTTTTAATACTTTTTCTTTTTTTTAAAGAAAAAATGACACAAATTATCTCCCAACATTAATTTAATGTTTAATATGATCCCGAGATTTTACTTTATTTAATGTGATTCTTGAACTATAGCTCAATGTGTAATGTGATCCCTGAATTTTTAATTTGTTCAACGTGATCTCTAAACTTTTGATACATGTTAAATTTGCTTTTTGAACTCTTCTATTAATTTAAGTTTATGAACAACATTGAACATTTTCATATAATTTAAGTTTTAAATTGAACATGTACCAAAAGTTCAAAGAACACATTATACATTGGACTAAAGTCCATGGATCATATTAAATAAATTAAAAATTTATGAATCATATTACATATTAAGTTAAAATTTAGTAATTATTTATATCATTATCCCTTTTGTGAACTATTAATCTCCCCCTTTCTTTTAAAATAACCATATATTACTCTCAATATTTCTTTCCCTCTCAAGCCCCACGTAAAGCTCTCCCAGAATTTGCTTCAGATATTCTTTATTGTTGATGTTGACCGAGCAATCCTAGCTCGATTGGCTCTCATCTTTTCCTTTTTAATTTATTGTTTGCCTTTGTCGTTTCCTGCAACGTGGAAGACCACGATAATTCGTCTTCTTTTCTTCGATCTTGCCATGATATGGTTGCGAAGACTTGGATGATGGAAAAGGCGGCATGATGCATTTCGAGGAAGCTGCAAGAACTCCGTGTGGAACAGAGGTCAATGACCGATGGTTAAGTTATCAACTTCTATTTACATTTCTATCTGTAAGAATTATTATAGATTGGGTTTGATCTAAATCTTCTATTTACATTTCTTTATAACGCCTTATAATCACCATTCTTTTAAAAAAATTACCAACTTTAATTAGATTGACTTATCTACTTTTCTCTACCTAATTTATCAATTAGTTTTCAGTTACCAAAAAAAAACTCTTGTTTAAGTTACTTGCTAAGTTTATTTTTTTTAATTACCAACCTTTCTTATTATTTTTTTACCAATTTCCATTCACCTTTCTTTTTTACGCCTTAAATTTACTAACTCTCATTTGTCAACCCTTTCTTCAATTAAGTTTTCAACTAGTTGTGCACTTTCATTTGAGTGAATTATCAATGTTTATTTGGTTTTTCTTAATTTATTAAATTTTCCATTTAATTACTTAATCTGGGGAAGTCACCAAATAAATATGGGTAATTTTCTATAGAATTGGTAAATTTAAGATGGCGATAATTAAATAGCATTTTCCAACTAATGAGAGATTTGGTTTATCAGTCATAAAAGAAATTGGTAATTTAAAAAAAGAAAAAGAAAAAGAAAAAGACGTTGGTTACTAATTTCTTAGACCCACGAGGAGCTTTCCAAGAAGGACGCTCGAAAGGTAATCTCCACTTTCGGTGCACCGTGTGGAATGGAAAGACTTTTAACACTCTTTTCCCAGCCATCAACTAAATGGAAAAGTTAAAGATTTGGAATTTTTGATTGTATTAATTGAACAATAGACAAATAGACTATAGTCTATAGGAACTAATTTCTTGGAGCCCACGAGGAAACTTCCAAGAAGGTCGACTCGCTCAAAAGGTTATCTCCTTGGCTGGTACACCGTGTGAAGTGGGAAAAGACTAACACTATTTATGTTGACCAGTGATGAAAGGAAAAGTCTCAAATGACTGGCGCGTGGAAGCGCACCGACATCTAGACAAACAGCCATAAATGAGTTAAAGCCATCATCTTTCTTTTTATGCATTCTAAGACATTATCACTCCTTTCTAAAGTCCGCTCAAATTCACGAGCATTGTAGTTCATGACACAAGCCATGCCCCAAGGGACCCCAAAAAATTTATTTCGCCTCAACCAACGCAGTGAACACAACAAACATTTTCAATGTGAACAAACCAAATCAGAAACAAAACCTAGAATTGAATCGATGCACAGAGATCCCCCATCACAAAACCCTAGACTTACGAAAATGAAGTTGTACCTTCCCCTCTTCAATGCAAGGATTCTCAATGTACAAAAGCACTAGGTGAAGTCGGTTTTCTTTCCATCCAATATAATATTCTCTTGTTGTTTACAAACTTCTATTTGTATTTCTTAGCAAAGACTTAAAATTGCCAACTTTAGTTGGAGTGGCTTACCAACTTTTCTCTGTTTAAGTTGTCCATTAGTTTGAGGTTACCAATGTTAATAACCATGTTTATTTTTTAATTATCAACTTTTCTTATTTTTTTCCCAACTTCCAATAACCTTCCTTTATTACGCCTTAAACTTTTGAAGTACTCAATTTAATTTAAGTGATTCATCAAACTGTTCTCTGACTAAGTTTTCAATTGGTTACTAGCTCTCATTTGGGTTAATTAGCAACTTTTGTTTAGTTTTTCTTGATATATCAACTTTTCCATTAGATTATTTAATCTAGAACGGAATTGGTATGTCACTAAATATACATTGGTAATTTCATATATATTTGGTAAGCTTGAGATGTTGTTAAGAAAGTTAAATAAAGGTTGCTGAATAATAAGAACTTTTTTTTTGCCAATGATAAAATAAGTTGGTAATTTAAAAGGGAAAACAAATAAACTTTAGTAACTAATTTCTTAGGGTCCACAAAAAGCTTTCCAAGAACGACGCTCCAAAGGTAAAAAATCTCCACGGATGGTGTACTCTACTGCGTGAAGTGGAAAAGAGTGACATTCTTTTCTCAGCTATCAACAAAAAGAAAAAGTTTAAAGTCAGTCACGAAAGAAATCACAAACTATCATACTTTATCGTCTTTCTATGACCTTTCGTGGAGATATAGAATCAACCGTTCTTTAAAACTCTCGAATACCTGCTACTTTACTTGTACATCACATAGCAAAACAAAGGAATTAAAAGCAAGAGGGCGGGGAAAATTGTAGTGGAAACGAAATAGTATTAGTAAGTTCGATGAATGTACTTACTAAGAGGAATAATTGTAGTGGAAACGAAATAGTATTAGTGAGTTCGATGAATGTACTTACCAAAAGGAATAATTGCGAGATGGCTTGTCATGTAATATGAAACTTCGTTAAGGTTGTTTTTGTCTTTTTCTAAGTATCTATTTAATGTGTGTTCTTCGTAAAAGGGAAAACAAGATAACAAGATAACTCATTTAACCAACACCAAATTATTAAATCGCGATGCATCTTTGAAGAATTCTTTGGAGGATCATGAGAGATTGTAAAGGATAATTAATCCGATCTCCTAAATCAATCTCTCTCTTTTGTTCAGACAGCACTGCAATTAGCACACATCTTTACAAGTTCGTACGATTTTTCTGAACCATAGAAACATAAAAACGCTCATGTAATTGCTTGATATTCAGAACTATTGACTCCAGCTTTCAATGTTACACCCAACTGAAGGATCGATACGATCACAATCATTAGCAAAGTTTAGGGGCAATAGGGCCCCCACAAATTTGATGAGAAATCACTTTAATTAGTTATTGTCTTACTTATTCGTTAGTTTTCCTCCGTGATCGAGAACTGTAGCAAATTGATATATATATATATATTATAAAGGTTTAAGTGCAAAGTTTTAGCGAAATCTAATTGAGATTTTACTCACCGTTCTATTTTTTTTTTCAAGCACATAAATAATATTTTTACTATTAAATCAAAAAATTTGTATTTACCTTTTACTTTCTATTACGTTTTCCCACTGATGAAAATTTCTGAATCCGTCCGTGATTTTCTCCATCGTAACGTGGATATAAAGCAGCCTAGATAAATCCAAGGAAATCTCAATTATAGATGGAAAAAATTCAAAAAACTAACCTCAAATTCTAAAGGCCAAAATACATTCAGAATTGGACAAAACCGGAAAAGAAAGGGTCCAAATACGATTCAACCAGGTCGGCAGGTCCTTGAATGCCTCAGGCTAGTTCCCTCCGATGATCTGCATGGCTCGTTGACGCGGTGGACCTTCGGACCAGTAGCTATAATGGCGCAACAGTGGAGCTAACGCGGGATTTACGAGGAGCGACTCTGACTGTTGGCCAATTAGAGACTTTTTTTTTTTGTCGAACAATTAGAGACTGACGAGTGACATGAAGGGACCCAAATTCAGTTTGAGGCAGGTCCCTATCACGTGAAACGAAACTAGGGCAGTCAAGTCGTCTATGACAAATACTTATAGGCAAAGTGTGTGAGGTACTCTTTGTAAATACTTAGAGGTGTGGTTGGGCCGTGGATCTAATGTGCTGTGTGTATAACGATTTTTGGAAAGTACCATGGTTACTTAGTTTATAGTAGGATTACTATAGAAGGAAGTCAGGTCTTGCGTGACAGCAAGTTCTACACTTGAAATAAGGCGGTAATTGTACTCATGGCATAATTAGTAGAATTCCACCTATTTGGGTTGTTAGACCTTGAAGACAAGAGGAGACACGCCCATGCCGAGCCTCTATAAATCTTTTTCGCAATCTCTTTCTCTAAACTCTTTAATGTCCACCATTTAGAATTAGAATTTTTATCAAGGTAAGTCGTAAAAAATTAGTTCATGTTTTCTTTAAAAGCAAATTGATCCTCCCTCTTGGGTGCTTATTTGGGTCTAACGATTGGTATCATAGTCGGCTCCTTGTTGTAAAAGTGTTTTTGAGATAAAGATGGATGCCGATAATTGTTGGAACTAGCTTGAACTGATTATTGGACCTCCTTTGTTTAATGGTACTAATTATTCTCATTTGAAACATAGGATGGCCATGTTCATTCAATCAATGGACCGCGAACTTTGATAGTTGTGCAAAATGGACACTTTGCACTGATGACTTGAGAAAAGAATCATTGAATGCAAAGGCAAAGCATTTAGTATCAGTGCAAAATGGACACTTTGCTCTGTCGTGTGTTACTCTTTTGCTCTTGGACAATAACATTCACTCCAGCATCTAGTATCGGTGGACATTCAGACCAAAAAAAAAAAAAGAAGACTTCATATGAACATGCCCATTCTTCTCTAGCATTTAGTATCGGTGACCAAGTAATGCTCCAATGATCAAAGAGCAGTGATTGACAGCGAAATGCCACTCAGATACTAGAATAAGATTAAACACTAAGATCTAATTAAATTAACCTAAAAAAACAAATTTCTGAACGCTTTCTAATTTTCTGATTATTTTGGAATTTTTCTGATTGTTTTATATTTTCTAAATATTTTTCAGACTTTTTTTTTTTGGTAAAGATTTTTCAGACTTTTTAATTTTTAGATTTTTGAACATTTTAGAATTTTATTTGGAATTTTTAATTTTTTATATTTTATTAATAGAATAAGAATTCCGGACCGGGTCCCTGACTCGATTCGCTCGGCTACCTGACTCGACAACTCTCTCTGACCCACCCGGGATCTCTTTTTCCTATTTCTTTTCTGATTTTTTTTATATATTTTCCCTCTTTTCTTTTTGGGAAAATGCCATCAAAAACCCTAAACTTTGTCACTCGTGACAGATTTATCTTGAACTTTTTTTTGTGACACGAAAAATCCCAAACTATCCCACTTGTGACAAATTTACCATGAACATTTTTTTTGTGATACTAAAAATCCCAAAGGCTCGGGCGACCCTTGCCCGACACCGGTGAGGGAAGCCCTTGCTTGAGTCGGGCGAGGGCTTCCCTTGCTCGCCCAGGCGAGGGCGACCCTCGCTGGAGTCAGGCGAGGGCGACCCTCGCTGGAGTCGGGCGACCCTCGCTGGAGTCGGGCGAGGGTCGCTCGACTCTTGGGCCGGCGAGGGTCGCCCGAGCCTTCTCCGGCGAGGGCTGCCCTCACCGAAGAAGAAAGAAAACAAAAGAAAAAATCAGAAAAAGGAAAAAGACGAAAATGCCTTTATGTCAAAGTATAATAGGGTAAATGTGTCACAATATGTATAGTTTTGGATTTTTAGTGTAAAAAAAAAAATTTCAAAATAAATTTATCACAAGTGATATAGTGATATAGTTTGGAGTTTTTCGTGTTACAAAAAAAAGTTCAAGATAAATCTGTTACAAATGGCAAAGTTTATGATTTCTTGTGGCATTTTCCCTTTTTTTTTCCTTTCCTTTTTTTTCCTTTTCTTTTCCTATTTTTTTTACTTTTCTTCTCCCCTTGAGCTCACCGAGAGCTCTTCACCAAGACCTTCATCCTCCATTGCCGGAGCAATTTTTTTCCAACCACCGGCGCTTACCGGCCAACGCCGGCAATCATCACCACGAACTCAACCTTCGCCATTGTCCGACTACTCCGACCGTCTATCTTACTCGTCGGCAGGCCATTCTCGACGACAACTTCCCTCGCCAAATCACAATTCCACTCATGCAAGGCAATCAAGCGTGGAAACTAATGTAAATTAACCTGGTTAGAAATCCTGTTGAACATCCGTGATCGAGTGACATGCCTCCGGTTGTTTCTAGCCAATAGCCGCCATGAGAAGACCAATTGATGCAAACAAAACAAAACAAAAGATTCAGATTCGTTAACAACGAGACGTGAAACGGAATCGCACCTTTGAGGTGTTTTGTCAAACGCTATATGTGCAACAATAAGAATGGATTTTTGGCTGAGAAATCTGAACCGTAATCTCATTTAAAACTATTAATATCACAAGCCTTTGCAAATCATTCAGTCCAGCCTCAATCTCAAACGAGGTACTCACAAATTACATAAAAGAGATTCGGTCACTCATCGAGAAAGAGGGAGATGATGTTAACCTGGTTTATCAATAGTATCTTCTACTAGACCGTGATAGATACTCGATTTGGAGATCGAAACTTTCACGACCGTCCCACGAATAGACTCGCAACTAGCGACGGAAGTATCTAGACGGGATCTAACGCTTCCAGTTCTCGTCGCCGGAAAGCCGAAGGAAACAGAGCGAGAAGCAAGCGGCTCAAGAACATTGAGGAGCTGCGGCCATGAACACTTCAGACGAACTTCGCACGGAATTCGCCTCCCTCAAGCTCCACCGTTGTGGAATCGAGCACGATGAGAAAGAGTGCTTTCTCTCAGAAATTCGCTCCCTCTCTCTCTCTCTCTCTCTCTCTCTTTTGGAATCTCTACCAATCCATGGGAATGAATATCGGTGGTGGATGAGATGGCTGGGGAGCGAAGGACGACGAGGGAGTGGTTGTTTCCCGTTTTAGAGGGAGAGTTCGTCTGGTCCCAGAGAGAGAGAGAGAGAGCCTCCCCTGCAACTCTCCATCCCTCTATCTCGCCATCCCCCTCAAGACAACACTCGCTATCCCCTCTTTCCTTTTGGCTCTTTTCAATACGTCTTCCACCTCCATCGGAAAAGGAAAGTGGGCCGGCCCGCGCCAGAACGGAAAAAGGGAAAACAAGACCAGGCCGGGCTGATCCGGCCCACTCGAACCGCGTCGGACCTGCCCGGGTTTTTTTGATTTTTTGTTTGATTTTTTTTAACATGAAAAATGTGTCTAATAAACCCCATTAATGCAAATGCACCTAACGTGTATATGCCGTGTAATTTAATTAAAATATTTTTATTTATGGGTTAAAAATTAGCCCCAGATTTTATATGCAATTAAATCTTAAATGGATAGTCAAAATTTAGGTATCGGCAGACAATTTTTTTTTATCGTCTACAAAATTCTAATTGCTTTTCTAAAAATGCCTTAATATTACCAACTTTAATTAGAATGGCTTACCTACTCTTCTCTATTTATATTATCAATTAATTTTGAGTTACCAACTCTTATTTGAATTACATACCAAATTTTTTTTAATTACCCATTTTTATTATTTTTTTATCAATTTTTCTTTCACCTTTTTTTTTAATTAAGCCTTAAATTTACTAACTCTTATTTGTCAACATTTTCTTCGATTAAGTTTTCAACCGGTTACCAACTCTCATTTGAGTTAACTATCAAGTCCATTTGGTTTTTCTTAATTTATTAACTTTTTCCATTGAGTTACTAAATCTGGAAAAAATTGGGAAGTCACCAAATAAATATGGGTAATTTTATATATAACTGGTAAATTTAAGATGTTGATAATTAAATAAAAATTTTCAAATAATAAGAGAATTGGTTTGTCAGTCGTGAAAGAAATTGGTAATTAATTAAAAAAAAAGATGATGCTTAGTAATTTCTTAGACCCACAAGGAGCTTTCCAAGTTGGACGCTCGAAAGGTGATCTCCACCGTCAGTGTACCGCATGAAATGGAAAAGACTTTTTACACTTTTTTCCCACCCATCAACGAAGGGGAAAAGTTTCAAACAGAAAAAGACAAAAAGGAAAAGTTAAAGATTAGTCATGGAAGCAATTGCATACGAACCATCATCGTACTTCTACAACCTTTCTTGATAGTCTAGAATAAATTATTATTGTCTTGCTTTAAGGCAGCCTCAATCTCTTCGTGATCTTGACCGGGATCGAATTCACTAGACTCGAATAATGGGAAAATTATTAAAAAATTCATAAATCTATCGCACATTTACCAATTTAATCCTAAACCTTTTAATTTTACCAATTGAATCCATTCAGCTAATTTTTGCTAGAATTCGGTGACATGAATGCTGGTCGTTCTACGTGACATGACCGGCATTGATCTGGATAATTTTAATAATACTTTTTTCAAATTTCTTAATATATTTTCGAATGGTTTATTTTTATTTTTCCTTTTTTTTGTGTTTTTTTCTTTGCCGATGAGGGCCACCGGTGGTGATATGATATTCACTGTACGATGGATAGATTGAATTTCTTCTTCTTTTTTCCTTCCTCCCAAATGTTCATGTTTGTGAGTTTGCGACAAAATGTTTATTAATCAAAATAATATGGTTATAAAAAAATGAAAACAATAAGGTTGTGTATAGTCTGTGAGCTAGTGTACTCTTTTGTCTTCTTTGAATTATTTGTTTCGTGTGCTTTTGACAAAACAGAAAACAAGAAAACGCATTTAACCAGAAGCATTGTAGACGATCCATCTTTGAAGAATGCCATAGAGGATCATGAGAGATTTTAGAGGACAATTAATTCGATCTCTCAAATAAATCTTTCTCTTTGGCTCGGACAACACTTCGATCAGCACACATCTATTCAAGTTCGTATGATTTTCTAAACCAGAGAAACATGAAAACGATCATGTCATTGCTTGATATTTGGAACCACTAGCTCTAGCTTTAACTTGAGCATCGATGCAATCACAAACATCAGCTAGGCCTAGTCACGTAGCCCAAAAAAGAAAATTATATAAAAATCTTTTATATTTTGCAATTTTATACAAATAGTTAGACCTGATTGTCAAACACTTTCTTTACGTAGATTGAAGACCTAGCTGATAGCAATTTAAGTATGATATTCCAGAATTATCTATGCCAAAAATCACGAACTAATTCGCTTAATTGATTGGTGAGATGGCGCGATCAAAACCTGTTAATAATAGAAGATTTGATTGATAGCCCATATCAGGAGAAGGGCTAAGCACGTGCTTTTTGAAAAAATTAGTTTTAGATAAATGTGTCATGAGTATAACAGTTTAGTATTTTTTGTGAGACGATGTTAATTTTAGATAAATGTGTCATATCAGTATCGATTTGGAATATCTAGCTGGATTAACTGAACAATAGACAAAATAGTCGTTAGGAACTAATTTCTTAGAGCACACGAGGAAATTTCCAAGAAGGACGCTCAAAAGGTTATCTCCATGGTTGGTACACCGTGTAAAAGAGATTCGGTCACTCATCGAGAAAGAGGGAGATGATGTTAACCTGGTTTATCAATAGTATCTTCTACTAGACCGTGATAGATTTGGAGATCGAAACTTTCACGACCATACACTTCGATCAGAGCAATTCGTATGATTTTTCTGAACCAGAGAAACTAATAATAAGCTAAAAGACGTCAAAAATTGGGATTCGAATCCACAAATCTCTCCTCGAGAGAGGATTGTTACGCATCCAATGTACATGCTTGAAGTGGCCGGCTTTGCAAGTTGACGGTGACAGATAGTAGCCGAATGGTGAATTGAAGGCAATGGAGAAGGAAATCTAGAGGAAAACTTGGTTCCTCCACCAAGCGTATTCTCTCATGGGCGTATTCGTGGACTTTCCAATTTGGACGGGGACCGAATTATTAATTTTTGTATATTTTCATTTGGTTTCATTTATTCATACATTTAATAAAAGATACCTAAATGGCCGATTTTGCTTGAAATGTGATTAAAAATAAGGTGTCTAACAACCATAGTAAAATGAGTCCCTAACATTTTGATGACAAATTCCTTCAAGCCTAAAATATTCAAGATTTACTGATCTTACAAGCTTTTTTCAAGTGCTAGAGTGGGAGATCAGATTGGCATCAAACCATTTATTCTTCAGCTTCTTCAAGTGGGATGGATCAGGTATGCTTCACAAGGAATTGCACCATCCGATCGGAAGAGTTTCTAGTGATTCCAGTATGTCAAGACCTTCAATCTCAACCAATTTCGGACAGTTCTGTAGTGTAAAGTCCTTGCGGTTTTTCAAGTTGGATAAGTCGGGCAATGTCTCAAGGGAACCAAAGTCCTCGAAGTGCAAGAGTCGTAGATTCTCCAATCTTTCAAGCCCACTGAACTTGCTACACTGGAACTTGAGAACTCTGAAGCGTTGCAACAATGTTAAACCCTCAAGGCCTAGAATATCAAAATGCTGTTGCTCGAGAGTTAGCTCCGACAATTTCTCCAAGTTGGAAAGGTCAACAACGTCATGAAGATTGCAATTTTCAACTGTAAGTTTTCCTCAAACTAGAAGGAAGCTATCCAATGTGGCGCAGGTTCTGCGCAGATTTTGAGTCGTGTATTCTCCGGTCTTTGAAGCCCACTGAACTTGCTTGACCAGCAATGGCGCACTCTCAAGCATTGTAACGATGTTAAACTTTCAAGGCATTGAATATCAAAATGCTGTTCCTGGAAAGTTAGCTCCAACAATTTCTCCAAGTTGGAAAAGTCCACAACTTCAAGAAGACAACAATTTTCAACTGTAAGTTTCCTCAAACTAGAGGGAAGTTGTCCAATGTGGCGCAAGTTCTTGTAGTTTTACAGTTCGAGTTCTTTTAGATAACAAAGGCAACCCAAATAGGAGCTTATGCCGGTGATACTTGGAAGTTCCAACCTACAACATGGGCCGTAAGTGCTCACGTTTGTATAATTGGAGGCTATTATAAAAGATAATTCCACATTTCTTAAACTTACCAGGTTGGAGATCTTTGGAGCTTTTCCTGCAGCTCTTGAGGACAGACATAGACTTTGCAAACTCTGGGGAAGCTCTGGTACATTCTCCACACGAGTTCCTATTAATTTCAAAATCTTCAAGGAAGGTAGCCTCCCGATATCTCAGGAATCATCTCTAGCCGATTGCAATCCTCTCCATAATCTCTTCAAGTTTCTCCAACATCCCGCTTGCCTCAGGTAACTTTCGCATGCGACTTCTGTTCATCTTCAACACTTTCAAGCTCTTTAGATTGATAATGGTATGTGGAAACTCTGTAATGCCTGTGTTTGAGACATTCAACTCAGCTAAAGATTTCAGGTTTCCAATCGAGTGGGGAAGTGTTGTTAGCTCAGACTCTCCACATATGACCAAGCGCTCGATCTATGAGTGCTCCAATAGAAGTTGGGACTTCTCTAATGCTTATGCCATATCCAAAGTCGTCATCGGCGATTTTATCCATGAGTAGCTCAGTCAAAGCTTGCAAAGAATCTAATTTAATAGGCAACGTTTGGAGATGAAAACATCTATTTAGATTCAAGTGCTTAAGATGTTTCAGATGACCGATGGATTTATCAATGCTTACCAAGTTCCTACAATCCTCTAGAATTAAAACTTCTAAGGATAAATATGCGGAGGTTAGGAGTTGTGTCTAACCCATGGCAATATGACAGATAAAGCACCTTCAATCTTGTAGCCACCTGTCAAATGATTATGTATGTTCAACGAGTTTGATTTACAAAATTTTTACAAGATATGAACAAATATATCGACTAGGGAAGCATTCCACCATAGTAACTTTATAAATACTTGGTGTATATCCATTGATTGCGGTCCCGCTATTCTATTAACAAACATATATAATTTGACATCCAAAAGTGAAGAACTATTGTTGGCTGTTTAGAAGAAATATCTTATTTTATTAAGGGTGGTAGCTTTTTAAGAATTATATTACTAGTTTCTCATAATAGAATTTTGTTAAAGAGCCCGCATTAAACGTCCAAGTGAAGAAATATTGTTATCTTCAATGCATTGTCTCTTTTGTATTATGCATAATCAATAAATTGGAAATCAAAATATTTTTTATTAAATATGGGATTCTTCATGTTATTATTCATTTAATATATATGATTTCACAAATAAATTCTAAATCACCAACCCAAAGCAACCAAGAACATAACCAAACATATTATAAGAAATATCCATTCATTCGTTTTGAATGAGATATTGTGAATTCGTAAAGTTTCCAACCCCATATAGAGTAAACCGGGTAGATTTATTTTAAATTATTGTATGTAGAGACTGGCGTAGATAATATCAATTGAAAATATAACATGTTCACAAAAATCGATATAAAATATATTTTAACATGCCGAATTTACGCATTTCCAATACCAACAACAGAAATTACCTCAATTTAAATTTTAAAAGTACAAAAAAGGATGTATAAAAAATCATCAAATACATAGTATATTCTCCAATCAAATATGTTGCCCCTCCAACAGTGAATATTTAAAAAGTTCTTTACACTAATGATAGACCATAATCGATTGAAGGTAACAAGAAGAGATTGAAAAGAAGGTTCAGTTCCTTCAAAGAGAGACAAAATGCTGCATTCGTAGCATTGAACCAAAACACAAATAGCATTTTGTCGTGTTTATGACATTAGTTGTTGCACATGTTTAAAAATAGACTTACTGAAAATTCTTTTATTTGGGTGATGTGGTCATACAATACAAAAATACAAAACTTATGCATAATTTAATACAAATGATACATACTTATCAACATTTTTCATTACTTTACTAAGTAATCTGAATCTGTTGTATACCATGTCTTGTTTATTTGTATATTTTTACGACATAACTTTATACATAGAATATTTGAATTTTAAAATAATACATAAATTTATTTTCAGACATTACCCAATTTCCATAATTCTTATTTACTAATTAATAGATGCATCATGTACCAATCATATACATGATAGACCAAAAATATTTGTTAATTAGAGTATTTAGATTTATTGACTACCATCTCAAATTACACGCAAGTTACTAAGGTATGTAAAGATATTAATATGCTGTTCTATGAGAATCAATTATTAGTTTAAGTACGTTAATGAAGTTCTTTTATCTTATCAATGTAAAGGGTAGAGATTCCTATTTAATGTTTGGGGAAACAGGGAATGAAAATTTGCCATTGTGTGACTCAATCACAAAACTCCACTCTACCCACTTCTTTTATTATAAATATGTATAAATATACTACTTATGTGCAGTTACCATAGAAGCTTGTTGAGACTGTTTGGTAAAGCTTTCCAGCAACAACTTAAACCGTAAAAAGGTGTGTTGCGGCTTTATAAGGTGTTTGGACAATACCTCACAATTGCAGCTAATTCAAAGCTATAGAACCTTATGGAAGCTTTTAGAAAACTGCCTCACCCAGCTTTGATGTGCTACGACTTTAAAATATACATTGCCATACAGTACTTTACAATACAATTATAGCATGATGCAACTACAATTTAGCTACCAAAAGAGATATAATAAACATATGTTAAACTAATTTTTTGTTTCGATGTACGTCTAGCTATCAGTGGTAATTGAGTTTAAAAACGTTAAAAGAAGTTGCACTATGGAGTTCAGAAATGGTATCTTAGGGACATCCTTCAAGAGCTACATATCTTCTTTTAGTTTAATTAAAACCCCAATAAGATGACAGCCCTCAACATGTGCAACACACGAGCTGGTGTGGGAATGAAAAGTTAAACAAATATTATACCTAAAAATTAGTCCATACCTTGAATTGAGTCCACCCATTCCAGTTGTGCTTTATTCCACTCCATGAGAGGTGAAGGATGAGTAGTTTTTCAAGGCAAAACTTGGTTGCTTGCAAATTTGAAGGACAATTCTTCCAAGAAAGCCATCTTAGTTCTGAAAAGAGATCCTCAAAGTTTCCAGAGAGGTTACCGCTTATCATTTCAAGAAATCGTATATTTGGCACTTTCTTAAACTCTTCCGATGTCAAAGAAATCCCGTCCAAATCCACACAAATCCCTTCAACAGTCTCAGTTCCCTGTAACGATGAAAAAGAGTTTCCCATCAACCCAGGCAAAGTACAAAGTAAGCTGGAAAAAGAAGAATTCTAGCCAGATTTATGCTATGAAAAAGTTACAAGGTGTTGCACTTATCTTCACCTTCTGTTTGGTGATCATGTCCAATGCTTCTTTATGATTCCACACTCGCAAACGCTTTCCTGGATCTTCTCGATTTTCAGCGAGTACAATACTCTTACCTAAGTCCTTAAGCTAGTTTTGCATCCATAACTCATTCTCCACTCCAATTTTTACTAAGGACCTTGAAAGTAGGACTAGGATTTTACCTATTGGAAACAATTTATGGTCCTTCCACATATAACTTGCATCCCTCTTATTTTTTCCAGCTAGAAAGCAGGCAATATCAAGAAAGATTTTCTTTTGCGTGAGATTTAAAGTCTTATAACTTAACATTAAATGTTGCAACATCTCCTCACAAGAATAATTTTCCATCTCTTCTAACATCTCTTCCCACACTGCCTTTTCTCGTCCATGTAACCATGAACCGATCACTTCAATAGTTAAAGGAAGCCCCCCAGCTCTTGCAGTAGCTCTTTTAGATAGACTGAGAAAGTCACTTGGAGGAGAGTTGCTTCCAAATGTATGCTCGCTAAAAAGTTCTAAAGATTCTTGACTATTCAGCTCTTTCACTTCATAAATCAAACTATTCTCAAATATAGACAAGACATTTCTGTCTCTCGTTGTAACCACAATTCTACTTTCTGAACCAAACCATTCTCTTTTTGCTGCTAACGCCCTTAGTTGGCTCCCTTCATTTACATCATCAAGGATAATAAGAACTTTCTCTTTACTAAATCGTTCTTTGATCATATTTTTCCCTTTATCAATGCTGGAAATCTCAATTCTTTTGCCCCCAAGGATATCACAGACTAGTTTCCTTTGCACATCTAGAAGAACAGAACTTGAACTTTCTGATGCTTGTTGAATATCTAGGATAAAGCTACAACTTTGAAAATGAGCTGACAATTTGTTGTAAATGACCTTGGCAAGGGTTGTCTTTCCTATCCCACCCATTCCACATATTCCAACGAGCTTTATGTCCTTTAATTCAACACTCAACAAATCCATTACTTCATTCACTGATTTGTCGATCCCAACCAAAGAATCAGGCAGAGGTACCAGAGACACCTTAAGCTTATCCAAAACTTCAAGAGCTATTTGCCATGCGAGTTTTCCATGGCTGCATATCATTAGAAAGAGTATAATGAAGTTACCGTCAACGATATGAATTAGCCACAAAATGCAGGATACAAGGGGAAAAGAAATAGTGCATGACTGACAATAATCAAGATTTGATGTGTTTACACTACATGACGCTTGAATATTAAATACACCTACAATAAATTCTAATTTTCTCCAGCACCTTCCTTGAAATTAATTAATTCATGCTTTGAAGCAAATCTCTTGCTTTTTCTCCAATTCAGCAGCTCTGCACTACCTTCTCCGCGTGGCATTATTCCACTGCCCCAGAAGTTGGAACACAAGAACGGTGAAAAGGCCAACCAATTCTCTCTCCTACGGACACCACTAACCTTTTGGCAACTTCCTCAAACCACCCGAACCTTTTGGATGGCAGAACTTTTTGGACCGCAAACTTTCTTAGTAAATTCACGTTAATTAAATAAAAAAAAATACATAATACACCCAAAAAAAAATGATGTAGAAATGTTAATCTACTAAATTACATGGTATGATACAAATGGGTGTTCAAGAGTTTTGGGAAGTGGATATCTAAACATGAGATGTTGTGCTTGTTTGATTGTCTCATATACAAATTTTTCTGGTCAGACACCGCAACTTTTTCAAAAATAAATTTCCTGTGGACAAAATTTTGTGAGGCCCGGCCCGAATCCAATCTACTCGTGTTATGAAGCTTCACGTTCAGACTGCTCGAAAAACATCATTCAATGGGTCCATTCAAGTTTTGTTTCAAATCCGAAAGCCATAAACCAACCCCTTTGTAATTGGAAAAAATCTATGAATTAAATCAGATCTGAAAGTGGAAAAGGAAATAGATGTGGGGAAAGAGCAATATCTGAAAGAGGATGAGGAAGTAGGGCACCAAAATAGATGAAAACGTTTACAATCTGCAAGTGTAGTCCTCCCACCAGCCGCAGAGAAACATTAGGAACAAATAGATCTACTTATATGAGGTCGCCTCTCCATGATGATCCATCTCGTGATTTTCCACAATTGAGCATGGACTGTTTGAAGAGATAGAGAGAGATAGAGAGCAGCCATACATGTTGCCGGGAAGATCAGCGGAGTAGGGCACCATTAGAGCAAGCCAACGACCACTATTCTTCTACTCTCCCTCCCCCTTTTTGTCAATTAGAAGCAGAGAAGCTGCCTGCTTCATTCTATCCTTCTTTCGCATTTCTCTTTAAGTTTTTCCACAGTAGATATTAGTATATTACAATGTGTAAAAGTGAAAAGTCTAAATAAAAACTTTGGCTCTTCAAATTATAATCAGTATTCAAGCAGAAGAAACAGAGAGAAAATGGAAGATGGAGTTGATGAGTTAACATACCCTGTGTTTTTGGTGTCCCATCCCTTGATTTTAGTAACTTCCTTGAGCGCCTCCTCCCAGCCCTGCACGGTCTCGTCCCCACATTCTCTTTTATGCTGAGTCAATGCATCCCTATATGCTCCGGTTTCAAGCATCACAACAGAAGGTTCAACGTCATAGAAAATGGGCATAACCTCCAGTCTGTGGGTTTTCCTACACTTCATCATGTGTTCCAGCTCACGTAGGCACCACCTGCTGGAGGCATAGCCTGTGGAGAAGATGGGAATGCAGACTTTCGAGTCATCAATGGCCTGGTAAATCTCAGGACCGATCTCATCACCGACGTCGATTCCCTTCTTGTCTATGCAAACACGGATACCCTTATCTAGCAGGGCATAATAGAGGGTATCCGTGAAGTTCATGCGAGTATCCGGTCCTTGAAAGCTCAAGAACACATCAAACAGAGGTCCCGATGTGTCATTGCTGGTGGATCCTGTTTCTGAACTAGTCCGTGTCATCATGGCTGCGTCTACTGCCATCAAAGATTTCACAAAAGATTTTACAGACTTGGGTGGGATGATGAGCCCACCAGAGGCTCAACATTCAGAGTCAAGTCGAGTAGAAGTCGAAGCCTAAGTAAACTGAAAATATGGGGGCGTCTTTGGTCAGTCCTCATCAATTTATAGTGTCCGCACCTATAAACTTAAGGAACAACATAAAACACGTGTACTTAATCAAACAAAAAAAAAAGATGAGGCTCTGGAACTTTCAGAAGACAAACGCTGGTGCAAAACAAGGTCTAGAGGTCGGAGGGTGTGACCCAACAAGCATTGAAGAGAAATTTTCTCATGAAGCAAAAAATAAAAAAAGAGTCCAGGAACACGAGCTGGTGATTGAGAGGAGGAAAGTATCTATGAACACTAGATAATGGAGTTAAACTATTGAACAGACTTAAATGAAAGCCCAGTCCTCTGACCTTCGGAATGAGCCTCGCCACCGCGATCTACAGACCAACCAACAAGCTAGTTCAGCAAGATCGGTAAACAAGATGAGTAGACAAAAATCTCTAAAGGGGCAAGTTATTCAAAACCTGAAGGGCCACCCGTCGAAGGAGAGGCCAAAGCAACCCCACTTTTCAACAGGATAGGCCTTACATCCGTCTCTTCTCTCGCCCGGGAAGGTGGGCGATCTGGGAATCGGTCGGGATCGGGGGAGGGAGGATCTGGAAATCTAGGCCGGGAAGGGTTTTGATCGGAGAAGAGGGAGGGAGGGAGAGAGAGAGAGATTGTTGCAGAGACGAGAGAGAGAGAGGATAGAGACAGAGACAGAGTCGAGACGATAGCTTCTTAAAAATTGAAAAATTTCAAAAAATCAAATAAAAAAATAAAAAAATTCAGAAAAATCATAAAAATTTTAGAAAATTCACAAAATTAGAAAATTTCATAAAAATTGAGAAAATCTAGAAAAACCAAATAAAAATGTGAAAATTCAGAAAAATACAAAAAAAATTGGAAATCTAGGTCGGGTAGGGTTTTGATCGGAGAAGAGGGAGGGAGGATCAGGAAATCTAGGTCGGGAAGAGTTTTAAGAACTCACTGACGACCCCTGATCCTCCCCAGCCGAGTGTTCTGGATGAGCGAGCTGAGCATATCGGAGTTTCCGCGGCGAGAGCTGCCGGAGATCTGATCAAAGAAGAGGGAAGGAGGGAGAGAGAGAGAGAGTCAAGCGAGGAGAATCTAGGGTAAGAAAAGGAAAGCGTAGATGACGATGGCTTCTTAAAAATTTAAAATCGATGGAGAAAGAGGAGTAATAAAAAGGACGGGAAGAAAATAAAAACGAAAGTAGGTACTCCAAGAAAAAAATATATATGGCCAAATAAAGGAACTTTTACTATATCAAATGACATAATAAAATATGTCATATAAAATTTATCAAATTAATTTGATTTATTTATTTGTGATAGTGTATGATAATTTACCACGTATATATAAAAATTTACATTTAACATACAATGTATCTCAACGTATCAAAATTCTTTACTTTTTCAGAAATGATGTGTCGTGTATCGTGTCATGTCGCGTGTCCGTGCTACATAGGTTGAGACTAGGATGGTATCTACGAACACAAGATAATGAGCTAAATTATTGAACAAACTTAAATGAAACTCGAAAGCCGAAAGAGTTGCAAATTCTAACCATCTCAAAACTAGTAAGAATTAACAACGAAAACACAAAGCATACAAAATAAAACAAAAATTTAACTCTGAATAAGCAGCTATCTTTATGTGTAACGCGACAGATATATCGAATAAATTCGAATTGGAAGGAATAAAGCAAAATTAAAATTCTGGCGCACGTAAGATAGATGACTCACCTGCAACTACATGAGAAAGCCGCATTCAAAATGGAGTCATGAATATCGAAGTTCCATCGAGTTCAAAAGAGTGAAAGGAAAAAATTGCAGGTCGCGAAACAAAAAGAGCAAAGAGAGAACTTAAAAAATCTGAGGACTGTCTGCCGTGCACAGGTTCTTACTAGAGATGGCCACGGGCCGGTTTTGGCCCGGAACCGGCCCAGTCAAACTCGGGCCCGGCCCGTTGACCGGGCCCGCGGTTCGGAACCGGAACCGGCCCGTAGCCTACGGGCCCGGTTCCGGTTTCACAATTTTGGAACAGGAACCGCCGGTTCCGGTTCCGGTTCCAAAATATTTAAAAAAGTATAATAATAATAATGAAATTTTTTAAAAAAATTTCATTATTTAATTTTTTTTTATAAAACAAATTGAACTCTAATTGCCATGCATTATAAGTGCATTGATCTCCAAATGCAATGCTTGGCTTGAATGTATTGAACTCTAATTACAAGGCTTGGCTTGGGTTTTATAAACAACTCCTTTAATGGTCTCTTCATTCCTATTCGATGTGGGACTTTCAGTTTGCCTTGAACGCCTTCAATATGAGACTCTTGGCTTGTCTTCATGCGAATGCCAAGAGTCCCACATCGAATGGGAATGAAGAGACCATCAAAGGGATTGTTTATAAAATCCAAGCCAAGCCAAGCCAAGCCATGAGCATGTGAAGTTGTATGCCTTTTGCGGCTACGATCCTTTGCTAGTTAAGAGCAAATGGTTCCATTGGACCGCCTAGAATCGAACCGGACCATTGGTCCGGTTCCTGGTTCTATAGTTTGTCGGTCCGGTTACTAGTTTTAAAATTAAAAGATCGATCTTACCGGTTCGGTTCCCGGCTCTGATCGGGAACTGATCACCTCTACAATTTTCATTTTGATTATAATTTATATTGAATAATTCATTATTTCATATTTTTATAATTATTTATTTTTTTATTTCATAACTTATTTTTAAAATTTTTAAATTACGAATCGGAACCGGCCGGACCGAAATCGAAACCGGAACCGGCCGGTTCCGGTTCACATGTGGCCACGAACCGGAACCGCCGGTTCCGAACCGTGGCCACCACTAGTTCTTAGTAGATGATATCTGGAATCATACGAGGGGATGACCCACACATGTGAGATAGTAGTTGAGTGCGAAAGACGGTCTTTCGTTCAAAGACTTAATTGACCCAGTAAGCACGTGCCACGTCCTCGATGGGAAGTTTGCAAGGATTGACACGCTCAAGGAAAAAGGAAGGGAAGAAGAAAAAAAAGAAAAAGCGAAAAAACTATTAAAATATTTATTAACAAATGTTTACGTCCGCGCCGGCCGCATCACATAGAATGGCTAACGTCCATATTAGCGCCGACTAGTCAAAATTGATCGGATGGATTGAATTGGTACAAACGCAAAATGTTTATGACTTAATTGGCAAAACAAAAAAGTTTAGAACTGAATTGACATAATTACAATAAATTTAAGAATTTTTTGGTAATTCTCTCCTAATTAAGTGTTCAAAAGCTCATATATATTTGTGGCAAAGGTCGGGACATTTAAGATGGTTTGTATTATCGACTGCGTAACATCCATTTTCTGTGAGGGCAGACCTACATGGCAATGGTTAGGGGCAATTGCCCCCACAAATATATAGTAAGTCATTTTTTTAATTACATTTCAAAAATGCCCCCACAAATTTGATGGGAAATCACTTTAATTTGTTATATTCTCACATTTTCGTTATTTTTCCTTCATGATTGAGTAGTACAGTAAATAGACATATACTTAGGGAAAATTTCAATTAAGGGCCCCAAGTAGGGTCAAATTCTCAAAAGAGGGCCTAAAGTGAACATAGTGTTAAATAAGAGCCTCAAGTGCCCAATCAATTTTAAATAAGGACCCGAAGTTAGACATGGCCACGGGCCGGTTTTGGCTCGGAACCGGCCCGGTCAAACCCGGACCTGGCCCGCGGTTCGGAACCGGAACTGGCCCGTGCCCTACGGGCCCGGTTCCGGTTCCCGAATTTTATGAACCGGCCCGGAACCGGCGGTTCCGGGCCCGGTTCAAAAAAAAAAAAAAAAACCCGCCTGCGCATCCGGCCGGCGAGGGCTCGACCTCGCCGGCGTCGGGCGAGGCCGGCCTCGCCTGCAACTGGCGAGGTCGAGCCTCGCCGGCGTCGGGCGAGGCCGGCCTCGCCTGCAACTGGCGAGGTCGAGCCTCGCCGGCGTCGGGCGAGGCCGGCCTCGCCCAGCCCAGGCGAGGCCGGCCCTCGCCTGATGCCGGCGATGGCGGCCGTTGGCCTTGGCCAGTTGGCCGCCGGCTCGGCATATTAGGTACCGCATGATAACCATTCTCATTCTGTCCAGAATTGATTTTTTGCTCCCGAAATCAGTTTTAGACCAGAAACCCGTTTGTTAACGCAATTTAATTTTTCTATTTCCGGGACAAGTTTTGTCCCAAAACTCGTTTTTGGACCAGAAATGAGAATCAGAAAAAACTAGGTTTTTCGTTTCTGGACCAAAAGTGAGAACTCATTCCCACTGAAATCGTTTTTCTTCTAAACACATCTCTCTCTCGTCTCCTTCTTCGAGCTCTCTCTTCTGCGAGCTCTCTCTCATCTCCTTCGAGCTCTCTCTTCTGCCCGTCTCTCTCTCTACTCTCTTCTGTTGCCGTCGAGAGGAAGCCAGGCCGCTCGTTCGCTCGCTCCGACCGAGAGGAAGCCAGGGCCGCTCGCTCCTGCTCCACGTAAGCTCCGATCGTGCGCAAATCTCCTCTCATCTCTCTCTTTTTCTGGATTTGGAAGTCGCCGTGATCGAGGGGGTCAGCTTCGGCCTCGCCGTGGGCGGCGGTCGAGCTCGCCATCGCCCAGATCTGGGGGAGGCCGAGCGGCCTCGCCGTGGGCGGCGGTCGAGCTCGCCGTCGCCCAGATCTGGGCGACGGCGAGCTCTGGGGGAGGCCGAGCGGCCTCGCCCAGGGCCGGCGGTCGAGCTCGCCGTCGCCCAGATCTGGGCGACCGCGAGCTCAACCGCCGCCCATGGCGGGGCCGCTCGGCCTCCCCCTCGACCGCTGGCATTTCACCATTTCCATGGAGCTTTTTATTGCGTGTCCTTTGATGGGCTCTGTTGATGTTTTTCATTTCATCGCTGCACGACTTCACGGTCGATCAGTGAACGGACTTTGCGCTCCGTTTTCGTTTCGCTTGAATTGATGGGTGCTGCTTGGATCTCGCTTTCTTTTGAATTCCTGCGCGTGATTGTCTGGAGTGTCCTGTTGGTGATGTTTCTGGAGTGTGATCACTCGTAGTTGATCGCCGAAATTCTCGGTCGGCTTGTCTGCCGAGTGTTGCTGGTGGCCTGGTTTGATTGAATCCGCGTATTCGTTTTCGAGTTCGTGCGCGCGATCTAGTTAATTTTTTTTTATCTGGCAAAAGGACTCTGCTTCATTCTTTCTCTTCATATGTGGGGGGTTGGTATTCATTTCCATTCCTGGCTTGGCATATCTTGACTTTGGTCTTGTCTTGCGTATCTGCGGAAATGTTGTTTGACCTTGTCGGGATTCGTTAGGCTCTGTTTCGATGGATTTTTCTTGGTAATGGAATGTTTTAGTCATTTTGGGTTGGTGAATTCTAATGCCAGTGTTGCTCGTGACGCTAACATCGTGTTTTGAGACTGTCCGTCTATTTTCATCCTGTCCTGCACTTAATCAATCACGATCTCTGTTTTCCTTTTACTACTTTGAATGAATTTTGATGGTTGGCGGCTGGTGTGTGTTATTCCCTCTTGTTAACGAGCGAAACTCTCCTTTTCCCTGCAGTTAGTTCGTTGGAGTTTCGCTATGGCAAAACGATGCCGTATTTAGGACTTTTTGGATCATCTCCCTTCTAGCATTCACCTTCACAGATTTTCTTTGGTTGACTGAACTGGATTGTCTTGTGCAGTTTGAGAGTATTTAGCTTCGCTACGATTGTTGGGATCGGCATTCTCCTTCCTATTAATTATCTGGGTACTCAGCTAAGTGATGATTCTGAACTGCAAAACAAGTCTCTCGACTCTTTCAGCATTTCAAATGTCAATGACGGTTCAAACTGGTAATTTTTGGGGTCTAGTGGAAGTGCTTAGCCTCGGATCTTACCTGCTGAGCTTGTGCAATGACATTAATGGTTAAATGAATGGCATGAAACTACAGCTATGCATGTGTCCATATTGGAGTTATTATTTGCAAGACCAGGATTTAATATTCAGAGGAATACTTTTCCTATTTGTAAGTATTGGTAATAGATGGCGGGTTCTATGTTGTGTTATCTATTTAGAACATCTTAGTTCCTTATTGGCCACTTATTTCTGTGATATTTTGAGCACAGCATACTCTGAATTTTTTTCATTAATTTTTCAGTCCATTTCTTTGTTTTGCTTTATAACAATCTGGAAAGTGGAGAGTGAAGTAACTGCTGGATTCTAGGGTCGGTAAATCTTTTTCCAGTATTAATGAGCAAACTGGAAGACTATTATTGAACCCTGATAATGACATATTTTTCTCAAGGTTGTGGATCCACTTTTCTGTTGCATATATTTTTTCCAGAATGGTGTGCTACCTTTTATATTATGTAAGTAGTCTCTCTCTCTGAGTTAGTTTGTCAAAGCTTTTCAGTTAAAATCAACATTAACTTTTGATGATTAACTAGATTGTTTGATGTTTTGCAGGAGTTAAGCTATGTATCTGACAAGATAATTAAGTGCTTCTGTTCATCCAAACCTTTGCCTCATGACTTTACTGTACTTGTCCGTGGTATATCCACTTCATTGGGACACACTGTTAGTGAAGATGTAGAGAACTTTTTTCACAGAGTACTATCCTTCTACCTATCTTTCCCATTCAGTTGTTTGTCGAACCAGCAAACTTCGAAGTCTCATAGTAAGCATTCTTATTATGAAGAATTGTTGGGTTACGTTCATCATGTGCACTATGGATACTGTTGCTGGTCATTGTAATGCTTAGATGAGATGAATCCTAGAAATGTATGCCATGGGTTTCTGGCAGAATCGCATCAGTTCAGTCAACCAAAAAAAATCTGGGGAATAAACGCATTCTCTGATGAACATCGCGTTATGTTGGATATCAGGTTGCTATAGCTTTTGCCCAGAACATGTAATTTTTGTCTCGTGGGCATTCTATCAAACAGGTAAGAGCGCATCGACATGCTTGAAATAAAAACACAAACACACAAACAGAATCAACGTCTCCACTCTAGCATACGATTTGACGAGCAGTACCCACGAGAATCTTGAACGAAAAGGCACGAGAAATTCACAGTGCCAGAAGAAAGACCTGGAGAAATGCGGTTCTCTCATTGGATCTATCGTATTGGAAGGGAGTAGAGCACCGACGAGTGTGAGGAAGTTGGGGGGTGTGGGGTCTGGGAAGGACGACGGGGCCGCGACATCGGCTGACCCCGATGAGGGACGGCCGACCCACGTACAAAGCACAAACAAATGGATTTCTAAACCTGGTTTCGTACAAAGCACAAATATATTTTCATACAGGTTTCTTATATTTTCACAATAAAAAACTGGTTTCTGTTCCTGGGAATAAATTATGAATTTTTCAGATTTTTTTATTATTTTTATTTCATTTCTAAAAAAATGGATTTCTGTTCCTGAAAATAGAATTTTATGTTGTTTGTCAAACGGGTTTTTGTTTCAGGAAATAGAAATTTCGTGCTGTTATCAAACGGGTTTCTGTTCTAGAAATAGAAATTTTTTGTCGTTATCAAACGGGTTTTTTTTCCCAGAAACTCATCCAGGAACCAGAAATAGAAAAATCTATTTCTGGTTCAGGAACTCATTCCGGACCAGAATGGTTATCATGCGGTACCTTAGCAAGGGAAAAAAAAAAATTGGCCCGCAGCTGGGCTGGGCCTGCACGTCTGTAGGCCCTGGCGCCCTGCTGCGGGCAGCGCCGCAGCAGGCCCGGCTTGCGGGCCCGTTCCCAACGGGCAAAAGCCCCAACGCCCAACGCCAACGGTCTCCTCCCAACGGGCAAAAAAGTAAAAAAAAAAAAAAAGGAGATAACCGTTGCAATTGCAACGGTTATCTCCTTTTTTTTTTTTAAAATTTTCTTCTCAAATTTTTCTTATAAATTCTCCCAAATTCTCTCAATACTCACACAATTCTCTCAAATTCTCTTCTCTCAAGTCAAGTCGCAAATTTTCTGAATACTCGAAATTCTCTTAAATTCTCTCAATTTTCTCAATTCACACAATTCTTTCTTAATTCTCCCAATTAGTCCACTCAATTCTCTCAATCCACTCAAAAAATGGCAAGTGGAAGTCGAGTGCCATCTGGTAAAGGTAAGAATATCGCAACGGAATCCCATCATTCTTTTGATCCTCGTGAATATGCAGATTTTCAAGATGATGAAATCAACATTTTTCCCGATATGGAGCGCGTCCCGACTCAAGAAAGTTTTCATCCTCCTGGCGAAATATCCACAACAAAGGAAGCGGAACGAGAAATTACATCTGACATTTGGAATCACTTCACGAAAATGGAAAGGTTTGATATTAGTGAAAAAAGGTATGATATAATTTGCAAATATTGTGGGAAAATATATAAATATACAGGTGGACAAGGATATGGAACATTTAAACGACATCTTAGGAGCAAACATCCAACCGAAACGGGAATCGATATCGGGCAACAACAAATTTCCGGGTACGTCAATCCTAACACTTTCCCTTTATTTCGTTTTAATGACAAAACTTATAAGGAAGAATTAGGCAAATTTATTTGCGTTGAGCATTTAGCATTTAATTTTGGAGAAAGATTTGGTTTTAATGAATTTGTACAAAAAGCATGTGCTCCACAAGCAAAACGTGTTCCTAGAAATTCAACTAAACGAGTAATTAAATATCTTTACAGAAAAGGAAAAAAAGATTTACAAAATTTTTTTATGCAATTTAATGGATGCGTGCATATAGGTAGTGATATTTGGAGTGATCCTTGGCAAAATCATTCTTACATGGGCATAACATGTCATTGGATAGATGACGAGTGGAGTATTCAAAAAAGAGTTATTGCATTTAGAGTTTTCGATGATAATCATACGGCAAATAATATTTATAGAATAATTAGGCAAATTTTAGAAGAATATTATTTGCTTAACAAAAATTTTTCAATTGGTTTTGATAATGCTGCAGCAAATACCGCTTCGATTGCCGAGTTAGAAAATATTTGTAAACCCGCTTTTGGCGGAAAATTTTTTCACGTTAGATGTGCTTGTCATGTTTTAAATTTATGTATACAAGATGGTTTGAAAACTCTCGATATTTTTCTTCAACCAATAAAAACGGCGATTCAATTTTTATGGAAACATCCCCAAAAAATGAAAGAATGGGGTAGATTTTGTAGAGAAAATGGCAAAAGGCCAAAAAGATTTCCAAAAGATGTTCCAACTCGTTGGAATTCTACTTTCCACTTGCTTGCTGAATCTTTAGCATATAAAGATTTATTATGTGCATTCATTTCTAATAATGTACCTCAGATTAATTTATACCCACAAGAGTGGGATATTTGCCAAAAAATTTTAGATGTTTTAAAGGTTTTTAATGATGCAACTTATACTTTGTCCGGTGTTTATTATCCTACTACACATTTATTTTTAGTAGAGTGTACTAATATTGTCAGAATTTTTGATGAATGTGAAAATGATGTTCAATTACAACATACTATACTTGCAATGAAAATGAAGTGGCTACATTATTATATGAAAATTCCCATTATTTATTTAGTTTCTTGTATTTTTTATCCGCGTTGCAAATTGGATGGCTTAAATGATTTTTTGCGTGTGTATTATCAATATTTACATTGTGATGAGATAAATGTTACAACTATAGTACGTAATGTTAAAAACGTAGTAATAGAATTATATAATGAATTTTATACTAAATATAATTTAGGTGATATTGGATCTTCTCAATCTACGGAGATACAAAGTGACAGTACAAGTAAAATTAGTAGAGGGTACCAACTTTTATTACATAGACAAAAAAAAACAAAAGGGAGTAATAGGAAATATTTCTGAATTAGAGAGTTATCTAAGCGTTTCATTTGAGTTTACTGAATCCGAAGGTGGTACAGATTTTTTAATTTTGGATTGGTGGAAGAGGCACGCAAGCCGATACCCAATCCTTTCTCTTACTGCAAAACAGATTTTTTCAACCCCTTGTTCCACAGTTGCGGTCGAACAAGCATTTAGTGCCGGAGGTAATATTTTGGATGAACATCGTTCAAGATTAGATCCAGAATCAGTGGAGATGCAAGCTTGTGTTGCTGATTGGACGAAGGCTCAATACCGGCAACAAGAGATAGATCGCAATACTGAATCCGAATTCTTTAACGATGGAGATACTACCGCTACCGGTACTGGAACGGGTAGTGACGATTGAGGGTAAAAGAACTATTGGAGTTGACAAATATTTTGGGAACCCTTGTTTCTCATATCGGGTACGCCCACATGAGCTTAGGGAAACCCAAGTATAATCCGACGACATGTGACCTCTGATCCCCTGTGCACGGAATGTTTAGGTTTTGAGATCATTTTAGAGCATATATATTGTGCTCATTTTTTTTTGTAGATCGTATTGTAATGTGCTTAATGATAATTTATTAAGTTCAAGCCCTGTCTTGTCTTTTTGTCCTCAAATTTAATTACAATTTACATTTTAATTACAATTTATATTGAATAATGTTTCGTCACCAGAACAATAATTTTTTAATTTTTTGTATTTTCTTTTCTGTTTTTTTTTCTTCCTCCGCCGACCTCAGGCGAGGCCGCCCTCGCCGGCGAGGCTGGCCCTCGCCTGGATCTGGCGAGGGCGAGCCTCGCCGGCGAGGCGCGAGGCTCGCCCTCGCTCGCCCAGGCGAGGGCGAGCCTCGCCCTCGCTCGCCCAGGCGAGGGCGAGCCTCGCCCTCGCTCGCCCAGGCGAGGGCGAGCCTCGCCGGCGTCCGGCGAGGCTCGCCATCGCTGGCCCAGGCGAGGGCGAGCCTCGCCCGACGCCGGCGAGGCTCGCCTGAGGCCGGCGACCTCCGCCGGCCGGCCCTGAGAAGTAGAAGAGAACCACCAACCGAAGAAAAAAAAAATGTTCCGGTTCCGAACCGGAACCGCCAGAGGAGGTTCCGGTTCCGGTTCATTCTTGGCCACGAACCGGAACCGCCGGTTCCGAACCGGAACCGGTCGGTTCCGAACCGGAACCGGTCGGTTCCGAACCGTGGCCATCTCTACCCGAAGTACCCAAAAAGTCTCAAATAATGGCCTAAGTTGCCGGTCGGCCAAATAATTTTTTAAATTTTTTTATTTTCTTTTCTGTTTTTTTTTCTTCCTCCGCCGACCTCAGGCGAGGCCGCCCTCGCCGGCGTCGGGCGAGCCTCGCCGGCGAGGCGCGAGGCTCGCCCTCGCTCGCCCAGGCGAGGGCGAGCCTCGCCGGCGTCCGGCGAGGCTCGCCATCGCTGGCCCAGGCGAGGGCGAGCCTCGCCCGACGCCGGCGAGGCTCGCCTGAGGCCGGCGACCTCCGCCCGCGGCTCCGCCGGCCGGCCCTGAGAAGTCGAAGAGAACCACCAACCGAAGAAAAAAAAAATGTTCCGGTTCCGAACCGGAACCTGAACCGGAACCGGAACCGCCAGAGGAGGTTCCGGTTCCGGTTCATTCTTGGCCACGAACCGGAACCGCCGGTTCCGAACCGGAACCGGTCGGTTCCGAACCGTGGCCATCTCTACCCGAAGTACCCAAAAAGTCTCAAATAATGGCCTAAGTTGCCGGTCGGCCAAAATGCCCACCAGCCGGCGAGAATGTTACTATTCAGGCAACGAAACAGTAACTTTTTAATTTTTTTAAATTTTTTTCCTTTCTGTTTTTTTCTTTTCCTTTTCCTTTTCTTTTTTTTTCTTCTCTTCCTCCGCCAGCCATAGCCGGGCCCGGCGGAGGTCGTCGGCCTCACGTGAGGCCGCCCTCGCCAGCGTCGGGTGAGGGCCACCCTCGCCTAAGCTGGGTGAGGTCACCCTCGCCAGTTGCCGGAGAGGTCGAGCCTCGCTAGATCTAGCGAGGGCTCGGCCCCGTCGGCCACTGGCGAGGCTTGACCTCGCCGGCGTCGGGTGAGGGCTTGGCCCCGCCGGCCGCTAGCAAGGATTGATCTCGCCGGCGTCGGGCGAGGCCGGCCTTGCTCGATCTGGCGAGGCTCGACCTCGCAGGACGCTGGTGAGGCCCGACCTTGCCGGTGTTGGGTGAGGCTGGTCTCACCAGCAATGGCAAGGCCGGCCTCGCTCGATCTGGCCAGACTCGACCTCGTTGACCGCTGGCGAGGCCCGACCTCGTCGGCATTGGGCGAGGCCGGTCTTGCCTGCAACGGTTATCTTCTTGACCTCTGTTTCCGTCAATATTCGATTGTTCCGCCGAATAATGGGGTGGAACGGAAGGAAAGGGAGCTAAAGGAGATTGAACTGGAGAACATTCAGTTTGCATGTGGCCAAGTCCCGTAACATTTTGTTGAGTGTTGGAGGAAGGGCCAACGTGTCCATATTGTGACGGACCATATTGTGGTTGAGGGTTAGATGCCGGGACAGGGGAAGAGGAAAGGGACGGGGACGAGGACGAGGACGAGGAAGAGGCTTGTCTTCTAGGCATGTGACCTCCACGTTTATACTGACAAGTAGGAAGGTTATACGAATATGTAAAGAACTATTGACACGTATTACGAACACATAATGATGTACATGACGAAGCTTACCATTTTGATGGAAAGATTGAGAAAATGTTTCCTTGAAATGAGCCAATGTCGACCGTTTATGATGTGCAATTTCCTACAAACAAATATACCATGAATCCCATTCATTTTGATATGAAACATCAATGTATGAGCACGATATGGGTGGCCACAGGTATCAAACATCACTATATGAATCGCATTCATTTTGATTAAATTTTTTTTGACCACGTACAAAAATTTAAATTTCACTGAAAGTGGGTGGCCACAGGTATTCAAAGTCATTTTGTAAAGTTTTGTAAGAAAAAAATTATTATTATTGTTAAATTTTTGTTGGGACCTAAAAAAAAATTTCACTAAAAGTTGGTGGCCACCGATATTCTAAGACATTCTGTAAAGTTTTGAAATTTTAAAATTTTAAGATTTTTAAATTATTATTTTTTAATATAAAATTTTTTCCGTTAAATAAAAAAAAATTTCCATACTAAAATTGGGTGGCCACAGGTAGTCTAAGCTACTAGGTAAAGCTTCCAATTTTTTTTTTGGTAACTCAGGAACCCCCCGCATAGCCGACAGCCGGAGGGGTAAACCTGGGGTGACGCTAGCGCAGGATCAACCACCACGGCGCCACACTTAAGAATCCCTAACGCCTACGCTGGGGTTCGAACTCTGATCCCTTCGGGGGGGAACAAGAGCGCAAGCCAATGCAGCCGCTGCGGACGGTGGTTAAGTTTCCAAAATTTTGTCCTTCTTTATTTTAATAATTTTTAGGGCACATTAAAAAAATTAAATATCACTAAAAGTGGGTGGCCACAGGTATTATAAGCCATTCTGTGAAGTTTTAAAAATTTTGAAATTCAAAATTTTTTTTGGCCATCTAAAGAAATTTAAATTTCACTACATGTTGATGGCCACATATTTTCTAGGCAATTCTATGCAGTTTTGCAATTTTATAATTTTATAATTTTTTTTCACCCAAAAAAATAAAAATTTCCCTCACAATGGGTGACCACATTTATGTTAAGCCATTTTATAAGGTTATGGAAATTTTAAATTTTTTAATATTTTTTTCCCCGGAACGTTAAAAACTCTAAATTTCACTGAAAATGGGTGGTCACTATTAATTTTTGCCATTTTTTGATATTATGAAATTTTACTTTTTAAAAAAATTTAAAAAACTTTTACGGCAAAATTTCATATTTGTTGCCAACATATACCGTTGTTTTAATTTTCCGTAATTTTTCTTGATTTTTTATAGAATTATTCAATTTTCAAGCATTTTCTGTGAAAACGCTTAATCAATCACCCTATCGTCATTTAACGCTCAATCATCCACATAATAGACAAATTAACCAGTCGACCATCGATCAAAGCCACATGCAATTCTGAAATCGATCCGTAACTTAGCCAACGAAAAGTGATCCTAAATAATCCCTAAACAAGTCCGACTAATTACCTAATTATACTAACTAGGGTTTAGGGAGTTGGCTTACTTGATTCAAGGACAACAAAAACCGGCGGATCGAACAGTGGCGGTCCTGGCACGGTCGCGGGCGATGGCGAGGGTGGCGGCGGAGATGGTGACGACGGCGACGGTGGCTGTGCTCCGGCGAGAGCCTCGGTCGGCTGATGGTGGGCGGCGACGGCGGCGGCTGCGGGCCGACGGTGGCTGCGGGCCGACGGCGGGGGCCGGGCGACGGGCGGGGGGCTGCGGGCGGGGGGCGGGGCGGGGGCGAGGGCGGGGGCGAGGGCGACGGGCGGGGGGCGAGGCGGGGGCGAGGGCGCGACCGGCGGGGCGGCGGGTGACGGGAGGGGGGCTGCGGGGCGGGCGACGGGTGGGGGCGAGGGCGACCGGTGACGAGCGGGGGCGGGGCCGGGGCGAGGGCGACCGGCGACGAGCGGGGGGCGGGGCGGGGGCGAGGGCGCGACCAACGGGGGCCGAGCGACGGGAGACGGCGCCTGCGAGGCTGGGCGGCGACGGGCGAGGGAGCTGCTGCGCGGCTGCGAGGCTGGGCGGCGACGACGATGGCGGCGGGGGAGGGCGACGGGCGCAGATCGCAAATCGGGGAAGGGGAGTACAAATGTAGAAAATTTGCGACGGACCTAATGTCCGTCGCAAATTTGCGACGAACTTCTAGGTTCGTCGCAAATTTTCCCCGACAAAATTTTTGCAACGAACCTAGCATGTCCGTCGCAAGTTTGCGACGGACTCAACCGGTCCGTCGCAAATTTTGCGAGGGTATTTTTTCGTTCGAAATTTGCGACGGACAATGGAGTTCCGTCGCAAATTTGCGATGGACTTCTAGGTTCGTCGCAAATTTTCCACCGACAAAATTTTTGTGACGAACCTAGCATGTCCGTCGCAAATTTTACGAGGGTATTTTTTCGTTCGAAATTTGCGACGGACTCAACCGGTCCGTCGCAAATTTTGCGAGGGTATTTTTTCGTTCGAAATTTGTGACGGACCTATATAGTCCGCCGCAAATTTGCGACGGACTTCTAGGTTCGTAGCAAATTTTCCACCGACAAAATTTTTGCGACGGACCGGTTGAGTCCGTCGCAAAATTTGCGGTAAAAAATTTGTGAATTTGTAAATTTATGACGTCTTTTTTTCGGTCAAAAATTTAGCATCACATTTATTTGGGTCCTAACAATAATTGATCGTCCGAAATTTTGTCCCTAAATGCCGACAAGTCAAATATTATTAACGTGCCCTAACATTTCCAATATTCTAATTTCCATTGCAAAATTTGAGATGCCAAAATTTTGGACTGAAAAAAAGACGTAGCAAATTTAGGACCCAAATAAATATGATGCTAAATTTTTGACCGAAAAAAAGACGTCACAAATTTACAAATTCACAAATTTTTTACCGCAAATTTGCGACGGACAGGTGGAGTCCGTCGAATTTGCTACGTCTTTTTTTCAGTCCAAAATTTTGGCATCTCAAATTTTGCAATGGAAATTAGAATATTGGAAATGTTAGGGTATTGTTAATAATATGTGACTTGTTGGCATTTAGGGACAAAATTTCGGACGATCAATTAAAATAAAAAGAATAATCGACAATAACAATAATAAAAAAAATGACAAGAACAATAATGATAACAACCAAAATAGCACTTGTCGCATTAATAATTACACATCTGTAGTGTTTTGTGACAAAAATTTTAATCTTCGTCTTCGTCTTCGTCTTCGTCTTCGTCATCTGTCTGAAAATCAGATTCTGAACATTCTTGTACATTTAATTTGCAAATTTCAGTTGGATCCACATCTATCATTGCTCCACACGGATCTCGTAAAGTTGGTATGTTATATTCCTCAATTTCAACTGTGTTACACACTTCCTCTTGTTGGTAGACTCTATCTTTCCAGTGTTCCTCGATTTTCCTCCGTGCTTTGATTTTACATACAGCCCACCAATCAGCTTTGTCACGTTTCAAACTAGGATATGATGCATAACATACTTGAATTGCTTGTTGTGCCAAGACAAATGGTTCATACTTCATATACCTTTTCTTGTGATTTATTTCAACCACATTGAACTTCGTATGCACCTTCATTCCTTTGACGGGGGTCAAACCACGTGCACTTAAATAACACAACCCGCATCATTAATGGTCCAGGGTACTCTATCTCTATGATTTCATCCAACAAGCCATAAAAATCATCTTCTAAACTGCCGCCATTGGATGACCGAACAGACACACCACTATTCACTGTGGATTTTCCCATTCCATATTCTTGAGTATGAAAATTATATCCATTTATGAAGTATGCTGGCCAACTTCGAACTCTTAACTGTGGACCCCATGACAGATGATATAGCAATCCTTGCCCTTCAATTTCATCATAATTACTGTGAACCTAAGGTTATACATGCAAAGTCAATAATATATATTTTACTAAATGATGTATATAATTTTAATAACTTGGTTTTGGTCCATAGGCAACTTACATATGTCTTGAACCATGCTGCAAATTATTCATCGCACAAACGGTCAAACTCATTTGGTTGTAGTCCAAACATTGAAGTTTGGAAAATCCTAATATTAAAAATCATTTAAATATTAGCAAATATTTGACACACAAAACACATATTTGTAAATTTACACTTACTTGAAGTATGGCTCGACTTCTGGGCAGTTCAGTAAAATATAAGTATGGGCTGCATGAAATTCTTCGCCTGATAAGTAACGAAACTGACATGCGCCGCTTGGTCGACCCAAATAATTGAAAATAGAGAATGCTGTGCATTTGGGATCAATGGAGCCCTCATCATTTCTGCCTGCTCTCCGCCTCTTGCACTGAATGTGCGGCTCAAAATAGTATGATGCAAATGTTGTCACTTCTTCCACAATATATGCATTACAAATTGAAGCTTCAATGCGTACCTTATTCTTCAAATGATATAAGAATCTAGTTGAAATAGAAAGAAGCTTATCGGAACATATTATATGATAAACTACTTTGAACTATATTTTAAAAAAAAACATTACCTCTCAAATGGATACATCCATCGAAATTGGACGGGACCTGCAACTTTGGCCTCATAAGGCAAGTGAACTAAGAGATGCTCCATCGAATAAAAAAACGCTGGAGGAAATATCCTTTCTAAGTTGCAAAGAATAATTGGAATATCTCTCTCTAGTTTTTCCATGTGCGATGCTTTTAACACTGTCGAGCAAATATCATTGAGGAAATTGCTTAACTCTGTAATGGCGCCCCATACATAGTGCGGTAGAATTTCCTTCAAAGCTATTGGAATTAGTTTTTCCATCAGGATGTGACAATCATGACTCTTCAAACCTGTGAACTTGCATTCATTTAAATCAACACATCTCCCGAGGTTCGAAGCGTATCCATCAGGAAACCGCACAGATTTCAACCATTGACAAACAACTTGCCTCTGCTCCTTATCCAATGTATAAACTGCTTTCGGTTTTGGTCCCCTGCTGCTTGCATCCACAGCTAGTATTGACCGATCGCAAATATCTCTCATATCTTTTCTTGCGTTCAAGTTGTCTTTTATTTTTCCGGCGACATCCATCACAGTATTTATGACATTGTCGAAAACATTCTTTTCTATGTGCATGATGTCAAGATTATGATGAATAAGATGGGCCTTCCAATATGGTAGATCCCAAAATATACTGCGTTTCATCCACTTATGTGTACTTCCGTACGCATAAGTCGTGCCGTGCGGGTTCTCAACAACGGTTGGAAAGTCCTGCACACGCTCCCAAATTTGATCGCCGGTCAACCTCAATGGTGGACGCGTTCTTTCAATCCTATTCTTGATAAACTCTTTCTTATTCCTTCTGAAAGGATGACTTGGCGGTAAAAATTATCTGTGACAGTCAAAATAGCTGGGCTTCTTTCTATGTTTTAATCTAAATGACTTTGACCTCTCCAAACATATCGGACATCCTAAGATCCCAGCTGTACTCCATCCAGATAACATTCCGTAAGCTGGAAAATCATTTATCGTCCAAAGAAGGGCAGCCTTCATTACAAATGTTTGATCGGTAGAAACGTCATACGTAGGGACACCTTCAACCCATAGCCGTTGTAACTCCTCAATCAATGATTGCATATAAACATCTATCAACTTTTTCGGATTTTGCGACCCTGTCACGATCAATGTCAAAAACATATAAGGTGTCTTCATGCATATACCAGGTGGAAGATTGTACGGCGTTAAGATAACTGGCCAACATGAATAACTTTTTACTATTTTTCCAAATGGAGCAAATCCATCGGCACAAAGACCTAACTTGATGTTCCGAGGCTCTATCGCAAACTCAGGGTATGTTCTATCAAAATGTTGCCATGCCTCCGCATCTGAAGGATGACACATTAGACCCTCTTCTGTTTCATAATTTGCACGCCAAGTCATGTGTTCAGCAGTGGCTTTAGACGCATAAAGCCTTTGCAATTTGGGGATTAAGGGCAGATAAAACATTTGCTTGCATGGTCTACGCTTCTGATTACGACCCGACCTCCTGTTAATCTTGTACCTAGGTTGACTACAGAATTTGCAAGATTCTGCATTTTCATCATCTCTCCAATATATCATACAACCCCTACTACATACATCAATCCTTACAACCGGAAGACCTAAGTTATCCACTAGCTTTTTCATATCATAAAAATCACTTGGCATGATGTTATCACAAGGCAATGATTCCCGCATTACTTCAACAAAAGAGTTAAAGTAATCCGCAGACACATTATGCTCTGTCTTGATATTTAATAGTCGGGCTGTTACCGATAACTTAGTATGGTCCTCACAACCTGCCCATAAAGGTTCATCTGCTGCTTTCAACACATCCCAGAATTGATTTGATTGAAAAGTTTCATTATAGACATTCTCATCAAAACCCGTTACTCATATATCTTCCAATTGTGAAGCATGACTAGTGCCCACTTGTTCACGTATAGGAGTAAAACTAGTACTTGCATGATTTGATTCTGTGACAAAATTATAACTAGCTGCATCAATCACCATCCTCTTGTATGGGTTCAATTGCTCATAATAGCCACATTCTTCCCTAACTGAAAATTGGTCACTTCTTCCATATCCTTCATCAGATATAAATGGTTCACCATGGGAAGTCCAATTATAATAGTTCGGAGTAAACCCAAATCTAGTAAGGTGTTGTCTAACTTGATCACACACAAGAAATTTACCATTACTGCACTTTTTACACGGACAACTTAACTTATTTCCATCTATGAACTCATATTTACTACTAGCAAAGTCTAAAAATAGTTCCAACCCAGTACGAAACTCATCTGTCAATCCTTGACGTCCAGGTAAGTTCTTATTGTACATCCAAGCCCTTTCTCTTTGCATTGTGTCTGTATTAAAATAAAAAATTATGGTAAAATATTTAAAATATCATATCTATTGTTCTTAATTAAAACCATAAAATTTTGGAAATTATAATTTTTGTTATTCACGCAACAATTAATATGAAATTGCAAACATAGAAAAAATTACAATGTAAAGAAGACTTACCCAAATATTTGACTGAAATATTGGTAGGAGAAAGTGGTCAATTTGATGAGAATTGCAACGTCCACTTGAATTGCGAGACCTTCAATTAGGCACATACCCAAAAAGAATAATAACTTAAGAATCATTTTTTAATAATTTTTAATGTGCGATGGAAACGGAATTCATCCCTTGCAAATTTGTGACGTAATTAGTTTTCCGTCGCAAATTGGGTTTTGCGATGGAAACCCAATTTCCGTCGCAAATTTGGGACGGAAACCAATTCCGTCGCAAAACCCAATTTGTGACAGAAACCCAATTTCCGTCGCAAATTTGCGACGGAATTTTCATTTATTCGTCGCAAATTTGAGACGGAAACTATTTCCGTCGCAAAATGGCGTGGCCGTTCGGCCTCATCCAAAGGCTGGCGAGGTGTCGCCGGTCGTCGGTCGTTAAACCGGTGATGCAGATATGAAAAAAAAAACATATATAAAAAAAATTACAATCCAATGTTGAATAGTCACGAAGCTAGCTATGATACTTACCGGTACAAAAGCGTCACCAAGATTAATACGTGCGTGCGCGGATTTTGCTGATTTCAGACATATGAAAGAGGGAGAAAAGCGAGAGAGAGCGAGAGAGACAGATAGGGTTGGAATATCACGGGTTGATAAACTAAAAATTTGCGACGGACGTTCGTTTCGTCGCAAATTTGCGACGGTTTTTTTTTTCATCGGAAATTTGCGACGAACTTTTTTCCGTCGCAGATTTGCAACGGAATTAGCGACAGTTTTATTATTTCCGTCGCAAATTTCTGCCGGAATTTTCATCCGTCGCAAATTCCATCGCAAATTTGCGACGGAAATAAACCGTCGCTAAATTGCGACGGAAAATATGATCCGTCGCAAAATTCGTCGCAAATTTGCGACGGAAAATTTCGGTCGCAAATTTCCGTCGCAAATTACATGTTTTTTTGTAGTGATTGGGTTATCAACTCTCATTTAAGTTACTTACCGATAATTTTTTTATTTTTATTTTTAACTTTTCTTATTGTCTAAAAACTTCTATTTGCATTTCTTAGCAATGCCTTAGAATTACCAACTTTTTTTTAAATTACCATATTTAATTATAGTGACTTGCTAATTTTTCTCTGATTAAATTGTCAAATAGTTTGGAGTTACCAGCTCATTGAGTTACTTACCAAGTTTTTTTTTATTTAACAATTTTTCTTATTTTATTTACAGATTTTCATTCACCTTTTCTTTATTACACCTTAAATTTATCAACTCTTAAAGAGATTTTTAATCAATGATAAGAGAAGTTAGTATCATGAAAATAATTACAAACGAACTTATTTTTTCTCATGCATTATCATGTTTCCATGACCTTTTTTGAAATCTAGAATCAACTGTTCTTTAAAAATTTGGAATACATACGTGACATATATCATGAAAAATGATCTTACTTTTTCTCATCCATTATCGGGTCTCCATGAACTTCTTGAAAATCTAGAATGAATTGTTCTTTAAAAATTTGGAATACATACGCGACAAATGTCATGAAAGTAATTACAAACGATCTTACTTTTTCTCATCCATTATTGAGTTTCCATGACCTTTCTTGGAAATCTAGAATAAACTTTTCTTTAAAAATTTGGAATCCATATGTGACATATACATAACATAGCAAAACGGAGGAAAGGAAACCAAGAGGGCTGGGAAAATCGTAGTGGAAAGGAAATAGTATTAGTAAGTTTTATCACTCTACTTATTGAGAGGAATTATTGTGAGAAATTTTTTCATGTAATATGAAACTTCATTAAGGTTGTGTAGAGTTGTGAGCTGGTGCACTTTTTGTCTTCTACTGATTATCTGTTCCGTGTGCTCTTCGTAAAAGGAAAAACAAGACAACGCATTTAACTAGCAACAGTTGTAGACAATTGCAATTAATCCAATATCCTCAATCAATTTCTCTTTCTAGCTTGGACAACACTTCAATGAGCACACATCTATTCAAGTTGGTATGATTTTTTTGAATTGTAGAAATATGAAAACTCTCACGTAATTGCTTGATAATCAAAGTCATCAGCTCTAGCTTCTAATGGTTGCATCCAACTCAAGCATCGATACCATTAAGGCATTAATTAGTCCTAATTGCCTAGCTAAAAAAATTATATCGATAACTTTACCATATTATGTTATACTATTATGCTATACCACCTAATCAAGAAACCACCCATTTAATAAGTCAATACCTAAAGTATTTTGATGATAGCAAAACTTAAATCCAAGTATTTAATAAGTTCATTTAAGTGTGCAGAGGATCGTATCTAAACTATGCAAGCTTTATATATTGACTGGCCATCTTGTAATGCCAACATCAGCACATTGTGCAGCACATATTGCAGTTAGACAAAATTTAATTAACTAAAAAGAAATGCATACTTTTAAACATTTACGAATTAGTTTATTCATTAATATTGACCAAATATATATAGCATGCCAATGTCAATGTTACGTTTCTATTAGACTGAGAACTGGATAACTGTTTGTTCCCAATTAAAAACTCATATCCCCTCCTAAGTTGAACACTGAGTAATAATAGTGCTTCTTTGTTTATGGTTGAATTTTTATATTGTTTCTACGGTACTTGGAGGTTGATAAGCTTAGATTTTTCTAAATTATTAGAGTTACATAATAATTGTTTATGCATATAATCTGGTCTTTCGGCTATCTTCTCTGAGGAATTTTTTTTTTGGGTCCAATCTTTGAGCATTGTTAGGTAGCGAGTTTCACCTTATGCGATTTAGGGTCTCTATGTATTGGACCTACTGGTAATATTTCTCTTGAACTCCGGAAAAAGAGATTGTCAACTTATACTCAATCCTAATTCCTAAATTTGTCGTTTTAAGATCAAGTTTAACGTAAATGTTTCAGTTATTCTATTATCAATTAATAGATTTTATTGCTTTATAGTTATTGCCAACTTAATTGTGTGTTTCGTTTTTCATGTACCTTTTCCACATTTCTATCGCATTGGAAACCCAATAAAAATATGTGGTGCCGTATGTCAAATTTGTAGTATGGCGTATGAAATCTTCAAAGAAATATATTATGGTAGATATAGATAGTTTGGTACAAATAAATTTGGAGAAAATTACCCAAAAAGTCCTAAACTTATTACATTGTTGCCAATTCGGTTCTAAACTTTTTAATTGTGTCAATTGAGTCTTAAATCATTTCATGTTTTGACAATAAATCCGTCAGGTCAATTTTGATCGGAAATCATCTGATAAGATGCTAGTCATCCTATATGATACGGTCAGCATTAACGTGAATAATTTTTTTTAATTTTTCTGAATTTTTTATAATTATTTTATTTTCTTTTTTCTTTGCTTTATTTTTCTAACCCTGGGTTGGCGATGTCGCCAGCCAAACCTCACCGGCCATAGGAGAGGGCTAGTGACCCTTGCTTGGTCAAGGTGAGGGTGTCGCGGCTATGCCAGCCATGGACGAGGCCCTCCACGACCTTGCCGATATAGTCAATACGACATCACGTAATAGCAAAATTACCGCAATCTCAAGACACAACTTTTGAACCAAAGTGAAGTCGCAATAGATCAATAAGAATTATGGACAACAAAAGATAATCTTGATTCAACAAATTGCAGCCCACAAAACACGATCCTTCTATGAGAAAATGACATGATATCATTCTACGTTTTTTCTAATCTTGAAGTGATTCATGCAATAAATCGAACACCAACAAAAGGCATGGTCAAGCATATATGGCAAAAACTAAAGCTATGCAGTTAAATCCGAGATATAAAGGGTAAGTTAGGTCGTGTAGTGTCAGGAGGTTCTCGGCCACAAAGGGATTTACAGCAAAAAGAGTCCAAAAAAGCTAAACTGGCCAATTGCACTAATACACTCTTAGATTGATCAATAAGGAAGGTAAATCAACACTAACTCTATTGAGGCAAAAAGTCAAACATATAGCGAGCACGCAGTTTGAAGCACTATGCCGGAAAGTTAATCGACAGACATCTAAAGGGCATAAAATACGAAATTCACAGCCAACCATCGCTTTCTTTATCTTCTTCTTCGTTCTGTCTCAGTCCTCCTCCCCCATCACAACTAATTTATGATTGCTGCTTCTTTAAATTTCGTTTCATGTACTCTCTTATTCTCAACTTCAAATTCATTCAATTCACCCAAAAATTTCTCATCTATTTGCTTAAACACACATAAGGTCGGACATTAAACAAGTCACTGCTCTTTTTCTTTGTTCATGCTTCAGAAATGAACGTTACATCAACATAGAGAGTGAGCTAATTCTTAATTTTTAACAAGACTTCCATTGAGCAAAGGCCATTCCAATGTCTTCAAGGGATCTTGTACCATGACCAAGAACAATCGGTGTGAAGCCAGCAAACAATGATTTCAATCTAGCGAGAACAAGCTCTCCAACTCAATCAGTCCCACGAAGGTTACGAGCTCACACACTTTTGATTTATTCAGAGAGTTGATTCATATGAACTTATATGCAACAAAGAAGCTAACGAACGTATAACAGGAACAAAAATAGCATACACACAAGTATGGACTTCACTCAGGCAATTACTCAAACACCTAGCAAGCACTCCAAGTAAGCAGTCCGAATGTAAATTTTATTGATTAAAACTACATCCAAAGCATCATATAAAACTTGAAACACGTATGCAGTCATTGGAATTGCCTCAAACAAAGTTCAGTTCTTATATAATCAAATTCGGGAATTCAAGGTCTCTATTTCGAAGGAAACAGAGCGTGCATTTTACCTTATCAGTAAAGTGAATCTAAGCAACGATTGAGGACCAAATCCGTGAAGGAACCTCTGGAAGTTTTTTCGGTGAAGATCCGATCTGGTAGTGGAGAATCGACCACGAATTAGATTCTCCGGACTCTTTGATCTGAAGACAGGGTCGAACAGGATAAGCTCAGTGCGACGGTGAAATGGCCAACGGCATTAGCGACAGCCATCGAAATAAGCTAAAAGACGTTAAAAATTGCAATTCGAATCCAGAAATCTCTCCTCGAGAGACGATTGTTATGCATCCGGTGTGCATGTGTGATGCTCTGTTTCCTGGTATGGTTGTCGTTGAGCTCAAAGTGGCCAGCAATGCAGGTTGACGGTGGTGAATTCAAGGCGACGGAGAAGGAAATCTAGAGGAAAAATTCGTTCCTCCACCGAGCGTATTCTCTCGTGGGCGTATTCATGGACTTTCCAATTTGGACGGGGACCGAATTATTAATTCTTGTATATTTTCATTTGATTTCATTTATTCATACATTTAATAAAAACTACCTAAATGGGCGATTTTGCTTGAAATGTTGATAAAAAATGAGTTTTTTGATGACAAATTCCTTCAAGCCTAAAAAATTCAGGATTTATTGATCTTACAAGCTCCTTCAAGTGCTCTCAGGTCATCATTGCACCGTATATGCTTCAGCTTCTTCAAGTGGGATAGATCAGGTATGCTTCGCAAGGAAGGACAATAATCGATCGAAAGAGTTTCTAGCGATTCCAGTTTGTCAAGACCTTCAATCTCAACCAGTTCCGGACAGCGCCATAGTTCAAAGTCCTTGAGATTTTTGAAGTTGGATAAGCTGGGCAATGCCTGAAGGGAGTCACAGCACATAAGTAACAAGAGTCGTAGATTCTCCAGTCTTTCGAGCCCATTGAACTTGCTTGACCGGCACCCGCACACACTCAAGCATTGCAACGATGTTAAACCTCCAAGGTCTAGAATATTAATTTCATTGAGAGTTAGCTCCAACAAACTCTCCAGATTGGAAAGGTCAAAAACTTCGAGAAGATTGCAACCTTTAACCGTAAGTTTTCTCAAACTAGAGGGAAGCTGTCTAATGTGGCGCAGGTTCTTGCAGCCGTTGAGCTTAAGTTCTTCTAGACAACAAAAGCAACCCATATATGAGCTTATGCTGGTGATACTTGGAAGTTCTAACTTACACCATAGGCTGTAAGTTTTCGCTTCTGGTAAAGGGAAGTGGTGATGCCTGCTGGGAAAACATAAATCCAAATTTCTTAAATTCACAAGGTTGGAGATCTCTGGAGCTTTTTCTGAGGCACTTGAGGACAAACATAGAATTACCAAACTCTTGGGAAGCTCTGGTACATCCTCCACACAAGTTTCTGTTAATTTCAAAATCTTCAAGGAAGGTAGTCTCCCAATATCACTAGGAATCATCTCTAGCCGATTGCAATACTCTCCATAAATCTCTTCAAGTTTCGCCAACTCCCCAATTGCCTTGGGTAATTGTTGTATGTGACTTCTGCTCATCTTCAACACTTTCAAGCTGTTTAGATTGACAATAGCATTTGGCAACTCTGCAATGCCTGTTTTCGAGACATCCAACTCAACTAAACCTTTCAGCATTCCAATCGAGTCAGGAAGTGTTGTTAGCTTGATGGCTCCACAAATGACCAAGCGTTCAAGATTTACGAGTGCTCCGATTGAGCTTGGGACTTGACTAATGCTTTCGCTCAAATTATAATTCTCTATGAGCAGCTCGGTCAATGCTTCTAGAGAACCCAATTCAATAGGTAGCACTTGGAGTTTAGAGCATCTATTTAGATTCAAGTGCTTTAGACGTCTCAGATGACCAATGGATCTATGAATCCTTAACAAACTCCCACAATTCCTTAGAATTAATATTTCTAAGGATATATATGCAGAGAGGTCAGGAGTTATGCTTAACTTGCCACAACATGATAGTTCAAGGACCTTCAATCTTGTAGCCACCTGTCAAATGATAATGAATATCCAACGAGTTTAATTTATAGAAGTTTTGCAGGACAAGCAAATATATAGACTAAGGAAGCATTCCACCTAAGTAACTTTATAAATGCTCTGTGTGCATATCCACTCCTTTATAACTCAAGCCAACATCACTCTCTGTCACACTTTTTTCATTCCTTCCAATATTGTCCCCAACAACAAAGAAAAGAAAATGGATCTATTTTCAAAGTACCCCTGTATCGAATAATAAAAAGGCAAAAGAATGTAATCAACATCTCTCTTATAAATTACAACGTCCGTTTTCAACTTCATCATGGAATTACCGATATTGTCCCGACAATAGTACTTGTAACTTTCCTATGTAAATGCATCATCAAAACATCAATATAGAAAATAATATTACATGTCTTCTGACTATCAACTAATCTATATTTGCAGTTTATTATTTTTTATTTTTTGCTTTTTGTTTCATACATTAAGATAAGGGCAGTATTAGCGCTCACATAACCTTTGAAGAGTGTAATATCTTTGTATACTTTTGATGCACTAAACAAGTCAGTTTGCATGTTCAATTTTACTCGCATCCTATGTATAGTACAAATAGTCTTATTCACCACTTATGTTTAACTTAATTTAAACATCTAATAGTGACAACTTATTGGCTTGATTAGGGAACTCAAAACAACATGAATGTTCACATAATGTTCTATAAAAGTAATGTGAGTCTATAAATATCAAGCGACAACAATTATTCCATTAGATGATTTAATAATTCTAGAAATCACTTGTATGAATATCAAATTAGTCATTTTACAAAAATGGAGTTACTAGTAACATGGAATGTCCATATTACAATGCCCTTTAATCATTCAGCTACAATCAATTTGAATTGAAGAAAGCCATTAGGAAAAGATTTGCCACAAATGATAAAACAAACAAATCTTATCATCTCTTTTTTGGTAAATTAATCGTTTCATTCAATAAAAATAGAAAACGCAATCTTGAAATATCTACACAGGTTACATTCTCTCCATAAACACAACAAAATATCTATGAATACAATATTGAAAGAATGAAGAAATAATATCGAATGTAACATTCTTCCCGTTGACCATAGTGTGTTGTGACTTAAATGTAAAGTAAATGTTTGAGTCAATATACTTCTAGTGAAAACTCAACAATAGTGGTTTAAAAACTAGTTCAGCTATGGAATGAGGGATTGGTGCCACAAACCTTCTTCAAGACCAAGATTTTTTCCATGAATTAAGCCAATAAACTTTAATATAAAAAAAAGATGAATAAAATGACGATCTACAACCCCATGCGACACGAGCTGGTGTGACGTGTAAGTGGAAGAAAATATAACATGTCATACCAAATTATTTGCACACACATACCTTGAGTTGAGTCCAACCACCCCAATGTTCATCTATTGAGCTAAATGATAGGCAAAAGATGACTAGATTTTTTGGGCAAAAGTTGGTTGCGTGCATTTCTGCTGGACACCGATTCAAAGAAAGCCATCTCAATTCTGAAAAGAGACCCTCAAAGTCTCCAGAGAGGGTCCCACCACCCATTTTGAGAAATCTAATATTTGACACTTTGATAAAGTCTTCTGGTGTCAAAACAAAGTCTTGACGAGGCCAACCGCTTGTAGAGAACATTGCAACGGTTTCGGTTCCCTAAATTGAGGAAAGAGTCGGTTCAATGTGAAGAGCTCCAAACAGAGTCTCAAATAGAGGGAAAACAATCCAAGGAAGATATCTGCAATGAAAAATAGTAGACGAGGTGCACTTAGACTTGTACCTTCTTATTGTGGACAATATCAGGACCTTGTTCCCGATTCCACCACGCCCGAGAACCCTTTCTTGGGTCTTTGCAATTTTCTTGGTACACAATGCTCCTGCCTAAGTCCTTAAGTTGATCATGCATCCATAGTATATTCCCTTTTTCGATTTTCACTAAGGACATTAAAATTAGAACATCAATCCCCTCATTCGGAAAAAATCCACAGTCATCCCACATGTAATATGGATAACTCTTATCTCTTCCGGCTAGAAAGCAAGCAATATCAAGAAATATTTGTTGTTGTGGAGGATCTAACGCCTCGTAACTCAACATTAACTTCTCCTTCACATCGTTATGAGGGAAAAGTCCCATCTTTTGCAAAGTATCTTGCCACACCGCTACATCTATTTTTCCACATAAAAATGAGCCAATCACTTCAATAACCAAAGGAAGCCCTCCGGCTTTTGTAGTAACTTTCTTAGATATACTCAAGAATTCATTTGGAGGAGAGTTGCTTCTAAAGGCGTGCTTGCTAAAAAGTTGAAGAGCTTTGACATTGTTGAGTTCCTTAGCTTCATAAATCAAACAATGTTCAAATTCATCTTGGAATCCATGAAAAACATTTCTGTCTCTCGTTGTAACAACTATTCTACTTCCCAAACCAAACCACTCTTTCTTTGCTGCCAATGCCTTAAGTTGGCTCGTGTGAGCTACATCATCAAGGAAAATAAGAACTTTCTTTCTTTTGAATCGATCTTTGATCATATTCATCCCATGATCAATGCTAGAAAGTTCAACTCCTACGTTACCAATGATATCAGAGACTAATTGCCTCTGCATAACTGACAGACCAGAACCTTTTGATGCTTCTTGGATATTTGAAATGAAGCTACAGCTCTCAAAATTAGTAGATAGTTTGTGGTAAACAACCTTGGCAAGAGTTGTCTTGCCTATTCCACCCATTCCCCAAATGCCGATGAGCCTTACGTCCTTAGATTCAATATTCAGCAAATCTACTACTTCATTCACTGATTCATCGATTCCAACTAAATGATCGGATATATGGACACAAGACACCTTAAGCTTAACCGATACTTTCCGAGCAATCAAATGTGCAAGTTCTCCGTGGCTGTGTCAGGACACAAAATATTATCATGTGAATTATAAGATTGGTAGCAAACTTTTTCACTTGCAAGATCAAACAATAACATGAAGTTACGAAATTGATGCTGGACCAAGCGAACAGAAATCTAGGACGATAGGTTATAATGCTTATGTCAAGCAGTTAATCCTTGAGTCTTGAGACAATGGAGTGTAAAATTCCATGCGATATCCATCACAATTTTTGGTCCAGAACTAAGAAAAAATTTTGCTCTATAAATTAAATCCGCATTCAAGCAAAAGAAATAAAGATAAAAGGGAAGATGGAGTTGAGTGAGTTAACATACCCTATGTTCTTGGTGTCCCATCCCTTGATTCCAGTAACTTCCTTGAGCGCCTCCTCCCAGCGCTGCACAATCTCAGCCCCACGTTTCCTTTTATGCAGAGTTAGTGCATCTCTATACACTCCGGTTTCAAGCTTCACGTCGGAGGGTTCCACGTCATAAAAAATGGGCAAAACCTCTAGTTCATTGTTTTTCCAACGCTCCATCATGTGTTCCAGCTCGCGTAGACACCAGCTACTGGAGGCGTAACCTCTGGAGAAGATGGGAATGCAGATTTTCGAGTCGTCGATGGCCTGGAAAATCTCCGGGCCGATCTCTTCACCGACGTCGATCCCCTTCTTGTCGATGAAAACATGGATACCCTTATCTCGCAGGGTATGATAGAGGGAATCCGTGAAGTTAGCGCGAGTATCCGAACCTCGAAAACTCAAGAACACATCATACTCAGTTCCGGATGAGCCATGGTTTGTGGATCCAGTTTCCGGAGAAGAGCTCCTCTTTCTTTTCATCTTAGCTGCGTATGCTAAAATTCTGAAAGCAAATCACAAAAGATTTGACATGCTTTAACAGGGGCCAACAAGCGACAGTCAGTTAGGTAAGCAAGGCTCGGTTTCCATTTCCGTCGTGTTGCAGCATCGATCGAGAGAAATTGCAGATATATGATCGAAGGATTAAGAAATGGCCTAAGCCCCACAAGAAATTGCAGATGTATGATTCGGTATAATTGTGGAAATATTATATATTTCAAGGGAAAAAATATATAATTGTGTCCGCGATAAAGATTAAATTAAACAAAAAGTAAAACATAAAAAATAAAGCTCGAAATTAGCTTCTTCTTCTTTTTTTATGCTTGTGCACCATATCATTGTCCTTTAATTGGAATGCGTCATCTTTTCGCTTTTTCTTTTCTTTCCTTACTTTTCTTTTTTCCGAAAGGTAATTGGAAAAAGTGTAAGATATCGTGTTGGTGAAGCAAAGTCACAGTTTTTCACGTCCATCGGACTGGGGCCCACCGGAGTCAAGTCAAGGTAATTTAGTGGAAGTCGAGGTCTGAGTAAACTATAAATGTGAAACACATATACCTAAAAAAGGAAAAGAAATGAAGAATTGGGACTTGATTGACATTAAAGATTGAGTGGCCTGATCGTCATGGTCAATAACAAAGTGCTGCTTTTTCGGAGTTACTTTATTATATTATTATGAGTCAAAAGCAACTAGAAATATAAAATCTAAAAAAGTTAAATTTGCGACTAATTTAGGTGTAAGTAATTTTTATATCCATTTAGGTTGGATGATTTGTTTATGTGATTTTTTATTGAATAAAAATTTACGTATAAGGAAAATTAAAATTATTATCAAATTTTTTAAATTTTGTTATGCAATTCACAAACCAGGATCAAATTATCGAAATAGGAAATTTGCTAACATAGAGATGTCTAGAAATCTCAAATAAATCAAGATTAGAATCGAACAATATCAAATTAGATAATCAATAATTGCGAGCTAGGCAACGAATACTCAAATGGAATCGGTTCGAGAAATCACCTAGTTTGAAGTATTTATTTCCAAGAATCGGCGCTGACGACGGGAGCTTTACGGCGACCGGTGAGGAGGAACGCCAGGTCCAAAGCAGCGACGATGGCAAGTCAGCAAGGACACAGCAAATTGCAGACAGGGTCGCTAGAACAAAAGATGCAGCGGTGAAGGTTTGTTAGTTGTGTTGGGTAGTCTAACTGGAAAGCTGGGGTCACCTGGACCCTGCTCGGAGATTCGATCAACGCTAGTCTGCGCTGGGCAACCTGCGAAAAGAAATCAAAACGCCGCAGAGGAAACAAAACAGCAAAGCGGTCGCGTCAACTGGAGCTGGGATGCCGCCTGGAATCACCGGAAACCACCTGGGGGGGCTGCAGCTGCGGTGTCAGAATAAGTCGGCAAAGCTGCCGTCGGGGTTGCAGCAGGACGTGCTGAGCGCGACGAAGCGTGCCGGCAAGCGAGGTGGTGGCGCGACGATGGACAAGCGGGCAGCGAGCACGGTGACCGGTGAGGGCCGGCGGCGTTCGTAGAAGGACAGGAGCCGGAGATCGACACCGGCAAACAAGGTCTCGAGAATTTCGAGGAGAAAGCAAACTAGAACGCCGAACGAAAGCAGCAACGACGCCGAGAAATCAAACCACACCGGCGAAGAAGGACCGGAGAACACCCAAGAACGATGAACAGTCGCCTTTGTCGCTCTAATTGTTGCGTGTCTTAGAGTTGTGCAGAAGCCGCGCCACCTAAGCATGTCCTCTTATAGTGGTTATTTTTTTTACTTTTTCTTTTTTTTAAGAGAAAATAACTCAAATGGTCCTCAAATATTGATTTATTGTGCAATATCTTTTACTTTATTTAATATGATCCTTTAACTATAGCTCAATGTGTAATATGGTCCTTGAATTTTTAATTTGTTTAATGTGATTTCTGAACTTTTGATACATGTTAAATTTGCTACTTGAACTCCTATTAATTTAAGTTCATAAAAAACATTGAACATTTTCATATATTTTAAGTTTTAAATTGAATATGTACTAAAAATTCAGAAATCATATTGAACAAATAAAAAGTTCAGGGAACACATTACATATTGGGTTAAAGTTCATGGATCATATTAAATAAATTAAAAGTTCAAGGATCGTATTATATATTGGGCCAAAGTTCAGCAACTATTTGTATCATTATCCCTTTTGTGAACTATTAATCGCCCCCTTTCTTTTAAAATAATCACATATTACTCTCTATATTCCTTTCCCTCTCAAACCTCACCTAATGCTCCCGGAATTTGCTTCGGATATTCTTTATTGTTGACCAAGCAATGCCAGCTAGATTGGGCCTCTTCTCATCTTTTCCTTTTTTATTTATTGTTTTCCTTCTTCGTTTCCTGCAATGTGTAAGGCCCCGATAATTCTTCTTCGTTTCTTCGATCTTGCTGTGATATGGTTGCGAAGACTTGGATGATGGAAAACGCGGTATGATGCATTTCAAGGAAGTTGCAAGAACTACGTGTGGAACGGGGGTCAATGAGCGATGGTTAAGTTATCAACTTCTATTTACATTTCTATATGCAAGAATTACTATAAATTGAGTTTCATCTATAATCTTCTATTTACATATCTTTATAATGCCTTAAAATGACCATTCTTTTAAAAAAATTACCAACTTTAATTAGACTGACTTATCTACTTTTCTCCATCTAATTTATCAATTAGTTTTCGGTTACCAAAAAATAACTCTTGTTTAAGTTACTTGCTAAGTTTATTTTTTTAATTACGAACCTTTCTTATTTTTTTTACCCATTTCCATTCACCTTTCTTTTTTACGCCTTAAATTTACTAACTCTCATTTGTCAACCTTTTCTTCGATTAAGTTTACAATCAGTTGTGCACTCTCATTTGAGTTAATTATCAATGTTTATTTGGTTTTTCGTAATTTATTAAATTTTCCATTTAATTACTTAATCTGGCGACATCACCAAATAAATAAGGGTAATTTTCTATATAATTTGGTAAGTTTAAGATGGTGGTAATTGAATAAAATTTTCCAACTAATAAGAGAATTGGTTTATGAGTCATAGAGGAAATTAGGAACCATAATTTCTTGGAGCCCGCGAGGAAACTTCCAAGAAGGCGCTTCAAAGGTTATCTTTGTGGTTGGCACACCGTGTGAAGTGGGTAAAGACTAACGCTATGTTGCCCAGCCATCAACAAAAAGAAAGAGTTTAAAGATCAGTCATGAAAGGAATTTCAAATTAATGACGCATAGAAGCGCACCGTCATCTAGACAAACAACCATAAATGAGTTAAGCCATCATCTCTGTTGTATGCATTCTACAAACATTATCGTCATGACCACAAGCATTGAAGTTCATGACACAAACCATGTGCTGAGGCACCTCGAAAAATTTATCTCACCCCAACCAACGCAGTGAACCCAACAACATGTTCAATTTGAATAAACAAAATCAGAAACAAAACCCTAGAATCGAATCGATGCAGAGATCCCCAATCACAAAAACCTAGACTCGAAAAAATGAAATTGTACCTACCACTCTTTGATGCAGGGATTCTCAATGTTCAAAGCACTAGGTGAAGTTGGTTTTCTTTCCATCCAAAATAATATTCTCTTGTTGTTTTCAAACTTCTATTTCTTAGCAAATACTTACCAACTTTAGTTGGAGTGGCCAAATAGTTTGAGGTTACCAATGTTAATTACCATGTTTATTTTTAATTATAAACTTTTCTTTTTTTTTTATCAACTTCCAATTACCTTCCTTTATTACGCCTTAAACTTTCCAAGTACTCACTTTAATTTAAGTGATTTATCAACCTTTTCTCTGATTAATTTTCAACTGGTTACTAACTCTTATTTGGGTTAATTAGCAATGCTTGTTTAGTTTTTCTTGATTTATCAACTTTTCCATTAGATTATTTAATCTGTAATAGAATTTGTAAGTCACCAAATAGACATTGGTGAGTTCATATATATTTGGTAAACGTAAGATGTTGTTAAGAAAGTTAAAATAAAGGTTGCTGAATAATGAGAATTTTTTTTTTGCCAATGATAAAAGAAGTTGGTGATTTAAAAAAACAAACAAATAGACTTTGGTAACCAATTTCTTAGGGTCCACGAGGAGCTTTCCAAGAATGACGCTCCAAAGGTAAAAATCTCCATGGCTAGTGTACCGCGGGAAGTGAAAAAGAGTGACATTCTTTTCCCAGCCATAAAAAAAAGTAGTTTAAAGTCAGTCATGAAAGAATTCACAAACGATCATCCATTATTGTGTCTCTATGACCTTTCTTGGAAATCAAAAATCAACTGTTCTTTAAAACTTTCGAATACCTACTACTTGACATGTACGTAACATAGCAAAACAGAGGAATTAAAAACAAGAGGGCTGCGAAAATGCGAGATGGCAAGATAATATTAGTAAGTTCGATGAATGTACTTAGCAAGAGGAATAATTGCGAGATGGCTTGTCTTGTAATACAAAACTTCATTAAAGTTGTTTGTGTATAGTTGTGAGATGTCGTACCATTTGCCTTCCCCCGACTATCTATTTTGTATGTGTTCTTTGTGAAAGGGAAAACAAGATAACACATTTAACCAGCACCAAACTATTAGATCGCAATGCATTTTTGAAGAGTTCTCTAGAGGATCATGTGAGATTGTAGAGGACAATTAATCCAATCTCCTAAATCAATCTCTCTCTTTGGCTTGGACAACACTTCAATCAGCACACAACTATTCAAGCTCCTATGATTTTTTTAAATTGTAAAAACGTAAAAGCGCTCGTGTAATTGCTTGATATTCAGAACCATCGGCTCTAGACAACGAAAGGATCGATGTGCTCGCAACCATCAGTAAAGTTTGCCCCCACAAATTTGGTTGAGAAATCGCTTTAATTAGTTATTTTCTTACTCTTTCGTTATTTTTCCACTGTGATTGAGAACTGCACTAAATTGATATATAACTTATGAAGGTTTAAGAGCAAAGTTTAAGCATAATCTAATTGAAATTTTACTCATCATTCTAATTTTTTTTTCAAGCACATAAATAATATGTTTATTATTGAATCAATAAATTTGTATTTACCTTTAATTTTTTATTTGGTTTTCCCACTGCTGAAAATTTCTGAATCCGTCCGTGATTTTCTCCATCGTAACACAAATATAAAGCAGCCAAGATAAGTCCAAGGAAATCTCAATTACAGAAGGAAAAAAAAATCACAAAGCTAACCTCAAATGGTCAAAATAGGATTCAAGATTCAACCAGGTCGGCAGGTCCTCGATTCCCTCGAGCTCGTTCCGTCCATTGATCAGCACGGCTCGCTGATGAGGTGGACCTTTGGACCAGTCGCTATAATGGCGCAACAGTGGAGCTAACGCGCGATTGACGCGGAGCGACTCTGACTATAGTTAAATTAGCAACCGGGACGAGGAGTGACACGAAGGGCCTGTTTGGTTCGGCTTTGGGGGAATGCATTTGGGGAAATGCAAATATCTTTGGGTGAAAGCCCATTGGGAAAATGCAATGGTGTTTGGTAAAAATATTTTGTGAAGTTACTTTGGCCAAAATATAGTGTTTGGTGAAATTTTTTTTGCAAATGGACTTTGAGAATTATTTTATTTATTAAATAAAAAACAAAACTCACCCATAGCCGAAGCCGACCGCAGGCCGCCGGAGCCGGCCACTGGCCGCCGGAGCCCGAGGTCAGGCGACCCCCGGCGAGCCAGATCCGCCGCCGCCGGCGGTCGCCCGAGGCCAGGCGACCCTCGGCGGGGGTCGCGCGACCCAGGCGACGGCCGCCTGGGGTCGCGCGACCTCAGGCGGCCGTCGCCTGGGGTCGCGCGACCCAGGCCACGGCCACCTGGGGTCGCGCGACCTCAGGCGACCCCGGGCGGCCGTGCGACCCCCGCCGAGGGTCGCCTGGCCTCGGGCGACCGCCGGCGGCGGCGGATCTGGCTCGCCGGCCCTTCTCCCTCGCCGGCCGCCGTCGCCTGCCCGAAGAAGCCAACTTCAAACCCTAAAAAAAAAAAAAAAAAAGGTGAACGGTAGCATTCGTGGAATGCTGAAAGCCCAAGGCTTAGGCCGAATGCTAAAACAAACACTCTAGCATTTTGGGAAGGGGCTTTCGAGGCCCAAAGCCCCTTCCCAAAGCTGAACCTTCGGGCCTCGAAAGCCCCTTTTCAAAGCTGAACCAAACAAGCCCGAAGAGACACAAGATCACGTGAAACTACAATCAAGTCATTTATGACAAACCCACTTGTACGCACACAGGTTGGAATTTTTTATTGTATTAACTGAACAATAGACAAATAGACTATAGGAACTAATTTCTTGGAGGCCGTGAGGAAACTTCCGAGAAGGGCGCTCAAAGGTTATCTCCTTGGCTGGCACACCGCGTGAAGTGGGAAAAGACGATCACTATTTATGTTGGCCAGTGATGAAAGGAAAAGTTTCAAATTAATGGCGCATAAAAGCGCACCGCACATCTAGACAAATAACCATAAATGAATTAAAGCCATCATCTTTGTTTTTATGCATTCTACAGACATTATCACTCTTTTCTAAAGTCCGCTCGAATTCACAAGCATTATAGTTCATGACACAAGCCATGTCCCAAGGGACCCCGAAAAATTTATTTCGCCCCAACCAACGCAGTGAACCCAACAAACGTTTTCAATGTGAACAAACCAAATCAGAAACAAAACTCTAGAATCGAGTCGATGCAGAGATCCCCCGTCACAAAACCCTAGGCTCACGAAAATGAAGTTGTACCTTCCCCTCTTCGATGCAGGAATTCTCAATGTACAAAAGCACTAGGTCAAGTTAGTTTTCTTTCCATCCGATATAATATTTTCTTGTTGTTTTCAAACTTCTATTTGTATTTCTTAGCAAAGACTTAAAATTACCGACTTTAGTTGGAGTGGCTTACCAACTTTTCTCTGTTTAAGTTGTCCTTAGTTTGAGGTTACCAATGTTAATAACCATGTCTATTTTTTAATTATCAACGTTTCTTATTTTTTCCCAACTTCCAATAACCTTCCTTTATTATGCCTTAAACTTTTGAAGTTCTCATTTTAATTTAAGTGATTCACCAAACTTTTTTCTGATTAAGTTTTCAACTGGTTACCAACTCTTATTTGGGTTAATTAGCAATGCTTGTTTAGTTTTTCTTGATATATCAACTTTTCCATTAGATTATTTAATCTGGAACAGAATTGGTATGTCGCTAAATATATATTGGTAATTTCATATATATTTGGTAAACTTAAGATGTTGTTAAGAAAGTTAAATAAAGGTTGCTGAATAATGAGAACTTTTTTTTTGCCAATGATAAAATAAGTTGGCAATTTAAAAGAGAAAACAAATAAAATTTAGTAACTAATTTCTTAGGGTCTACGAGGAGCTTTCCAAGAACGACGCTCCAAAGGTAAAAAATCTCCACGGATGGTGTACTGCGTGAAGTGGAAAAGAGTGACATTCTTTTCTCAGCTATCAACAAAAAGAAAAAGTTTAAAGTCAGTCACGAAAGAATTTACAAACGATCATACTTTATCGTGTTTCTATGACCTTTCTTGGAGATATAGAATCAACCCTTCTTTAAATTTTCGAATACCTGCTACTTTACCTGCACATCACATAGCAAAACAAAGGAATCAAAAGCAAGAGGGCCGGGAAAATCATAGAGGAAAGGAAATAGTATAGTAAGTTCGATGAATGTACTTACCAAGAGGAATAATTGCGAGGTGGCTTGTCATGTAATATGAAACTTCGTTAAGGATGTTTTTGTCTTCTTCTGAGTACCTGTTTAATGTGTGTTCTTCATAAAAGGGAAAACAAGATAACAAGATAACGCATTGAACTAACACCAAACTATTAAATCGTGATGTATCTTTGAAGAGTTCTATAGAGGA